>CM014100.1:22687178-23287178 GCA_004119915.2 Collichthys lucidus
GAAAAACAGTTGGCATAAAGCATCATTTTTCTAGCAGTTATACACTGGAAATAATAGTAGTTGTATGATAATAAATGAATAATTCTAGCCTTTATGATGGGTGTTGATGAGCTGCATAAAGAAATTATAAATCACAACAGAGAAGTGTGTGTACTTTACAGTCTACACACACAGTAGGAAGGCTGTGTTAAAACAAATGCTGTTTTTTTCCTGTGTGTGTGTGTCTGTCAGGATGAGGACATGTCAGCTGATCACCCCACCAGGACAGCAGAGATGGCCCACCCGGTGGCTGAGAGGCTGGATGCTCTCATGGCCGTTCTGATGGCTTATATCAAGGACTTCTCCCATTTTAATGGTAACTTTTACACAGTTGTACAATAATGTTATATATAATAACATGAAGGCTTTATGGATGTACTGACTGAGTAAAATATAGTTGAAGGAATTCCCCGCTGTGTGCTCAATGTTTTTTCTTTGTGTTCTCTCTCTCAGGCTCTCTTCATGTGGAAAGGACCAAGGAGCTGTACCGAGATCTGTTGAGTGTGTTTGACAAGCTCATTCTGCCAACACATGCTTCCTCTCATGTCCAGTACACACTTTTTTACCTCTGCAGCTTCAGACTGGTCAGTACTTCCCACGTCGCATCAGTGTTTGTGCAATGATAGAAAACAGCAGCATTAGCATTTAGCAGTGAGACACAGGTTGAACTGTGGACAGGTGACTTGAGTTCGACAGGCAGAAACGGTTAGAGAGATGTATTTTCTTTATCACAGGCCTTGGCTGAGGCCTTTCTGGATCACCTGTGGAAGATCCTGCAGAGTCCCTCTCAGCCCGCTGTCCTCCGCCAGGCCATCGCAGGGTACATGGGGAGCTTCCTGGCCCGAGCCAAGTTCATCCCCGTGCGGTGAGTTCATTCTGCTGAAGGAAACCCAAAGACAGCCATGTCAGCCGTGTCTGCTGTCATTCTGATCCAGTGCCTCCTCTCTCATCCCTCCTCCTGCAGCACTGTGCAGGCCTGCCTGGACCTGCTGGTCTCCTGGATCCATCGCTACATTGACAGCCAGGACAGCAGTGACAGACAGGCTTGCTGTGACATCAGCCTGCATGGGCCCTTCTATGCTGCCTGCCAGGCCGTCTTCTACACACTGATCTTCAGACACAGAGCCATGCTGGAGGGCAACATGAAGAAAGGTACACAGGAGCTGCTCAGACTTCACTCTGTTAGATAAAGTTTCATATGGTGTTGTCAGCCTAAAGCCCAAAAATGGAAAAAATGGCAGCAAATCCACATCCAATAACAACATGAGACAATTGAATCTACCAACAGCTGAATCAGCCCCTCTGTCTTTGTGTGCGCTATATGTGGTGTGTGTGTGTTTCTCAGGTCTGGAGTACCTGCAGAGTCTGAACCTGGAGCGGGTAGTGATGTGTCAGATGAACCCCCTCAAAGTCTGCCTGCCTTCAGTCACCAACATGTTTGCTGCCATCACCAGGTACTCTGCTCTGTCATCGGCTCAGGGTGTTTAAGCAAGAGCTGTGCTGAGTGGTTGTTCTAGTTTTTCTCTAATCTTTGTTCGATTGTGTGTAAAATATTTGAGATTTACCTTTTGGTCCTCAAACCTTAAATAAAACCCAAAAATCCAAAAAGGTTTGGAACCACTGTTAAATTTTAAATCTTAAACAATGTGCTCTGTTTAATGGGCCTATCATCTGTTTTAATGTCTATATAAACTAGTAGCTATTTCTGTAATAACTATCTGTCAAATGAATGTTGTGCAGTTAAATGTTTCAAAGATTTCCCTCTTAATTGTCATTTAGTTTAAATGCACATTGAATGGAAATATTAAAAAATATATAAGCAACAATATTTAATATTTAAATCCAAATAGGAATAGGAGGAACTCTGTGTGAACAAAGTGAGACATGTTAAACACTGTGCACTGATCCCATGGTGATATAAAACAAGTGTCGTTGTAAGTGTCCCTCCCTGCTCATTCACAGCAGCCGACGTGTTTTTGTTGCAGGAAGTATCAGGTGGTGTTCTGCTACACCATCATAGAGAGGAACAACCGCCACATGCTGCCGGTGGTCCGCAGCTCTGCTGGGGGAGACCGTGTGACCACAAACACAAACCCTCTGGACAGCTTCTTCCCCTTCGACTCCTACCTGCTCAAGAAGTACAAATACCTATTTAGTGTCCTCTGATATAAAAGACATACACAGTGCATACAGTGTTGATACATGTGGCATCTGGTCTGACCTGTGGGAAGAGTTTTGTTCACAGTTTGTGTGTGTGTATGTGTGTACAGGTCTGGTCAGCTGATTGAGCCACTGTACCAGGTCTGGGAGGAACTAGCAGATATAGAGCTGCAACCTACCAAACCATGCCGAAAGGTGAGAAGTCAGAACAATGTTTAAAGAGCATGCCAGCTGTGTAATACAGTAGGGGGGACTTCCCAGAGAAGAATTAGGGCTGCAACAATCTATTATATTATTTATGTTCATTATTTTCTTTATTGTCTTGGTGATAAAGCATCAGAAAAATGTCAAAACCACAATTTCAGAGGCCAAAGTGGCAGAATATGAATCATCATCTGATTGTACACTTACACATAATGCAACTGAATAGTGTCTAAGACTCCCTGTCTGGTCTTTGAAACTCTGTAATATAGGTCATCATATAGGAAAAAAAACTGTGAATGACTACCATGTATACATATATTCATGAGATGGAAATGTATTGTTAGTAAAAAATGAGCCTTCATTCCGTGTCAGGGCTCGAGGGAGGACGAGGATGACTTCTTGTGTGGGGAGACGCCCCAGAACGAAGGCATCGTGGGAATGACACCCAACTCCTTCGACTCAAACCTCCGCAGCCCGAGCAGTGTGGGTTCACCCCCCGTCTCCTTCCAGAGACCGTTCTAGTCCCTCGTCATGGGGCTGTCCTGTTCTGATGGACCCCCTGGTTTTGTTTCTAAGGAGCAGAGAGAGCTTCCACATGGACACGAATCTGCAGAGTGCAACAGTTTATTGTTTTTAAAGGAATCATGTGACTGCACAGTCTGATTCTGACTTTTGAATGGTTTAACACAGTTTAAGTTTCAGTGGAAGCTGCCGCCACAAGTCAATGTTCTGACGAGGTGTCTGTACAGACACTGTTTTAGAGAGGCCCTCAGCTTTTGTCTGTTTGTTCTATTTTGGAGACAACTCAAGTTAAATAGAGTATATTATGTATATTGTGCAGTCAGTAAAATATTTTGGCGCAATTGTATTTGTTTATTTGAGAAATTCATTATTCTACAGCAGACTACATCGCTTTCAAAAGCTTATTTCAGAAATCTGAGACTAACATCCAATCTGTTTTTGGTCTGTCACGATGATTTTAAGCAAATCTCAGACATGTCCTCGTCTCACAGCGAGCTGTCCCGGACGCTACGATAGCTAAACACAGAATGTGCTTGTAGTTTGAGACAGGAGAAAAGTGGCAAAAAGCAATGAAAGGGTTACAACACAAACACACACACACTGATATCATTAATGGAATGATGAGGGCAGACAAAACTTAGATAAGATACATCATAAATGTGCTAAATAAGCCAACGTAAGAAACGAGAGGAAGCAGCAGCTCGACACAGAGTGCAGGGTGGAGATGCTGTCGGAAAAAAAAGTTAGGTTTTTTTCATTGCTAAATGCTGTTAGAATGGATTTAGTGTCTTTAAACGGTACTTGCATTCCCACATGAACATTACAGTTGGTCACTTAACATTGTGAAACCTCAGAGGTCTGTCATATCTTTAAAAACTCTTCTATGGAGGAACAGTAACAGAATCAATGAATCTACTGCTTGCAGATGATGGGAAGATCCTCTGAACTGCTGAAGCCTCATTACTGTAGCCTTTTCAGAACAAGCACGGTTTATTTTGTGTCTCATCGCTTCAATTGTTTAAGGGTATGTACAGTAAGGTGACCAAAGCTTTCAGTGCACATGTGGAAATGTGAGTGTTAAGACAGAGAATCCTCCTTGGTCTCCAGTTGTTCCTAAGAAATGTTTTTTTGAGTTTGGTTATCTATTTTAATTAGTTTAATACTTTTCTATGGCTCTCTATATTTGTGTGGGATGCTCCCTGTGTCTGATGACACTGAGATTTCTGTAAGTGAATTCACATTCATGAAAATATATTTTCTCATGTAAAGACACTGTCAGTAGTGGAAATAAAAAGCAATAAACACTGAATCCAGTCATAAGTAATTCTTTAATATAAAACAGTAACAGAAAGATATGAGGCCACACCAATGATGTACAGGACGTGTCAGTATCTTTAAAAGCATCTGCAGCTGTCCGTATAAATAAAATGGATGTTCCACATGTAGCCTACGTCTGATGTCTGACCTAGACTCTGTGACTATCAAACACAAGTTTACACAGCCGGAGCTACAGCAACATTAAAGCCACTCCTAGATGCAGGCGACACAAACAGGAACCATGCAGTGATGAAGCCACATGTGACAAACACTGCTGCAGTCCGACGTGTCTGAATATTTCTTTCTTAGCCTTTTATTAATGAATAAGAGCACAAGGAGAGTTAGCAAGATGGAAGAAGGGGAAAATGTTGCTTTTTTTTTCGCGACTTTTTGCTTCACTCTTTCTCTGCAGTGGATTGGACAAGCGACGGCGTGTGATGGGGGGCAGATGGGAGCATGTTATGACACAGAGGAAGAACAGACCAGCTCTGGATTGTTCTTCATAGGCAAACAAGTCTTCCTTGACATGCAACATGCCACATGGAGTGGATCTATGTGTGTGAGTGCGGTGGGGAGGGGGGGGTAGAAAAGAGGTCAGAGAGGAGTATTAACAAGGTTTTACAGCAGCATGTGGTCATGCAGCTCCTCCAGCACCACCTGCTGTCAGGGTAACAAAAAAGAAAATTCCAGCAGACTTTTTTTTTTATTTGGCAGAACACTTCTCATAGAGACTTCTGTACATATATTATCGCCGAATGAGTTCTCAGGTCACGGCTGAGTCCAACACATCCCACTGCTGAACCCTCCGTAACTCTGTGACTGTCGAATGTTTCAAACAAAGACACTAATTTGATGTGTGCGACCGCGCTTTGGCATTAAAACACTGGCTGTCGTGTTCAATTTTTGATCTGAATTTATTGAAGTGACGTCATTGTTTGGAGAAGGTGTACTGAATGGAGTCCTGTCTACTTGGCTATGGTGCAGTCCGTCATGGGTTCAGCTGCTCATTTGGCCTTTTCAGCCCGCCCAGGTCCCACCCACAGTCCTCTCTGGCTCTTTGTTGTTCACAGATGATGAGGGCTGACATCTGGGACTGATGCTGCCTCCAGCACACTCTCTGATGCTGCATGTCAATCACAGTCAGACAGAAAAAGACACAAACACTGTGTAACTCACAAAAATTAACAGTTGGGAGCAAATAGAAGACAAAATAGCTGCTTCAGGCAGAATTTCTCAAATTTAAATCAGAAGCGTTCATTTATCAAAACCAAAGCCTGTCACAGACATATCGGTATCGGTGTCCTCTGTACCTTTGTCATCAGCGGAGAGGTTGCAGACTCCTGCCACCAGCTCTTTGGCCTCAACAGCCAGTTGGAAAGTGGGATCAGGAAGTGGTGACGGGGTGTCCGGGCTATCAGTGGCTGGAGACGACCTGTTGCTCCTGATATATACAACACAAACACACACACACACAGGACGAGTGGTTACAGCAGGACTCTTACTGCAGAGCTGTATGATGATGAGTAGTTGATGTTCAGAGCGTCTTACCCGCCTTCTCCAGACAGGGTAGTTGTTGTCAGCACTTTGTGGACGTTCTGAGGACAGAGACGAGGAGAGGAAAGACATTCTTAATAACACTGAACCAGTACTGTTGTCAGGTCTTCACGTGACAACAAAACAAAGACCTCAAGAGAGAAGGTCATGAAGAGTTTTAGAGCGAGATGAAGGGAGGCACGAGGACATGACCTTTACAACCAAACACAGCTGAATAAATAGATACTGTATCACCATGACACTTCCCCAGTTGATTGTTTAATTAGAAATGTACTAATTTGCATACATTTCCAGAGCAGGAATGTGATCTTTGGATAAAGTCAGATTAAACAATGATCCATGAGTCATAAACACGGACCAATCCCATCACGCTGTATGAAGGAAAGGCGGAAATCTGATTGCTCTGTCAAATGTAGCAGAGAGCTGCAGTGTGTCTCTGAACCACTAGGGGGCAGCCTGGCTCCAAAACAGTCTTGGGGACACATGGGGGTGTGTGGGACTGTGTCACACTGTATTTGTTATTCACTATCTGTTGAATCCAGTGTAGGAGACTGCATGAAGTGTCCCACTCTGCATGGATTATGAGATGTGACAGAACGCACACTGACTGACATGGAGTCAGCTCCCATCTATTGAGTCTTACAGTAATTAATTACTTTTGTCATCCTCTGCATGTGACTGTGGGGAAACACTGCAATACTGAACGTATCTCCCAACAAAGCTGCTGGAGGAGACGTTATGTTATAAGCCTGTCAGGCTAGAGAGAAACTATTTTCAGCAGCGGATTAATCCAAATTTAGGTGCTCTAGTGATATTTATGTTAACAATAAGATAGCCTTTGAATGCACACACTTTATTATTTAGTAACATCACTTCATTGGCTCTGCACATAGGATTTGTTGACTGAAAAAAACAGAAAACATTGTCTTTTGATGACAAAATCAATGGTTTTGAGTTTATATTCAACATGTAAACCTCCAGAGATGGACAGAGAGATGAACACATATCAAAATGTAATTTGTACCTGTGCAAAGCCCAGAAGTTTCTTGTTGGAGATCTCCAGGTGTTTCCTGCTCAGCTCAGACTTCCTCAGCTGGCAGTCGATGGTTGTCAGCCTCCTGTTCAGCTCATGCACATCCTCCTGACAAACACACACATTAGTCTATGTGTGCTCAACAGCCAAGCAAACGGAGCAGACTGTGCAAAATACTATGAACTTGGTGCCTGGAAGTGAAGGAAGCAGGTAAGACAGGAATAAAATAAAGGGGGAGGGTGAAGGAGTAGATGGAAGGTTCAGGTTGATTAGGTCATGTATTTAAACTCATCTAGCCATGTGGTCATGCTCTGAGCTGATGTCACATTTTGAGAGCACAAGTACATAAATAAAAAGCCCTCTTTGGATCAAAGCAGGCTCAGTCAGCAGCGTTGTTGGAAATGTATCTTGATGTTTTTCACAGCTTGTGATGGAAGATGAAGGAGAGACAGAGGAAAGGAAAAATTTTGGGTCAGTCTTTTTTTTAAGTGAATAATTGTTGACTCTGAGCTTGAGCTCATACTATTTATAGAGGTTATTCGTATTCACAGCTGCTTTTGGACAAGACAGTTGTAAGTAGTTGACATTTAACTACACTTCATGGCTACAGAGATACCGCATGTGGACAAAAAGAGCTGTGTTGAGGTTGTTGAGAGTGAAAACAACATGAAGGAATTCTCAGTAATCTGCTACTTTTCGCTAACACTTTCTTATGAGTGAGATCCAACACAGTGGATTAAAGTCTACACCTAGATATTTGCAGTGCAAAGACTGCTGTTCATGCATCAGGCATAACTATACACCTTCCTTTAGACCCATGAGCAAGACTTCATTTTCCCCTGACATCTGTATCTGAAGAAAAACTCTGTGATCAGATCTCAGCACATATGCATCAAAGCACATGTGAATCAATATTTACTTCCTGAAATGTCCTGAAGTAGAAGTATAAACTAATAAAAATAAATTATTCTTCTGTCTTCTTGAGACTCACCTTGGTTGCCTCCGCTCCTCGTGTTTGCCTTTTACTGGCCAGCTGGTTCTTCAGGTCTCTGATCTCAGCCTCCAGCAGCTGGATGACCTCCTCGTAGTCCTGCTCTGCACCGCTGGCCTGCCGCTGCCCCGCCTCGGCCTCGGCTGCCTGCAGACGACTCTTCAGACGGGTGTTCTCCTCCACAGTCAGACATGCTTTCTGGGAAGGACAACAAATCATTCAGTGACGCAGCTGACTCCTAAATAATACATTTAACTAGAATTTTAAATTTTTTTTTTTTTACATCTGAACTGATGTAAAATAACAGCCTGCTCTGTGAGAAGCTTGTATGTCACGTTCCCACCTCTGATGTCTTCTGCAGCTCCTCCTCCAGGGTTTTCTTGCTGTGCTCCATGTCCTTTAGCATCACCTGCCAAGAGAGGCAGCACATGAAGGCCAGGAAGTTTTTACAGCTGTAATCATCAGGTCAGTGGGTTCTGAGCATAGTGTGGGTGGAACCACACTGCCCTCATTCATCTCATCATCTTAGGATTTAAAGAGTGTTGGCTTTCAGTGTATTTGTTAATGAGAGTAGTGACTACTACTGTTCACTGAAACTACAACATTTTAAGTGGCTTTTGTCAGAGAGGATTTTTTTTTCTTTTTCTTCTAAAAAAATGCCTCAAGACGATTTGTGGAGAAAAACTTTACCACCAAAGAAAGTGTGTGCGAGTTCACCTTGAGCTGCTTCATCTGGGTTTGCAGCTGCTTCACCTCTGTCTGAAACTGCTCCATCTCCTCACTGCTGTAGCTGCATTCTGATTCATATGTCTGCAGACACACGCAAAATCACATATCACTTGGGGTGTATAATGAAGCTACCCTTGTTAAATATATTTTTTTAAATTTCCATTTCTTTTATATCTGTAAAGAAGTGCTGGTTGTGAGTAGCTGTCAAGACTGCTTACTGGGGAGTGGAAGGCCGACGTGTCCATCAAACTGGCTGCCTCGTGATAGGAGAACATGAAGGGACCCGCCCCCAAACCCAGCTCCTCCAGGTTCTCCTGGAAGATGCTCCTGGTGGCCTCCACGAAGTCTGAGAGTTGGTAAACAAACACAGAAAAAATATGTGTGCTTATGTGTACTTTTTATATTAAGTGTATTTAATCATGAAGCCATTTGAGAAAAAAAATAAAAAGATAAAAAGTAACTAAATAAATGTTAATTATGTTAGTGGCTGATGCCATCCTGATATCTACTTTTGAGTAAGCTGGCCCTCCATAAAGTTGGATCTGGCCTGCCAGATGTTTCTTAGCAATAGATGAGTAATTAGTATTAGTAATTAAAAAATACCATTATATATTATTATAGCATTGATCACAGACTACGACTGTCTGTCTGGCTACTAACAGACACAGAGCTGTGTTGTTGTTATGTAACCTGACACTACACACACACACAAGTGACACAACCAGTAACCGACATGTAGCCTTCACACAGAGCCTGTGATCTGACAGGATTTCGGCACTGATATTTCACCTTGCAACTGACACAACTTGAAGTGTGTGTGTGTTTCTATACATGTGCTTCACCTCCATAGGCCACAGTGCCTTGTGGGTCTGTGGTCAGACTCTGTCTCAGCTTCTTCCTCTTCTCCTCTGTGACATCCAAGCCGAGGAAGGACAAAGCCTAAGAGACAGAGACAGAAGGATGAGCAGACATAGAAATAAAGATGATACTTCTTGTCTTGACAACTGTAATGTTTATTTCTCTATATATATTTGTGTATTAACCTGAAAGTAATGATAATTCACATTATTGATTAATCTGTCAAACATTTTTTCCAATAATCGATTAGTTGTTTGGTCCATAAAAAGCCTCCAAACTAGAAAATATTCACATTTAAGAATTTGGACATTTTTTTCAACAAGTGAAAATGAAAATACTCAAAACAACAATGAATGTTTCCAACAAACAAGAATTTAGTGTGTATCATAGCCTTAATAATCTTTGTATCATAGAGCTACTACTACTATTAAACACAACACATAACGTTCTCAGTGTTATATGGCCCTGACTAAGAGCTTCAGACAGGGTTGGAAAGTTTGAAAGTTAAGAAAATCTTAAAAAACTCAAATCAATAAGTAGCAGTAATATGCATAAATCACTTCTTTTCGTGGCTTTTTGTCCTTTGTGACATTTCCTCATGTCTTATAAGATCAAAATATCTAGAATCGATCTCACTGTTTTACCAAGAGAGAATAGTGCATGCATTCAACGTTTAAACACTCTGTCTCTATAGTCCCATTAATGAATTGGTAGATTAGGGACAACCTACGGCTGAGCGGGATCTGGACAAAATTAAAATTGATGCTGAATAATGGTAATAGAACTGAACAGAGGGGCAAAGACAGAAAGCCTAGAACAAGACATAAGGGATCAGAGCATGAGCAGAGAGGTGGAAAGCTGGAGGACATGGGTGAGAGGGGGAGCAGGGAGAGAATGTGCTGATTTGGTGAAAATAATGTAGAAATGAACAGCTCAAATGTGATAGAGCAGAGGAGAGATCAATAATTAGATGAAGAGAGAGCCTGGGGGTGAACAAGTGTTACAACTGTACTCAGCTTACAAGTGAATTAATCAGAATGAGAAAAATCATGAGTTAAAATTTGCTTCATGGAGTTTCTTTCCTGAATCAAATGACTGTATAAACTAGGAATGGCCAAGAGTACTTGAGTATTCGTTTGCACGACAGTGAGTGTAAAATGAGAAATGTCAACGCCATCTGCTACACATTTTATGCTGGTTAATTCAATGCTGGTGCTGATAATCCCTAAAAAAATACAGGAATTAACCAGCACTTTGGCATTATTTATTTTGTCCCTACATTTGGGACCTAGTGTAAAGCCTGTTGTTAAAAAACTTGAAAATAAAAATTTAAAAATGTGTGCAAAAGATTTGTGGTGTAGGAGAAATGTAAGTGTCAAACAAAACAAACAATATCAATGGTGAGTGTCCATTAAATTATATCATTTACCTGTCTTATAAATTTCATTACTTTATTAGTCTATATCACCAAGGGGATATACTACAATAAATAAATAAATGCCAATATGATCTACTGGATGAAGTTTTATATTTACATTTACAGTGGCTCACTATTTGCTGGTAAACACAATCTGGTCCAGAGTTAGCTCAAAGCTAGCCCCCTGGTAGGTCACAATTAGAACATATAGAAATAAAATACAACACAAAACACACAGGACAGATCTACTAGAAACCACTCAACAACTCTTTCACAGAGGTGCATACAGAGAAAATGTGTGTCCAATACATTATCTAAAATGAAAAGAGTTGAAATATTTCTGCAGTCACGCTTCTTCTCTCTGTTGTAGCTACTCGAGAGACAGACTGAGCATTTGATTTTGCCTCACAGCTTGAATAAAGCACTCCAAACATGCTCTGCATCACACACCAGGAGAAAACATGTTTAGCAGTGTGGCTCTAAAATAACCAGGACTCACCAAGTCTAATTTGTCTGATTTGAGCCGTATGTAGGGATCCAGAGTTATCTTAGGTTTGGTCCCTGTTGGCGACCTCTGGCTCGTTGAACCTAGAGAAACAAACAAAGAAAAGAATGGAGAAGGGAGGGGAGAAAAGAAGAAGATGAAAAATATGGTTGATTTTTGTCAAAGACAAGGGGAGGAAGCATGGATCAGGAGTTAGAAACCATATGAAAAAATATTCTCATGTAGATAATAGTTATATAGAGAAAATACATTATTGTATGACATATGGAACCAGGGGTCTTTAAGATGTGTATGTGAGGCAACAGTATACTTAGAAAACAACAGGAGGAGAAATATCACTGGATAATCTGTAATATCAGAGTGGATGGACAGATATTCTCAGAGGATTCGTTGGAAGTGATGATAAGGGAGGCGTGTATGTGTGCGTGTGTGTGTGTGTGTGAGTGAGTGAGTGTGTTTGGGTGGACGGATGAAAAGCAGATGATTAAAAAGGGAGGAGTGGAGGAAACATGGATGATTATATAGATGAGTGAGGGAAAACAGTGAGAGAGGGGAGGGCAGACAGCCAATGCCTAATATTAATTTGATGAGTTTGTCTGTCCCAGATTGTGAGTCTGCTGCAGCAATGGGAACCTTTCCTCTGTGTGTCTGCACACTCCCCTGTCACTAGATGAGCTGATTTCACTGACTACCCACCTCCTCCTCCTCATACCACCCAAGGATTTGTATCCTCCCCCTCCCACCTCTGCCTGGTGGTGGTGATTGACAGACCTGCTGTCGTGACAACAGCCGTGCTTTAAACCCTGGTTCCACCCAGACACATCACTCCACATGATACAATTTGTTGTTGTTCTCATATATAAATACCTAATTTCTTTAAATTAAAAACACCACAGTGATTGTTAATTCCTATTTTGTCCTCATTTTTATTGTATGGTCTCACATGAGGGCAATATGATGAAATAAAAGTTTATGAACGTGTATAAACTGAGGGTATAAGATTTTTGGTGCTGCTTATTGAGTCTTGGTGTAACATGACCTGCAGAATGGCCATTGATGTACTAAGTATTACAATATTTTTTTTATACATGCAGTATTATAAACTGGGTGGAAAAATGCTGTATGATGTTACTGCTCATGCAAACGCAACATTTCTTACTGCTGCAGCCTTACTTTGAAAGTGAGGCATGAAGTGTCATTCTTTCATCAAAATAAATAAATAAATAAATTCTACCAAACAAGACAATCATTTTCAGCATTTTGGATCAGTCATATAAAATATGTCACGGAGTACTGGAACAGTCAGGAGCAGCCACAGTGAGCTGTTGAGCAGTGAGTGAATCATAGAAAAAGGAGACAACCCAAAGATAGACGCAAATGAAAGAGGAGGGGGAGATAATATATAGAACAAGTTATAATTTAAAACTAGAAATGAGATGATTCTGAAGATATGAGTGGAAAGTATTGTTCTTGCAGCTGCATTACAAGTTAAAACGTTTATCTTTGATTCAAATATACTGATTATTTGTGGCAGAAGTTTAGTTTTTTTGTTTTTTTTAAACAAAATATATTAGACTCAAGGTGATAATAGTTGCTTGAAAATAGGCTTTTATCGATAAAGCTACATTAATCTAAGAGCTTTGACTGTCTGTCCCCTTGCTGTGCTATAGGACAGGTCAAACACTACGTGATAGATCTAAGAAGAGGGTCAGGCTGTCAGGCAGGTCCAGGAGATATTTATACATGTTAGCAGCAAAAACTCTGCACCTCTACCTTTTCACCGAAATCGACAGGAATGATTCATTGTCATGAATCATTGTATCCTGTGGGTTGCTTGTAAAAAAAATAAAAATAGTAAAAACTGCTGACATCTGTCATGGGTAGCAACTGGCTTAACCAATAAGGGCCTGGAGGGCAGCTAAGTGGTCACACACCTAGAAAATACCCTTGACTGTGGTAATCCAGGCCAAGAGGATTGACATAGGCTGTCGGGTGGCTCTGACCTTGGACCCTGGGTGACGTTAACATTCGAACTGCTTGTCTGTTTTGAAATCTGAATGATGTTACTGTCAAACATTTTTTCTTTTACTAAAGCTGTCTGACATGTATTGTTTGCTGGTTATCTATCAAACTGACACTACCAGACACTTAAAACTTTATGTTTCGCGATTCACTTTTGGCCTCCAACGCCACGTGGTGTGCTGCCTACAAAACAAGATGATCATGTATCAAATCAATTTACAGATCCACAAATTCATATAAAACCATTCAGAAGATCCAGTTAACATAACTGAAATGTCCTATTGTGAATGATACAGAAACTGGCATCCATTTTATATAAATATTATAGAAATTCTTTTTTTGGACTGGGTTGATATTAGTTTCGGAGAAAATGCTGTAGCAAGATCCTGATAGCAGAAATGTTGTTTTATCCCAGATAAAGACTTTTTTGGTTAATGCAGCTACATATCCACAAATTTTCACATCTCTGCTCGACAGAACAAGACGTCCTCCATGTTGTTAACTGTTATCAGTATTATCCCTGGTTTTCAAGCCGTCTTCATCTTATTGTTGTGAGATTAAGTTGAGAGAGTAAAAACGAGGCAGAAGGCAGAAGTTCGATTCATGTCTCTTATCATCTGTAAGTCATTTATATGCTGCTGCTGTATTAACATGCACTTATGATTTGATTCCAATTAAAACCCCAGAGAAGCTGTCACACATACATGTCTTTAGGTATCAGATCATCACCACAGATGAGGATCTCTTATAAAGCTTGAAAGGATCAGTGATCTCAGTATGAATTCAGTGTTAATTATTTAGAGAGAGAGGAAGAGATGAAGGATGAAATCATCTGATTCATCGCAACACTGAACTGTCATATTTTCTCTGACTGATTAAAGGTAATTCTGTCTTTTATTCCCCAGGGCAGAAAACTGAAAAACAATAATGAACTACGCCCTCTATTATTAAGATAGGATTTTTTCATGATCTCTCACATTCATGTGAACTCTGAGGTTCCCTACTGTGCTGTGTTTTCGATTAAATCCCATGCTCTCCTCCCCACCTAATCCACAATCTGTGCAAGGGAGCACATGCTCCCCCATTCATTCTGGGATCAGATGGGTTTATATAATATGCATCTGATTTCAGGGACCTCTAGGACAAATCACTGAAAATCTCATCTCTGATTTGGCAGGTGTTTAATAGTCCCTGGAAGGTTATTTTATGGCATAGCTGCTTTGTTAAACTATATTATACATTATACTGTAGTAAACAGACTCACTGTCCCCTCTGTACTTATGTAAAGATGGATCATTGTCATCATCATTTTGTATTTTATAAGAGCATAAGGCTAAAATATTCTATATTTCTCTTATTGTCATCATAGTCCATGAAAAAGATCAAAACCAGGAATGTGTTAATCAATCTCTTAATACTTTCACTGTACCACTGTACTACTCTGTCCCTGACTTTCAGCTCCACTGGGTCCTACTGATCCTACTATTATGTTTAAAAATAGCTCCCAAAAATATAATTTCATTTTTAAAATAGATTTCAGCAATCTCTCTCTAAGAAAAAAAACTCCTTACTGTAGTTTTTATTAAAACAGGAGGAAACAGCACATGTTTTGGGGACTATTTTCAGCTGTGGAAGAATCCACATTTGGTGCTCTGGTAAGTATGTGGGGCAGTGCATGTGGGATTGAGTCAAAATAAACTATACTGTTTGTGTTTATGGTAATGAAGATACATGTCACCCAGAGCAACAGTGTGGCTCTCTGAAGTGTTTGAGCAACAGTGTGGCTCTCTGAAGTGTTTTTAATAGATTTTAGGCAAGAGAACTCTAGAGAACTCTATGGCACAGAGGAAGAAGATATATCAGACTCTGATACACAACACTCAGACCTTGGATACTAGGATACAGCCACAGGTTGAATTTAAACCCTGTGCTTCTGCAAGGATTGTGCCTCTGTATGGCATTAGCATTACGCTGTAACAGTCCCTGTGAAAAGATTCACATTTTGGTAGTACAGCCCAACCTGCACCCCTGCACAGGTGTCAGCAGCAGAGACAGATAAACAATTGATTTGACAACAGGTGGGGAAAAAATGCAAGAGGAATAAAGCAAAAAACAAAGAGAGAGTGTGTATAGTGAGGTGTTCTACCTGAAATATGAATATCTGGTGGGCAGATGTCAGGAGAAGATGAGGACACTGGGGCAGGCTCCTCTGTACATATCTGCAAAGAAAAACAAATAAAAACAATCTATAATCTTGTATGATGGCACACAAAAGATCATTATTTTAACGCTGTTACACTTTCTAGCAGTAAGGTTTTCAGGCTTTGCTCTGGTAGTACAGGATTTGTTTAAGAGACAGTGACCAGTTGTTTTACTGGAACTCATCATTCACCAACTACTGAACACTTTCATAAAACGACGGTTGCACTTTTTAAGGCCTGAAACAAAGCCTAGCTGACCTCAGGTGATCTGATGTGGACTTTTAAGCGTCCAGAGTTGTGGTTGTTGCCTGTGGCTCTCTGGATCCCATTGTGGAGAGATGTGCTGCTTGGAAAAAGTCCTTTCCCTGGAATGAAGGCTATCTCCACTGCACTGTCTTGACTGAAAACACAAACCATAAAAATACAAAGAAATAAGCAGAGTAAAGAGGGATGACAGTGTGATGGCAGTGTTACAGATGAGTAATCATTGTGATCAGTCTCTCCAGTGATTCACAGACTTTACTCACTTTGAGTTACTGAATGTGTAGTTTATATCTAAATGCAACACCCACCTGAATTTGACTTTGTTCAGCATGCTTTTAGCCTCCTCGTAGGTCACACCTATTAATGACTCTTTGTTGATGGCAATGAGTTGATCTCCAGGCCTCAGGCGTCCATCCTGCACAACAAGGAGACAGAGCATTTAGCCATGCTGAGCTGAAGAACCACACGCTTGCGTCAGCGATGTATCCACTAAGTCACGCCTCATTCTTTACAGGGAAAAAAATAAAAACTGCATTGGAATCCTTTGTGTCGGTCAACAATTATAGGTGGAATTCCCCAAGGCTCTATTCTTGGGCTTCTTCTGTTCAACAAATACATGCTTCCACCAGCGCAAATTAAGTAAAACAGGAAAGTATCTTAAGAAGAGTACCTTTAGCCAAAGACTTATACCCCCAAAAGCACTCATTCCTTTAGGTGTTTGACCCATCCTCGCTTTTTTGAGGGTCAGGTTCTTAATGAACTTCTATCTATCTATCTATCTATCTACAAGTGTGATAAACGTATGACTGAATAATTCCCTAGCTGACTCATTCCATACAGCAAATCACAATGCATAAAATGCTAGCTTGCTTCTTATAGGACACAGGGGATTAAGCGTTGGGATTTGGAGGAAATGGACAACCTGCTTCTATAAGCAGCAGACTGAGAAACTAAGAGAGTCAGTGTCAGTAGCTGTTGTCATAGAGTCAGGCATTAGTGTACACTGTTGAGTGAGTTAAAAAGACTTAATGACACACAGCTTTGCTTTAGCATGTCTGGCCTCCACAGTTGCATGTAGTCTTACTACCCTGTACCATTCACCATCTGTTATGAGGGATTTTGAGTGTGTATGTCAGTAAATACACAAATGGGCCAAAAGAAATTTCATGCATACATGCCTGCTGCATGGCAGCCTCATCCCAAGAACATTATTCAGTACAGAATCTCTGGATTAATGCAGTGTGTGTAGAGAGATGGTTATGAAGTTTTAATAATTCGATAGGAATAACAAGTAATGCTGAGAATGGTCATAAAAAGGCCAATTAATTTGAATTTTTAAAAAGCTATCTTTGGGGATGGGAACTGATGTAACTGATTAATTCATCTTTGTCTGATATGAAAAGAGAAAATCTAAAAATGTACCACTGCTATGTGTGTAACCAAATTACAACTTTTATTTCCAACAAAAAAATCACATGAACCTCCTTTTTGCACATCGTGTACCAAAATGTACAAACCAGTGCTCGAACACCACAGGGATCAGGGGATATTTCCTTAGCCCTGAGGTGCTTTCTGTGATTCTTGAATCCAAATGATGAAAAACCTTGCAGGGCATACAAAACAAGAAAATCCGCTTGAAAACTGCTTTCTTTAAGCATAGAAATACAATTCCTGCATTTTCTCTCTCCCCTTCATTCTCTTTTGATTCCTTGTCATATTGCCCAACAGTTGTCGGTGAGTGGGTGGACAGAGTGGCAAAGAGGATGGGATTGGGGGGAGAGAAGCAGAAAAGCTGGAGAAAAGGAAGGAAGGAAGGAAGAATGCAATATGTGCCAAAAAGAGGGGTGTGTAGGATGGTTTCAGGGCCAGTGCCTATAGAATCAGTGTATGGTTTCGATTTTTAGCACTGATTCAACATCATATTTCTCATTCCCCTTCAATTTGTGAGAGGAAACTGATAATCTGACAGGCAGGAGGTAATCTGAGTAAGTAAGAGTAAGTGATAATGTTTTGTTTTTCTTCTCTGCTTCTCCACATATATACTCCACACTGCCATTATCTCCCTGATAACTAGGTATAAAGGTTCACAGCTGTATATTACAACTTTTATTTTTGCAGTTTTGTAGTTAATTCTACAATTCTGTTGTTTGTGATAACATTTTACTCACCAAAGTTATCTGAGAAGACTGACACATTGCTCGGTCAAACCAGCAAAAGTACTGTTAGGTGTAGTGTCCAAAGTCAGAATTAAAGATAATGTTATAGCCACTGGCCCAGAAAACAATTGTATTGTAAGGATTTTCTTTCACTCTGTTCACGTATGCAGGAAATGAACAGGGAGTCAGTCAGTTCAGCCTGAGGAAGGCTGAAAAACATTTTCTGCTTTTGGTTCTGGTGAGCAAATTTTGTTGTAATTAATTAGGCACCACCTTTGCAAGCAGCAGCTTACATCTCTCAATGTTCAAAGTTATAGCTTTGTATAATACCTGCATGTGAATTTCGGTCTCCTGCAATTAATTCAGGTGCACTACAGCCCTTCCATACACCCCCCCTAACCTCCATTCTTTCCCTTCAGCCCCTATACATAAAGGGTATTTCTGCATTGACACTAAGCACTGGCATTGAAATCCCAGAATAGTGGACTGAGTGAGAACAATGTTCTTATAACTGGTATGAATATGAATGAACCAGTGATGCTGAAGCATGAATAAAAAAGTTAATGCCAAATTGCAAAAACTTAGAATTATCCTTGAATACAGTAAACTGTCTTGCTCTTATCTAATAGTTGGTCGATGCATTCCATTGTCAATTTGACAAACTGGGGCTTGTTGTACTGATGAAGCCTTTGTGTTAACAAAATAGCATTTTCTGCTCTTTCCCCCTTGCAGCACACAAAGTAATCTTAGTGGTTTCCTGGGAGGTTGTAGTGTCCAGCACTTGTTCCCTTGTTTCCGTCAAGCATAAATGACTGTGTTCCCTGTATTCCCGGACACTGTGGCCAGGGCGCAGAGCTCATCCATCATGTTTACTAGCAATTACCCATCAGGAAAGATGCGTAACATTTACCTTTACTCTCTCTCACCTTAGGCCTTACATGGCCTTACAGGCCTTAGTCCCACTGAAAACTCTTTAAAAAATTATAAATACAAGATAGAGCCTGCTGCTGCCCCTGTAGCATGTGTGCATCTACCGGTATGCAAAACAAAATCCTGTGCATTATAATGTGTGTGTGTGTGCGTGTGTGTGTGTGTGTGTGTGTGTGTGTGTGTGTGTGTGTGTGTGTGTGTGTGTGTGTGTGTGTGTGTGTGTGTGTGAGATAGGGGGAACAGCAGCAAGGTGATGTCCTAAGCAGAGTCTGAGCTTGATGGCTGACCTTCACACTTGGTGGGGTATGTGTGCACTCTGGAACTGCTCTATTAGAGGAGCACTGACACCAAAACAACACAAACACCAAGAAATATTCACGCAGTGTTTACCTTTCTTAAATCCAGCATAAATTTCTAAATATTCAACAGGATTTAATGACAACACAGCATTGTTTTTGTCACCTTATGGTAATTTTATTAAGGGAGTCAAGGTGACACTACAGACACCAGAGAAAAGCTGTTTATATTCTGTGTTTTAGGAGAAACAAAGATAGAGTTTGGGCATAATGCACTTCTGGTATATCAATATATCAAGTGATGTGGGGAATAGATTCAGCATGTCCAGTTGTTGGTAGTGCTAGGAGAGCAGGTACTCTCTGAAGAGCTGGGTCTTCAGGAGGTTTTTGAAGGTAGAGAGGGACATCCCTGATCTGGCAGCATCATTAAATACATCAATTAGTCACTTAGCTGAAGAAGCTTAGTGGGAAGCTCAAATAGCTCTACACCACTGCATCTGTGCTTCTTAACCTAATATTGTTAACCTAATAAGGAGGGTTGGCAACGTACACTCATCCAACTTAATTCCCCTTTAACACCATTTCAGCAGTAGTAAGAGATCTCTGTGATGTTGAGGCTAACAGCAAGATTAGCTGGAGTAACTACACCACCTCATCGACAGTCAGACAGTGGTCCAGCCTCAACTTTTGATCTTTGCATTAGAGAGAATAAGTTGCTTTCTTTCTAAAGATAAGACAACTCACAACATTGGTAATGCTAGCACTAGCTGTGGCAGCAAATGTATCAAGTTTGTAATAAAGTTTGTTCTTTGAGATAAGCAGTAGGTGGCACCAATTCTCTATTTGGAAAATCAGACGATGCAGCGACAAGATGATTTCATGAAAAGAGTGTCAGTTGAACCCCAACCTAAAAAAGGCTGTAAATATAATATCTGTGTTTGTTTTATGCGTTAAGTGTGTGTGTGACAAACATGGATACATTATCGAGCAGTTAATCAGCCGTGAGTTAAATCTTCACTACGTCAGAACGTATTTGGAATCAAGCAATCATAAACAAAAAAAAGTTTTCTCTAATTTTACTGTTAGTTAAGTCATGTTTCTAAATTGTTCTGCACATTTTCACATTAGAAAAGGTTGAGACTAAAGTCATCAAATCAACTCAGTTTGGGTTCTAATCATGTCAGGCCTATGGCATGTTTAAATTCAATAAATGCAAGTCTGGATGTTCATATATATTTGTGATGTCCATTACAGACAGCTAGCCACAGAAACAGGATCAGCTGTCCGTGACCTGAGCTCAGCTCAGCAGTATTTTACATTAATCTGAGGCCAAAGCTGCAGAGGTCTGCACATACACTCTTTACTTCCCTTCCACATCCCTCTGTCTCTCCTTTACCTTCCTTCACTGTGTTCACTTCATTTTCCTACAGGAAGTCCCTCACTGCTGCTGCACTCTATCCATCTCAATCACATTTTATCCAGGTGTCCTCCTGGCTCTTTAGTCAGTGCTCAGGGGATACGGTGAGCACACTGAATGTGTCAGGTTCCTCAGGAACACTATGATTCATATGGTCGTTACCCAATCTCGGAACCTATCGGATACCTGATGATGATTTAGCCTCTGGATGCAACAGCTAGTGTTTCAATGCATCTGGTGTAGATGGCCAATATCTTAACTATTAACAGATATCCTGGCCAAGGCTTCCTCTTCCAGGCTCCTGTCATTTTTAGTCTGCATAGCACGTTGATACGCAAGCATAGAGTTAGAGTTGAGAACAGATGACTGGATTGTTTCACAAGCAGCCAGTTTACACTATACATGAGTTACACATGAGTTCAGAGATTGGATTTTGGCCAATGCGTTCTGCGTCTTTTGCTCTCCACATGTACTGTTTACCTGCATGCAACCAAAGCCCTCTCAAATGTGATGGGTCTAAACTACTTAGGCTACAACTAGAAAGCAGAACTCGTCCAAAATCAAAATTTTTACCCTTGTCTAGAGATTCTACATTTATATGTAGATATCTCTATATAGAGATCTCTTTATAGAGATTAGCTGTTTCCATACTGTAAGAAATGTGTTATCTGATTTGAAAATTGGTACATTATTCTTGCCTGTGTTTATTTACAAATTTACAAATGACTCCCTTTGTTGCACCCTTTTCCTCTTCTTCAGTATCTGCAGTTATAGGGTATAATTTCACTCTGCCTCGTTTCTTACCCGGTGACAGTCTCCTCCAGACAACACCTCCTGGATGAAGACCGCAGGGCCATCGGGCCTGTTGGAACCTCCACCGATGGTGATGCCCAAACTGCTGGATCGTGCCACTGAAATGAGCTGGATCACTCCTTCACCTGGATGACTGAGAACATGAAGACACACAAACACATCAGTCTTTGAAATAAAGGAAAGTTGCTCTATTTTTGTGAATGAAGTTGCCAGGCAGGTGTGCACGATACAGGTGAAATGCAAATCTGCGAAATAGTCTGTAGAACTGGGTTTAGCAACTTGCCATCTCAATCTCTAAATAACTATGGAGCGGTGTTGTGGTTGATGAGAATCATGTAAAAACAAATCTTACCTGAGGGAGCGCAGCATGGGCCCACTGTTGTTGTACATATTCTGAGAGCCTGCTGGGCTCAACAACAAAGGACTCTGGGAGCGAGATGAGGAACCAGATGATGTACTATCCAGGTAGCGGCCTCCTTTTGGAATGATAAGAAGGAACAAAAACATCAAGAGTAGAATCACTTAACCTGTGCTTGGTCTCTTGAAATGTGTTTAATATGGATAGACGTGCAGGGACTAAACATTTTACGCATTTCAAACATGCTGTCCTGAAATAGAAGCCTTCAGCAATTTGCTGCTGCTACAGATGGCTCCAGTGACAGTGAGGCTCTCCACTGAATCTGTAATGTCCTGTTAAACATTTCTTAAGCCTGAGCGACTCTAAGCACTGAATAATACCCAATATGATGTTTTTGTTCTGTTTTTTTATCCACTGCCTGGGATAAACATCTGCTTCTTTTTTCTGTTCTCAGTTTCAAAGGTAAGAAAAAATAGTAAAGATTTAGCAGTAGCAGAGATGTCATGACTGTTTTGTTTTTTTTGGATAAATGAGTTGAAAAGACTTCCCTTTGTAAGCTATTAAACACAGAGCCCTTGCTTCTAAGTAAGTAAATGGGAGCAAACATGAATGGGGTCTGGTTGTTTACATGCCCAAACCAGATATAAAAGTCCTAAGACTAAAATAAATTTTAGACCAGTAAGGCAAAGGTTAATACCAACAAGTCCCAGGTCTAGTCCAAAGTCAACACCAGCAATTTCCAAATTCCAGAAATCAAATTCCAAATTCCAAAATCTTGGTATCAAAGTTAAGACTGATTCGCAAGTCTTTTAAAATATTGTGATAAAGTCATCAGCTCCCTGACTTGATGACTGGACACTTACACCCACTTCATGCCATGACTGGTCAGCTGTGCAGGTTTGACCTTGAACACAATTTCAATTTTCATGTGACTGAGTGCAACTGTATACATGCCCTCCAGTAGATACAATCGGAAAATTTGCTGTTATTTCTATATTCGAACTTTTATTGAATCTCCTCCTTTCTATGATGACTGACTTTCTTTCCAATCTCAAGTGAGGCTGTCCGGAAAAACTTGATTTCTGACAACACATGATATAAACTGGTTAGTATCTCACCTTTCGAGCCAAACACAGTAACTCTGCCGGTTATAGTGTTTTACCAAACTAAACAGATGTCTGCTTTATATCTACTGGATGACCTTAAATCTGTGTAGCCACATTGTGGAGCAGTACCATCCCCTACACAAAGCACACAAGACCGCACACGTGCTGAAGCCATGTTTTAACAAATCTGTACCAGCTGGCTGCCTCCTTCCTGAAACAGATGTTTGCAATTGTGTAATGGACAAGTGCACTTGTCATAAGCCATTTTTAAAGGCAGACTTACTCCATTTACCCTTTAGGCTCATTATTCTGTCTAATATACAACTTCTTTTTTTTAATGTAGGACTGAACACACACTGAACATGATGCAGTTTATGCATTTCATGTTTTGAGACAGGAGAATTGGTGTGTGAACATTAAACGAGCAGAAGATCTGCTTATATTAAATTACAGTTGCTGTTTGTGAAAAAAACAAAGGACTACCGGTATTAGGATTGGCCTACCTTGCTGGATGGGAGAGTTGCGTGTCGATCCTGTGCTACCATTGGATCCATACTTCTCCAACAACTCAGCGAATTCTTTTCTGTTTAGGGAGACAGAAAAAAATGGAAAGAGGTCAGTCATGAACACGACTGAAAGAAGTACTTTTATTAGTAGTTTTATTGACCCAGACTGAACTGACAACTGCCAATAAAACCTGTTGATTTATTGAACAATAATCAATTCGGTTTACGGGACAAATGTTACATGATTAATTACAGTTTGATAGCCCACTGAGGTATAAAATATTTAAAACCATTATAGTGGTTACATTTCTAATATAGTTAGTTAAAAACTTTCAGTGTGTTGGAAAATTGGAAGAGCTGACACAATGTTTTTTTGTTGGAGTTAGTAGAGATGAGTGGATGCATTTAATATTAAGACTACTTGGAAAATTACTTAGTAACACAAAAAGTTTGTGTCATACACTGTGTGTAATGTAGTAGGTATGTTTTTGGGCATGCCTACGTCAAGGTATGAACGGTTTTGTGAATATTTGGACATAATTGTTCTGTGTATGTTTATTAATGATTAAATAAACTCAAGAAATATATTTTGTTTTCATGTTAAAAATGTTAGGGAACAATGTCCTATTAATTACCACTATTTCTACTTATGCACAGCAAAATAAGGTAAATGTGTCAAATAAAAAGGAACTTATTGATGAACATGGGTTTATTACTCATTCATCAAAAAATACAAAAATAGTTCATGCCATAATTGGCATATGATAATAATGAGTTAAGGTATGAGTTCAACTAAATTTATAAACTTTTGCTTTTAGTAACACAGTCTTGTCTGAAAACATACAACATACTGACTAGATGTTGTATCTGATTCCTGTTTTTGCTGCCATGTTGCTGTATGATATCCCCGGTGGATGATGATTTGATTGTTGCTAAACAGATTACGATAAGCACTCACATTGGCTCCATGTTAAATAAAGACTCAAACTGTTCTTGAACAGCACAAAAGACAACGTAAGGCTGCACTTTCTTTGTACAAAGCAGTTAAAGATGATTGGTTTAATGGTGCCACCAGCAGCTGATTCTGTGTGCTTCTACCTGCTGAATGTCAACGTGCAGGCTGTGTGGATTCATTTGTCCTTTCACCATGCCAGCATTTTAGAGAATTTTGTGTATTTTATGTGTTAGTATCACTTGTATTAGCTGCTCTGGCATTAACCTGCCTGAAAAACTGACACCCCACTTTGAATCCATTGCGATTTCTCCATAACATGCATTTTGCATATCCTTCATGACTCAGAATTTTTTTTTTTTTTAAATGTCAGTATAATCTTTTAATAACAGTCAAATACATGTCTAAATCCCTCTATAATTTTGCAATATGTTGAAACTTTGAATCATCTTGTTCTGTGCTATGTCACTGCTGTGTCCCGTTTGAGTTCTTCTGTAATCCAGATGTGAACCTGCATACATAACATAAGATATTTGCATTAAATAAACCATTGAAGTCATCCTGCAGCCTGCCGGCATATTGGTCCAATCCTGTATAACCGTAACAAGTGGGGTTGTATGAGGTACTTATGCATAGTCAGTGTATTGTATAGTCAGTGTAATGTATATCTAAAGTAGACAGCAGTCAGCATACCTCCAGTTTGGAGAAGCAGACAGGGATCAGTGCACAGGAACCTTCAGCAGATTAGAGAATGCTGCTCATCTGTATCCAAATGCACAGAGTCTGTATGCCCCGCTACATACATTTTTCTTACTCTTCCCGGCTACCAGAAAATTAATTTCATGATGTTGCTTAGATGGGTTGACTTTTTAATAATATTTACCAAAGCTCTCACACCTAGTGAGCATGTTGCTAGTGCTAAGCTACTTTTGATTTGTTTTTAAAAGATGTAGAGGCAATCTGTTGGGAGGGGTTAGGACTGAAGGGAGGGGGGGGGCACAGACAGACAGGCATAATCCCCCCCTACTCCCTGCCCTCCAGCTCCTCCGCTCTGGCCTTGCCTGCAGAGTATAAAGCACAGAGCACAGATTAACACACAGGGCTCATCTCGTCAGGAGCACTGCCCTAGGTTAAGCTCTCTCCCCTCCCTTGGTCTGCTGTCATTCCGCAAAAACAAGGAGGGGTGGGAGGGTTGTGGGCTCAGCCTACCTCACCACTGTGAGATTCCTACGTAAGAGTAATAATCACCTTGAAACTACACATGAACGACACATGGCGTTTATTTTATGTCATTAATCTGAAGATGTCACTTCTCAGCACTCTGCCTTACATTAATGCAGTTCTATATATTCATACCAGGATTTGCCCAATAAACCCACAGTCTGCTGTTCGCTGTGTCACAGAGCTATTACCATTATATTAGCTTCTAATTTCTGACAGCCGAGGTGTAAATCCGGCTGTGCCAGAGACTCTCCATTAAGGATTACTCACTTACAGGCAGAAAATACCAAAATTTAGAAGAAATTTCATGGCTGACACTTTCACATGCAACAGTCTTGCTCATTTAAATATGCAAATCCTTCGTCAACTTACAATTAAGCATGCTGTAAAGTGGATTTGAGGTAAAGATGACCTTGTTTTCACCCAAACTGGCTGTGTTCAGATTAGAAAGCTGGTTGAACACGAATACTTGTCACCGCTTCATTATTTCTGATAACATTGTTAATAAATACACTGTATTGAAGACAGATATTTTCTTACTTTGCTTCCTCATCTCTCGCTATGAGAAGGCGCATGTGATTGGTTGCCGAAGCTGCTCTCAAGACGTCCACAGCTCTGTAAAATAAATAGATGCACAAAAACGCATTTATATTATTGGCACAGCATCACAAACCATAGGGTTAAAACAATGACAAGAGCAGACTTTACTGGACTACCTTTCACTTGTGACACCAACAAGACTGTCCCCGTTCACCTCCAAGATCTGGTCCCCCGGCATTAGGTTTCCTTCAGTCAGAGAAGTCAGACATGTCAGGTGATCTTTAGTCGTTTAGGACACAGTGGGAGTATCAAGAACTTGTATTAAGGTTCTTGATAGTATTAAAACATTTGTATTTTTCAACAAGGACAAGCATAGACAAAGAAAACAAAACCAGAGGATTGCTTCTGTGCAGCTCAAAAAGAATATTGAATTTTATGTACAACATATTAGTCATTAAAGTACTAACTGACTGGAGGTCAATCTCTGTTGCAGCACTAATGGTAGATGTTTCATGTTTTTTCCCCTTTCCTTTTCTTTACACCTGTCTTCGTTTTTTTGTTTTTTTGCCATTTTCCAAGAAGACTGCCCCGTCTGTAAGGCACTGGAAATTCATGACAGTCATACTGAATATCACAGTCCTGGTTCAGTGATATCTCGTCCACACTTGCATGGCTTGAGGCAGGCATGAGTGCTCCGAGGCTTCAATGTATCTGGCCACAACTAGAATACTCACACAAGCACCCATGAACCTGAATATTAGGAAATGAACTCCATCATCAGTATGGTGGCAATGACAGAAAATGCTTCAGCCTCCTGAGAGGCAGGACAGGGGTTTATGATTATGGTTGTGTCATCTAAATATAATGTGCTGACAGTAGTTGGATAGGAAAGTGTAGGGGTTACAGCTACACAACATAAGGTTTTGCTGGTTATTCCTGCTGATGATGCTTCTTTCTTTCTATGAACTTCGAGCACAGCAAGCATTAAAAAGGGAAGCCGCTATGACTGCTACAGTCTCCACAGTGCCTCGAACACCAACTGACGCTGCTAAGTCTTCCTCTCTTAAAATATAAGATGTAAGACATAATGACTATGAGTGTGCGACTACTAGACTCTTCTCTCTAAGTCTGATCATCGTTCCACCCAGTCACGATCTGTGATTATGGGATGATATCTCTTTTCTACCCCTATCTCACTCTACTTGTTTTGCCCAGCAGTATTAGACTATGGAGGATTAAAATGTGGCTGACTTCTATTCACTGGAGCTTTACATTTTTTCCTTTGCACTTTTAAACGTTTAGCTTATGGTTTTATCCAGTGATACTTTGAAGAATAAGTTAAATGACTAAGTATAAAAAAATAATAAAGTTCTATCCACTGAAGTTAGAAAGGGCTTTCTTTCTGGTCTACTAACCTCTCAGAGCACTTTACAACACTTTTCATATTTGCATTGATGCAGTGATAGCAGAGGCTACCAACTGAGCTGATACTATACTTGTGCATACACAACAGGAGCAAATTATCTTGCCCACTACACTTCAACTAGACTGGGAGGGGGACAGGAATCGACACAATGACCCTACAGTTACTAGAAGACCTGCTCTACTGTACCACCTGAGCCACAACAAATCATTGATATACTGTTTACATGCTGCAGGACAAAGCCCAAAAATCACTCAAATCTGTGCCCTGTATTCATTGTTTATGGCACAGAGAAAGTAGGCCATGACAGTGTGGTGGTGTGTTTTATTCATGTCTTTAAAATCACATGAGGAATGCTCCAAAAATAAATGCTCTGTCACTCCCGAGCTCATCACTCAGTCAGGATGTCCACTGTGTCCAACAGTCACTTCAACTCTGTTGTTTCATTCACGTTTTGTTTTCATTCTGACTGACCAAAAACTCAAATTACAGAAATATTAATTAGAATTATCCCCACTCAGCATCACAACACCAGACAAAATCTATTTATTTAACCTATTTTTATCTATAACAGTCAAGAATTAGAGCGCTACTAAAGATGTTTTACCAAAAATTCTATATGGTCAGTCACAACAGATGTCTACTAATACAGTCCATCTTTAACCAGACAAGGGTCAATGTGCAAACAAGACCTTGCTCTGACTGAAACACAGTGACTCTGACACTAACTCAGCGGGGACCGTCAGAAGTATTCCAGTGGGACTCCAAAACATCTTCAAATCAGAAGGAGTCAAACCATTCCCCACCTTAAGATCTCTGCGGGTACTTCCTAGAAAGACAGAACCCCCCTGTTTATTTACAGCACACATAGATGGTCAGTTTAACTTCAGATTATACTTTCTACACTACTGCTCTTTCTCACAACAGTGTGAGAAAGGAATACACAAAAAGAAGAAGAAGAAGAGAGGGACCGTGTCTTTTAGGTCAATGACATCAGGTGTCAGAATGAGGAAACCTGCACAGACTCCTAAAGTTGTTGCCTAGAAAAATCCATTCATGATTCACACTTCATCTGATTTGCAAATAAGCACAAGTAGAGGCCTCAGTGAGTTCACACAGGGACAGGAGACTTCAACAACACATGCACACCCTTTGCTGGGTGATGTAAGGACAAACACATGGGGGGGGTTCTTTTTTGTAAGTAAGTACAGACCAAAAAGACATAATACAGCACTTCACAAGTATATATGATCAGCACAGGAGGAGCACTACAACGCTGTGTCTTATCACCAGTTTCACACACTTTGTAAAACATACTAAGGAACGCCTGTACTCGGCGTCAGATCAGATCTTTTTAAATATGCAGACGACACAGCCGTGGTGTTTTGTTTTTGTTTGATGTCTGGAATGTGTTTGGAGAAAAAGGTGCCGATGTTGGTGTAGACAACAAAAAGGTGACACTGACGACTGATTCACAAATTAGTCTGTTGCATCCTTGACTCTGTGAATTGGCTGAAAGAGTCTCCAGCTTTTAAGGATGTCTTGTCTTTGTCAAGGCATGATACACGATTACCAGAAGTTTGAACTGGACTTAATTGGAAGAAATGGGAGATAATATAGGACGTAGCACCCTGAGCTGATGAGGTGCATCTTTTTTTTGCTGTATTGTTCCTTTTATGGATTGTCTCTCCTGTTTTACTGTGTTATTTTTGCTGTATTATATGCACTCTTGAATTTGGATAATAGTTACATTTGAATTGAAGTAACAGAAAGAAGTCTGGGATGTCATGATTAGGAAACGTACCCTGGGAGGACAGATTACTTACCATCGCTTGAAGCAAGGCCACCAGGTAAAATCCGTTTGACGTAGACTCCAAACTCCTCTCCAGTCAACTCCTTCACACCACCGATCACCTTAATTCCTGTTGGGAAAAGAAAAATCATTAAAAAATGTGTGCAGTTATTAGTAGAGATCAGAGACTTAACTGTGTTTAGAAGAACATTTGGATTTAAGAGTTTGAAAATATAATTTCAGTTTCTCCCTGCCCACACTGTGGAGTTTTCCTGTCTGTTACAGCATGTATGAGTGCAGAATAAAGTACAGTGGTCCCTCGTTTATCGCGGGGGATAGGTTTTAAAAATAACCCGCAATAAACGAAATCCGCAAAGTAAGTTTTACAATTATTATACATGTTTTAAGGCCGTAAAACCCCTAACCACACACTTTTAGACACCTTTTTACACGCATTTTGTACAGTACTACCTTAGTTAATCAGGAAGCAGAACACATGTGCGGTTCTCCCTTAGCCAATTTAGAAGAAGGACACAATGCACGTTCATACTGTACAGTATGCTGTAAAAAAAGCATGCAAAATTACACTGATAAAAATCAGCCAAACAGCGAGTCCGCGAAAAGTTAACCGCATTATAGCGGGGACAACTGTAATCAGATTTATTTTAAAATGATGCAACATTAACTCAGAGCTCAACCTGTAAGTCACCTCTACATCACTGCATGTTCATATCACTATTTTAGGTTCCACAGTAAAAAATCTGGTGAACTCCAAATAGAACAAATGCTAATTGAAATACATAAATGAATAATAATAACTTGCTGCAGATGGGATTTTAAATCTCATCTGTACCGAGATCCCAGGGGAGTGAGGGGAAGGTCATTTGTCAGCAGCTGCCATTGTGTCGGTACACCGCTGACAGAAGAGGAATGTAAGGGTCACATAAGTCAGCTCTCCGGTCATTCTTTGATTTCAAGGGGCATTACTGGTGCCAGACTTTTACCGAGGAAGGTCCCAACCATGTTTATGCTTTTCTCAATGCAATAGTAGCTTTTTGAATTGACTGCACTACAAAATAAACTTTCTTACACCATACATTTAATTAAATATAGTTGTGTGGCTTGTAGGTGATGTGCATTCATGGAAAGGTTTATGATGCTTGTGGAGTTTGTTGGTCGTGAGGATTGTTAAGCTCACCACCATCACCACCGCTCTCTGTGAACACAGTGATTGTCCAGGAGTAGCCTCGAAACTACTACATGAATATGTGTACAGTCTATGTACTGGACAATAGACTGAACCTATTACTAAACTGTGGACAGTCAGAATCAGTTGAACATAACAGGGTTATGATCAGTTTAGTTAATTGATTACATCAAACTAAAAATCTTTGAACAAACCTAAACTCAGCTAAACAATTCTTATTGGCGGCTAAGAGACATATCAACCAATGGACTAACAATTCTGACATATTCCTGCTCACACTTTAACTAGACAGCCTCTAAATTTGTGTCCTTACTTCAAACACATACATGCATTGGTGTACTTGAAGTGGATACATTGAAGCTGGCAGTGTCTCCTCTGTCTAACCATTAGATCAGGGCTTCTTCAGCTTAAGGCTGCTCTTGGCCTGTTACCACAGAGACAAAATGGTTACACTAATTGGGTCTGGAGCAAAGTGGCGCATGTTAATTATCGCCTGTTAGAAGAATAGGGTTATAAAGTTCCCCAACTCAGTCCTCACTCCCGTCTTACTCTTCACTGTGGAAAACAGTCTCTTGTTCTTTTGTTCAGCCTCAAAGCACTCTCATCCCCCCGCCTATCATCAGATAAGAAAAACATAATTCTATGCATAAGCAGCTGGGGCAAATATAAAAGACGTGTCTCTCTCCCTCTTTTTCATGATGCATCAAGGGCATGTTTGTTTCCCAAGGATCAAATATTCCAACACTTTAAGACCTTGTAAAGATCATAATATCCACTGTGATGAAGAGGGCACAGTTGTTTTTAAAAAACAATACCCCAGATGATACAAGAGCAGAGACTGAAAAACTGCTTCTTTAAAGCCCACTCAGACGAAATCAGCTGTGACGGAGATGGCGTTCATTATAAACACTGCATCCCGTCTGCACGCTGACGGTGGCACGGCTCTCAGCAGCATTAACGCAGAGATTAGCATGTGCTGTTCTCAGTGTAAGGCAGCGGAAGTGTTTGATACTCTGTCTGCTGCTGTGGAGGCTTCAGATGTACAGTAAGGGGAGTCTTTAGGCTCTGTGCATTGGAACAGTATGTACACGTGCTCAAGTTGGATGACTATAAGCTGCTTTGCTTCTCACCTGTGCACTGCCTTTAATGCTATACGTCTGCACAAACAAACACACCTTTAGATCAGCCTTTCCCCCTCCTCTCTCCTAACATACTGCATCTTTCACTGCTATTTAAGTGCACTATATTCTGTCTTTATGTTCATACACCAGGAGTTCATGTAGTTGGTGGAGAAGCAATTTTCCACTGTTCATCTCTGACACAATGCCTGAAGCACAAAACTGTCTTGCAACTACTTCTTTTATTCCTCCGTGCCCTTTTTGCTCACCTGTAACTCAAAAACCACTTATGCTACACATATTCTTCATAATTATGGTGTGTCATTCTACAGTATGCTGTATAAACTATGAATACATTCGCATGTTTAATGAGCTAAATTATTTTTAAACATCATTTTGGCTTTCTTTGTACTCTTTTAATGCTTGTTTTATTGCTCCTGAGACAACAGTGATATGTCACATTGTGCGTAATTCTTCTTACATTTTAAAAACACTCCCGCTGACATCCATGACATTTATATCTCAGCTATTATATGCAATACAAATAAAGTGTTCTCTAGAATATTTGCAAATGTTGCCTCATTGTTGAATCCAAATGACACAGTTCAGTTTCAAACCTCACTTAAAGCTGGAGGACAGTGATGAAATTTTTTTATAAATCCTGTCCAGAGCTTCAAGCCATAACAGATCCACGTGACATGCCTCTCTTCATGTTAAACAGTTTTCCAAATCACTTGTCCCCACATTCACACTCAGATGCCAGGGAGCTACCATGAAATGCACTGGGAGCAATTATATGTTGAAAAAATGGAAATCTTAGGAAACAAAGAAAAGCAGAGCTGCTCAGATGTTAAACATATTCCAAATGCTTATCTGAATGCAAATATCGTGTAAGTGTGTAGGAGAAGTACAACATGTTTAGCTAGTTTAGGAGGGATTAATGCAAATATATATATTCTAAAAAAATAAAAGACTCCCTGGCACATGCCTGAAATAATTCAGTTGATGTACATCATCACATTATTTTAAAAATCATGTATAACATTGTATAATGTTTGACTGTATTTGTATACGTGTATATGGGCTGTTTGTCCTTGCGTAGGCAAAAGCTTTACCAGCATGCTGGTGTGGAAGTAAATAACGATAAAAACAACAGCAGCTCACTGCATTCTTATCCCAGCTGAGTTAAGTGGGTTAGGGCTTTGCTACATGACCTACTTCAACACCCAGGCACAAGGATACATAGTCTGCATAGAAAAGCCTTTTTAAATGTAGGACTTAAATTATTTCAGCTGTTCAAAATCAGTCGCCATTGCCAGCGAGTAGAAGATGATGAGTAGGGCTACAAACATTATGTTGTTAGTTTAAACTGTGCATGTGATTTGGATTTTTAAATAAATATACAGTATTGCTTATGAAGACTGTTTTGAAATACTGAACTCGAGGCTCATCACTTTTTCATGAGTACCATCCTCCTGATTGCTACTACATGCTATAACAAACTGCAACAAATGCATAATTACGTAATTAGTGGCAATACACAACCAGCAGTCCACAGAGTTAAAGCTGCACTTAACGCACTGACCATGGATCACATATCTAACTTAAAACTATTGATAGTGATAATAAATCCACAAACGTTAGAAACTTTCAGCTCATTGTTTGGATTCAGCAGCAGCTGTTTCCAGTGAAGAAGCTGTGATAAAGCCTCAATGCCCAAACTACCTGCCCGGCACCATGCAGCAGACACTGTTTGCTAACAAGCTGCAGAAACTTTGAAACATCTTGTTCTCTTGCCCATGAGTGGTTAAAAATGAGAAAATGAGAAAAAAGAGATAATGAGTACTTACCCAAGCCATTCTCACAGTCTGTAAACTCCATAGAATGAACAGCTCGATCTACTCCGTATGGACCCATTAGTGTCCTGTTAGAGAGACAGAAGAGAAGAGAAAATAAGTATGTGTCAGCAAAGCTACAGTCAGATTGTGACCACTGAATGTCAGTGAGTGTTTTACTTTGTGAAGAATATACATCCTTATGTCAAGAGTGGAACTTGGCAAGCACTGCAGATACGTTTAAAAAATATATGAAGCTTACCCATCAGTCTTTATGTTTGTGCAACTTCCTCATCTACTGTATGTTGGACCAGTTTAAGAGTAAAACAAAAACAGTCTACCAAATCCAGACTGCATATTAATCAAGTGTTGATACTATTGTCCCAAATGCAACAAGGTCAATGGGGTCACAGGTATAAAAAAAAGACAAAAGAAAAGTTAAAAGAAAAAATATACAATAAAGTTACTTAAATTAAAATGTGAAATACTCCCTGGAATACCTGAACAGCAAATCAGAAAATTTTGTTGTCATGTTGGTAAGACTACTGTTCCACTGACACCATATGCCATCACTTGCTTAGAGGTGCAAATATATACCTTGAAAACAGACTTTATAAGTAATATTCAAAGCGTGTTAACAATCCATGCACATTTTTAACATTAGAGCATCCAAACACTGAAATCCTGCCGGTAAAAATATATTCTGTTTGTAGCTGAGTTGAATAAGTTGTGTTTTTGCCTGCTGCAGCCACCTCGCACACCAATCCATCCAAGAATGACACATCTATCTTTAACAGCAAAGGCAATGGCAGGGTCTTCTTTGTGCCCGTACATACTTTCATTTAGCACATCTGAAGATGCTCATCTTCTTTCACTGCCTGCTAGGAATCCAGAGACGCAGTGTCTTTTTGTTTTATTCTTGTAAGGATCCGGATCATATGGAGTTCGTCTGTGCCAGCAGTGAGCTCGCATTTGCCTTCAAGTCTCAAACCCTGTGTGAGTATGTGCACATCTATTCCCACTTGTTGTGTTTCCAATATAGTGTCTGTACATGACCTTGTACTGTGTGATATATTACATACATATTTTCCTACTGATGCTGTAGAGCTGCACGATTATTTTGATCAATGTTTTAATGTCCATGTTGTGCTACTTATTTTGCTATCTTTATTCACGGTGCATTTCCTAAAAGTAAAACATAAATGAAACTTTTACGCCCTAAAAAAAATCAACAGAGCCCTACTTCGGATAGATTTGGTGACTGGGCTGCTGCTGCAGTGTGCATGCCCAGGGGCATGACAGCCCCAAAAGTGAAGCCAAATCGATCACCCCTGTGGCTGGATGTTAGTTTGATGTTATAAGCAGTGGAGTTTTTTATGAGCAGACCTTGCATTTTAAACATATTGCAATATGGCATCTCCACTATGGAATATGAAGACTATTTGTTATCTAAAATAAAAATGGCACAATATTCAATACAAGCAAAATTTGTTTGTTTGTTCAAATATTGACCTGATTTTCATGTATATATGGTAAAAATCAATAGTACAAAATGTTGCACTGATATACATGGTGTCGACTAGGCAAATATGTCTGAATATGACTAAATAATGTTCATGTAAAGCAGATATACAACAGTGCCTTGTATATACATGTACTGTAACAAATCTATAACCATTCATAGATGTAGGGGAAAAAAATACCAGTATGAATGAATGAGCCTCAAAGTCCAACAGATGAGGAACCTTGCCCTCATTGATCTTTATTTTACCCACAACAGCAACTAGACGCCCAACCTACATTGTAATTCAGATTTTAAGCGCTTGTTGAACTTGTTGTGATAGTAATGCACACAGACAGAGTCCTAAACAGTACAGCATTCATTTACTATTGATACACATACACCCGTGGAGATGAAAAGCCACAATTTCCCCTCATCTACTGGATCTGCAAGGTTGTTGTCTGGCTTGCCTCCTACTTCTCTCCTCCCATTTATAGTTAAATTAGAGATATAATAAGGTAAACTGTCCTGAGAGTCTGTCCTCACAAGAAAAATGATCATGTGAATAATAACTGTTAAAGACGTAGACGTAGCGTCATGTTGTTATAAAATCTGTTAGGTAGAAGCAGCAGAGTAAATGATCAAAACTCATTAAAAACATGAAAGGCCCTTTATAGAACCAGTGTTTTGTCAGTTCTGGGTTACTGTAGGAGTATGGCAGCTCAACGTGGAAGCCTCGAGTAAGAGGACTGTAGTGTAGATATAGAAAGTTCATTCTAAGGTAACAAAAATTTTAGGCGCTCTCATTTTAATGTAATCATACACTAATGAGAACATAGTTTTGCTTATTATATTCCATTACTGCCAATAGGATCTCCTAAAAACTAGACCTTGAACCGTACTTTTAGTTTCCAAAATTTAAATTTGCGGAGCAGCACAAATTGTAAACATAACATTATTACCTATTAAAGGTTTGTTAGAGATGCATGGATCGCTGGTCATAAAAAGGAACATTCTGATTAATAGCAGATGGATTGAAATAATACATCATTAATGAGGCAACATGCAGAAGAAACAATAAGTGCATCTGCCCATTAAAAGACATGCTGTGTGCACCTACGCACGATGAACAAAGCATAACATAACGATTACATACTTTCCTGCTCAGGATCTTATGTTAATAAATCTTCTGTGTGCTTCTACACATTGTTTGAATTAAAACAGCCGTCCTCCTGAGGAATCCTGAACTCCATCATGTGAAAATGTATTTCAAAAGCTTAAAAAAAAGCAAAAAATTCAGTTTCCTTTCCGTCCTGTTAAATTTAGAACTACAGTTTGTTTTGTTTTGTTTGTTAAATAGAAAAATTTAATAACTGGCACTGACAAGCACCCTCTTTCATCAATAAAGTAAATCACTAAAGACAACACTTGTACATCAATACAACACACAATAAAGAAATCGGCTGAAAAGCACTCACTGCTCGACATCATTTAAAAGGCAATATAGCCTACAGGGACCTGTAGAGCTGGAGTGACTGTCATGTGTGTGCAGGTCTCTAAATCGCAGAAAAGAAATGGTTCGGGTGGGTGGTTTATGCATACATGCAAATTCACAGTGCACTGTGGGTAATCTCTTGGATATGAGGTTGGCAGAAACTATTACTTAACATCTTAAGCAGCACAAGAACTGTTCACTCTGGTGAGTATTACTCATACTACTGATGAGCTGTAAATACAAGACTCTTCAGAGACAGATACTATTACAATGAGCTTCCCATGGAGCGGCTGTGGTTTAGGTGGGAGAGCAGGCTGCCTGCTGATCACAGGGTTTGTGGTTTGATCTCCACATTTTGACACGTCTTTGGGCAAAACACTGAATCCCTTGTTCGCCCCCCCAGCTACTGGCTGTGCATTGCCAGTGCATTCCTAATTGCTGATCCCAAGCCTGGATAAATGAAGTAGGTCCAAATTAAATATGAAGATCATCAGAACTCAAATAGATGACCCGCTGTGCTGACCCTACAGGGAGCTGAAAGTCCTCACACACTGTACTGTGAGTAATCTCTTGGAGATGAGTTTGGCACAAATGTAGTATTGCTTAACAGTGCAGTAGATCTTGATGTTTTCCTTGATGTTTGCAAAGTCGAGAATGAATTTCCATGTTTTCGTTTACACGTTTTAACAACTTTTAACTTAAATACATGGTATGCACTTTGACTCTTTATACATCTTCTTGCAGGCATCTTGCTCGCTTTTATATTGGCACAATATTGCCTTTTATTGGTCATTAACACCGCCATCAATCTCATGCACACTGCCAGTCAGCAGAAATATCCTGTATGTATCACATCAGTCTGGTGCTGGTGACAGGAATGTGCATCCTTGTGAGGTAGAGCACAAGATAAAAACACTTATTCCTCCTTTTCCTTAAAAAAGAAAAGAAATCAAGATGCAGTGAGCCGTCCTCTGCAATAGAGAACACAAGTCTTGCTGTGTAAATCTCATAACCTTTTCTAAACTAAAATATGTACTACACTATTATGGACAACAGAGTTATAAACACAAAGATGAGCCAAGATTTCCTCTTTAATTCTTAACTATTTGTGACAGGGCCAGATCTAAAAACCTGAATCCAGTTCCAGATGTAGTGGGTCCATTACATTGCATGCCCACAACTAATCTGAGACTGATATATGACTGAATCAGTTGTAAATAATTAAATGAGCAATGTTGACCATTACATATCAGAAAAAAAAAGTTAAACACAACAAGTGAACAGTCCCTTTGTTGGCTCTGGCTCTCAGCATTAGCATAATTATTGGTTCATTGATTTGTCAATTAATTGACTCATCAATCAGCAGCAGTCATGGTGAATACTTGACAAGAGCTAATTAATATGCACACTTGTCACCAACTGGACATGGGGGTCTACTGTAGGCTGTCTACATGTGGTTATTGACAGCGTTGCAGATGAATTACTGAACATTATCTGTCAAAATTAAGGACTTTTACAGAGATTTTTTACATCATTGTTATAAAAAAATCTAATACAAATATCTGGTTAATGTCACCCCTGGTTAGGAGGAGTGATCAGTCAGTAATTACTATGAAACAGAACAATCAATATTAAGTTGTGAATCACCACAACGTAAAAAGGAATATATTAGGCTGATGGGTCCAGTCGTATGCAAGAATGGCTGCAGGTAGATACACACACAAACTCTTGACCCCCACCAAGCTTAGCTCAATGGAAATAATGATGAAGTTATGGAAACGTGCCAATGGTTCATTAGCATATAGTTGTGTTTTTTAATAGATCACACTAACCATTAGGAAATCACTACATAAGCTTGCTGTGACCATGACTTCTGAGATGGATTCATACTGAGTCCATCCTAACTTTGTTTTCAAACATAATAAACATCTGAATGTCCGTCACTGCAAAGGCAAACAAGCAACCGTGGCACTCGTTGCGCACGGCGCACGACAAATGGAGGTCTGCACGGTCACCAAAATAAAAGCAGAAAAAACAACACAGCTTTAAACCTACGTGTTGATACAATTTGTTCCTCTAAAACACGCACACGGATACACATGTCGACAATAAAACATTTAAATGCAGCGCCACGTTCACCGCTTTACCGAGTGACGGGGTTAACCGCCTATCGCGCTTTAACCGGACTTTAAAGCGTGCTTTTGTGTCCACACACACACACACACACACACACACACACACACACACACACACACACACACACACACACACACACACACAGTAACATCACATTTCACCTGTTATTGTAGAAACAGGCGCCGTAAACGCGAGTCCAACACCACATCCACTCAACACTTCACAAAAGTAACAAAGCAGCAGCGTCCGACCACAAACACCTCCGCCTCCAGACACCGTGCGCATTTTCTCTGTTTTACCTGCTAATGATGACAGCTCCTTTATACATGACTGAGAAGGTTGGCATGTTGACATGGAGCCGCTTCTCCGGTACGACTGTCGGTCGGTCGGAGCTTCCCCAGCCTTCAGCCTTCAGCCTTCAGTCGCATGCTGGTGTGTGTCTACACAGGCAGCCACTAATTCCAGTTAACCAAACATCTCCACCTTCAGCCACAGATTTAATCTCTTACGTAACTAAAGTCAAAAATGAAAAAAGAGGACACGAAGCAGTGAGGCGGGAAATGATTTTCTTCCTCACACAGTCACCTGTCACTTTTCTGATCGACTGCACAGTGTTTATTTGTTGCTTCAAATAAAAGTATAGTTTTTTATGTTTCAGATTATTGCCACTGTTATTTCTGTCCTCACACTCTCCTCAGCATCAATGATGTTTTATATGTTTGTTTTCTTATTATTACTTGCACGGGTACCATATTTCATGTCCTGAATGACATTAAAAAGATCATTATCCTATGTCCTCATTACATTTTTAAATATTTACCACCTTAACACTTTATATTATAAAATATATATGTTATATATGTTCAATACTCCCTCTGCCACCCACTGCAGCTGTACAGCCAAAGAGAATTCAGACAGAGCAGGAGGGGCTTAGATGCCTTCAAACACATTAATGCATAAGTGCCCTGCTCTCCATTTAGAAACAGAAATTTAATCCTCAGCTTACATCCATTGTCATTTGTCATTCAAGCATCTAACATCTGTGTTTTATAGCTGCCTGTCAGTGCTGCAACTAACAATTAATTTCTATCATCAATCAATCTATTGATAAGTGGGGATGGATATGTTTATTCTACTTAATTTGGCTCAGTCTTGTGTCTTCTCTTGATTTGTCTGTGAAAGGTGGGATCGAAGCGAATATCCCTAGCAGACATCAAGGGTATATTTGACCAAAAGTTTTAGGTCCAGTGTGTAGGATTGAGGCAGCTCTACCTTACAGCGAGCCAAACAAACAAACAAAACACTGGCTCTAGATAGGACCTTTTGTGGTTTTTACAAGTTTCGTGGGTGAAGCGAGGAGTATTCGGTTAGTCACAATCTTTAGCTTTACCGCTAGGTGCCACTAAATCCTACACACTCTTACAAAAGCATGTCTAAAGTGAGTTTCATGTTATATGATGGTCCAAAAGTTTTGCCACTAAAATAAACAAACACATTCTAATCATTAATCCAATGCAACACAACAAATTCAGCACACTGTGCTACATACAACATCTCAGAATGAATGTAGATTGTAGGTCCATGCAAATTAAACATCATTTTAGTGCAAACGAGTAATCAACATCTTTACTATCAAGCTAAATACATGTGAGCTAAGCATAGCCTCGGAATCCCTGGCATGCAAAGACAAGAAATATCTACCAGAAAACATACCTGGAAAAAGCTAGAGGCATTTTCAACCTATGGAACATGTTTGTAGAAAAGCCTGGACGTCTGATTCTTGTTGTTAACACTGGTTCTGTATATTCCCTGTCATCATGTAGTGTGGCTGCCAAGCAGTCACTGTATGATGAGTGCCAATTGATAACATTGAGATGATAAGCTTATGGCAAAATGATCATACGAACAAATCTATATAGAATAGCGATGTGCTAAATATAAGCCTTTATAAGAGAGCTACTCAATGACTATTTTACTATATATATATATATATATATATATATATATATATATATATATATATATATATATATATATATATATATATATATATATATATATATATTACTTCAAAGCATTAATGCACTAATGTTGTTTGTTTGTTTGTTTGTTTGGCCACTTGGGGTCAGTAGAACAAAAATCAACATTAAGATCGCCTTATGAAGCATGTATATGTATATATGCACAAACAGTTGCTTATTTAGACATAGAGTAGACATGAAGCAACATAAGCATTCATTGCATTCCTGCTTGCAGAACACATCACCTGTGGGCAGGAAACTAAAACAAAGAGCTAAAACAGGCTAAAAAGCTTCATGACAAACGTCATCCACTGTCAGAGGGTAAGACCTCCTCAAAGGGTGATCTTTCTTCTCCAGGTCCACTCCAGCATATACATGCTCAGTATTTCCACAGAGTTCATTTCCCCCCCATTGGAGCACCAGAAAAGATGTGGTCACAGACAGATATATAGCAAATCTGAAAAAAGGGGTCTGTTCTTGAAAATAATGAACCAATAATAATAATTTGTGTCTGTACAACACAATAAACACCATCATTTTTTCTGCTACTGCTGGTAGAAATGTGAAAATGCAGTGTATGTTCTCAGTGTAATAGCAATGTGCACTAGCATTAATTCAGTCTTGGGATAATGATTAAAAATGAAAAAAATTCATGTGAGGCAAATAAAACCCATCATATACAAAAACAAAAAAGTTCAAACTTGTTTTATTTGTTAATTGACAACACACTAAAAGAGAGATGCTAAAAGAACAGAAGACTGCTCGCAGAATATAAATCCTAGAACCTGGTATTTTCATTTTTCACTAATTTATACTAAAAATTAAAAAGCCAAAAATGGGGAGTGATATACACGTTCTAGGTCATACTTCAAAAAGAAAAACAAACTGGATATTGGATATGAATGACTTAAACTGAGTTGAAATAAAGCTGCTGATAATATCTTTCACAAATGTTATATATGTTTTGTTATTTGTGGTTTTATTGATGCTCATTACAGAAATAAAAAGCTTGTTGTTCACAGCGGGAAATAATGCATTTTTCACACTTTACATCGAGTGGGCCAGACTGGACCATTTGGCAGGCTGATTCTTGCCTGCAGGCCATAAGTTTGACGCCCCTGCTCTAAAGCAATGCCAAGGTTTCTGGTGTTTACCCAGTTGTTAAGATAAGAAGAAGCTGGATGCCGTCCAGTCTCTTAACTAACCCAGCGGTCTTGTACTGAATCCAGACACAGGCTCTGGGAGCACAGATGTAAGCCTGACTAACACTTGACCGATATGGTGGCCAACTTGTTGTCACTGCTGCCATCTCATTTGGTAATGCCGGCATAATGCAATGTTGTTATCTCTAGCTATGTGATCATTTGCCAAAAATCTAACATTTCAGAATTCTGTTGGTCAAAGGAAGAAAGATGACATTTAAACCAGCACATTTCAATTCTTTTTGATTTCTAAAACAGAACACAATATACTCTAAAATAGACACCACCGCTGTCCAGGGTGCTGAATCCGTGCCGGGCATGCCCTGTGGACATGGACGCTTTGTTTTGACTGATCACTTCAGCCAAATCATTTATCTCACCTGCCAGACTTGCTATACTTCTGTACAGACCTTGTTCCACATCCCTCGCAGCTACACGGGTGCATAAAGTATAATTTGACACAAGAAGTCTCAATCGTGGCTGCGCGTCCAGAGTGAAGACCCAAGTGTAAGATCGAGTCGTTATGTGCCCTTCAACTAAAGCATGTATCCAGTAATTTAGTCATTTATGAGAAAATAAGAATGTGCTAAAAGATTTTGCTTTTGCTTCTTAATATCCAAATGTGATAGTAGTCATGAATCCGTATTTGTATCCATTACAAGTAAAATTAAAACCTGCTGTGCTTGTAAAACTGTCAATGAGGTTTTCAGAACAGAAAGACTGTCGTCATTGTCTGTGACCATTATATGCAGGTGTGACTATTTAGGCCTACAGATAAACCAACATCAGCTGTGATATCTTGATCACTTGAAACTAAATAAGACTGATCAAATTCATCACTTATAATTTAAGAATATCATTATTTAAAAACTTGAATTTTAAATGCTGTTTTAAATGCTGTTTTACAGATAGATGTAGACTGAAAAAATGTGGCATATGGGCATGTGTCTCAAGTATGCATGAGGTCTTTCATTTCACATTTTATATAAATACCAGATCAAGTGTGGTAAATTACATTTGTGGCATTTACATGTTATTTGTGCATTCGTATTGTTCAATACATCTGGCCCTGAGTTAGGAAAGGATTGATCGACAGGCTGACCCACTGCAGCACAAGTTTAAAGATCGTCACTGTAGCCCTGCAGCTGGGTAACCCATTCTGTAGTCAGGAAAACATTGACATGCATTACTCTCTATTCTACTATATATTACCTTTTACTGTCTTGAGCTATTAAAGTAAGAAACAAAAAAAACCTTTAACAGTCAACAGTCAGCAGCTGTGGTCAGGGAAACTCTTGGGTTTCATGATATATAAACATACTGCATATGGTGTAAACCTGGACTTTCTGTTTTCTCAATGGAACAAAAACAAAGTTCATGTTTAATATCAAGATTATTTGGTAGGTGTATTTGTGTGAAAATCGAGAAGGATTTGCAGTTGCATGCGGGGGCAGTTTGCTGTTCCTTTCATCATCTAGACAGCCTTTCAGAGGGACATGACTCTCGCTCAGGACCTTAAGCCTCACATTCAGTTGCACCTTCTTTCCTCTGCCATCCATATTTTAAAAGGTTTGAATCGTTTGTGTTTTTCTAAAGGGCAAATCAGTGTTTGGGGTAAGCCACAGAAATTCTTTCAATAAGCATTCGATTTGGGTGACTTGTGTTTACTTTGATCAGCCGCTGGATTACATAACGTTTAAAATCCTGCATTTTTTATAAATGTAATACCTAGAGAAGCTTAGCAGTCCTTCAAAGCATCTCACAAAGACGCTTTGAAGAACTGAAGGGTGCTTTAGACCTGAACCAAAAAAACAGCAGATGGCTGCAGGGTGTTGCTTTATATTCACACACTGTCAAGGTCAAGCATTTGGTTTTGTGGTGAAGTGCTTTGGGGTGCACATACTTATTTATTACCTTATAATTTTGTTATGGTGAATGTGTTGGTAAACAGTTACAGTTACCAGATCCAGCAAACATTAGCATTCATTTGGTAGCGTACATGCAACAATCACTCTTTTTAGCTCCTGTCTTGTCCCAACCAATGCCTGAGAAAGATGTGTCTTATTTATCAGCCAAAAGTTGCAGCATGTTCACCAGCTAGTTTCTAACTCTGTCTGCTATTTGCTGCTGGGCAGGTAGCATGCACAGGGTTCACCAGAGCCCTTTTTAATAAATACAGCTTCCCTCTGTTGGAGCAGAGAGCAAAAAACAAAACAATGAGCCAATAGAAAGCTAAAACACTCTGCAGAGATGGTGGTGGTTTGCTTTCTGAGTGTTGAAAGCATTCAGTATTTACCATTTTAAGGAAGAAAAGATGCAAAAAGTCTTTAAGGCAAGTCATTTCTCTACAGTACTGTTCAGTCAAAAACAAAATGAATACATTACTGCTGCCGTGAGTAAAAGGTTTCTTTTAACTACTTATGCCCTGGTTAAATTTCAAAGAGATAAAAGATTTTTCGAGAGTGATGTGCTGTGAGGGAAAAAAATCCTCACACTGTAAAAATCAGTGTTCCCGCAAAATGGAGCTTAGGCCTTAGATAAACTTCCCTGAATAAGTGAAGATTACAAATAGTTTAAACCCACTGGGACTTTACTACCTACATTCAAAATGTGTCCACTTTGAGCTTTAAATTGTTGAAAGTATGATATTCCAGTCTCGCAATTCAACTGGAATCATATTATGAATATAGGATCATACTGTGGACTCATTTTACAAAATCTTATTATCCAAATAAGTGATTCCAAGGAAACTGTCAATGAAACTAACAGGATATTTTAATTTTTTGCTTTATTTTTTTCCATTTAATGTAATGCGTAAGAATGAAAGATGGCTCTAATAATTAACATCATTCTACAGTATACTTACTTTGAATTGTTTACTTATTTATTTAAGTATTTTTGCTCACATCGATACCAAGAAGAAAAAAAACAGAAATATCTCCCTACTGGTGTGTTTCTGAGAAGATAATAGTCATGATCTATGTTGCTTCTACAGTAAAAAAATATATATATATATCACATATCAACTGCTGGTAGCAGCATCCCGCCTTGTGCAGACTCTGTGAATCCCTTGTCCATGCTAACAATTTGAAGTGCAGGCAAAAAGGCAAAGTACCACACAGAATGCAAATATACTGAATCGCTGAAGGTGAAAAAAATTGATTATCAATGTTAGCAAAATGGATTTTTTAAATAATGACACAATGTGAAGGATTTTTCAAACGAAGCAACAATGGTGCATCTTCAAGTGTAGTAGAAATAAAACAAAATCTAAAATAATGATATAAAATGTAGTGTTAAATACATGGTTTCACTGTACAACTCGCAAACACTGTTTCTCTAACAAAAAGGAGCACTAAGTGTTTTCCACAGATGTGTGTGTACTGTATATGTATGATTTCAAGCTTGTTACAGCACTACTCTGTGCATTAACAAGCGTATAGCTCACCACACACACACACACACACACACACACACACACACACACACACACACAGATTTATTCTCTTCTTCTATTTGGCAGCCATGGCAACGACCATTTGCCTCCGAACTTTAATCACTAAATCTGCACAGTGGGTTGTTATCAGATTATGGGATTATCCAATCCACGCTGAGAAATCAAACAGGTCGGGACCTAAATCACAGAGAGACACTTACGCTCACCCACGTACACAAACTTAAAACTCTTGGGTGAGCATGATGTGTTAGTGCAACAGAGAGCAACACGGCGAAAACTAAAGCGACCACTGCCATGTGTTTCCAGTTACAAGGCTGCCCTCTATGGGTAAGAAGAGAAGCTGCATGTTCAGTGAACAGCAGACACTGACAGGTCTAACCCAAATCCCTGCTGGAAAACCTCAGCAGTATAAGGAGGTGTCCTATGAAGCTGACTAAACAAACAGTTATGTTAACATTCTGTGTTTCTCATTAAAAATGTGTGTGTGTTTTGTTTGTATTTTGTGTAATACAAACTGCCTTGAGGTTATTAGATAATAAAAGGTGTAAGATTCTGGAGAAGAAACAATCTTTATACAATTATAAAAACCAGGAGCACTGACACATTTAGCCCGTACAGTAATATCAATTTCTGTGAGCTTACACAAACACTATAGACTTCCTTTATGGGTTGCAGCTGTAGTCGGCTATGATAACAATGTCCTAAAAATATTCTGTGATCTTGAGAAACAAAAATAATCAAATCTGTGGCCTCTTCAGCCTTCTGTAGGAAAGAGTAAAAAAAAAACAAGAAAAAAAAAATCAAAAGGCTTCTCTGGATCTGAAATATTAATTAAAAATATCACAGTCTCTTTCTGTGTTTGCATATTCCAAGGATAAAAATACATCATGGTTGTGTGGTTATGCAGCTGATTAAGAGAAGTTTGCCTGGGATTATATTACCAATGTTTTCACTACATCTCTTCATTTTCCAAGTAGATTTTAAGATGTGCGCATGCTGCCGTTTGAAGTAGAAACATCTGAAGTCACCCTCGTGTGAGAGTCACCATTTACAACTTTATATTTCATGTACTCTTGACTTTTTCAGCATTAAACACAAGCTCATTTCTACCCAAGCCTCCTACTAAAAGGATATATACTTATGAGAGAACATGCATTATAAATATTTAATTTTCTGTGAGTACCTGCACATTTATTTAAACTGTGTGAAATGTGATAAACAGGGAAACTGGGAAGAGTTGAGTTTTTAGGTCAGCACATGCAGACATGCTTAACACACATGCACACACACACACCCACACATGTTTTCACAAGGTGGTTACAAGCCACAATGTAACGAGAATCAACTAAATATCATCCCTCAGGTGCACCCACACTGTCTCCTCTCTCACTGCTCTAATAGCATTGTCTTTAGCCAAAGCAGAAGCTGTTTTCAGAACAAAAGCTCTGATAAACACTCTGAACTACCTGCTCAGCACCAAACAGCAGACAGAGTTAGAGACTAGTGGAGCATTTAGCTGCTAAAGAGTCAACAAGGCAGTTCTATTGTTCAGTCACATTTGTGCAAGCAAAGTTAACTCAGGAGGAAAGGCCCAAATGCAGATGCTACAGGAGGCAGAGCTTGTGCAATCCAAAAATAATGTACTAACACAAAACACAAGACTTACAGGGTGGTGAGACAGGCAAGGCTCAAAAAGTCAGAATGAAAAGGAAAGTTCCAGAGAAGCTAAAATCCAAAAACAAAACAACAAACCAGTGGGATGCTGACACCTAGTACGACAACAAACTGACACTTGAAACCAAGGAACACTCAGACTGAATACACAAGTGAAAGCAGGATGACAAGACACAGGCGACAACTAATCAGGGTGGAAACAATCGAAACTGGTGAAAAACACAAGTGCTATGGAAATGATCTCTAGGTGACACTGTCTCAACTGTTCATCAGATTTTCCCAAATAACATCTCTTGAACAGCAAGAACTGTGAAATACAAGTAACATCAGCAACAGCTTTTACATGTTGCTTTGTCACTTCGATATTGAAGAGGTATAAATGTCAACATCATAGGTTTTTACAAATTATTTTCTGAGGACTCTGTACCATTACATAAATGTACGTTGGTTATGGATTTTTTCTTTTGATTAATCCTTCAATGCTTTTGAAAAAAAGATAAGTATAACTAAATACAAAAGGACTGAATTCTAAGATAAACAGAAAATTGAAATTGATGAGCTTTCTTAATTACTTAATTAGCCTTCAGTTGAATGAAAGGCATGGAGCTCATCTCAGCTAATTACAACTGTTAGGGCACACACCAGGAGCCCACTTACACTCGAAAAGAAAAAAAAAGGACGAGTGTTTGACACCTTTGACACTAGAAATAGACACAACAGACCACTCAGCTAAGTAAGGCAACATCAATAGGTTGAGAAGGAGAGGGGAAAAAAATAAATAAATAAAAAATCAGCAACAACCAAACTTCCCTGGAGGCAAACCCAGTCAGCAGTCTGCCTCAGGATCCACATCTTCAGTGGAGAGAAAATCAAACCCAAAGAAGTCATTCCCAGCAAATCGATCATCACCAGAGGGAACGGGGATGAGAGGAGTCGACAAGAGGTGAATTGGACTCCCATTACTGCACATTGATTTTACCTGACAAGGAAGAATGGAGCTGATTGTCTTTAAGAGTCTGCAAAATGTGAGAGAACTCCAAAAGGAGATACGAATGTACGTGTTTAGAGGAATACAGGGATGTGCTGAAGCAGCACCATACAATATTTTTATCCAACAGCCCCGAGCATAAATAGAAGCAATGTTTCATTTATTCAGATTACAACACCAACATAAAAGGTACAAATATACTCTGAAACAGAGTCTGGTTCCAGTATACAGGATGGTAGTGCAAGTGGACATGTCCATTCATGTGCAGTTGTGTTCAGACTGTATGTGTGATTGGTGGATTAAAAATTTTGGCCCCATACATTTATAGGAACCCTTTGCAGAAGTATTTTAGTAAGTATTTTACATTTTCCAAACAACTAATTACAGCCCAATTTTTGTGAAAGACACTGCCAAAGTTCTGTACTGTAGAAATAAAATATGAACATGAGCAAAACGGGCAGTTGAGAATGCCAAATACTTTATTACACTCTTTTTTTGTAAGTTATAGATCCAAAAGAAAAACTCACAGACCTTCTTGTGAGAAGTTTTTGTTCAAAATATTAAGAAGAAAGTAAGTCAATGTGTAATAGCAGATTTATGTTTCAGCGTCTAACATTTTGGGTACCAACAGCACCGGCGTGGATGATTGAGAACATTCCAATGTCATGCAAGTCTGGTTTTGTGCTCATTTATTAGCAAATCAATCAATCAGAGCTTTTGTAGATGGGATTAAGAATGGGAACACATCCTCCTACATAGCTACTGTAGATAGCTACCTCTTTATATCTGTGAAATATAGCGATGAAGAATGGCAAAAGAAAACAAGGGTAGATGAACTGGACACAACTATACAGATTTTATGTTTTATGTTTTATGTTTGAGTCCTAAAGAATATTTTCATCATGAAAAACTGACCACATGGACTAAAAATAAGTGTACATCACTCGCTAGTGACCTAAATCGCTTAATGGAGTGTGCAGGATTTAGTGGCATCTAGCGGTGTAGTTTAAGATTACGTTTGATTTTCATCTGTGAAACAGGTGGGGGCGGAAGGTTTTTTCCAGAAGATTTTTTTTCCAAGCAAGCGTGTAGTAATACACCTACTTAATAGGACTTGAAGACATTAATGCTTTCAGTCCTATTTAGAACATGGAGTAGTGTTGCACTTTACTCTATTATGACTGAAACGAGTATTACATCCCGTTCACCTGTTCTTATGTCATAACCAGCACTTTTTCTTACTTGTTGTAAGTGACTTTGTTCTGAATTGGCAAAAGCCAAGCCATGAAGTCCAGGGAACAGCTGGACTTTGAGGTAGATTATGTTCTGAAAAGAATTAAAAAATTTTTTTACAGAGCATTGTTCAGCCTCACTCAGCGACTAGGCGAGAAGAGTTTTATTTTAGAACCCAGTGGCTTGTCTGATACACATTATATATCATCCATCTGTCATTAACACAAACATTTTCCATCAGTCACCATCATATATTAAAGAGCTCATAGTACCATTACTGCACTAGAACAGCTCTCAGCATTCAGGGTTTCTTATAGTTCCTATGGTCTCCAAAAGCAGAATGGGAGGCAGAGCCTTCAGCCATCACACTCCTCTCCTGTGGAACCATCTCCCAGTTTGTCATTAAGCCTGCTGGACTCAAAACTGGATCAACCAGTACTCACAGTGGAAGACCAAGGCTAAAAATCATTAGCCTTGCTCCCACTCAGTTAGTTGTGCTGGGATTAAACCACCTATTCAACAGCAGTTTATTTGCCATGTACTGCTGATCATACCATTCCAAAACAATGCTTTATTGATGTTTCTAGCAGCAAGGGGAATGATCAGGGCTAAATTACCTGCAAGTACACCACTTCAAACCAGAACATATACTCATCTTTCAGTATGACGACACAAAGCACCCAGCCTAGCAGCTTTAGGACAGGGCCCTGAATGTCCCAGAGGAGCCAAGACCAAAGCCCAGACTTGAACCCCACTGAGAATCTGGAGGGACCTGAAGATAACAGTTTGCCAATGCTGATCCATTCTTACAGAGGACAGGAAAATCTGAATTTGTAGAGGTATGACCGTGAGGACCGGACGATATAGGGGTTACATTTAGCATTAGTATGCGCATGTTGGGTTATGTTTTTTGTTCACAGATCTTTTGAAGTCAGCTCCATAAGATTGAGAGCGCTTCTGTGAGATATCTGGATATACTCTAAAGTGTTGTAACTGACTTTTTCTCAACCTGTCTTGTCAGGTTCATTACATCAGTGATTTCTCAGAATTTCTTTCAACAGCCTCTTGAGAATTTTTCTGTTCAGTTTAGGGGGACACATAAATTCAAAGCATCAGGGATAAGTACAATAAATAACTGGAGGGACAGACTGTATCTATGGAATAATGACCTCTAATTAACAGGAATGGAACAGAGGACATACATACATCATAACAAAGTGTCCCAGATAAGGAGGTGAAAGATGCTAAGGCCAGGTGACTTAATGAGAGCATGCTGTTTTCCTCTGTCACAGCAGAACTGAAGGGATGTTTGTTGCCACCAGTGGCCTGACTTCCACAGGACCTGAGTCGAGTAAATAACCTGTCAAATTGCATCCAGTCACACCTGCCACCATTGTCACAGCCCGTGGTTGGTCTCACAATAAATATCAAGTCAAGGACACTGAGCCAAAAGAACAATGTGCTATCTGTGAGATTTCGACTAGTGGAATCATACTCATGGAAATGATTATCAGTCGGTTGCAAGCTCATTTAGAAAACACCTGAAAATTAAATATTAAAATGGTTTCGATAGTGTAAAATCTCCTGGCTCAACCCTTACTTTTTGAAGTGAAAGTATTTCTATGCTTTTACATGTTTTAGCCTTTTTACTATTAATTTTATGCAGTACAATGCTGACATTTGTAACGAGTGCTGTACTTACAATGTCCAGTCATTTGGAGACACTAATCACATAACTGTGTTTTCATTACTTTATAATAATTTGAAAAAAAGAATGTTTATGTTTTTGTTATCTTAGACTGACCCTTTTATATCTTGATATACCAACATTACATTGCCCGGGCCCTCTGCTGTATCTTGCTCCTGAATTTCATGGGTTGTCTTAACCCCAGTAGGCCCACGTTGACTTGAACACTCTCCCTCTGGTACTCCTCCTCAAGTAAGTCATCGTTGTGAGTTTTTGAAGCAGTCTGTAACCTACGTCTAACCTTTGTATCCATCACCTACTTTTTCACAGGTCTATAGCTTCAACCAGGGGTCACCAGTCACCAACCAAAGTCCTCCCCTGTCAGAGCCTCTAGTAATTTTTCAGTCCATCCTCCTTTCATACCCTTAGTTTGACAATCCTCCATTCCCACTATCTGTCGCCGTGTCAGTTATCAATAAAGCCAGCCCAACTTCTGTGACTGTTTCAGGAAACCTTTTTTTAATCTGAGAGACACTGCGAGCTAAATTTGAGGTTTTACTCACTGCTGGGTAAAATTCTCCCACAACACGCATTTAACTTTAAATGAATAAAAAATAATACAAACATGCTGTAGGATTATGGACAGCAGGTACCTCCTCCTATCATGTCCGAGGTGAGCCAGACTAATAGCTGATATTTGAAATTGGATAAAAGGCCAATATTGTCCTGATGGTTCTGTGTAACCCCAGCACTGAGTGCCCAAAGCAAAATATGAAATTGCAGTGGAAGAGACAGAGACAGAAAGAGAAAAGAACAGTGTTTGCACTTCATCTGTCTCACTGCCTTAACATCCTGCTTGATCTGTGTTGGCAGCGGACGTGTGCGATTCATGCTCCATGCATCTCTGTTCAAATGTTTCACAATGAAACTTAATGCGGATAACTGGAGTTAAGGGAAAAGCATCTATGTTAACACAAAGGACGTGGAATCAGATTTATGTCTATAAGCACCCTTGAAATGAAACCTTTATGTCATTATACTGCTGATACAGAGTTCAACATAGTACGATAATAATTATCCAGTGATGTCACTAGCAGGAAGACTGATACCTGTTTTATAATGCTGCAAATAACAATATAGATGGCTTAGAAAACATTGATACTCAAGCAGTAACCAGAATTTGACTTTAGCATGAATTGAAACGCTAAGCTACTGAATGAATCTGGTTATCATCAACATACAAGTTTTCCATAGCAATAAAAGAAATGAGCTATCTACAGTAGTTCATTTGTTAACCATGGTAACACACATGTGTAAACAGAGCTGTCTGAACACCAAAAAGTCCTCATCCCAAAGTGAGTAAAACAAGTCAAAGTCACAAGGTAATATCCTTCTCATAATATTACAGTTACAGTTTTGACCTGTTTACCAGTATGGCAGATGAGATCTAGTTACTCAGCTGATCATGCTGTAATCATGAACTCACCAGAGAAATAAACAGATCGCGTTCAGTAAAGCGCAACATGACCCTGCCATCAACACAGGAATTTGATGTGTGCATGCATGTCGTGCTGACAATGCAGGATGACATCACCAAAACTGTCCAATGAAAGAGTTACTGTCAGTCCATATTACTTCATGTTCACTCCAGTGTAGACAAGGCAGAGGCCACAGTTATTAGCAGCATTGTACTGTGCAGTATAGTACAGGCCCTATGGTGTTGTAACTGAGCATCCTGGATTCACCTAATTGTATAACCTTTATTACAATAACCAGCTAAAGTTTAAACTTGTCAATTTAAACATTCTTACAAGCAACCAGGCAACTTTATACCACAATATATAAATACACATACATACAGACATACACACACACACACACACACACACACACACACACACACTAACATATGTACAAAGACAATCGATTGATTGTTGATATTTCTGCAAAGCTAATTAGGTACATTATTGGCAATTCCCATTACGCCGTAAATCGACTAATTGTCAATTGACAGAAAAATAATCAGGAACTCTTTTGAGAATCGTTTTGCGTGTGTGTGTGTGTGTGTGTGTGTGTGTGTGTGTGTGTGTGTGTGTGAATTTTATGGTTCCAACTTCACAAATAAGATTTGGTACTTTTCCTTTAAATTATTTTAATATATTTTTTAATTTCAGTATTTTCTTTTAAGTATTTACAGTACAGGAATTTTACTCAAATAGTATTTCTACAGCATGGTATCAGTACTTTCACTGAAACACATGAATACTTTCTCCATCGCTAAAACTATTGCACAGTAACTGTGTATGACGATTTTTTCCAGGTAAATCATGAATCAAGCCATTTTAAAAAGTATTTTTATATATACTATTGTTATATTGCTTTTTTCAAAGGTTATTATGAACCCTATGAGTACCACTCTTTTGTTTACTACTACTAGAACCTATATCTAGCCAGTGATGCAAACTAAACAAAGCAGTTTCTGATATTCCTGCAAGACCATTTTAAAAGAGGATTTGAATTTGACCTAAGTTACAGGTTCCGTTTTATTTCAAACATCCTGAACTGACGTCTCTCCTGGCAGAGATTCAAGGCATCAGTTTCTCAGCAGTTTATTTTTAAGAATCCCTCTTGACCGCTGCTCCTGCCTCTACCTGTGTCACACCTACCTGGACTTAATGGTGGGGTTCATCCTGAGTGGAAACAGTCCCAGGTCTACGTCTTCACTGTCAGGATTAAACTCTAAGGCTCCTGAGACGTAGATCAGAAAGTAGTCCCAGAGCTCGGGTAACTTCTGGGAGGAGAGAATCATGAGGGAAACTTTATGGGTGGCTCTGTTTGTGGCTGAGCAAAAGATGCTTGACGTCCAGAGAGGGGGGCATCCAGCAGCAGTATATCACCACCTCTCCTCAGCTTGCCTTTAAGCATTCCCCAGCTGAGCCAGCCCCATCAGTCCACTCAGCACCAACATTTAGCTGACTGACTCCTCCCCTCGGGACAGCACAAAATGAACTCACGATCGCCAGGCTATCCTACTTCCTCATGGGATCACTTATATTTCATCTTCATTTAATACCTATCTATATTGTAAAAACATTGTGTCTTGGGAGAGAAGTGGTGTAGTTACTGCTTTATAGATGCTAAATGTATTTAATATTAGACTCTGACCACTGTGTTATGCAATTCAATGTGGCATATGAATGGTGTGACAAAGAGATGAACAACAATAAATAAGTCAGTGTATTATGTTGTTTAATTCTGTCAATTTCAATATAATCTAAAAATGCCATTAAATCCTACCCTTTAAATATTCTAATGTAACTTCACATAATATATTGTTGGTAATAATTATGAGTTTATTCCATCTCATCCCTATTTATCGAAACTGGGAAAATGTGCACCAAGTTTGTCTTGTTGGTATTTTGTGATAAAAAAAATTAAAAGTAAATTCCAATTTGGACAAATAAACAACACTGCATTTTAAAATATCAAAACGTACCCAGTGCAAAATCAGCTCAGCTGAACTAGGTTATGTCACCAACACACACACGCACACACACACACACACACACACACACACACACTTATCATAAAATAGTAGGCAAGCACAGGTGTTAACAATGATGCTAATTAAGTTATGTTCCATTTAGTGCACCACCCTGACCTGAATGGAACTGAACCTTAATTTTAGTATCATTAGTAACCCCTGTGTTTACATACTATTTCATATAAAAATGATTGCTGTGAATGTAAACAGGAACAAAAAACAGCCATATCCTTAGCTATTAGTGAGAACTGTATAGGCTACAATTTTGATTCTAATTCATTTAGCCACCTGTCTGAAGAAACAAACTTAATTTAAATGATACCGTCCTTGTTACCGCCATGTTTGCCGCTCTGTACATGTCAACAAGTGAGCCATATTGCATTAAAAACAACTACGTCATATTTATCAGGGGAGCCAAATGTGTATATATGGTCATGTTTAAGACAAATAAACAAATAAATAAAAACACATTTAAGTTGTTGTTTTCAAGCCCAGAGCGAACACGCACGTGCCGTGGTTAAACTCAAACTTTTCACGTACCAGTAAATGAGGGACAGTCCGTCGAAACGCTCGAGCTCTCTCCCTCGCTGTTTCAGCAGAGACATGATATCCAAATGTGGTCCAGGAGGCCAGCCCCCCCACTACTGCTGCCGCTGCCGCTGTCAAGTTTCAGAGTAGAGACAAAGTGCCCCCCGTCCCCCCTGAACGCATCACTCTGCCCCGCTCCTCAGCTTGCCCTCTTGCGAGCCCGGTGCCTTCGCTGACTGCGTGGATGTGTCAGCGTTCATCCCCCTTTGAATCAATGAGACAGGACACTGCTCCGGTAACGGGACGCTCTGTCGGTCCGATTCTAATCTAACGTGGGCTTTTTCCTGCTGACTGACCCACCTCGACCCAGCTGTTTGACAAAATTTCAATGTCCTGACAGGTCCTACTGTCCGTACAGCAGCAGAACCTCGGCTCTGTGTGGCAGGGGGGACACCGTCTATTTGACTCCTGTGGATCACTGCTGCTGCATTCAGGGTCCAATTAAGAAAAACAGGGCCTACATTATCCACAAGAAGTAGCGTGACTGCTTGGAAGAATTTGTGACAGTCACCTTATGTTTAAATGTTATGAAGTTGTACGGTTCATGTGTCAGTGGATTTGTGATGCTGTTGTTGCTGTTTTTCAGGTGCATACGATGCTGAAGCATTTTACATGTGCATTTTCCTAAGTACAACTAAGCACAAAGTAATGCAGACACAGAAATCCTGGGCCAGGTAGTTAGTACAAGTTGGTTTCTGGACCTCTGAGAGAAATATAATGAAGCTGCCATCTATAGTGTGCTATGTGCACTGTACTTGTTGGGATTTTGCATTGGGGGTTCCTTGCTGCAGGGACCTGTTAGATTTTGTAATTTTTAAACCAGGTCACAACATAAAAGAGTCAGTGAGAGACAACCAAGTAAGGGGGCTAACATTGTCTTAGTTAAATAGGTATCATCATTTCAGCCAAATTAGAAATGAGAAGCCTGCCTCGTACAGGGTTGCTTTTTGAAAAATGGATACAGATGGCAGCTGTTTATTTTAAAAATAAATTGCAAAAAAAAAAATTTGGTTCACCTATGTGTTGTGTGGTGAACTGCCCAGCTCTGCCTGCTTGGTCTGGCACTGCCCATAAACTTAATATTGAAATGATGTTATGGGGCTTTTTTACAATTATAAAAATAAAAAAATATAATGCAAGGAGTAATAATTGAGTTTGTTTGGGTTTCTTTCAGAAATGTGTTCTAAAAGGAAAATGTTTTTTGGTTTTAGTACCATGGTTGGGCACTGGCATAAAGTGGCAGCAAGGCTTACTGACAGAGCTGTACTTTGCTCCTTTAATACATCGATGGCTTAATCTACCATTATCTGAGAGTAAGCAAACCCATTCATTATGTTCCAGATCGTACCCACATGTACATGAAGAGAGCATGTCATAGAAATAACAGCAGTCTCACTGTTCCCAAAGATCATTGTGTAAAGGGCTTTCATGTTGCTTTATTGGCATGACCACTGACCCACTTGTTGGAAGTATTTCAGGCAAACATGCTGGATGTGCATCACAGCGACTACTTTATGTTCTCTAACCAAGCTGGCACGCAGGAGTGCAACTACCTGCCAGGTGTCCTTAGAGGACTACCCACCGAGCCTATTACTGGTGTGAACGGTTTATAGCCTACAGTCTTTATAAAGATAAAACGATAAATATCAATGTATTAAGAGTCAGTGCTGCAGCTCATCAGGTGTTTCATCTGAATCAAACAAAAAAAAAAAAAACAATGCAGATTATAGTATCAAGAAATGTATCTTGATTTTTATTCTTGTCAGTGTAGAGAAAGCATTAGGAACATTATAACAAACATAACTGAACAGTTTATTGTGGATAATTAGTTAAGGTAGTATTAATTAATTTATATAGTAGATAATTGCTGATTGAAGACCTGGTAATGAGATTCGTCAACAAAAAAGGCAATACAAATCTTAATCAAAACAGAATTCCTGATCTGTGTGTGTATATTAAAATTTGTAATTGTACAAACAAATATGTAATGACCCATTCACAGATGTGTCTACACATTTACAAATCTTATCATACTCTCTCTCTCTCCTCTCTTTTTTTTAAACAATCTCGGTATGCACACAAGGACTGAGAAACAGTTACACAACTCTCTATTCACATTAGTAAACAGTTTTTTTCTACTGTACAATAAAGGTCCCATATATAATTATGGAAGGATCTCATGATAAATCTGTCAGCAAAGTCTAACAGGGCTGAATCTGAGCCCACCAGCCAAGCTAAAATCAACACTGTACTAATGATGGAAGACAGTTATCCATTACTGTGACATTGTCCCCAAACATTATGTACTTGTGATGTGGCTCTCTCATCTTTGTTATAGGCCCATGCATGAAAACAAGACAATAAGGCCTATCAGACCTGCTGTCCAGAGCTTGGCGACATTTAAACTTTTGGTCTTGTTATGAAGGACAAATATAAGCACATGGTTTATCTTGTATGAATGACTTAAAAGTTGTAAACTTAAAGTTGAACTTTGTGCTCTCACTGACACTTATCTTAACAGTTTGTTTGACCTACAATGATTATAAGGTCTCAAAATGAATATGTGACTCATAACACATTAATGTTAATGTAATACACACACAATGCCAATCATTTCTGTCATCTTGTCGTCCAGTAAATATCGTGCTGGAGTCTTGTCTGGTGCCATCAATCATTACAGATTGACTTGATGGAGTTAGTAAAACCTCTTCTCTCTTACACTTCTCATCAAGATCTCTGTACTCCAGTCTTCTTTTATCCTAATCCCACAGTGGATCTCAGAGGTTAATGGCTGTAGATAGGATTGGGGACATGAAGCTAATCTATCCAGTCACATCCAAGATGTCGCTCTTTAAAACCTCGCCGCCTCCTTAACTGATCTTAACTATTAACCACAGAACTACAGCATACAGTCACTCACTCACCTACAGGTAGTGTTGGTTTCTTACAACTTAAGTGTGAACATTTTTAAGATGCTATAATTTAATTAAGTGATTTATTGCAGGTTCAATAACATCTAACCGTCTAACCAGGAACATTTTTATTGTGTTGTCTTTTTAAGCTTTTCATTTGCTTTTTGCTTTTCCTAGTGGAGATCTGGCAGAAATACACACATGATAGAGTGATATGATAAATGATGTTACAAAAATTCAACATGGCCACTTGCCATGATTACCCAGAAGCTTATTGAGCATCATCATCGTCAACACATCCTCTATGAGTTCAAGTCAGTCCACAGTCGGTAATAAATAGGTTTAGAATGGAGCAGCAGACTGACTGTACTGACATGTTACTAAAGTCAGCACGGGCAGCTGGACATGTAGCACCCTCTTCTGGACAACCTCATAACTCTGCAGGAAGTCTTATTACTTCGCCTCCATCATATTTCTCCCAGCAGACACCTCCTGTCACAACACATCAGACTGACCTCCTGCAGCACACTGTCAGCATTGTGGAAGGAGAAAACACCAAGAGAATAATGGTCTGTATTTCTGTAAAATGTATCATAAAGTTTAAAATTACTTAAGCCAAAAGCAAATTGAAATATCATGAAAACTTCAAACATACAAATCAGATTGAGTGTACTGCTAGATATATCAGGCAATCAAACTCTGCGTAAGCCAGTAATGTATTCACATATTCATGCAACATGCGCCCTCAAGCTTGAGGTAGATCTCTGTCTTAAAAGTTGCGTTTTCAATTTCCTCATAGAGGGGAATTATTACTTCTTAAAACATAAAAAGAAGAAAGAAATAATGAAAGACTGAGTGCAGAAGTTTATTCTTGCTCTTTGGAAACAATACATGTAACAAATTAATTTGAGGTCAAAGGGCCTCAACAGAAAACATGTGAGATGCAGTTTAAACTTCAGTAAATGGACCTTTGAGTTTATATTAGTTTGTTTAATTAATTGGTGTAATTTGTCACAAAATTATTAGAATAAAGTTGTTTTAGTCCTTAAATTTTCCCTTTATGGTTGCATATGCTGTATATGTTTCTATTTATTCATTTATTTACGTAATATTTACATAATAATAATAATAATAAATACATTTGAATGTTCAAATTCTCAAAGTGGCCAGCTGGTGACGCCACAGGAAAGGTCACAAGGTCAGCAATAAAATAAGTAGCAATCAATCTTTAAACAGAAATGTGCATACTAATTTTAATGGGAATCTGGCCGGTGGTTTTGGTCTACTGGGTCTACAAAAGCTAACACTCGTCTAAAGTCTAGTCTAAAGAATAAAAAAGACTACAAGGAAGTTAACACTCGAGCTAGTAACAGAGCAGATAGTAGTCTGAAAGGACAGGACAGCAGTCTGAGTCAGGAGCAAATACACCTGCATTTCTATCTGCATATTCATTTTCACTTATTCTGTTTAGAAAAGGTCCTTTCGTTCACTTTTTCTGTTCTACTTGTCACTTTATCCCTTTGACCCTAGGTATTACTGTGCAGTCACACAGTCTCAGTGAAGAGCTGTAGTGTTTTTCTTCTGTAATTTAGGTCCAAGGGGAAGAGAGGCTGTCATAGAAAGTGTCATCCCTTCTTTAAGTGACCTGTCAGGCAGGAAATCTAATTATCATTCAAAAGGGAAAAAAAAAGTCTGGATCCAGCCAAGCAGGTTCACACAAGCGGGTATAGTGTAAGTATGCACACACACGCTCACAAACACTCTGCTCACATGACATACCAGGTTGAGGTGTGGTTCTTTCATCTCAGAGACAGTCAGGTTTCAGGTGTACAGAGAGAGGGATGGGAAGTGTAGGAATGTGATGTGATGATCTCACGCAGTGCAGCACACAATAATGACCCTGAGTGGAAGGTGACCAGTTTGATCCCCAACACTGACAAAGGAAACATGGGGAAGTCATTAAGTGACTGTTGAGCAAGGCAATATAAACTTTGCACCAGAGTCCATAGGCCAAGAGTTTGATGAACCAGCTGGCTCTCGCATAAGAACAAATAGACTAGTTCAAAAATAATTCAACTTTATAACAACTTGTGTGATCAGCTGTTGTGTCATCATTTCTATTCATTCAGACAACACTGAATTCACATCACTACTATGAATTCAGTAGGGTACGAGACAGAGGCAGTTGGTCGATCTTAAGTGGAAACAATCAAATTACAAGTAATCATCCTTTATCAAGGTGAAAAACACACAACTGTACAACTACGGCGGGTGGAGTACGAAGTGGGTCTGTATACTGTGATGAATGTTTACTACACGTTGTCTGGACGATAATTTTACTTGTCACTTTGTTTGCTCCCCTCCAAAATCCTGAGGTTTTGTTTGGGGACCACAGAACAAGCTGAAATATATGACATACATATAGAGTTGTTAGGCTAGGGTATATGCAGTCTGGTGGTGGCTCTGGTTTGGTCTCCACAAACTTCTGCAACTGCATCTCACTTTTTAGCTGCTAAATGTTCCACTATGAGTCTGTCTGTAGAACAGCGTCCATTCATGGTCCCCAGATGATAAAGCCCTCTCATTTGGAACACCCCATGTGATTCCCTCTAGTGCCAAAGCAGGTGAATAAATCAACTTTACACACAAGATACCAATGTATTACATTCCAAGTCCCAAGAGTATGAACCACGCTGATTCCATGGCCTCTACTCTGTTGTAGCCCTTTGATTGTATATCTATAGCATTATATCTTTGTATTTATTATACCATTACCAAGAGGTAAGCTACTTTGTAAGCATAATTTGTTAATGGAGTTACATTGCTCCCAAAAGGTTTATTGTAACCATATGTCAGGTTTACAGCAAGACTTTAGGGTTTAAAACAATCGTTCAGCATTTTGGGAAATTTGCTTGCTTGGTTATTTATTTCTCTGTGGTAAATATATATAACTGGAGCCAGTAAGAAATAGTTTGATAACAGCACATAAATCAGCAAACTGTCATCTTTGCACCTCAGTGTTTGCACAGAGAAAATGAACAGATATCGGACAAATGAGAATAAGTGTTTCCCAAAATGCTGAACTATTCCTTTAAATGGGTAAACTGAATGTAAGACAATACAATGAGTTCACAAGTATAGAAATAGCAGCCCGTTTGTGGTGTTGGCTTGGACAGTACCCAGGGATGGCTCTGTTAGGCTTACAGTCCGGACGGACAGAGCAGCAGTTTCTTCTCAGAGGGGCTTTGCTAGGGTTTTGAGGGCACACACACACACACACACACACACACACACACACACACACACACACACACACACACACACACACACACACACACACACACACACACACACACACACACACACACACACACACACACATTTCCATATACTGTAACCACAGAGATTGTTTTGCATATTCCTTGAACCTTGATATAGATTATTTTCATAGATTTGGTTGTTAGAATTGTGTTCTATTTTAAATGAGGCTGTATAAAACATGGATGTAGTATCCATGACATCATCCACAGGGTTCTGAAGGGCCAATGTGAAGCCGTCACTATCTTGGCAGTCCTGCCTCTGCCGCCTGCCAGCTAATCGAACAATGAGTAAAGATGTGGTGCATGGGTGGAGCTGAGGGTGCTGAATGAAGCCTAGATGCCACACTCTGAGTTATGCATAACTTTAAGCTGTGACATAATCTGAACAGGTGACTCAGTACAGTTACAAACATTTAAATTAGCCTTAGAGATCAAAAGTGTTTATTGTACCAGGCTGAAAAAGGTTTATTTCTGCTGTGAAGTTGGACTTTTAATACAGTGTATTGTGTATGAATGTGGATTCCATTGGGGGAAAACATGTTTGTTTTAAACCTGAAGAGTGTGCCACTCCTGTCACTGAGAGGTGTTGCTGCACACACCCTTCACCTGCTACAATAGTGGTGACACTGCTGCTTTAAAGGCTCACATTTTTTCACCTTGTCCATGCACGGTTTTCAGATGTCTTAGTTGTGCTACCAAAAACATAAAAAAAGTCGACAGAGATGTGTTTTTCTGGTAATTTCTTTGGCATAATGTTTTTGGAAATTCCCCTTCTCTGTCCCCTACAAATTATTTATTTACGAATTACAAAATTGTTTTAGTGTGACATGTCTTGGCTCTGCACATTATGTTTACTTCCAAGTACCAGCAGGAGGTTTAAATAACAAAAACATATTTAGGCAAAGACTGTGCTTTGGTTAAATACTGAAAAAATACACATTCTGCACCACATCCTGCCTTTACTCAATTTTTAACAGGGATGACACTTTCTCCCTAACCTTAACCAAATGACAAAAAATAACCATGAAAAAAAACATGCTTTAGTTGGCTTTTAGTTCATTCTCATTGTCTGTGAATGTTCTGCAGATATATTTGTGACATATATGTGTCGACTTTGCAGATATGTGTATTTGAAAATTAAATATTAACGGGGGAGAAATAAAAACTACAGCAAATGTCATTGTTTCATTAAAAGAAAAAACATTTAATAAAAACATTTTTCATAAAAAATAAAGACCTCATTATATTTTTGTAACTCTGACAGGGAGAAAAAAGAACGCCCTTGCTTACATGTCGCTACTAACAATTAAATTACTGTCACAATGTTTTTATTCTAATGCTTTCTCAGTTTAGTCTGTGATACAGAGTCACCTTGCCACACCTGAGCTGCGATGTTAATCTGGAATGACATCCACACCCTGTGCAATTCAGCGTTTGTGTGCTTCCTCACATGTGTGGCGTTAACCCAACAAACATGCTGGTTTGTTTAATAGTACAATTTGGACAAAGAATTGTTTATGTTGGTCACTTGGCAGTCTCAGTGGGACTAATCTCCTCAGCCAGATCACCACGAGGCCCATTGGTACAATCTCACAGTTTTCAATAGCAAGCCACAAGAGTTTAAAATTTAAAGCTACGGGGCGGTGTTTGTAGCAGCCGCCCCATGTGCAAAGGCTCAGTCCTTGCTGTGAAAGCCCAGGGTTTGAATCCGACCTGTGGCTTTTTCCCGCATGTCATTCTCCGTCTCTCTCTCCCCACATTTCCTGTCACTCTTCAGCTGTCTCTATCAAAATAAAGCTTGAAAAGGCCAAAAGAAAACTTTAAAATTTAAAGCTACTTTAAGGGGAAAGTCAGGCCAAAGTACAAAACTGTACAAGACAACTTAGTCACCTTAAAGGCTCCACCACTGCATGGCACACCCAGAGCACCAATGCATTTTGTCATACTTGTCATACCTGCAGCAAACCTCGAGGTCCTCCAGGTAATAAAACTCTGGTGACAGCTGGACACACCTTAAAGCTACGAAGGTCACACCTCCGCAGAGAATGTGGAGTATGGGAGTAACAAAAGAATGAATACTTGTTTCCTCCATGTCATAACTGCATACATTCATCGACACAGTACAACAGCAACACATACACCTGTCCACACTTTCAACATGTCATCTTCCTGGTTGGCTTTTCTCTAGATGCTGGTTCACAGACAGGTATGCACAGTATGTGAGATACCACGCATTGAAAATAATGTCGCACACATTGTATGCACACAAACTGGACAGGCGAACAGAGAACTGGACAGAAGGCTCAGATTCAGGGTGAACAATGTGGTTTTTGTACCGTATGTGGAAGTCATCCAACTTTTAACCCTGTCAGGGAAACTCAAGGGCACATGTTGTCCACACGAGAGCACCAGCGGAGGCCATTCAACCCCTACACAAATCTTATTCTAGTCTACACTTAATCTAGTTATTGGACACATTGCTTTTTTTGTAGTTCTAGAAAACAAAAAAGTTGTGCTTCAGTGCCATGTTGATTTTAGTACATGCACTCAAGGCATAAAACATTTTGTGCTGTGTTTCACTGATGTTGCCAATTCTGTCTTTTCTGTAGTGGTATGTATCATGTTTAGCAGAACATAGAGCAATGTCTGGACTGCTCTGTTGGTTGGTTGGTTGTCTGGTTGTTGACCAGATAAGTACATGAGGGTAAATATGTGTGAAGAAGATTTTTATCCCCACCTCCACAAAGGGGCACGGGTCAGGGTTACGAGCAGAGCAGCACCTCAGAGCTGTTAGTAAATGGAAACTTGGGTAGCTGAAAAGTCGCATAGCAACAAATGAAATAGTTGAAATTGTATTGTATCATACTGTATTTCATTCATCTCTATAAGCCCCTGCAGTGTATCAGCCTCTCCTGATGGCTGATTCACCCCTGTGCTCACAATCAGAATGCTGTCGTACCAGTTCAACAGCCCAGCCAGACATTCCTGTCATGGTACAGTACCTGTATCAGCCTCACAGACTACACCCTATTGGGTGGACCCTATTGGGTGTAGTCTTGCTTCACCTGTCATCGCAAAGACAGAGCACCCCTGTGGTTATGTCAACTTTAAAGGCAAGACAATCAAACTCCATTTAACACAGTCGTAATCACCTGGCTGAATTAAAGGGCCATCATGGTGCCTAATGAACGGTGCTGTAAAAGTGCATTATGGGGTCTGCAGAATCTAGTACATTACATTCTCTTGAATTCCAGATTAAACGGCTCTTGAAGATTGGTCAGGATTTAATTTATTTATTGATTTAATTTGGTTTATTTCTCGCTCTGTGGTGTGTATATGTGTATTCTTACATTTCTTACATCTCTACCCTCTTATTGCTGCCTCTCATGGCAGGCGTGGAAAAAGGGATTCTTAATAATAATGATGCTTTCTTTATATCAAAGTGAAAGTAAAGATCAATAACTTCTCAAATGTACTAATCTTGTATGACTAATCTGTAAGCGCAGACCGAGGGCAATAAGCAGCATTTACATGCTACTTCACTTACATGCGTATTATGGATAATAGTTGTCCCTACCATGTACATTTCTTCTTCATCCTTAAATAAAAAAGACGAGGGAGGTTAAGAAAAAGTTTTAGTGGATTGTGGTAAAACAAGTTAATTAATGAGTAGTGTGTAACCTAACATCTGAATTATTAGTTTAATATTTGTGTCAAATGTTTTTGGGAATCCAAATAAAGTGAATTGATGAATAAATCAACCAAACTAGACAAATGTAGCTTTAGGCTGCATTTTGAGCTGCAGGGAGGGATTGGTGTGATGCTTATTGGGGTCAAAATAAATGAGGAGTAATGCCGATGTAAATGTATGCAGAGTATATGAAGTAAGGAATGTGACACATCTGAAGGTGACCATGTTGTGATCATATCTAAGTGAGGCATAATTGAATCCATCCCACGAGTTAAAAGGTCATGTAACTACACCTCTCCCTTGTATCTCAAGCTGCTCATCTGAATGTGTGAACAATGAATTCCTGCAGCAGCCTGGAATCCTTCAAGAAGTTTCACTGGTCCATTGGATGTACTGTTGGTGAGCCCTCCCGGGTTACCGGTTTGAGACAGGTGACAATTATTCCACCCCACTATCAAACTCCTTTCTGCTGCTGGTGGACCTAATGGATAGCAGGTCATCTTCTCTCCGGGACTGCCCCTAGAGAGTGGCTGGAGGGGTCAAGAGGTGGGTCAAAATATGCCAAAAAAATTAAAACCACTTCATTGTTCTCTCAATCCATCTTAAAAATACTGACCTCCTGAACTGATCTAATAAAGACCTGTAATCCAACAGAAAAATGGCATGACAAATGTATTTCAATGACATGTTAACGAACATAGATCCAACTCAAGAATCCAGCAGTGTAAAGGCTGTTGAATCAATTACAAATGTAAAATTATTTTAAAATGCCAGTAGTACAATCTCTCCTTAAAAACGCCACACTAGACCCCGATGCTTGAAATCATTTGCGCCAAAGAGAGAATGAAATCCAAAAAATGAATCCTAATCTCTGTAATTTGAATTCATTTGAGTTTTACGGCAGGTTATAGCACATAAACTGCACTTAGGGTTTTAAATGATCTCAGCAGCTGACAACACAATGTATTTCCGTGTTGGATCTATCAGCTTTTGACAGTGTTGATCATAGTATTATAATTGAACTCCTTAAAATAGTAAATGGGGTGCATTTACATAGAATATTTCTAGTCTTCCAACCAGGTAGAGGGTTAGCTCTAGAATATATAGCTGACCTCCTGATCTTCTATGACCTTGAATGCAAACTGAGATCCTCTGGTACATCATTCCTGGCTGTCAAACCTGTTTTGGAATGTCCTGCCAAAGCAGATCATGGACGCTAACTCTATTATAGACTTGTTTTTTATTAATTTTACAGTTTGTTTTATTATCCTTCATTGTAATTTATTTTATTATGTTTGCTTATTGTCTGGTAATATAATAGGTATTTAAAAGATATTTATTTAAAAGTGCATTGAAAGCTAAGGTACATAACATTGTGGAAAGTAGTTAGAGACACCAAGATTTGGGTATGCAACCGTAAAAATCCCACACCCTTCAGGCCTCCCTGATGCACAGATGCTTTAAAGGCTTATCAGGTGACAAAACACAGCACTAGAGCCAGAAATACAGGTGTGTGCAGGTGGAAAACTTTCTTCATGAAGATGCGAGTCAGATGGTAGAAATACAGCTTTCATGTTCAAAGGTAATCTACCGGTTATGTGTGCTTGCATGTATTTGATTGGCCAACACAGCAGCCAGCACGTTGCTAGATACTAGTTCTTCATTTCCACATACTTAATTTGCATATTGAGAATTCATGGGGAGGTAACATTAAATACAAACAGATTACAGGTTACAAACAGGTGGAGACAGGGTCCTGGAATTTAACTTTACAGCTCAGAGCCATCTTTGGTGTAAATGTCAAATAAATCCGGTTCCCGGTGCCCCACCTGTCCTGTGCTGTCCCCATGAACTGAGCTTCTCCCAACTCCCAAAACTCACTTTAAATAAGATTTCCTTCTGAAGTTAGACCACATGAAGAATCTTTTTAATCATAATAACTAGCTGTAATTCACCCACAACAAACATCCTCCTTTAACGCTTTAACACGTGCAGTACTATCGCCATTGGGCCTGTGAGAAAGGATTTAATGTTTGCAAGCCATGGAGAGGTATCATGGGAAAAGACAGAACTCAGCATGATACGATTGATTTCATGGAACATGGAAACACACACTATTGTTTGGCTTGGCTTCGGTGTTCCGGCTCTTCCTTCCAGCTGATAACAACCTTTCCGTCCATGCATGAGAGGTCATAGCCGTCAGCACAGATGTTGAATGACACTGCTTCCACCAGAGTGTCAGAAAGAATGTTTCAAGAACACGCCACTCTAGACAGTTCTTAGAAAACATGCAATTAGAAAGGCTAAACTCAAACTTAAATATGTTCACACGGGACAGGTTTAAATCTGGCACATGTTAAAAAAAACACAATGATCATGTTCAGGCTGTCGGTAGCCCTCCAGCCAAAACAACATAAATGTGAGCATGTTGCTACAGGTACTAGTAAAAAGATTAAATACAAATTGCTATTGTTGGTCTAAACCGCTGATATACTGTATATGCAAATGGACTAGACTCCACTATGGAGTAAATATATTCCCAAAGCTTGACAGAGAGGTTGAAGGTTTTGAAAATATTTCACAAATTATGGCAAACGTAAACTTGAAGTACTCAGTGAATTGCAGAGAAATAGTGATGCAGTAATGGGCCAGAAGATTTACTGTCCATTCCTGCTGTGGACGATAAGACCACCAGTGTAACTTCTCGGTCACATCTTTTGTAAGATCTTTTCCTCCAAGAGTACTAAGACAGAACAAATGTGGTGTCTGGCAAAAGAAGTAAGTCAGTGTTGTCTTACAATGTTGCTAAAACGTTCCCACAGTAACAAACATGAAGCAGGGGTAGTGCTGTGTGGGTAACTTTGTGGGTAGCTGGCAACAATCATTTTATCTTTTTGACATTTGGGAGGTAAATATTATGCAGCTCAAGTTACAAAGTAATCAACTAGAAATGTGCACGTACACGTCTTTGATTGGCCAATGCAGTAGCTTGTCAGATGACATAATGCTTCACTGTGACAAGAAATTAGCAACTTCATTTTCTGCTGATGTGAGTCTAAGAACAAGCAATGACTGTGATACAAGACAATTTGCCTAGTTTTGTAAAGACAGTTATATACAATCCAGAAAGGTTGATTTTACTAATAGATCCATGTTTTTAAAGCTTTACAGATGATAAAACACTGCACAGTAGTTTATTAAATTAGTAAGGAAGAAGAAACTTTCTTCAGACTGCAGCAGGAAGAAAAGGCCGTTATTTGGGTGGTGGTCACACACAAGCAAATGCAACCACACACAGGTTAGCAATGTGCTGAGGCTTTAAATTTGCTTATGTTAAGCTACAGGAAGAACAGGTTTTATTTTTATTATTGGATCATATAGAATGGAAGCAAATGGGAGGACAATATTCACCAGTGTTGATTTTGCATATGTGTGAACATGGTTTAATGTCAGTTTAAAAGAGACATGCCCTAATAATATTATCAGAGTTATTTCTTCTTGGACAGAGACTCTTAAGACACATTAACAAGTATCTTTTAAGTTGCATCATGGGAAATATGGGATCCAGTGTTTTTGGAGTTTCTATCTATCGATCTATTGAGACAGGGAATTTGATCAGAGTGGTAGAAAACAACAACAAAACAAAAAACATACATGCATACATACATACATACATACAATACAACCACATATTGAGTCATCCATAAAAAAATGTTTAGCTTTTTGTGCGAGTGTGTGAAAACTAGTGAGCAAGCGTTTCACTAAAAGGAATGATAAGTGGTTTAGACGTTCAGATTAGCTGTGGTTGTAGTAAGAATGGTAATATCTAATATAAGTATAATAAGTGCAGAAAGTGGAAGGGAAGGGACTGAGACTTTGGCATCAGAAGTGGTCTGGTTTGCATTTTTTCAGTATTGACCAAGATTTGAGCAGACTCATGCGTTGCATACAGGTAAACAATACATGTGCAAACAAGTTGGAACACAGTTATCTGCATTCATGGACATCTGTTTTTATATATTAGCAGAAATGTGTTATTAATTAGGCTGCAGTGGCCTGGACATCCAACTCCTTTATCTGAACATTAAGTGACTTCACTGGAACCCCAGAAGGCCCATGAGCCTCAACTGTCAACAGATCCAATTGGTGTCAAGGCTGCAAGAATGCAAACTAAACATTGAAAGTTCAAGTGTATGAAAATGTGGTAACATCCATGATTATATCAACATATTTAGATGATACTTTATCATATCAATGATGGTGTTGATAATGGGGCCTGTCCTAGTTCACCAGGAAATTTTGTGGAAAGTTGTGGTTTCATAGTGTGTGTGTGTCTGTCAGTGTAAGGTGTGTTACAGACAACATTCACATAGTAGTGGGACGCTGTCGGGTCTGACCAGTTTAACCAGTGTAGTCCTCGCTGCCACACCCCCACAGCTACAAAGCAAGTCACCCACCCACCCACAGTGTAAATGTAGATTTTATTTTTTTGTTTTTTTGTAATACAAAGTCAGGAATATATATAGAATTAGATTTATAAGTATCTGGTATAGGTTGCAAGGAAGCTTGGTATTGTCATTCATTATTTAAAGAGAAGGGGTGGGAGTTTATAAGTTATTCTTCTTCTCACTCCTTTTGGCATATGTATTTCTATGTTTAAATGCTTTGCCTTCACTTTTCTTTTTCTTTGCATATTCGAAAAACACACACACACACACACACACACACACACACACACACACACACACACACACACACACACACACACACACACACACACACACACAGTAAAGTGCAACATACTGCAGTGAAACCAGACCAATGTTATATAATAGTTATTCTATATTTTTAAATGTTTCATGCTCATGTTTCTCAACAGCATGGGCTATTTTAATGCTGTTTATTTGCATTAGGCAGTTAGGTGTGTGTGTGTGTGTGTGTGTGTGTGTGTGTGTGTGTGTGTGTGTGTGTGTGTGTGTGTATACCTGGGAAGGGCGGGGCTTGGCTCTGTGACCCCGCCTGTCCTGTGCTGGCTAACAGGTACACAGGGCTGGGTGTGAAAACTAAAAGTGAATGTAACAGGTAATGAGTCCAGTCAGTGCCGCTGGTATACGGTGTCTGTGGGAGGGGAAGCTCTGGCATTGACGAGGCTGTGTGTGGAATCACAGGGCGCATACACACCGGGAGCGAGCGGAGGACACACACACACAGTCACGCACAGCTGCGGTTCACCTGTCCCTCAGGGATTGTTTTCATATCGGAAGCCGCTGACAGGTGACCTGTCACCATGTTCAAGAAAAAGAGCAAAACCACCGCTATAACGTCGCCGAAACCAACGTAAGTATGAAACTTTATTTCACGCCGAGCTGTTTTGAAGCTTGTTGTACTGTTGCTGCAGTGTGTACCTGTAATAAAACATCTCAATGTGACCTTGCTTCGCTGTGAACTCACCTGTGTCACCTGTAGCCCGCTAACTTTCTGTTAGTCTGTTTTCATCAGTGTTAATAAACTTTTCTCATTGGTTCTGTACGAACTTCTATCACTACCGTACTGGATAGAGTAATGTGGAAAAAGAAGATTTAAATATAATGCATTGATGCTAGATTAATTACATGCCCGCCGAATTAAGCATAATAGCATATTTATTTACAAAACACATTTTTTTTTAATTAAAACTTTGATTTATTTATCGTGCAGGCAGTGACATATAAATGTTAGCCTTTTTTTAAATGGAGTCTGGTGTGAGAACAAGTCGTACCCTACCGTGGAACACCTTGTTTAATACAAACTGCTAAAGGCTGACTGTTGCTCAATGCAGCTGTGCTCTCTGGTGCGTGAAATAAGTTCATGTTTAATCCACGTATTGAATTATTGGGATGTAATGTTCATACTATTAGAATGAACTGAGAGAGAGAGAGAGAGAGAGAGAGAGAGAGAGAGAGAGAGAGAGAGAGAGAGAGAGAGAGAAATGACATCAAACTATAAGTAAGATTGCATGATGTGTGCTTTAACTCAAGCAAGTGATGGGTGTGGTTGATAGGCTGTGTAGTGAAGTTGCAGTAACTGGTTTGATAAGTATTTGGCTGTCCTCCTTTGAAGACAATGTGTGAGGAATTGCTTGCAGCCTCTCCCACAAGGTTCCTGCACCAAGCCCTATCACTTTTACTCTTTTCACCGGGTTTGTGCAGCGAAGGGCACAACGTTTTCCACCCTATGTAGGATAAAGTGCATATGTTGAGTTGTTTAAAAAAAAATCACTTTGCACCAAATGTTTCACCTCCACACAGCTCTCTTTCTGCAAGGAAGAATACCTTTAGAGCCAGGCAAGTTCATAATGCTCCTTGTCACTTAACAGATCTTATTAGGGGGTAAGGCGCCTCATAAATAACACCCATGTTGGCTGTCTGTTAACTCCCTGGTGTTAAGTGCCTAAAGATCGACTAATCTGTTTTTCAAATAGTATAGTAAGGCGTGTTCCTCCCACTGTCACACCTGCTATCGAGAGATAAGGAAGGTCTGTCAGTACTCTTTGTACTGTGTATCAATGCACTGATACACAGATTTACTTAAAGACACAAAGCAGTCCATACCAAACCATTGATTTATTGCCATTATTTCTATCGATCATTGGTTTCTACTTAATGATGATGCCACAGAGAAGATAATTCATTACCGTACTATGATAACCACCCACAGATAGTGTTGGAATCTTAATAATGCAGCTCCACCCTCTTCACTCTCTTCATGCTTCCTCTTATTCAAGTTTTAGTTGGTGTGCGTAAAAAACAAATAAAAAAAACTCTTGGCAGGCTTGTCATTGTGAGCCAGGCTAATGACAGCTTCAAGTTGAAGCACGATATGCAAAAAACGGCCAGATCATGTACGCCTCAGAGCTGGGGATTAGTGCCCATCTTTAAATTCAAGCAGTAAAAAAAATAAAATGCTAGTTTGGACCCGTTATGAGGTTTTTAAACTTTAAAATCTCTTTATAGAAAGTATAAGGCACTGTATGCTTTGAAGTATATTTCCTCTCCTTTTCTAGACATTGATGGTTTACTGAACAGGGTTATAGGGCAAAGGCTCAGGAGAAGTAGTTAGAGGCCTGTGATAAGGTGCAAAACAATCGCAAAGAAACACAAGAAGATTTCAAACCATGTGGCTGCATCATTTTAATCTGTAATTCTTGCTATTATGTAAGACGGGTGGAGGTCCCTTTTTAACGTCAGTTCCCAGGGGCCCGTCGTGTCGTAATATAGACGGAGAGCACGCAGCTGAGACAGAGCAGGGCAGGAGCAGTTCTCCACACCCTCCGTGACGGAGTGCTGGGGCTTTCTGGTTCTAATTTGACCCTCTCCCTGTGGAAACATCTGAGTTGTGTTTCTCAGACTAACGCTCCAGTGCCAGTTCCTTCCCAGAACCAACACAACCACACTCAAAACATTGAATTAGAACCAGTGAGTCTCCCTGGAAACCATTGACAGGATGTTTGGAGAACACAGTTCATAGTTACATCAGGTAGATTTATTGTAGCATTGTTTTCAGGCTCTTAAATAATAATTAAAAAGCAATATTCTGAGAATCAAGACAAATAGTTTCTAGTTATGTAATATGGCACAGTGAGAGACTGTGAAATAGTCAAACAATTAAGGTAGGGCTAGTTTCCATCTGTTCTAGATCTTAGTGTTTTGGAAACTATGAATTTTCCTACACATGTTCTGTGCAGACCATCTAATCATGTTTATGTCTTGCATTCAACAACCAGCATTGAGTCTTGTAGTCGCAATCCAAATACATTTGATATAGGCTACATGAAGTTTAAAAAAGAGGAGTGTGCACTGTTGGTTTAAAGGTTTCAGCGAGAAAACTGCGTGTTTGCTTTGATGAGCTAGTGTGTTATGATGGCAGTGACAGCCCCTCAGGGTGTTTTTCTATTCGAATGAATTTCGACAGTAAAACTACAGACTGCTTCTGCACAACGCCACAGCACAAACCAGTTTAAACTTGCTCTGGGGTGGTTTCATTTCAAAACCAGCAGGGGCTTTGAAATGAAAGTCAGTGTCCAGTGAGATGTTACGTAACTTGTGCACAAATGGTGAATAGGTGCGGATGTGCATGTGCGTGTGCCTGTGTGTGCGAGGAGATGGATGCAGATCTACTCTCTTACCAGCTACTGCCAACTAGAGTCAACTTTTACTGGATTTTTGAAGCTAATATCATATCTTCTTAACACAACACATAATGATACCTAACACCTCGATTTGCTTATTAAAAACCTGATACAGATGAACTGACTGAGATGTTTTACAGTGTATAAATAACCATGTCAGCGCTCTCTGGTGGACAAGCTGTTAACAAAGGAGACACTGTCTCCAGATGACCTCAGACACATCTTTGGTATTTCTAGTTACTGGGTGGTTCCGGCATTGCTTGTAAATACTATACACATTCCATACACTGTGAGTATAGCATTGAACTTGCACTTTGGCACGCTTACACTGAACGGACTAGGTGTGTCTGCTGCATGATAGCAGGCAAAAAAACCTGCTGGGTTACTTTCCTTTGCTTGAGATGTTTGTTGAAAACCTGTGTGAGTGTCGTGACCTACCACTAAGTTGCTCACTTAGCTCAGAGAGCACAACGTGCACAGCGACAGTCATCAACATTTGTGATTGTTTCCTTCGACATGTGTGCATGCATGTGTTATGTAATGTTATATATTCCAGTTCAAGTTCTATTGTCACAGGTACAATCATGGTGACATGTTATTGTTATTCCTGTAGCTACAAGTTATGTTCTTTTGCATCCAGTCATTCAGATCCAACTCTGGCACTAGTATATAATTCTCATGAAAAACACTGTGAGTCACCACCTCGGTATGAAGATCCCAGGGGAAATAACAAAATTCAAAAGAAGAAGAACAGAAGCAGTCATGCTATGACTCACGGAGTTATTAGTAGCTATAAAACTAGCTCATAAAATGTTTGTGCTGTATAATATGTCCAGGAGACATAGATAGTAAACAATACAGTCCTTTAACATCAGGTATCTGCCGATACCATATTCGACACAACTAAAACATCAAAATAATCACTGTAGCTCCCAAATCGGAAATACAAAAAATAAAATTACAAACTCAAATTATTGATCTGATGTGGATGACTAACTGGACGATGTGACTCCTGGAACTGACATAACATGATCAGCACGATGGTTGATGAATCATTCTATTGGAGAACCACAGAACCACCCAGACCAACTATGATTGTTGCGTTGTTTTACAGAGTGATACTTCCTCCCTCACTAATCATCTTCAGCTGAGGACAGACACACAAACACAAACCAGGCGGCAGACAAGTTTCATCTTGTTGTCTGTCATCAGCTTAGTTACTGAATCAACATCAGTTATTATGAGCCGCTGCTGACGGCGATTTGTTGTGGTTGTTGACATCCACCACTATTGTAAGATGGAGTGTAGTGATTTTAACAAGATCTATCTGCATTTTCATAATGGATTCATCTGTGAGTGATGCTTTGATTAATAAACACCAGAACCAGAAATTGTTTTGTATTTTTTCTTGATTGCTAGCAGATCAATTAATTGTAATCGTCTCAGCATTAATATCTGGTGCCTGACACTGTGACTTTAAAAGTTACAGCCTGTAATAATATTTCCAGGTTGGAAACAGTGGCAACTTGTGGACCTAACATACCGTATCTCAATTCACCTGTCTTTGTTTGTCCTCCAGTGCGCCGTCCACCGAACTGACTGCACTGATCGAGAAGCTGCAGAAGAATGCAGATAAAGTTCAGAAGAACATCTTTGACGTTGAGCAGAACCTCAACAAGGTACGACCTGATGTCCAAAAGAATGTCAATGCGTGAAAGGCCTCCAAGAAATACACAAATGCAAATTTTTAACTTTAGGTGAAATACCTTGAGGCTAGAATGAGCAAGAGGTGCAAGAGAAACTATGCTTTGCTTTATAGGATGATAAATAATCCGAGTTTAACTATTGTTCAGAAGCTTCAACTACAGTGGCGTAGTGCACGGTATATGCACATATTGAAACTGATTTTGTTCCTAGGATGGCAAAAGCATGACATAGTTTTCCAAATTTTTTGAGTGGATTGCGTGCGGAACAAGTTAGGTTAGGTGACACTGTATAAATACTACTGGTCCATTTTTGGGCGAGCTAAATATGCAAGAGTTTAACACAGGGTGTTTGTCCTTTGCTGGACGAGCCGTTTTAAAAAAAGACTTGTGGCATAAATCAAGAGTATACCCACTTCTCCAAGCACAACTACACCACTGTTCAACTATGAGGCAAACTATAAATTGACGTGTATTTAGTAAGCCTGCGCGGAAAATGTCTATATTTATACTTACCTCACAGCAGGCTGAGATTAAATAATTTCTAAAGGTTTGTGTTGGTTTTTGTAATCAGTTGTTGAGTGACTGGAATCAGCCAGTTTTCAGCTTGATTGGCGCACAACTGGCATTATTCTGTTTCATATATCCAACTCCGTACCTGTAAAATGACTCTCATGCTGCACTGCATGGTTCACGTCATGAGCACAGCAACACAGAAACTAACTATTGTTACAGTTACACAGTGAGTATCTTATTAAATTTGCCAGTAACGACAAGTCTCCCACACAGCAGCTCACCTGCTGTTGTGAGAACAGGATGACTTTATAAAAGTAAACAGAGCAGACAGAGAGAGGGAGAGGGAGAGAGAGAGAGAGAGAGAGAGAGGGAACAGAAAGAGGTGTGACGGGGCAAGCTGGTGTGTGTGCAGAGACAGAACAGGTGTAAGTGTGTGGTGGGAAAAGAAAACTAACAGAGAAGTGAGCAAGGTTAGCAGATTAAAGTAGTTTGCGAGTTAACACTAAAATAAGGCTCAGTATTAAATGGGGCTAAATTGGAGAAATAAAAAAATAAAAATTAAAGGTCAAACTAAAAAATGTGCAAGAAAGAAGAGAAAGCTGAAGTAGCGGCAGTAGCTAAAAAGAAGGGAAGGAAGTAACTTCAGATGACACATTTACTTCATGTTCTGCCTAAATGGTGGCCATCTTCCTTACCTCCAATGTTGTGTTTTTTCTTTCTGCAGGATGTCAGTAAGATCAATGAGGGGAAGCAGCCGCTGTATCAGGAGGACACCAACAAGAGAATCCTCAACTCTCTGGAGCTGCTCAGTGGCCTGGATGAAGATGCTGTCAATGCCAAGCGCCTCCAGCATCCTCAGGCTGAGATGATAGAACAGGAGTGAGTAGTAATTTACTGATATTGGTCTTCTTCCAGTACTTTTCTAATACTATGTGACAAATATCTAGTCATGTACAGTATGTTACCAAAAAAATTAAACATGACATATTGTCTTATGTGTGTGTGTTTTTAGCATGAAGCAGCTCCGCGACAGAGTGATGAAGCTGCGAGAGGATCATGACCATATCTACCACCTGAGCCGGACTGAGGGGAGGCCCAGCATCAACTGGGGCAACATAATCGACGAGAAACTGGTAGGAAGCTTATTTATACACTCACTACATCATTTATTTTTTAGGTTCTTTTAGCTCATTGTTTTGGGGTTTCAGCCCACAAACTCTCCTCCAGCATTGTTTCCAGCAGCAGGCAGCTGTTTTTAGTGAAAAAACTCTGTTATGGATATTGTGCACTACAAGCCCAGCACTGTTGACAGACTAGCTGATGAACTTAATGAAGCGTTTAGCAGCTTAATAGATTAAAACTTTTCTCAGGAGCTGGTGGAGACCATAACAGAGCTAAAGGGGAGTGAATATGGAAAATCAATTAGGTGGATACAAACATGACTGCAAAAATCAGGGCTACTGTTGCTTTGCGTATGCTGGTTGAATACGCAACTTTCTGCTAACACAAGTTGTCAGAGGTTGTGTTTTCAACTTGCTCTGCTGCCCCCAAGTGGCTAAAGAATTAGTAAAGTTACACGAACTAACTGGATCATAAAATAAAAAAACATACAGAAACAAAAAATAAACAGTGAGAAAATAATGCTGATAAGGATAAGCTGGTTACAGATAATTGATAGATGGATGGATGGAAGGAATGTTTCCAGCAACAACAGCTTCACAGTCTAAACTGTCAACATGTTGTGGAGTGGACTAAAGTCTATTGTTGTCTCTCCTTGTCCAGGACAACCTGAACAACAAGGGCTTTGGCCAGGACCTGCCATCTGTGGAGAACGAGGTGGAGGAACACAACATCTTCCACAGTGAGGTGGAGGCTCTGGCTCCTCACATCAACAGTAGCGGAGACAAGGTACAAAAAAGAAATGACTGAATGACTAGTAATAATAATACAGAAAGTGCTTTAGTTCATTTAAATAATTGGTTTAATTAGATATTTAATGTTTCAGCTGTTTATGACTAATGGACTAACTAAATAGCATTAGCAACGTATGAGTGTAACAGACACTAAACTCTTGAAACTAGTTGCTCTACTATATTATTTATATTAAAAATAAATGAACAATCTCCTATGACGATTAAAAGCGTGCACAATTTTAGCATAACCCTCATTTTTATCAGTGGTGTGCGCTCAAATGTTCTCTCTTTGTAAGTTGTTCACATGATCCTGAACTTGTTTGTCTTGTTCTCACTCTCCCTGTTCTCTCTTTCTCTTCAGGACTATGTCAGTAGCCTCCAGATGAAATACAACAAACTGCTGGTAATAAACGCACACACACACACACAAACTCTGTTTGTTTATGTATTATATATTGTCGTTGTGTATGCGTTCAAACACACAGCATGAAAATACAGTGAGCAGCTGTTTTAGGAAATGACTTAGCTTTTCTTTCAAAATGAAACAACATGTAAGACTCACATCGATGGATTAGATTTGACTTATGCTGTTAAATATTGACATACTTTAATTTAGTTAGCTTCCAGGATATCCAAGCTGTCATGTGTAGATGTGTTAGTTGTAAGCTTTAAGGTTTTGTTTTTTTTCTGTCAGGCGGGTTCCAGTGCTCGTCAGCGCAACCTGCTGAGCCTGCGGGACTACATGCAGCGCTGCACTAATGAGCTGTACTGGATGGACCAGCAGGCCGAGGAGAGGATCAACTATGACTGGGGTGACACCAACCTGGACTACCCTGCCCGCCAGAGGCAGTATGAGGTAGTGGAACAAGCTGCTTATATATAGTACGAATATAGATGCTACCACGCAAATATGATTTCCAGTTTAATCAGCACTTTTTCTTGCCCCAACAGAACTTCATCGGTAAATGTCTGGAGTCCAAGGAGGCCACCATCACCAAGCTAAACGACGACGGCGAGAAGCTGATTGCTGCTGAGCATCCAGGGAAGAACGTTATTGAGGTACATGTACTACATTCAGAGGGGTGGGAGGGGAGACACGATGCAAAAGATACTGCGTGAGATGAAAAGGACAAGTACATACTGTTTCTAAGAAACAGGAAGCTTGTTATTGTAGCTTGGCTACTGATTTAGCTGCTCACCAACACGGTCTTACTTTGTGACTTTTACAGGTCATATTTCAGTCAATCCAAACAAACACTCAGGATACACATACTTTTAGATTCAGTGTGACTTGCACTTCCCCAGGACAGTGTAAAGTCCATTGCGACAGTAAACAAACATTAATAAACCTGCTTATGTTTATAAAAAAAGACATAGCAATAATTTAATCCAGTGATATTACATTTTTTTACGTTGCAGTACCAATCTTTTTTTACTAATTCTCAGAGTGTATACTTGTATGTATAATAATATAATGTATAAGTGTGATACTTATATTTCTGAAACACTGACTCAGACTCTTAAAACTCCTGGTCTAGGCCAAAAATAGATGAAGCTGTTTGCCGTTGTGCCCCCCGCAGAGTGGAACAGTCCCCTCTTAACATGCCTGCACAGCTGAAACCTTTAGCCTCAAAGACAATTTTTAACTTTTGGTTTTTAGACTTGCATATCCAACATGTGTGTGTGTGTGATTGTGTGTGTCACTAAACATCTTATTCGACAGTACTCATTCAGATTAAGATCTTATTTCCAAGAAACATCAGAATGCAAAATGTGTTTCAAATCTGAATATTATAATTGTTTTAATCAAATACCTACGTACACTGTTGTTTGCCAGGCTCATATGGAGGCAGTCCACGCTGACTGGAAGGAGTACCTGAACCTGCTCATCTGTGAGGAAAACCACCTCAAACACATGGATGAGTACAACAAGGTTAGCACAGATAAGCACTCACAGAAACATACACTTCATATAAAAAAAAAACATTTAATCAACATGAAAAGTTTACCAGTGTCTGTGTGTCTGTCTGTGCAGTACCACAAGGAGGCTCGTGACACTCAGGACCTGTTGAAGCGTTTGGATACAGAGCTCAACCAGAAATACAACCCAGAGTTCAAAGATGTGTATCAGATGGAGGGTCTGATCAGGGAGATGGATGTGAGCATTTGTTTGTTTGAACATGAATACATCTCTACCACTGACTCCTTTTACAATACTGAAAAATATGTTTCCGTGTGTGTGTGTAGGACCAAGCCAAGGCCATTGACCACTTTGATGAACGGGTCAACGCTCTTCAGAAGCGCAGCCTGCAAGTTTTGCCTCTGAAATACCGACGGGAAACCCCCCAGAAGCTGCTGCCCATTGAGGCTCTGTGTGAATTTGACACAGACGAGGTATGCGGTGTGTTGCCGAAACCTGATATGATTAATTTGAGAGTTACTTGGCGTCTTTGTCTTCATTTAATTGTCTCTCTGTGCTGCATATTTTATTTCCATTTTGTTTCCACTTTTACTACGTCACTAGCTATCAGTTCTCTAATCCCAGGATGACCCTGTTATCAGAGTACATGACTGAGCTCTCCCTTTCCTTTCGCCTGTAACTTAAGTGTTTTGTGGTACAATGTATTCAAATCCCTTCAGAAAAGAGCCCAGGCTGAAATCTGAGGATGTTATTTAAAACCACCGCAGAGCAAAACCCAGGGGCTCTGAAATCTGAAAAAAATAGCCTATGAAGCTCCTCATCTTAGGTGTTGCAAAGCTCTTCATGTGTACTTGTACACTTTTCAGTAAAATTAAAGCTAAAATTTTAATTGACTTCTTATTATTCTTAAAAGTCTTAACTGAATTATAACCTTACTTAGTCTGTCAGCCAGGTGTAGATAAGAGCACTGGTGGTTGTAGTGTCTTAAATGTGATTGTTTTAGATTCATCTATATTTGTGGTCAAGAAGCAAATGACTGATTGTAATTATTGGATGTGTACAGGGGCAGGTTTTGCGCGGGGAAAGGTACACTCTGCTCCGGAACAATGGCACCAAATGGGACGTGAAAGATGCAGCTGGACATAAACTCACTGCCCCGGCCGTCTGCTTCATGATCCCCCCCACCGACCCCGAGGCAGTGGGCACCTCTGACAAGTGAGTGTGTGCCAACATGTATAAGCATGTGTCCTAAAACTACATACTGGATAACAACTTGCATTTTATTCCAGTGCAGTAATAGCATTATGTGGTTTTGTGCGCTTGCAGCCTGGCCAGCCAGCAGAAGGCCATCAAGCAGAAGATGGCAACCAGCAAGGGAGCTCTGATGAAACGCTTCGAGGAGCTGAAGAAGGAGAGTGGGGCTGGCACAGGTACAGGACACATGTAATTATGCCGGGCAGCACATTTCAGGAAATTTGTCATGCCTTTACTACTCACGTAACTTATATTATATGTGGCTGTAATTTGATCATATGCTATGAACTCATACAGCTTTGTTTCCTCAGGAACATGTCAAACTCTTTCATACTGTACTGATGAGTTAATATAGCAACACTGTGAATCACCAACCAGGCCTCGTGCTCACTGTGTGGCCGTTTGTTTATGGCAGTTGTTTGATATTATAGGAATATTATCTGATGAAGCACACTATTCATTGACAGGACCTTAATCTTGATCCGTCCTATAATGGGTCCCTGTGTCAAAATCTAGTTTGAAGACCTTTATTTCATCTGATACTGTGCTTATCTGGTGCATGGTCTTAAATTATTTTATGTGGGGCTGTGTAATAGTTCAGATTAATAATAGCTCAGTAATTACATTTTGTGCCAAAACAATTACAGAAAATTACAAGTTTGCAGTAATAGACAATAACAAGCAGTGTTGGCATTTGTAGGATTGATTAGGATCTTGGATCCTAGAACTTGGATTTTATTTTCATAGGTTGGGTCATGTTTTTTATTGGTATTGATAATATTGTACTAACAAGGTTAACTGCTGAGACATTGCTATAAAGAGACATAGCAATTCTGAATTCTGCCAAAAAACAACAACAAAACTTTTAGTTACTGAATGCAAGACCAGTATGTGATTGTAAATGTTAAAGTGCTGTAAGGCATGTTTTACTGCCTACCAGAGCTGTCACTCTATGCCACTCTGAAGAAAGTAGATGAAGACAAATAACAAAGCTCATCATGCTGTGTGTGACCTCAGACAAGCAGGAGCAGCAGTGCCGCCAGCTGATGGCCGGTCTGGATAAAGTCTACAGCGACCTAGACAAACAAGAAAAGGCCATTTATGCTCGAGTTCGCCCGCCACTGGAGCAGAACAGACCACTGCAGGACAGCGCTGACCGCCTGCAGGATATGAGGGTAATAACTTCTGCTTCATTTTGTTGCTGAAATTAAATACTGTTTCACACAAACCCAGACAGCATAGAGAGAGAGAGAGAGAATTTCTGGATTTTACAATTCACCAACCTAGCTGTTTCCCTTTAGGAGATTGCTGCTGCTGTCAGTAAGATTGAACCAGAGAAGTCCACTAGAGTGCAGGAAGCAAAGAGCTTCTTGGTCTCAAACCCAAATTGTGCCAGTGCTTCTCAACTCTCCAGCAAGGTGGATGGAACCAACAAGAAGTACACCAAGATCGAGGACCTTCTTAAGGCCTCTCAGGACAAGTATGGGGCTCTCAGTATATTCTTGGTCTTATCTCTTCAGTGGGTACTCTAAGAGCAATATTACTTGTGTTTCTAAATTGCTTTTAAATTTGTTTTAAATGGGTATTGACATACTTTTCTTAACTAATCTACTCAACTAATAACTTACACACGTAAACATTCACCTTTGTTATAGGCTGAAGAATGCCAACCAGCTGGAAACTTCCCTTCAAAATGCAAAGACTTCGCTCTCCACCTATGAGAACAAGCTGGCCAGGGAAGAGGTTGCTCCAGCGGACATCTCTTCACTTGAGAAAACGCAGCGGGAGCTTGCAGTAAGATGGCTCCTTTATTCTTCGGGCACCCATTACAAAGACATCTCACTCTGACTGAGAAAAGGCAATACTAGCAATTACTTAGAACACAAGCAGAGTAAATACTGGATGTGAGGGGTGTGGTTTAGCTCAGTCGGTGCATCCGCCCAAAGGCTCAGTCCTTGTTCGAATCCGACCTGTGGCTCTTTCCTGCATGTCACTCCCCATTTCTCTCTCTCCCCACTTTTCCTGTCACTCTTTAAGCTGTCTCTGTCAAACAAAGGTCAAAGAGGCCAAATATCTTAAATTTTAAATACTTATAACCTTATATCAAGGTTTACAAAGATGGTGCAAACACAAAGTTTCTGCTTAAAGATTATGTTTTTGTTCTAACTATACTTTTATATATTGCTGTAACTAGTCACACTATAGCCTGACATATTACTGACAAAGTCCTCCCTGCTACCCTGGCAGGATATTGCATCAGACCTGAGGTCCAAGAGGGCACTTGTCGCTGAGACAGAGCAGAACCTGCGTTTGGCCAAAGGCAGCTGTGAGAACATGGCCACCAAATTCCAAGAGCACTGCCCTGACATTGAGAGACAAGAAGCAGATGTCCAGAAGCTCAATAAACGCTTGAACAACCTCAACAGGCAGATTGACACCAGGTGAGAGAATCAGGACAAGAAGGGCCAACTAGCCTACAATAATCACATAGACCTACACATAAAATATGTGAAATGATCTCTCTTGTGTATTACAGGTCTCAAAGCTTGCAGAGAGCCAAGATGGCATACAAAAATTACAGCAATGATTATGACAATCTGAACAGCTGGTTGTCTCGCGTCCCAAACTACGAGCCGCATGAAACTGATGACTCAAGACAAGTGGAGACCAAGCTCAAGAATCAGAGGGTAAGCGTGATGAACAGCAGGGCAGCAGTTTATATTCTGCATATTGCTGGTGCAAAGGAAAATTCTGCTGCAAAAAAAGCTTATACCAACTTTTCTGTTTTTTACAGAATTTACTCTCTGATATTGTAAGAAAGGAGTCTGACTTGAACAACATCTCCAAAAATGCCCAGCTTTACCAACAAGCTGTGAAAGTACGTGTTCTACATATAACTATCTTTCACTTGCAGAAATACAGTAAGATAAAGGCGTGTTAATTCTTAACTTACTCTTCGTTTTAGGACTACGAGAATGAAACTGAGAAGTTCAGATCTATCCTTGACCTTGAGGATGGACTTGTACCCCAGACATACAAGAGGAGCAGACTGGAATCACCTGCGCTAACTGTCAAGGGAGAGGTAAGGCACAACAATGACATGATATCCTGACTTTTAGTTCCTGGTAGGAACTAGGACCTTAGAAACCCTGCTTCCTACACACAATGTCTGACAAACACCCACATATTTTCAACTCCACAGTCATGGTTTGTAACAGAGACTTTATGGTAAAGACTCAAGAAAAAAATCAAGATTACCTTGATGAGATCACCATGACATACAAGTTTATTCAAGAGCATGCAGTGGGTTTTGCATTACTAGAATTCTCCTTGTCATGCTTCTAAAAACAACTCAATTGAAACAATCTAATTCACATGTTGAATTTCAATGGCCATTCACCAAAAAAGTTGCTAACCACTGACGTAAGGTAAGGATTTACTTTGTTCTTTCCATGACATGTTATTTCAATGTTTACAGGAAGCTGCTATTGAGGCTAAGTTTACTGAGGTGAACGCTGTGAACAAGCAAAGGCTACAGAATCTGGAGTTCGCCCAGAGTCTTCTCAACCAGGTGAAATATTTTCACATGATAGTAATAAAAATGATAACTAATTTAATTGAAAAACAACAATATTAATAAGTATTTCCCCTCTATAGCAACCTGAGATCGATATGATCCAGTGTGCAAATGTCAAGACAGTCCATGCTGCCCCTGGAGAAGAGCCTTGGAGAATCAGAAAGCAGCTAGAAGAAGAGGTCCAGAGGAGGGAGCAGCTAGAGAAAGAAATTGAGCTTATACAGACAGACATCTATACCCTTGAAGGACAGAAGCCTCAAGACACAATTGTCAAGAAGGAGCTGATCAAAAAGGTTCCTGACCCCCAACTCGATGAGGAAGTCCATAAAGTCCAGCAAAAACTCTCAGAGGAGCGCCGCTCTACTCATGTCCTGGAGAATGACCTTGAAGTATTGAAGTTGAAGCTGCGTGGCCTTGAAACAGAGGTCAAAGAAGGGGCACAGCAATACACAGTGAAGGAGGTCCTGCGTATAGAAAGAGACCGTGGTCAGGAGGAGGAGGTACGCAAGCTTCGGGAGGAGCTGGATGAGCTAAGAAGGCTTAAATTGCTAAAAGACAATGAGCTGATTCAGATACAAAAGCAGGTGACACTCCTGGCAGAAGAGAAGAGCAAGGAGCAAGAGGTGATCACTGAAGAGGAGGTGATCAAAGTCCAGAATGATCCCCAGCTTGAGACAGAGTACCGGGTGCTCCTTGACAGGAAGCAGAAGGAAATGGATGGAAGGAAACAGCTGGAAGATGAACTTCTGTTTCTTCAGGAGAAGCTCAGAAGGCTGGAGAAGGAGAAAGCAATGGCAGAGGAAAAGATTTCCATAAAGGAAGTGCTAAAAGTAGAGAAAGATGTTGCATTTGAAAGGGAGGTAGAAAACCTCAGGAGGCAGTATGAAGATGAGAAGACCAAACGAAGATCATCACAGCGAGAAAAGGCTGACCTCCAGAGGAAAATTTCCAACCTAGAGGAGGAGAAATCCAAGGTTATTATTCAGGAGAAGGTGCGGGAGATTGTCCGTCCAGACCCCAAGGCTGAGAATGAGGTTGCCAATCTCCGACTTGAACTTGTAGAACACCAAAGGCGTTATAAAGATTCAGAGCTCCAACTTAGGTCCCTGCAGGATGAGCTGACCATGCTGAGGAACAGAGGACCTCAAATTGAGGTGAAAGAGATCATAAAAGAAGTCATCAAATACAAGACAGATCCACAGACTGAAAGAGAACTGGAGAGACTCCGCAATGAAATTGTAGATAAAACCCACCAAACTGAGAAATCTGAGATGGAAATCCGTCAACTTCGTGATGAAATTCAAAGATGGAGAGACACCAAACCCCAGGTGCAGACTAAAGAGATAGTCAATGAAGTGCTGCAATACAGAGAAGACCCCAAGACCAAGGAAGAAATTGAGACTCTCAAAAGGAAACTGGCTGATGAACAGAAGAAACGCCTTGACCTTGAGAGAGACCGGTCAGCCCAAGAAGAGAAGATCAGACTAAGGAAAATGGATCTTTCTCAGGTCCGTGAGAAGATTGTTCAGCAAGAAGTGGTCAAGATGGAGGAAGATGCTCTCCTCAGGTCAGAGTGTGACACATTTGTACTGAACATCGGCAATGAGCAGAAACAAAAGGAGAGCCTGAAAACAGAGCTCTACCAACTGCAGAGGCAAAAGAATGATCTGGATCTGCAATTGGAAGAACTGGAGCGTGAGCGCAGGGCAAGGCGTGATGCCGAATTGGAGATCCAAAGGCTTAGGGTCAGACTCCATGAGCTTGAGCTTCGAGACAAAGAAAACCGTGAGAAGGTGACTGTCAAACAGAAGGTAGTCCTGCAGCAGGATCCCCAACAGGAGAAGGAACACTCTATCCTCAGGCTGCAGCTTGATGAAGAGAAACACAAACGCACTCTGCTCGAGAAAGAATTAAATGCTCTCATCCAGCAGCAGATCGCCCTAGAGAAGGTGGACGTGAAGGAAAGAGTTGTCCGCACTGAAAAGGTCCAAGTTGAGAGGGACCCAGAGGCCGAGATTGAGATTGAGAACCTAAGGAGGACTCTGGAAGAGGAGAAAAGGAGAAGGCGAGAACTTGACACAGAGTTCTCGACTCTCACTTCCAGGCTATCTGAGATGGAATTCACTAACACCAAGTCTTCTAAAGAGCTTGACTACATCCGTGATGAAAGTAGCAGACTGCAGCAAGAAAACCATAGGCTGCAGAATGAGATCCGCAAGCTCCGGTCCGAAATTGACATCACCAGCAAAGAGACTCGGCTCATCACTGAATCTGCACCAAGGGAGGATGGAAAGAACCTGGAGTTGAGGCTTGACTCTCTCCAGAGGGAACTAGCAGACCTCAGAGGTGTAACCACCCAAAAAGATCTAGAGATCGTGAAGCTTCAAAAGGGCCTGACAGCTGTGAGGGCGAAGAAGGAACAGAGGGAGAGCCATCTTCGTCGGTCTATCGTGGTCATCGACCCAGATACAGGCAAAGAGATGCGTCCTGAGGAGGCCTACAAACTAGGGCTGATCGACTGGAAGATGTTCGTCAACCTGCAGAGCCAGGAGTGTGACTGGGAGGAGATCACGATTAAGGACCCCAGTGGTGAATCTTCGGTTCTTCATGACAGAAAATCAGGCAAAAAGTTCTCCATTGAAGAGGCATTGCGTCTTGGGCACATCACTAATCGTCAGCTTCAGCAGTACTACAACAAAGAAATCTCCATTCAGGAGTTTGGTGTAATGGTGTCGGGCAAAAAACCAGAATGAAAAATACTAAAAATGCGCATTTTTAATTTGATGCTACAAGATTTCCCTCTGGTTCATCTTGTTAATTAAAAATACTGTACTTCTATTCTGACTTCAATACTATGGTGACTACATCCATGATTCCTAAATGCACTGTGTATTTATTTGCTTCTGCATATTCAATTTTGTGGTACTGGATATATGGATTACTATTGTTACACCCCAACTGCATAACATTTTATGTGGAAGGAAAAGTTTGCTCAGCTGTGCTTTCATTTCTTACACTGGGTACTAGGGTAGAGAACATATCTTTCATTCGATAATGCCATGGAAATTCACATGGGTACTAAATGTTTCATTTATTTGTGGGGTTTTCCCAGGTTTATCTCATTTGTGCTCTGTAAGCTTAAATAAACGTCAAATCAAACTGGAAAAATTGTATGTTTTTTGTATTTCCTCTAATCACAGTCAAACATATTATTGCTGAGAAGATTTTAATTCTGTATACGATATCTTGATGATGGACATCCAATGCAAAGCATTAAATATCTAAGTATGATATGTTGATAAATTGAGCACAGCTACTAAGTGATGATCCTGCACCTGTAGACTGATTTGCATGGAATGCTAACAAGAAGAAGAAGAAGAAGAAGAAGAAGAAATAATTTTACACTGCTTTTCAAAATGACAAATTGCTCTGGTAAAATGTTTAAATTAGCCTGGTAAACTATAAAGAGAATACTGTAATACAAGATACATGCTACATACAAGTTGGAGGTTCCTGTCTTACAAACCGATAATAATAAAGTCTAAATTGTTATTATTATTATTATTATTATTATTATTATTATGTTAGTGTTATGATGTATTAAAACTACTCAAAATAAATTATTTATCAAGGCTTTCATCCTCCTCATGAGGACCGTGAAAAAACTACTAAGTGGTCTTTCAGTTAAGACAGTCAGCGGGAAAAGTACTCTTTAGTAGTTACTTTCATTAAGTAAAAGAAGCATACTACATTGTAGAAATATTCTGTTACAAGTAATGTTACTTAAAAGTACAAAAGTATTAAAAAACATTTCCAAAGTACCTAATGTTAAAATACTTATTATGCAGAATGGTCAGTCTCAGAATAATACACATTAAATTACTGGATTATAATTACCAATGCATTAATGTGTACATCACTTTAATATTGCAGCCCTCTCTCTCTCTCTCTCTCTCTCTCTCTCTCTCTCTCTCTCTCTCTCTCTCTCTCTATTTTGTATTATCTGACCTACAAAGTAACTACTAACTAAAGTTAACAAATAAATCTGGTGGAAAATAAGTACAAAGTTGCATGAGAGGGGAATACTCAAAAGTACCTCAAAGTTGTACTTAAATACAGTACTTCATGCTCAACTTTCAGTTTATCTCTGAAAATAGGTTTTAACAGATCCACTTGATATAAATTGATAAAAATGATTTAACTTTGACCTCTTATTTATGAAATATTTTGTGCACAGATGTATCGCTAGAGGTCCTTATTGTACAAATACTTCATATATTGTTCTGGAAGAGTACCATAATATCTGCTGAGGTATTGGCGAAGAGACCTAAAAAAGACACAGAGATGTTCGTCCTCCCACCAGTAAGTGGCAGTAAATCGTGTTAAAACATCTGAACATAGCAGCAGACTGCTTATGCTCTTTACACTACAGAAATTAGTCTTATTTGAAATTAAAGCTTATTAAATATTAAGTTAAAATATAATATGTAGCACAACTGTTTCAGGCTATTTATTTGTGACATGTATATATACCAACGCATCCTGTTTTTATTTTGGTTTATAGTCATGTCGCTGTAATGTTCTTTATTTATAGATAGACAATGTTTACTGTTTTTATGTCTCGTACGGTTATATGTTCAAAGCTTGTTGTGAAGTAGTTTCAAAGTAAAAATAAACACAGTGGCGGATGTTACATGGAGAGGAAGGGCTTCTCCTCACATGTGATTAGTGGGTGTGTGTTGTCTTTCCCCTCATTCAGTGCGACGTTTTATTAAAGTTGTAAGATGGCGACGGTGCATCTGAGGATCGGAGACCTAGTGTGGTGAGATAACCTTACAGCGTTTGTCTGACGCCTCCGTTTCTTGCTAAATGACTTTGTTTTGCAAAACAAAAACAGAAAAGTAGTAAGCCTGACGTTAATGTTGTCGTGTCGGTGTTTACCAGACCTGATCGCTGGACGTGTCCGCGCAGTCTGCTGCTTGATGGTGAACCCAAACAAATTGTTAGCCAAGCTGACTCAGCCAGCAGCCGTCGTTAGCTTCCAGCTAGCGGACGAGCTACGGCAAAATGCGTTGAGAGCAAAACTAGAAAGCGTTAGTTTCCCCCCAGATACAAACTTATCTCCTATTTTTTTTTTAACTCTTGCGCCGACGTGTTTACACCTACATGTTTGAATTTTTCTAATGTTGTGGTCCGCGACGAGCTTTTCGAGTACGGTAGCTCGAGCGGATATCGAACGTTACTGTAGTTAACAGTTAGCCTCGCGCATTCTCGGCTTCCGTGTTAACTGCTGTTTGTCTGCGGACAACTCTGCTTTAACTATGTCGACTTGTTTCCCCTAAAGTCTAAATTTAGGTTGAATAACTCATTTAAACCAGATATGTGACATGGCTGGTGGTGTAGGCGGAGAATAACGTCACACCGGTCCTCTTATTTAGCCTTTTTTGTGTTTGTTATGATTATCGAGAATGGAAAAACATTACAAAATGACAACGAGTGCTTCGCGAGGGAGACTTTCGCTACACTTTTGTTACTTAAGGTCCGAACGGCAACGCATTTCAGCGAGGTTACACAACAGCAGTTCAAGCAGCGAGCATTTGTTTCCTCTTGTTCTTTTTTTAGTTGCCTAAATCTGCTTTGAATATGTTAAGTAACATGGCAGCTGTTAGGTTCATGGCAACTGCTCGATTACAGTCGTCTGAGGCACAGCCCTCACCTGTCTGAGTTTGATGTTGGAAATCATGTAATGTGGCAAGAGGAAATGGTTCAACCATTTATGAGGACAGCCATCCGAGAGAAACCAGAGGCACAAGCAGAAAAACGCCTTGAGATAATCATTTTAGGGCAACCTCGACTAAATGAAACAACACATGCAACAACACAGATTAGGTATCTGTGCCCTTCCATGGCCAGTTTGTCTACTCTCTTCTTTTCGTAGTAGTACGCACTAATGACACAGGCACAACACAATATCTAGCTTTCTAATTAAAGAAGCCAAAGTCAAAAAAAGTTCAATGCGTCTGTGATTTAGGAGGCTCTGTTGACAGCGTACGGCAGAAATTGAATGTAATCTTAACTGTGTGCTTTGGGGCCCCTGTGGTTTCACGCTAGGAAGGAGAGAGTGGTGAAACGAGGATCTTGCAATCCGCAGCTACGCCGCTAGATGAGACTAAATCCCACACGCTGGTCGTGAAAGACGTTTGAGCGACGTGAAACTGAACATTTCTTGTATTTAAAACTGACACTGTCTGATCAAAGAGGAAGTAAACAAGAAAAGGACACTTGCTATCAGCTTTCTGTGCTTGACAGCTTTTAATACTCAGTGCTACGGACATATTTGGGTCTATAATAGTCTATAAACACATATTGAGGTCTGATATGCAGTTGTAGTGTTTTTAAACGTGTACCACGTTTTTCTTTCAGGGGTAAGCTTGGGCGTTACCCACCATGGCCAGGAAAGGTAAGGAGTGAAACATAACAGCAGACTCTTAACATTTGCATCACAGACCTTGTGCTAATGTTGGACCACAATATTTATTTACGTTTCAGATAGTAAGCCCTCCCAAGGACCTGAAAAAGCCCAGGGGCAAAAAATGCCATTTTGTGAAATTCTTTGGAACTGAAGACCAGTAAGTCTGAATACGAAAACACACACACTTCTGTTCTGACTGATATTTCCGTCAAATGTTTTAAGAGCTCTGTTTCTGTGTGCCTGTCTATAGTGCCTGGATCAAAGTAGAACAGCTGAAGCCGTACCACGCCCACAAAGAGGAGATGATCAAGATAAATAAAGGGAAGCGCTTTCAGCAAGCGGTCGATGCAGTGGAAGACTTTCTAAAGAAAGCAAAGGGGAAAGAACAGGTGAGGGGGTGGGGGGTCGTCCTGTAACGCATAACTCCAGCACTATGTGATGTATAGTGTGTGTTTATCACACATCAATTATATACACACTCTCTCCCTTGTTTTGGTGTAGTTGAAAATTCACATACACAGAATAGAGGCCTCATGATTCGATCTGAGTGCGATTTACCTGTCATAATTTCAAATGCACAAAAATTCTCGATGCATCTCAATGGGGAAAAAAGTAGCCATACATAACTGCACATGGCTTATTTTTCATCAGTTAACACAAGCCATCAAGATAAGTCTTAACTTTCAAAATAAAATCCAGTCTGTACGCTGCATCTTGCTAAACAACATAACAGTGTAGCTTCCCGTTATTGTTCTATAGGTCAGAAACTCAGCAATTGGTAATATTAACATCACTACGTAGCCCAAAAAACACTTTTAGTAGACAGATGTCTAAAAGTCTTAACTAAGCTAAATTGAACTCACTAAATATGAATACTTAAATATGACTTGTCATAATTAAAGTTTTTCATAAAAGTTTCATTGGCAACAACAGGATTGTGTTTGTTTTCCACCACTGAAACTGACTGAATCAAATTAGTGAAGTGAAACCTTCCTCAGCACGTCCTGGTCTTCCCAGCCCCCCCCCTTCATAAAACACTTCAAGGTGTTGCGTTCAGTCTCAAATGTTTAGCAAATGTTTATTCAGGTGGACACATGGTCTCTCCTGAGGCCATCTGCAACCAACATTTGAGTGCAACCAACATTTGGAAAATCAGTTATCTTTTCTACAGGTAACCAGCTCAGACAAGGATATTTTAGAGCCGTCCTACATTCAAACACTTGTTAGACCGCTGAGATTCGTCTTGCAAGAGTCGCAGCACAAAATTATGATTTTTTTAATAATGTTTTAACAGAACTCAGAAGGAAAAGCAGACTCAAAAGGAAAGAAAACGCCCAACAAGCCACTGAAAATACTGGAGGAGGATGATGAGGATCTCAGTGCCCTGAAGGACCCCTCTGAGAAGGTTAGTAGAACACCGACATGTTAAAAACATTGTCCTGTCAAGCATTAGTAGAATAGTTTTTTACTCGGTGAAGCAATGAGATGAGAAATGCTTAAGACAGACAGTTAACACGTTCTAAACCCCTCCCACCGTGACCTCCAATCCTCTGTCCCTTCAAAACAAACAGAGCATTTTCGACTGCAGGGATTGTAACATCATTTGCAGCCATTGTCAGGTTCTGCTTTTGTTTTTACTGCCCTCCACCCGTTTTGACGGTTCATCTTAACTAAACTCGAGCACTGTTCAGATCATAATACTAAATCCAGGTTCTAGGTACTGTCAGGGGTTGCCTGCAGTGCTGTTGATTCCATTATTGGACAAGCAGATGTGACATCACATTACAACAGACAAAACAAGAGCACCCACCATTTCCCTGCGGCACCTGTCTTGACCAGGACTATCAGTACTTCCAGGTCCTTAATCAAGAAGATTTTTTTGCCATCTGGCCGAAGTGGGATGCAACACACAACCAAAAAGATAAAACAAGGTCATACATAAATAGGTGCAATGGAGCAAAGCAAAAGAAAAAAAAAACTACAAAGAGTTGTTTGGCATGTGCCAGTTTTGGCCGCTAACTTGCATCATTATCAGCATGTAAACTTGTAACCTTATAAACCACAAAGAAACAAAACAGTGACATCACCGTCACTTGTTTCGTTCTGTCCCATAACCATGAGACAAACCACAACAAAAAAGTTACTGTCCCATAGTTACTAGCTTGTGATTTTATAAACAAGGTATTTGCATTCTTCAGAAAGTCTTCCTTCCCAAAGTTTCCTTAGAAGGTATTTAAAAGTCTCAGCTTTAATTTAGTTTAATTTGATTCTAACTAAGGTTACCTGCTGTGGGAAGTAATGTTCTAAAATGTTTGTATGAAACACACCTCTAAACTAGAAGTCATATTGGCTGTGAATGCTGTGTGGGATCTAAAAGATCTGACTTGCTAAACCCTGCAGAAAATCTTGGTAAAATGCAGTGAAAACTCAAGAAGAACTTTGTACCAAAACCCTACTTTGTTATTAACAGTTGAGACTGGGTTAAGGTCCTGCTGTGGAAAAGGACTGAAACATTTTCCAGTTAGTTTATGCACTCATGTCAACCTGGGTGATGCCTTCAGTAACAGGTTGCACTAAAGAGCAGCAGAGGCTGTGGAGCTAATGTTAATGTCACACATCGGACATCAAATCATTATTTCAAGGGTTACAATAAAGATAATTTTCCTCCTTGTGTGGTATCTATCCAAGGAGATTAGTTGTCGAGGTTTGAGATGTCTGTCTGAGTTTTCTTCTTCAATCCCAACACAGTGGAGGTGAATGGAGTAATATATTTGGTCCTCCACCCTGCGCATACAACAGCGGATGTTCCCCTCTCCTGCAGACATGGACCTATACAAATTCACCCTTTGATTTAGGCGAAATGTGTCTCTCTCCTCCTTAAGGACTTAACTGACTCTGACCCCGAGCCGTCCACTATTGAAAGGCTGGGGGCTGGACCTGCCTCTGGATTCAAATGGGAAAGCAGTGTAGGTGAACTCTCACCCCCCCACCCTTCCCACCAAGCCTGCCTTGCCTTGCTGTTCTTCTGCCTTACCTTTTTAATCTTTGGCTTCAGTCACCAACAACTGCAGACCTTTCCCTTCTGACCTGTTTGGTGCTCACGTTTGGCTCCTGAAACTGTTTTGCTTGGTGTGTGCTGTTGAGATGGTCAACAACTCTGTATGTGGAGGCTCAAACAGGAGGTTTGGTTCCGGTGACCCAGCTTCCTGCTTTCTATGAACGTCTCAACCCGACCAGTGTTGATGACCACTGAATATAATGCTTTTAAACCAGTGTGACCACCGTGTGTGTGTGTGTGTGTGTGTGTGTGTGTGTGTGTGTGTGTGTGTTTGTGTGTGTGTGTGTGTGTGTGTGTGTGTGTGTGTGTAAAACAACCCACATAAAAGTTGAGTCATGAACTGTTCGTCTGTGTCAGTGGAAACATTTTCATAAACATTGAGTTTCCTGCAAGTTTTGAATTCCAACAACTGCAAAAAAAAAAGTCCTTAGTACTGAACGTTGTTAATGTCTTAGTACAACTCAGTCATCCAGCAGAGAGGTCAGACCAGCTGCTGCTGCTGCCCTCAGACTTCTTTACGGTCTGGTGTGAGTTGTAAATTAAATTGGCTCATTTCCTTATTTCAGCTGTCAGTCTATGCAAAACGCTGACATTTCCTTTTAACTACAATACTGCAGCATATTGAATAAAATCAACGCCTGCTGTAGCTGTGACGGTGTCATGGTTTTGCTGCATTTAGAAACCTAAACAACTTTTTTAGTTTGCAGGCCAAAATGAACTGTGAGGGCTTACTCATTGTGTTGTGCATAATTCATCAGTTTCCACTCACATGGAGGGACTCGGATGGTGACTGGCTTTGCAGGCTGAGCTGATCATATTAATAGAGGTGCACTGGAACATTGACGCAAATAAACTGCAGAGACATTGTTTTGCTTACAGATGATGTTTCATATAATGACCTCATATTGTATTATCTGGATTGATTTCCGCATATTGGCTACATGGCGAGCAGTGTAGGACAGAGGTCATTCTAAAGCATGTCAGTTGTGAAGATATTGACGCACCTCTAGCTCCTTTGAAACATTCTTCTTGCTCTGTATAGGTGTGAGTAGTCTCAGAGTCGTGGATAACGTGCTGTTGTGTTTGTTTTTTTCTTCCACTTGACTGATTTGTGCAGCAGTTGAACACGTACAGGGTTTTCATTGGTTATGGACTTTCTGCCATATTGTAAAGTATTGAGGGATAAACTTGTACATTTTATCTGGGGGAGTTAAGAACAGCTTTTCATCACTAATGCACAATCCATGTTTGGAATCACTCCCAAATTTCTTACCCGGCGTTTTGTACAAGCACCATGACCAAAGCCCTGACATGTCAGCTCTGTAGACTCGAGGCGTTCTGCACATTCTATCCTCTGTCGGGTCAGTACATACTGAACTCTTCTTCTTCTGTTGCAGCCTGTGAAGGACGACCCACATTTCCATCACTTCCTGCTCAGCCAGTCTGAAAAGGTACGAGGAAATATGTCACATGTATATCTGTACCTTATCATTTTTTGCCCTTGATGTCCGTTGTGTTTGTCATGGCATGACCCTGATCCCGCCACCACCACCCCCTAAAGGAGGTCTGTAGCAGTTTAACTGAAAAAGTCTGTGGCTAAACTGATAAGTTCTCTGTCGGCCTGTGAGGGGTTTCCTAAATGACACTTGAAACTAAAGCACTTCTATGACCAGGTCTATGTGTTTTAGGACCAATGAAAACAGATGACAGGAAATGCTGTTAGGGAATATACAGAAAAGCTGTGTGTATGATGCACCAGTCAAACACAGTATCACCACAATATTGTAACTGATACTGATCAGAGACTTAATGTCTGTTGAAGCAACCAAACTCTAAAGCTTTTGCCAAGCAGTGTGCATTGCGGGGATAGATTAACAACCTCTTGCTGATTTGTAGCTAATCATTTGACATGGCAACATTTTGGAGGATCAAAGAAAAAGAAAAGGCAATTTACAGACAGAAGAAAAGTTGGAAAGTCAGCATTTAAAAAAAACAACAACTGACTGCCAAGTAGTCCAGCGTAATAACAAATAAGGAGCAGTCACTTTGAGAGAAATAACTGAGGCCATAACAGTTCAGATAAAGCAGATGGACGGATGAGAGCACTGTCTTTTTTTCACTTGAATTCATCATCGCTCGGACTCCGTTTTTAAAAAATATTCAGTTTTGCAAGATGTCACACAGAATATCGCTGATTTCCACCTGTAGAACTTAAATTTTTTCTTTGCCTGCTCCAGACTAGGCATAGGATTTATACCTGGTCTTAGCAATAAGAAGGCTTTTTTACGTTTTTTTGCTACATAATTCTGTTGTTACATAGTTGAACTTTAGATTCAGTGAATCTGACGTGAATTTGGCATTATGTTGCCAAGTGTGTGTAGAGTATATTGGTCACCTCCTGTCTGTTTCCTCTCTGCCCACAGCCAGCCTCATCGATGGAACCCATTAGCAAACGCCTGAAGATCATTGAAGAGGTAAAGTAACTACTGAACTCTAAGTATGGATTTACTTTAATAATGACTTGGTATTTTTCAACCTGGACTTATAAACGTATAACACAACATAAACCTTGCAGGCAGTTGCGTATGGTCAAAAGTCGTCCACTAAAAGTTCTCGTTTTTGGCACCGATCGTATCAGATTGTTATTAAGCATCTTCCAACATGGGGGTGGTCGGTAGCGTGGTGGGTTGCATGTGTGGAGGCTGCAGTCGGCCCTGGCTCGAATCCCACATCGGACGGCCTACTGTGTGTCATTCCCCCTCTCTCTGCCCCCCGCTTCCTGTCTCTCTGTCCTATCCATTAAAAAAGGCATAATAAGGCTTCCTGTATTTATTTGAGTCCTCGTTCACATTGACGAAAATCATTTTTATCACAACATCAAGTTGCACTTTCTGTACTCTGGCACAACAAACTGTTCCCAGCCGGTGCGTTACTGCACTCATGTTTCAGTAAACAACAAATCCCCTTTCCTGAGCCATCAAGCCAAAGGTAGGGTTGTGTTGCCGGACACCCCGTCACTCGGTCAAAACTTGTCCCCTTTACCTAATTTGACACAAAAACATAGGAAAAGCGTCCAGGTTGAAAAATACCAAAGTTACCCTTTAAACTTTCCCATACTCATTTGCTTTACATTTTTAAACCGGTGTTTTCAGTAGCACTTTCAAGGACACATTTTGTTTCATAAATGATTCATAGCAAAGCTTTCACTTCAGTATGAAACTGACTGTTTTTATTGTGCAGGACACAGGGTCAACATCTATCCAAGCAGCAGACAGCACAGCCATCAATGGCAGTATCACACCCACAGATAAAAGGTATTCACATTCTCACTGCAGCATTACAGAACAACACGACTTAATCTAGCTGAGCAACAGATCACATGGGTAACAGGATTACTCGCACTGATTTTATTACCAGGTTTCCTGGATTTTAGCTCAGACCACACACACAAACACGTACACGAATGCTAATATTGCATTTCAGCGTTGGCTTGTTCATGTTTTGATTTGTTTGTTCTTTTCGGACTTTGCTCCCCAGGATAGGGTTCCTGGGTCTAGGGCTGATGGGTAGCGGCATAGTTTCCAACTTGCTGAAAATGGGTCATGTTGTCACAGTGTGGAACCGCACAGCAGAAAAGGTATTTGAATGCAACGCGCACTCACTGTTACACGGCCAAATGTATCGTCCAAGATTAAACATCGACATTTATTACTGACACCGTGTCTGATAAATGAGCTCATTATGTCATAAGTGAATTGTCCTGATTGACTGTTACCAGCCATTAAAAACGAACTGCTGTCTGCCGTGTTTTAGTGTGACCTGTTCATCCAGGAGGGTGCCAGGTTAGGCCGGACTCCTGCAGAGGTGGCTTCCATGTGTGATATCACTTTCTCCTGCGTCTCAGACCCAAAAGCCGCCAGAGATGTGAGTATCATCTCAGCTACAGTAAATGGCTTCCTGTGAAAGCAATCGAGAAATTAATCACTGGCTTATGGGTTAAAAATGTGTGTTTGTTGCTCTCTAGTTGGTGTTGGGACCCAGTGGAGTGCTGCAGGGAATCAGGCCAGGCAAATGCTACGTGGAGATGTCCACTGTAGACCCAGAGACCATCACAGAACTCTCACAGGTATGCACCAACAAACCTTATCTCGAGTATACAGTATAAAACCAGGCTTTTCTTCTCACTCTGAAATGCACACAGTAGTAGCAGTTATCACTGAAGTAGTGTTCCTGTATTCAGTTGTTATTCAATGTTTGAATTTCAGGTGATCACGTCGCGGGGCGGCCGTTTCCTCGAGGCTCCAGTGGCAGGAAGCCAGCAACTCTCCAACGATGGGATGCTGGTCATCTTGGCTGCTGGTGACAGAACAGTCTATGAGGACTGCAGCAGCTGCTTTCAGGCCATGGGCAAGACCTCCTTTTTCCTGGGTATGTAGAGTGGACTCATACACACATACTCGTCCTGTTGGTAACACTGTTTGATAATGCTCAAACTGGCAGATGGCTTCAAATTACCACGTTTTTATCTGAGTTTTTTTTTAACAAGTTTCTGCACTGTGGCTACCCACACAAAGCCAGCTGAAATGTCAGCATGGACACACACAGGATGATTGTTCTCTCATTGTGGAGACTGTTACATATTCCTGTAACGCAGTGTGCGCGTCTATGCTTTTCAGGTGAAGCAGGGAACGCAGCAAGGATGATGCTGATCCTTAACATGGTGCAGGGCAGCTTCATGGCCACCATTGCAGAGGGGTTAACCTTAGCCCAGGCCACTGGCCAATCACAGCAGACCTTTCTGGACATCCTATGCCAGGGTCAGATGGCGAGCACCTTTGTGGACCAGAAATGTCAAAGTAAGTCAGTGTTTATTGACTTAGCTGCACCTTCATTGCTTGTCATCCTATCAGTTTTTATTAGTTGTTTTGGCAAAGGAAATTAAAAAATAAAGAAATTTTTGTCACTAGATAGGCTTGTACTAACTTTTGTTACTGCCTCTTGCAGATATTTTACAGGGCAACTTTAAACCAGACTACTATTTGAAACATATTCAGAAGGACCTGAGGCTAGCCATCTCCATGGGAGACATGGCCAACCATCCAACCCCAATGGCTGCAGCTGCCAATGAGGTACATATATTTTAGCTTACCCATTCTCAGTACTGACGGATTATTATTTAATTAAAATGAAGATGCAGGATACATTTCACCTGCTGTCAAAGGAGCACAGGGGATGCATTGGTAAACATGATGGCTTTAGAGATTAATGAGCGTGAGACTGACTTGATGTATTGAGCAGTCTAGATGTGGGATGTTTTAGTTTAATGTTTAACTAGTTGTGTTTGTGTTCATTGAGCTAACTTACATGCAAAGTAGAACTCAGACTTTTCCTCTGTCACCGCCACCACCAGGTCAAAGCTTTGTCTGGATCAGCTTCCGTGAAATCTGGTGTGGATACTGTAAATAGACCTTTTTGCAGAGCAGATATTTTGACTAATCACACAAGTGCAGGTAACACAAAGCATATAGCATAATGCTGCCGCTGTAGAGTAGGACAGCTGCTTTTTACAAGTCACCATACAGCCATGTCTTTGTTGGCGCCATTTACGGTGTAGAATCCAAAATACTTTCTTGTACTGCTTCTCCGATGTGCCGGTGTTGCGATGGTCTAACTAGCACAGTTTTGCCCACTTGAGTCCTCCATTTCTTTGTTATTAGCTTAGTTTAATGATGAGTCAATAGACTGTTCAATAGGTCAAGCTAAAGGTAAGCTTCAAACGAGTTGTTGCGCTCAAACAGGTCATTGGAGTTCGAGGTTTTTGCCACTAGGGCAAAACTAAATTAGTTCAAGCTAACTCAGCACCTCGTCCATGTTTGCCTGTCTTGATAAATTCAGTATAAAACACTCTACAGTAGTAACTCCAACAGAATCAAGTCATATATATAACTGACAAGAGAAAATCAGAATCAGTTGTTTTTGTTTTTTAATGAAGATTCAATATCCGTCAGTAATGCTGAGTTATTTCTAACAGAGCACAGAACACATGCTGATCTAACAATAGTAGACAAGCATGTGCAGTACAACTGAACCATTTGTTGTGTTTTTGCTGTTCCTGTGCAGGTTTACAAGAGGGCTAAGGCACTGGACCAGTCAGACAATGACATTTCTGCAGTCTACAGAGCCTACATTCACTAGAGCGAGGTGTGACCTATCCTCTGGACCACACAGTCTTTAATCCCTTATTATTTCTCCCTCGTCATGTAATGATTTGTTTTTTATTTCATTTTAAACTCTAGTCGTTTTACTTTGTTTTGCCCCAGCGTCAGCCATGTTACCTGCCCACAAGTCACAGGATAGTAATTCCTTTGTTAGAAGCAACCTTGAGCATTGCACTGACTGTACTGGGTGGGTGGGGGTGGGGGGAATACGCTGTAAAAGTGCTCCAAATGAGGTTGTACCACTGTACTGCTGGAGTTTGCTGTGGCGGCAGTTAGTCTGGTTTCTGACAACACCAACAACAAAAAAAAGAAAACAGAAGTAATGCAGGGTGTTTGGCAAGGATGTGGGGTCCAGTGCCACTGTGAAGAGCGGGTTGTACAGCTCCAGCCAGAGAAATTGCTGTCAGGTTTTGTGGTTGCATAAACCCTAAAGATTTTTTTTTGTTTTGTTTTTGTTCATGTGCAAATGAGTTTATTTAATTGAGTGTGATTTTTGCTTTTCTTTTAAATGTCCAGAATTCCATGAGAGAAGACACCAAGAACATGCCACTGCATTGCCTTAATATTGTAACCCCCCGAGTCTTTGGATAATAGATGTATTTATTTATGTTTCTTTCTAGTTCTTCTCAGTGCAGTTTGGCCATGGCTTGTTTCTGTATTTGACAAGATGATTTATGCTTTTACGTTGTTAATGATCTTTCTTGAACAGGTTAAGGACAGAGCAACAGATGTGTTGAGGCCTTAAAATGCAGTAATAATCGGTATTTCTCACCAAGACTTGAGATTACCACGTTTGAAACCCTTCAATCTTGTGTTTGGAAGAGTTCTCATTTCCACTTTTTTTTATTTTTTTAAAAATATATATCTCTGAACCTTAATCCACTTTTTGAGTTGCATTTTAACTGGAGGTCATATTAAGCCCCAATGTCAATCAGATTTCAGGCTAGGTTTTGAAGGTCAATTTTAGACAATTGTGGGGACAGTACATGATTAATATTAGTAACAGTTTTAAGTGGGTTAGAGGTTATAAGGTTTCCTTGGTTTAAAGCAAGAATGATGGATGAATGAATGGCTGAACCTTCAGCTCCACAGGCAGTAGCTGATTTTAGTTGGAATATCATTATACATCAGTCTGAACCTAAAAACACACAGCTCACTGCAGATAACTGCATGTTACATTTCCATATCTCCCCAAACAGGCCTCAAACCAAACATTAACATGGCTTCTGTTTTCTTGTTTATTTATTCTGACATTGGCCTCAAACAGATTTCAGGTCAGATAACGGGAGGTGCAGCAGGTGGCCCCATGATAGGAGGTGGTGGTCTTGTTTATGTAGTAGAGGTCTTCACAGGTCTACTTAGTTTTTGGTGAACGAGACCTGATTCGGGTCTAGAACTTGACAGATAATAGCAAATGTTTTCAAGCTTGTGACATATTTTTCATATGTTTGCTGATAATCAACAAGAAGTACAGACATCCCAAAGATGTCTCTGAGGTCATTTAGAAACTTATTTTTCTTTGACTAAAGTTAACTACATATCTTTGTCACAATGCTTCAATAAACAGATTGTTCTCAAAAAAATCTGCATTTTGTTAAAGAATTGCATTTCTTACCTCTCTAATGTTTGTCTGTATCTGCCTCAAAGATTCAGTACTGGTCGGCTCTACTCGAGTCTAAATTATTTTCAGTCTCATCAGGTCAGGTGGGTCCCATTCTGTTACTGCAGGACTCTGGTCTGTGTCAATATATCTAATACCCAAGTGGATCCAATGGGACTCTTATAGTTCTGATATGTGATGATTGGAAAACGAACTGTGAAGTGCGGGAAAACTGGCATGTATTAATGCTCTTTTTCTTTTTTTTTTATTCTCAAACCTCCAATTCTGGATCAGGTCTAATTATCCTTGAGCATGGGGTATCTTTTTTTATTTTTATTTTATTTTTTTATTTTTTTAATTAATTCATGCATGCTATGTTTAGATAGTTTTATTTCTAGTTGCATTTTGGATTTGGTCCAGACTTTTGGATCATTGAAGACCTCTACTACGTAGCCTAAACAATCCCATACATAAGTATGCAGGTGCAATTGACAAAGCCCAACATATTCCAAAAAAACTTGGCAATAGTTGTACGTACTCAAACAGAAGTGTTCTAGACCAGAGAGGGTGAAGCGGTTTTTATGTGTCTGAGCTCTGATAGAAGCACAAATCAAATGAGCCGACTTTGTTCTGTTGGGTTATTGTCCTGCAACTGCAAAAGTATGTTTTTAGTTTTATGTTCATTTTCTGACAGATCTCACCAACCGCTTCCATGAAGGACGTGGATGTTTTTTTGGCTCTAATTGATCCCACGTGGTGTCGGAAGTGAATGTAGAAATGGGTCAATCAAGATGGAAAATCTATTTCCCTTTTTAAGCTGAAAATGTAGAAAATGCCTCATAAGGAGCTCATCAATGGTCGACCCCACTGTCACTGTCAAGCAAGCTGTAGCACCAAGCATTGCTGTTCTGTCCCTAGGATTCGTACAGTTTGACATTAAAGCAGAGCTCAGTGTGCACCGCCTAAATTGTAATGCCCTCATGGTGTTATTTTAAAGGAGTTTCTCATAAAACAGAAAACCATTTTGTTGCATCTGAAGAATCCAGCGTTCCCATTTTCAAAGATTTTCTGTTTGCCAAACAAATTTCCTTCAAAAGTTTTAATTTTGGTTCCCCTTACAGACTCTAGTGTAAAGAACTGTTTTTAGAAGACAGATGTAAATAGCACATTAGGTTGAGTAGGGTTTCTTTTATATCTTCAATAACTTGGATTAATGAAAACAACTACTTTTGGTTTTGACTCTACAGAGTGACTGTCTAACATCTTTGTGTCTTAATACTGTAGATTGTTCAAGTGTAAATGGTTTAATAACATGTGGCTTATATAATCTGGCTTATTATTGCATTGAAATGACAATGAGTTGGATCCCGTCAATGGAAGGAGGGTGTAACTTGTTTTGGGGGATATTTATGATTTTGTGTACATGTGGAAATATCAAGACTTTTGTGCTGTTTAATAAATCCTCTCCTGATTACTGATCAATTGTTATCTTCTGTGTTAATGTTATTTGAGCGCTAATATTTGCCACTGGATGCCACTCAACAATGTGTCCACTATGAAAATAAGTCACATTTGAAGTTACATTTTTTAAAATTAAGGAATTTGTAATCAAAATTACTCAAACAGGAGGATAGTGCGATTGTTAGGGACTATTTTTCAGTGGTGGATTAATCCACAATTGTGCCCTAGTGAGTAATTGTGGCAGCAGAATGGTGTAAAAACTACAGTGTGTACTCATGGTAATGAGGGAATATATTCAGTGCAACAGTGTGGATTACTGATGTGTTTTAAAAAAGTTTTTGAACAGTAGAGCTCTGTTGCACAGAGGAAGAAATTATTTGTTAGTATTTTTGAATGGACTATTCAGTAAAAAATACATTAGTGACTCAATATGATGTATTTGGATCCAGTCCCTCCAGGGAGACAAGTCTCTGTTTTGCAGCCCTCACTTTGAGGTGAGGTCTTCTCATTTGAAGATAAAGATTTGGAGACAAAAGACATTTGGAGTTCTATTGATTAAAGATATGCTGTAAAAACTGAAGCCGGTCACTGCGTGTTCAGTCGTCTATTTCATCGCTTGTTTTGACTGATGTCGATTAGGATTATTTTCTCAGATCACGTGGAGAGTTTGGAAGATGTAGTCATTAACCAGGAGGCAAAGGTCAAACAAAAGATGCTCGGGATGCATTAGGGGAGCATTTTTGGACATTGACCCACTCCCGGTGAACAGGGTTATTGTAGGGGAATATTCTATTATTAACTTTACATGTAAACTGTGACAGTACTCTTGGCTGAATAAATAGTTTTACAGATTTGTTCTCATTTCTAAAATGCCTTGGGAGTTGTGTTCACATTAGAATAACACTAATATTAAATTGTCCCATGTATTGTACACAACATGATGGAGTTTAAGCGTGATAGCATCTTTTAGGCCTGTGTTTTCAGGGCCTATCTGTGCGTATATATAATAAGAACTTTATTTATATAGCACCTTTAAAAAAACAGAGTTTACAAAGCAGCGAATCCAACAGAAGGCCACACAGGTTAAGATCAAGAAAAGTAAAAACGTAAAACATAATAGATTCAACGCCCCTGAACAGAAGAAAAGAAAAAATTAAAAGACAGCTATTCATTGGTGGTCTAGAAGTTTCGAAATAGAAAAAAAGAGTAGTAGTAACATGGCATAAAAAGAAAATTAAAAATGTAGGTCTGGTTAAGAGTAAAGGGATAAGAAGAGGAGAAAGGAAATTATAAAAAGGGACAATAAATAAAAATAAAAGATTAGATAAAAATAGATGACCTCACAGTCTGTGTCACCTTTATTGCAAGCCACTTTATTTCTGCAAACAATGATTGATGATTGGATTGATGACCCATTTTGTTATTCCCGGAGCTTAATGGGGACCGAATAACTAATAAATAATGCTCTATACTATTGTAAAGCCTCCCTCAGTAATGTCAGTGTGTTTAACCACCGCACATCTGTGTGTTTACACGTTGATTCAGTGATCTGGGCAGGCATGACAGTGGGAGTATTAGAAAGAGGAGGGCTTCTCTCCCAAAGGCTGATGGAAAACAAGTCTCGTTCGTTGCATAGTACCAAGTGTCTGTTTGACGCTGGGCGGAAGCTGCGTTCCCAAATAAGGACAAGTAGGTGGGCCCGCTTTAATAGTGAACGTGTGACCAGCCTAATGATTCGTTCAGGTGACTCTTGTAAATATCAAAACTCCGTCTATTCATTGTCGTGGTTTGGTCGGAATTAATCACAGAAATATGGTGAAAAAGTGAGCATAAATATATTTGTATTTGTTGTTGTTTTTAGGATAAAAAAAAGCAGCACACGACTGATTTGTTCTCAAGAGGTAGAATGAAGAAGAGAAATTGCTCATGCAGCATTATGAACGCTTGATAGTAAAGTATTTAGCTGAAACTGTATGATCTGCTCATATCCATTTAAATATTACACAGCAGCAGCTCGCCTTTCGATCCAAAGCGCCGTTTCTTTCTTTGCAGTCGCCGCTGATTTAGGCGGCTCATATGGGAGTTTGCGTTATTTCCGACGGCGCCTGAAGGCAACAGATCTTCCGCTAAGCTAATGAGACACCTCCATCCCGGGCGGAGGGCTGTGTTATACGGAGCTGACCCAGGCTTTCTGCTTCTGTGTGCACAACAACATGCTCAACTCGCAGAGGTCCCTGTCCGAGCTGCCTAAGATGTCCGCTGCCAGTCAAGTGGAGAGAGCCGTGCTGGTGAGTTGTTGTGGCCGCTGCGAGCGGGCAGAGACACGGCTGTATGTACAGTATGTGTGCGGCTAGCTGGTTCACTGACTGAGCTGCAGGTTTTAAAAAATGACGTGTTCACATTACGTGACTTGATATTTGAACATAGTGTAACTGGACATAGTTGCTCGAGCAGCTGCTGTTAGCCGAGGGGGGGACCGTAGCATCCTCGCGCTTACAACGCAGGTGCCGTACCCGGGGCTCGCGCGGCTCGCGCGGCTCAGTGTGGGGATGATGTTCACAGAGGGCCCGTCTGTCTCATAACACCAGAGAAAGTCAGCATGCAGGGACCGTAAAATGATGTGCAATGGAAAGCTTACGGAAAGCTGCAACCTTTTTAACTCAGAGTCAACCATTCTCTGTCTATTTTCGTCCTCGGCGACGCTCCTGTAGTTGAATGTTTTGGCCCGTTTGCTTGAGTTGGCTCCAACAACACAAACACAATTCAACAACATGTACAGAAAAGATGTTGACAGGCATGAACCGCAGGAAATTCACCTTCTCTGCTGTAATGAAATGACCGGCGTCTGAAGACGTCAAAGTGTTTATGTTGTGTCTCAGGAAAATGGTTACTAGTGAGAGAAAGTAGAAAAAAATGATTTATTTATCTGCTTTTATCCAATCCATCCCATGATGTGATTGGCTGTCTGCTCATGCGGACAAAGCAACAGCCAATCACATCGCTGGATCTGCCCTCTGTATGTCTGCATTGACAGATAAAGGTTGTGGCATGAGGGCATATGACTTGCATTGGGAAACATGCCATTATGAAAACAGACATTAAATAAAAAAACAAAACAAACTATGATCTATAGTAAACTGTCATAATGAAAAAATGCTGGGTGCAATATAAACCTGAATTTGAGCATGTAATAAGGTGCTGAAGGTGTGTCCTCTGATGGAGACACAGAGTAGTAGAGTCGTCTTTCTCCTGAGAGAAAGGTCTTTTGAGGTTCAGCTCCGCAGGGGCAGCAAAGAGAAGGAGGAGCGGACGTCATCCATTCACAAAGTGGTTGTTAAGTGGGGTTAAATCTCTATTATTTTCTTGTTGGTAGGAGGAGGAGTTCAACTGGCTGCTCAAAGAAGAAGTGCACGCTGTCCTAAAACAGCTCCAGGATGTACTCAAGGTGAAGCTTAATCTTTTATATACATAGATCTTAGAGCTGAGTGATGTGGATAAAAACCATCATCACAATATCACATGAGGAACCGTGTGTTTGTTGTGGTTATCAGTAGGCAACAACTCTGAGGAAATAACATTAACAAAGTGGTGGCAGAGGATTTGAACGCTACAGTTTAGGATATTTCAGTCTCTGCTGCATCGATTTTGACCCTCCCAACTTAAAGGTCCAGTGTCATATTAACAGACGATGGCACAAATGGAATATAATAAGCATAACTATGTTTTCATCAGTATATAATGACCTATAAAGAGCAAGGACTTTTGAGCTTTTAGCATGGTCACCGTAGTTTCTTCTTCGCACTAGTAAGCAGGGGCTGTAATCCAGACTGCTAGATACTGCTAACCCCTGCATACTGGTCCTTTTTAAATGCATCATGAATAATCAGTGATATTCTATGAACTGTAATGGAATTTGATGTCAAATATTATTTTTATTAGTTTGTAATTGAACTCTTAATGTGCTTAGACCACCAGTGAAAGTCACCGGCCCCTTTTGTAACGGATTTCCAGCAGGTGTCTAACCTGTCTAACTGGATTATATATCAGAAACAGTCTGGAGAATGGCTAATCCACACCTGAGATTAAGCATCTACAATATGAACACATCTCAGACGTCACAGCTTTGATGATTTGATAGTAATCGTGAGTTTTGTCTGCTTTCAACAGGAGGCGTCTAGACGTTTCTCCATGCCGACACCGGGTCTGGAGAGCCAGCTCAAACAGGAAAACTTCATCCTTGGCAGCTCAACGTAATACCTATGTTACTTTTGAATTGTGTAATTATTTATGGTGTAAACTTATTGTAACACAACGACCATCACAATGGTTTCCTGTAGAGGAAGTGGCTGTCAGATGCTCAGTGATCAATGCTGTGAAACACTGGATGAATGTGTTGGTCATTTCCTTCATGTTGTAATCTCACGCACACTACAGAGCCTCCACTCACCATAATCTGCCTTTTCAACCGTTCCTCTGGCAATGTCGAAATAGAAACATGTCACATGTTGTTTTGCAGTATGGATCAAGTGAAGGGGGTGCTGACTCTGCAGGGAGAGGCTCTGACTCAGGCTGTGAGTGTGGTCCAGTCCCCCTGCATGTCAAAATAAAACATTGATTTAAGATAACACATTCCTTGTTAATGTTTTGCCTTTTTCTCTTAACAGGATATAAACCTGAGAGTTGCAAAGAGCAACCAAGCGCTCCACTTTCAGTTCAGAGAGGACAAGCAGTGGAAACTGCAGCAGGTACTGTATGTCAGTGTGTAATCAGAGCAAAGGAAACGAAACAGTGTCAGTGTGGCTGCGGGGCTCATATATGTTCAGAGGCTGACTAACTTCATCTCATGTACTGTTCATAGAGGTGAAGGTGCGGTTTAATTATCACATTTGATAACACAGTGTTGACAGATGTTTCCTTCTGACTGTGAGGAACCTCATCATCACTGCAGAAATTTGGGATGGGACGGGTTTGCTCCAAACGAAGCTCCATTGTTTAACTGCTGTTTAATTAGGAACCAGTAAGTCTGAGAGCTAGCTGCAGCATCAGTTGGTCTATTATAATCTAAGGAGAGAACATTTGTTCAGTGTTAATTTTCTTTTCGGTTTTCTCAGTATAAGAAAAAATGAAATGTTATTATGAGAGCATATTTGGCTGCGCTGACAGGTGCGCTGCTCGGTTGTGTGTTAAATATGTGACATTCCTGGACTAGAAAGATGTTTCAGCATATTGCTGGTGTTTCCACTCTTATTTGAAACAATCTTTTCATACAGACATAACTAGCACTGGAGTCAGTCTCTTGTCGCGTTCATCCCTCAGATCCAGGATGCCAGGAACCATGTGAACCAGGCTCTCCAGCTGCTGAGCAGCCATGATGAGAGCTACCACTTCAAGACAGGGGCTGAGGTCAACAAGGTCTGTTTCCGTGCCCGGTTCCACCCAGTACATAGCTGAACTGGTCCTTTACTGTGTCACTGATACTACCCTCCTCTCTCCATTGCTGCCATAGCTCATGGATGCAGTGATGCTACAGCTGACGCGAGCACGGAACCGCCTCACCACCCCGGCCTCCATGACGCTACCTGAGCTGGCCACCAGCGGTCTGATGGTACAGGACATACGACCACACCTTAACACTAAATATCATCAGTTCATGCCCTTCTTCCTCTGTTTACCCTTTGTCTCCCTCTATCAACAGAAAATGTTCACTCCTCCCATGCCCGGGGACGTGATGGTGAACTTTTACATTAACTTAAGCAAACTGTGTCTGACTGTGTACCAGCTTCACGTGCTGCCTCCCAACACCACCAAGGTTAGAACTTGTGACTCTCTCAAACATTTACATGACGCGACGCACAGCATCATGTGACTGATGTTTGATCTCTCGTCTCGTCATAGAATTTCAGGCCAGCTGGAAGCTCAGTGTTACACAACCCTGGAGCAATGTTGTAAGTGCTGCTTCATCTCTTTGCTTTCTTTTCCGGACTCTCTGTGGCATACAGTATGCTTAAATGGATGAAAGTAAAAACACATAAAATGGATACATTCAAAAAGTAGCGATTGTATTTGATAAATGATAAACAGGAGGTGTGTGTGTGTGTCTGCATGTGTAAAAATTAAGATCTAATTTGTGTGCACACTGCACCACTTATATTATCTTCAAGGTCACCTTAATCTCTCTTTGCTGTTTGCTGTGGACACTTTCCTTCACAGCGAGCTCAACAACAACCGGTTCGAAGTGAGCCACGTCCACAAGGTGGAGTGCGTGGTGCCTTGGCTTAATGATACGCTGGTGTTCTTCACCATCTCCCTGCAGCTGTGTCAGCAGCTCAAGGACAAGGTGGGTGTCTCCCCTGGAAGATGACCATCAGCGTTTGCGTCTGAGAGATCGTGTCTTGTCAGTCCTTTTGCCACAACAGACGACTCTAAATACTACAACACTCATGAGCCTCTGCTGTTGTTGCTAGGGAGAAGATGTTGTATGGTCCTATACCAGAGGGGTAGAGAACTCTTCAGTTAAACTTTAATAAAATCACATCATATAATTTCAGTTTATGAGTTTTATAGCTTTAGGAGCTTCAGTATTTGGAAGGAGGAGGCCACACCTGTTCTTTCTGTGTGTCAGATACAATACATATTTATTTAAATATAAGTACAGGATTTCACTCAGTTGGCAGACACACAATATTTGTGTAGGGATCTTGGCTACTTAATTTAACTCGATCAGGAGATCTGTATGGTAAACACTTCATCTTCACACAGAGATAAATGTTACACGAACAAGTACTCTGACCTTAATGTTAAACCAACTCTGATAGATGATAAAAATAGAATCTATAGTGTGTTTCAGACTTGTAGTGTACTGCGGAGTTGTGGATGTTCATCTTAGACTAGATTTGCAGCAGAGACTCATCTCAGACCAACTTCTGTAAAAGGATTGACATTTAGTGGGCAGTAAATAAAATCTTCCCATGCAGGCAGACCGTAACACATTTCCAAATAACAAAGTTGATTTTTTCAACTATGAGTTATGTTTTCTATTTATATTATATATGAACTCATATGGACTAACAAAGAGTGCTCTATCAAGAGTAAGGACCTCAGATCCATTCCTCTTTACAAGGTACTGAATTAAATTGTGACGACATTCAAAAGTCAGTGACACTGTGATATATTAGCTAACAAATCCTAATTATAACAGCAGATCAGATGACTGTAGTTCTCTTACATCGTTTTTGTTTTTCGGTGCCCAAAGTAGCAGCTAAAGAGCCAGATATTTATCTCTGGATTAGGTGAAGACCAAAAAAAACTAAAGGAGAGGAAATATTGGACAGAAAACAAGACTCCAGATATGGATTAATGTTGGTCTATGATTTAATCAGCTTTTTACAGTGATACTATATCAGATGTTCAGCTCTAAGCTCGTTCTTTTATCTCCGACATCATTTACTGCAGCCTCGCTGTTCTACGATATTTGATTTGAGTCCACAAGGGAGCTGTCAACTGTCAAAGCTTGTGTCCTGTGTGTCAGTGGCTGCTGATAATGTGACTACTTAAAGGCTGCTGTCTGAAGTATAATATATGTTTGTTTGGCTGATAGATAAAGAACTTTGCATGTTTAATTGTGTATAAATCTAACAGTGCTCCTTTCTTCTCCTGTCCCTGCAGATATCTGTCTTCTCCAGTTTCTGGAACTACAGACCTTTTTAATCCACCTCCTGTCCGTCTGCCAGAAACCGCTCAGAAACAAACTAACCACACAAGTGTAAGGGACACCCTGGGAAGGTTTTTATTTTATAGATAGATAGATATTTATCATCCAGTCATTCAGTTTCAAGTGTTGCGTGATCAGCTGAAGGAGCCAATCAAAACCCAACAGACACCCATATTTGCCATCCCCAGTTGTGTTAGCTCAGCTGATGTTCATGTATCTCCCAGCACTGACTTGAATTCCTCAGTGAATGAATGTGATTGTTGCTGATTTATTCTTAGAATATTTTTTTTCTTACATTTAAGAAAACTTAGTGCATATTGAGTGTTTTTCCTCCGGAGTCTTCTGAACTGTCTTGTTGGGTGGAACACTAATTTGTGCACTCAGGGCTGGAAGACTAACAGCACTATATTTTTTAAAAATTGATTTACACATTTCTGAAATACTTTGAGTTCCTTCACAGCAGCTTCGTCATGTTTGTTTGTTCTTTTTCTTTCAAGTTTCATGTTTTTACATTCTCTCGCAACCTAGTTCTTCTTCTTTGTTTCTCGCACGTCTTAAAAGGGCACCCCGTTTGACACGTCAGATTGTAGTCAAGGTTAGCACCGCTGAGTCTGAGTAACACGAGTAATCTGAGTCGATGGATGAGCTGATAAACTCGTTTGTTTTCTAATGGAACAAACGGTGTCACCTTTTTAGACACAGAGCGGCAACACGTTGCTTTTCAATCGGCTTTTCCTTGCGTCAAGCAATGCGCACAACATTGGTGAGTTGCATTATGGGATTTGTAAGATTCACTGTTTTTGACCTATACTAGGAACTAAATGTCAGGATAGCCAGACCCTTTCTTTCTGATGTATTTTAGGGATTTATCTTATTTGTTGAAGCACTTCTTTAATTCGGAAGATTCAGTTTTCGTTCTATAATCATGAAACGGGTGCAAAGGTATGAGGAAACCATTTCCCACTGTGATCATTTAGTACATACAAACCTGTTTGGTGACAGAGAGTATGTTTCCTCATTCACTTGCCTGCCCTTCCAGATTGTCAACTCATGAGATGCGACATATTTATAGAAAAATAAAAAACCATGCAGAGATCGCTTTATCCAGGTAATATGACAACACAAATGATGACTCACGATGGATAGTTTTTAAGGGGATCTATTATATGTGTCTTTGAGTACCTTGAAAAGCGCTTTTAAATCAAATGTATTATTATTATTATTATTGTATAAATATAAATGTTACTATGTCAAATGTCCGTGTTAAACATGGCCAAAGTGTTAACTAATGAGGTAAATGTATGTAAAAAAAAAAAAAAAAAAAAAAATCTCTGAGCAGAAAGTTCAGACTGTTGGATCGCTGTGTTCCAGACTATTTAATTTTTCCTGTTTACATGTTTCTGGTTTTCCTCTCTGATTTACACAGTTTACTGATGGACATATAGCTTTACTTGCTGTTAACATTAACACTTAAGTACTTGAGCCACTAATCGCTAACTGGTAACAGATCAGGAGCTTGGGATGCAATCGTTTTTGAACTGTGAACCATGCAAAGTTCCTCCAGACTGAAAATAAGTGGAATAGGTCCCCCTTTAAAAATAAATGTCCAACTAGAGGTGTCGCCTTTCTTTACTGCACGTTGTTTTTCCTTTTAATAAACCTGGCACTCACATTAGAGAGAGAGAATTCATGTCATCAAAATGGTTTAGTTGGTTTTAGGTTATTGTGGTTGAATTACATCAAACATTTTAAGGCACTTCCTTATTATTAAGTGCCAAGTCTGACATAAAAAAGTTTTCAGATGTGAGTTGTCATAACTGCAGCTGATGTGAATTACGTGATCACAGTAACTGATATGACATAAATGTTGTATTTGGAATGGTACATTAGATTTGGGCCAGTTCTTTTTTATTTATTTATTGACAAGCTACATTCCCTGTCTGTAACTACACTGGTGTGTCTAAATGATAAGCTACTCATCATGTCTGTTTGATGTAATCTTTGATTTCCAGTGTTTGTTTGCTTCATGTTCATATTTATGACACGTTTTTGCACATATGTTGATTTCCTGTGAACCAAACACAAATCCAATCTTGAACAAATGACTTCATTCCAGTAAGTGTTAATCTATTTTGAGAAGCTATCATATCATATATATATAAATATATATATCTATATAAAATGTGGAAAATATTTATCTGATATCTGTGCAATAAAAATATTCTAGACAAGAACGCGCGCATGTTGAACTCTTCTTCTTGACACACGAAGGCGTCTTCACTAAACCTTTTATTTGTCTCTACTAGTCAGATGCATTTCATCCAACTGTGTGTCTCCGTTCAATTCAAATGCACTTTGATGTTTTGTTTAAAACATTTTCAGTCCCGATGAAGAGAAACCTGTTTTTCATATATCATAAAGAACATGCAGCGTGTCACATGAAAACAGACAGACCGGTTGAGCTACCTGGGTCTAAAGACAGACTACAGCCTAAACAGCGGAAGGAGAATTCAAATCTTGTACAGAACCTAATTACCAAAATATAAAAATATTCTTGCAAATAGAAGTCCCAACTTCTTTATCTGACTGTGGCACACTGAGTATCAGGATAGTTTGCAAATGATCATCTTAATGTCCTTGCTGCTGTAAATTTGCTTTGCCCTTTTGAATTAACAAAATTCAGTCATAAGAAATGATTTTAAAAATCAATTTATATGATTCTTTATTTCAAAATGTCTTTTGTTTATTCAGTATTGAACACACAAAGACATGTCCCTCAGGTTTGCATCAATACTAGTAGCAGTAGAAGAATACCACTTTTGTTAAGGGATTTCTCCAGGGCAATGTGCAAGAGGAAATGTCATCACTGAGGTCTGTGCAGTGAAAGAACATGTCTGGTCTGTATGGTGCTTGTTTGTATTCTGACAGAAACAAACGTTTTCACCAGAGGAGTGAAATATTAAAGAGGGAAACAGATGGAGGTGTGTTTGAGCCCACAGAGAGCAGCAGTTTACAGCCCGGTGTGATCCAGTCTGGACTGAGCCTGTAAACCTCCCTGCTGTCCTCAGACCAATGCACACATGCAGACACACACACACCTCCTGTTTTATGATTTTTGCTGTCAGATGACTCTGTGTCATTTGTCCTCTTTAAATGTGTGTTTGCTCAGAAAGGTGCTCCATAAATGATGAACACACAGAGAGCAGAATTGACTTTTTTTTTTATTACTCAGTAAAACCTTCAAATTAAAACTTTATCCTTTCAACAAACAAAAGAAAAGGACGTGCCATTCAGATCTACAGAGGGTAAGAACACAGACAGCTGAGTGTTTCCAGCTCCACTTTGGTATCCTAGCAATAAACTCACATAGCAGTGACAGTCAACAGGATCACGTGTGTTAGATTTCTAGAACCAGGTAGCGAAAGGCTCTAGACCAACAATTTATTCTAAGTGCAAATCGACTAAATTTGATTACAGGCTGGTGACTGGTGCTTCATCCACCTTCACAATACTTGATCAGAGCAGTTCGGCTGTCAGGGCTCCATAGCCATGTTGTCGATGCCAACTTTCCGTCTCCGGGGCTGTTGAGGAAGCAGGAAGAAGGTTATGAATAGTACAGCTTAAAACACAATGACCCTTCTCAGCCTACATGCACAATCTGACCTCACAGCATCTAGAAAAATGGTTTTACTCATTTCTAACTTGTCATTTGTGATTTTCTGTGTGGGTTTACACTGAATGCATTTATTTTTCTGGTTTGTCATTGTTTATTAATTGTAATAATTTTATCATTAAAAATGTTAAAATGCTCATTTATTTTCTTATCTATTAAAAGATTATGGGACATTTGAATCACTATGAAGTTCCACTTTCTGTACAGGTTTTTTCACTCTGTGTTTCTCCACTATGAGCTGGCTGGTTTTGAGATCCATGTTTTTGTTGTCGGCCTTTCTCTGTAATGAATGGTCTCTCTATGGGCAGAAATCACACCCTCGTTCACTACTCCACATAACAGAGTTTACTCGATAGTGAGCAGTCGCACAAATAACAAAGAGTATTGTACAAGCCAGGAACACTAGTGTTTTTGTTCCACTGAGAGAATTTATAAAGGCACTATAGATTGGACTCATTCACATTCAGAATGAGAACATTCAAATTAAGACGATAGTCACGATATCAGATTTTCACTAAGAGGTCTAAAGAATTCTATTAACACTATTTTATTATAACATATATAGAAAATCTGAAAACAAGTCAAATTCATCTTTAACTTTTACTGTGTTTTGTTTTGTTTTTTCAAACAAATTCCACTTAAAATAAGAGGGAACATTCATAAATTGTGTAAATATAAATGTACAAAATAAAAAACTGTGTGAACCACAGAAAGAATGATATTAACTTAGATTATTAACATGATATCAATATTTCAGTTTTAATTATCACAGTTGTACTGGTATATCTTGACACCCCTCATTTAAATCAGTGTGTGTGTTTACCTTCTCGTCGTCACAGCAGCAGCAGCAGCAACAGCGGATGAGGACCAGGATGACCAGCAGCAGAACCATGCCTGACAACACACACAGCACAACAGTGAGATAGGACGAGTCATGTGTTTGGTGCAGAGCAGCTCGTACGTCCAACTGAAGCTGGACAGCATAAATCAGGGCATGTTGGACATCTACTCAGCAAGACGTTCTTTTGTTTACAACTGTATTTGCTAACACAACATAGCTACAGTGAAAAATCACCAACTCTGCCTTCATGTAAATAACGTCTGTCGCTTTGTGCACATTTTCTAGTTTGCATTTTTGCATTTGCCTTGAGTGAAAAAAAGGCTTCCTGGTCTCATCAGAGCGTTTTTGCCTGTATGATCCATTCCCTTCACCATCACTCACCTATGAAGATGAAGAAGACTGCAAACGAGGCGATGTCCCAGTCAGACTGGAAGAGCTGCTTGGACTGCAGCCTAGTGACCACATCATTGAACTGCTCGTTGAACTCGACCGCCAGCTCCGACTGCCCCATTGCTCTGTCTGCTGTCAGAACCACACACACAGATCACAGCTGTAGAGTGCACCGTTCAATGGCAGATTATCTGATTAAGACAAGACAGGTTGGATCTATCACATGTGAAACACACTGAGGTGTTTTAGAGAGTTCAGAGTGTCTCACTGAATCCAAGAGACCAATATAGGCCAACAGTATAACATGATGTGTGATTTGGTTATAGATCTAAGTAATGAAATATGTCTAGTAACTAGAGATTGCTCTATTTTTTATTTTTATTTAGGTGAAAAAGTACTGTACTCTCCTGGCCTTAACAGCAAACAGTGACATGACATGAACATTGATTATCATAGATATTTATTAAAACAAAAGGTTGATTGTAATTCTAAAGACGTGTATTATTTTTTGAACTTGGAAACCACAAAAGCAATATAGACGGCAAAATGAATGAATAAATCAAATGGACTGAGGCCCGGTGAGCTGCGAGTACACAACAGACTTCATTGGTGATTGGGAGCTTTAGAAAACAGGATAATAACGAGGTCAGAGCAGTTTTTGCCTCTCGGCAGGAGAAAAAAAAAAAGTAGGACATTTGCATAAAGCTTCCTGTGGGATAACATCTCTTCATGTCGCTCTTGTTTATAGCGGTCATCAACAGAACCCGCCTGATCTGATGAATCTTATCAAAGCTTATCAAAGAGAAGAAGGAAGTGCTGTGTGGCTCTGATGGACAGGAACAAAAATCCAGGAAATATTAACGTTTCATAAAATAAGTTATTTTCCCAACTAACTAACTAGATTTGGGTTTATATGAATTTGCCAAATGTAAATCGAAGCTTATAAAAAAGGAAAGCCAAATAAATCTGTAGTTAAAAACAAGCACATATTTCCACATGTGGCAGTAAGAAAAGCAGAATTTCATTTAGCTCCATTGATTTTCTGACTTTTATTGGAGCATCATAAGTTCACACCTGCACTTTTTCCTCAAAATACCAGTGTATGTTAGAAACCTGTTCTAATTAATTGATGCATGACCTATGAAATGTACACATCTTACTGCTCATTGTGTTTTTGTTAAGTTTGACGTCACTGATAAAGCATGTATAACAAACAAACAAATAAATAAATAAACACGTTCTTATACTTATATTTTCTGCATCTTGAAATAAAACAAACAAAAAAATCAATCAGAGCTCTTAGTTTTGTGTTGTCTGGTAACCAGGCAGAGTCACTGGACGTTATTAGGCTTCATTAAAGTCACTCACACGTTTTTTTTAAAGGTTAAATCACGTTAACGTGCAATAAACTCACACTCGTTCCTCACAAACTGAACATACTGTGACATGTTGACGTGATACAGAACAGCAGGCTGCTTACCTGTAGAACGGAGCCGTTTGTTTTTTTTAGTCTTTTTCCTTCCGGGTGCGCAGGTCGGTCCACCAGAGCGGCAACTTGAGAGAAACTGACGCACCTGTTTACACTGACGCACTGATTGGCTCCTACCTGCGCCACGGTTTCATCCTCAGGTACACTGCTGTTACCTTTGTACGGAAGACTCTGTAAGTCTCATAATTATTACATAATTTGGCCTCTTCAATAATTATTTTGAGATCAAATCCAAATTAAGATATAGTACAGATAGATAGTTTTTTTTTTAAACCTCAGTATGTAGGATTTAGTGACATCTAGAGGTGTCATTGCAGTTTGCAACCTTCTCCATTTGCCCTCCTGTTCCAAGAATGAGAGAGGAACAACAGTAACATTGTGAAATGTGAATAACAGTGGTGGCATGGCACATTGCAACCCATGGTCGAATAGTCAAAAACAATACCCCCTAAGTCCTTTTCTAAGCAGTTTTCCTAGACCTTGATGTGAAACGTCATGAGGTGAGGAAAGACATGAAGGAGAATTCATAAGGAGAAGACGAGCGTGGTGTTCAGAGAATCCAACTGCACCTAGACTAGACTACGTCATGATGTGGTTTATGTTGTTGTTGGGGTCTTTGGTAAAACTACAAAGTTCAGAAGATGGACTACAAAACTTTTTTTAATTTCAATGGTCAGGATAACTTATAAGCTACTTATTAACAACACTTTTGTGTGTCAAAGCAGCTCCACAGTCAACAACACAGAAGCACTCGAACAGCTCCTTCTCTTAAGATTTAAAGAATTCGAACAGCTCCTAAGGAAAACAGACTATTTCACCGGATCCATGGACTGTATAAAATCTGTGCAATGACAATGACACGCAGGCTTATGAAGATTGACCTGTTCTGTAGCCAGCCTTGAGCAGATGCTTGATTGCAACCAACTGAATACGGGGTGCCTCATACTCCCTTCCAAGTATATGGGTAAAAACTATGTGGGCTGCAAAACTTGTGAAAATGCCTAATGCCCTGTCTAGAACCGGTGTTTAGTTTGTCTGCTCTGGGCTACTGTACAAACATGGCTGTTCAACATGGTGGCCTCAGAAGTAGAGGAGGTGACATACACCGAGAATAGACTTTTCAGTCAGAGCTGTTTTGTATCCAAGAATTCAAGTTCTGAGGTGAAAAATGTTGACATAGTCTACACAGAGAAGGAGGAGCTGTCATTTTAAAAAAGTTGTGGAAAAAAACATATCACACACAAATTACCACTCAGACACAATAGAGTCTTAAAAGATGGCAGGGAAGAACCTGAACATACAGTGGGAATGTGATACAGTGGTCCCTCGTTTATCGCAGGGGATACGTTCTAAAAATAACCTGCAATAAATGAAATCCGCGAAGTAAGTTTTACAATTATTATACATGTTTTAAGGTTGTAAAACCCCTAACCACACACTTTTATACACATTTTTACACGCATTTTGTACAGTACTCCCTTAGTTAATCAGAACACAGAACACATGTGCGGTTCTCCCTTAGCCAATTTAGGACGCAGAACACAATGCACGTTCATACTGTTACAGTACGCTGTAAAAAAAAAAAAAGCATGCAAAATTACACTGAAAAAAATCTGTGAAACAGCGAGTCTATGAAAAGTGAACCGCGATATAGCGAGGGACGACTGTATTACCAATGAGAGGTCATAATAAGAGGAGGAAGATGAGATGGAAGCAACAAAAAAGAACTGAGGGATTAATAGTAAATCTTTTTATTATTTAAATGGTTATGTGTTTTACAGCTAGACTCAGTGACAAAATTAGGGGGCCCAATTTGATTTTTTTGTCATGGGGCCCAATATTTCCTGGCGGCGCCCCTGGCTGGGCTACACATTGGGGTGATTTGATGTGGGACTCCACCCGGAAATGTCCCCTGACAGACAGCTTTGTTGACCAATAAACGTGCCATGCTCCGCCGTCGTCACATTTGTGCTTACGTGGAGGTAGGAAGCGTACTTCCCCCGGTCTTCCGGGTTGGAGTTCCTGCAGCTGAAGTTGTTTTGGAGGTGCGATGGCCGAGGATCATGCGCTGCCTATCCGGGTCTCGGAGATCAAGGACCCGGCGGTTCTCTTCGAGCGCTACAACACCGAGCAGATCCGCCGTATCGAGCGCAAAGTCCGCGGGGAGATCGAGCAGAAGAAGGAGGAGCTGAGGCAGATGGTCGGGGAGCGTTACCGGGATCTGATCGACGCCGCCGACACCATCGGAGAGATGAGGCAGTGCTCGGAGAGCGTCGTCCAGTCCATCCAGGACATGCACCAGTACTGCCACAAACTGAAGCACGGCAAAACCAGTGTGGCCAGCAGCAGACAGGAGGTGAGTGGCTTACCTAACTTCATCATCAAGCCGGATGAACTCTGTCATCTCAGGAACACCAAACCTTGTTTAAAAAATGTGCAAATTCATGCTTATTTAAATGATATGCAAATCTACACCCGAACTGTAACATTGTATTTGACTTGATGCGACTCAGAGCAATGTGCTGAGCAATTCGGCATGAAAACATTGCTCCACAGAGCAACTCTGTCAACAAAAACAGGTGTAGTGTTTGTTTCCACGCCTCTGTCTAACCAAAACACAGACCAGCAAGCTCCAAGAGCCACATGACACATGCAAAAGTTTATCCAAATGAAGTGCTGCCGGTTGATCAATGTGTAAGCTGAGTATACCTGGACACTCTGAGGATTTATAAACTGCCTGAACACTTGGTCTCATACCTGTGTATCATTGCTGACATGCAGGGAGCATTAAATTAGTTGTTTTCTGAATGTAAATTGGCACGTATCTTCATGAAGTGGATAACTGAATGCAACCTGAAGTCTTCCGCATGTGTAAATATGTAATGTGTCTGTGTCATTATCTTCTATCTAGAACCAGATGCAGTGGCAGGAAAAGTTCTACATCATGGCCTCCCAGATCAAGCTCCTCTTAGAGATCCCAGAACGCATCTGGAGCGCCATGGAGGCGTCCCAATACCTTCAGGCCACACAGCTCTACCTGCTGTGCTGCCACCTGCACAGTCAGCTGCAGCTGGAGGCAGCCACAGGGGGAAACTACAGCCCTGTACTGGCCCGCTTTCCTATCCTGGTCCGGCAGGTTGCCACGACAGGACACTTCAGGTATTGGATGTGTTCTTGCTGGTGGGGTAGTGATTCTGGAAAAAGACTTTAAAATGGATGGATCCACATGCAGCTCCACATCCATAGATTTATTAAATAGTCTGTCCTCTTCCAGGTCCACCATTCTCCTGGATAGCAGGTCTCTACTGCGAGGGCGGGCAGTGTCAGACCAGGCCATCGCTGAGGCCCTGGTGTCCACCATGCTGCTGGAGGACAGCTCACCACGCCAAGCCCTGGCTGACTTCTTGCTGGCCCGGAAGGCCTCTATCCATCAGCTCCTCAACCAACCACAGCATGGTATTTTACCATTTGTAACACACTGCCCACAGTTGGGCATTTTAATAACAGAGACATAACAGTATATATAACATGCGTCTTCGGTCCAGGTGCAGGGATCAAGGCTCAGGTGTGCAGCCTGGTGGAGCTGCTGGTCACCACTCTGTTCCAAGCCTACGCTGTCTTCTACCTGCCCCCAGAAGGAGGCCCCAGGCCAGGGGAAGGGGCCCTGAGCTGTGGCATGCTCTTCTCTATCCTGGAGAACGTCACCTCCACCACACCTGCAGGTAAACAGCTGGGATGCGCTGGAGGTCAGGTTGATATCATCACACAGAGCTGTTTAGCATCGTAGACAGAAATGATCTCTTATTTTACCTCGAGACCACTGGCTGTTTTACTTTCTGCTCCCCTTATTGAAATAGCCTGTCCTATATTGTTATTTATAGGTTTGGGAGATGTTTCCATGGAGTTAATTATGGGCTGGAGTTAATTTTGGCAGATGTTGATTCCTTTTTTTAGCCAGTATCTCTTTCGATTTTGCTGAGTCTGTACCATGAAAAGTCCTGCTACATCAGCCATGAGCTGTTCCTGTACTATTAATACTGAAGAAAACCTGTTCCAGATCTACAGGGAGCACACTTTTTATTTGATTTCTACGCAGATGATTCATAATATTTATCTCTTTCTCGTCTGAATTTTCCACTAAATTATGACTGCTAGACGAAGAGGTGCATTTTTCCTAATGTGTCAGCTGAAACGTTTAAACCATCAGTCTGTTCTCTCTCCTCAGCCAAAGGCAGGAAGGTGTTGCAGGAAGAGACGAGTACAGGCAGCTGGTTCACATATCTGCCTTCCTCCATCACCGAGTTCCAGCCGGCTCTTCGTACCCTGGCTCAGCCAATCCAGAGAGAGCAGCTCCGGGATACCCTGCAGCAGTGGATCAACACGTAAGCTCCAACCAATGAGGACATCTTTTGCTCGTCTTTTTATATTTGCTGTTTTCTTTGGTCTGCTTTGACATTTTCTTTCAATCGTTCTTTGATGCACTTAGTGAAACTTGGCTCAGTGAGTGTAATCCTTCCTTTGCTTAGAGGCTTTTAGTGTGACTAAGCAGAACAGGTTGTTTTTTGTATTTGTGGCAGCAGAGTTCAAAAGAAAAAAGTGCAACTTCATCATTATTCAGCTTTTATTTGAGTATTAACCGTGTTTTCTTTATTGATTGAAACAGAAGTCTCAAGTTGTTTTGCATGTCTCTGGGTTTGTGCTGACTTAAGCCCCTAAATCAATCATCAAAACTACCTGATTCAGTTTCTGCTGATTGATAATCAATGCCTGAATCTTTCCTCTGTTCTCAGCTGTAAGGAGGACATCTGCCGTGGCGTTGGCAGCCTTCTGGTCTACGTGAAGAGCCTGAAGGGGTTGGCGGGTATTAGAGATGCCGTGTGGGACCTCCTGTCCACTGACTCCATCAGTCAGCACTGGAGCACTGTGTGCCAGCGGCTGCTGGAGCGCCCCCTGGCTGTTTGGGATGACTTCCTACAGCAGCTCTTCCTTCAGCGCCTCCAGGTCAGTGCTCTCCAAGCTTCACAGTTATTATCACGTTGACAGTTTTCAGCATCTGTACTGGTCTGTTGCTTTCTTCATGATTTTGTGTCGTATTCAGTTTCAAAGTTATATTATACATTCTGCGACATTACATCGATTTCTTCCTCCCATTCTCATAAGGCCATCACCAAAGAAGAAACCGAAGCCATCTCCTCGAGCTCGGTCCAGCTCCTCACCACAGCTGTGAGGGATCTGGAGGGCCAGACCATCAATACTTCTTCAGGTGCTGGCCGCAGTGCCCAGTACGAGGTAGACGTGGCCTCCTTCCTGTGGTCGGAGTCTCCAGGGGACCTCCTGAGCGACGCAGGCTGGGTCAGCGTGAGTCAGCGGGGTCAGCAGCACCAGAGAAGTACCCTGGCCATGAAGACCCAGGCCCTGACACCCTGTGTTCAAAACTTCTGCTCCTCCATGGACGCGAAGCTAAAAGCTAGGCTCGATGACCTCCAGCACTATCTTCCAACCCAGGACACAGGTAAGGGCGGTCCCAGCATAGATTTCATATTCTCATGCCTCCTTGTGATACAGGTTCGCAAGGCTAGTTGGAGAACAAAACTAACACTATTTGTCCAACACATAGAGTAAATCGACAGATAATGTTCAGTGTTGTTAGTCACACATCCCTCTAGTCTTAGCTAGATTAAGGTTTTTATTTTGAGTATTTTAAGTACTGGATGATAATTTGATACGAGTACTCAAATTCCTAGCTAGGTTCCTAGACTTATTTATGTCTCATGACCAAATCGCACTCGATATACTTGGTATCACAGTGCACGGGTGTATAAAATTAGATTGTGCAGCATAAATAATCTTCAGGTATGTGCCCTCTCTAAAGCCAGCGCTTGGTCACTTGGCCCTAATTTGTTTCTAAAAATGTTTTTCACTGATCTCAGCAATTTCATTGAAATTAATTGTTGAGTTTAAAGATAATCTGCTGTTACAAATGTTTGTGTGACCTGACCACTAGATCTTTGCTGGGAGGGAAGTTAATCTTACCCCCTGAACCTCCTCAAATTCACAGTTCTCAAACAGTTTTTTTTTTTTATCTCAGAGGACCAATTAATATCCACATCATAATGTAAAGCAATCTAGCAGTTGTAGTATTTAATGTGCACAGTGACTTTTTCACCTAAAGATAATGCTAGGTGAACGGTCATGGTGTTTCCATAAAGAAAAATAGGGCTCATCCTCTCAGGAGCATCAATGTGAAAGCAGTTAAATGAAATATCATTAGGCCAAGAACAACGAATATCCTAAATAAAACATTCACAGACATCCAGCTGTATCCAGCAACACTAGACAAAGGTCAGGACGAGAGGAAGTCAGGACTAAACTGATGGACATGTAGGCAGGTGCAGTGCCCCAATCACTGACCCACATCCTCATCCATTGGTCCCAGTATTAAGGAATGACAGCATTAGTCGTTTTAGCCCTGCCTTGCAGAGAGGCCATCTCATCACAGAGAAATCTCAATTGATTTTTTTTGAAGCGGCTCCACGAGGCTGACAATGGTTTGCTTACTTGATCTGACTGTATTTCATCCACTAGTGGGTCATTTGTCAAGTGAAATGTATCAAATACCTGCTAAACTAATGACCACACTAATCCTATATGTGCTTGACAGGGTCAGATTCCATCTCAGTCACAGTCACCTCTTCTGGCAGCACCGAGAACTCGTCAGCATCCTCTTTTAACCGCTTCACCGACTCTCCAGCTGTAGAGGAGGCTTTACGTGAAGGCTGCCTGGCCTGCGTCCGCCACATCCTTTCCTCCATCCACTCTGAACTGGCAGCAGCCTCACCAGACCCCAGCCCCGCTCGCCTCAGCTCAGTCCTTTTCATGGCTAGGCTGTGCCAATCCATGGGTGAACTGTGCCCCAACCTGAAGCATTGCATCTTGGGAAAACGGAGCGGGTCAGAAACCACAGCGAAGGGAACTCCAAGACTGGGAAAGAAGCTGGGAAAATCCAGAGCTGCCGCAGAGGTCAGCCCCGCACAGGCCAAGTGGGCAGGCCTGAAGGAGGAGCTTCTCAACTGCAGCATGGAGGCGTATCGCATCTGGAGCTCCGCCCTCTCCAAGGTCAGACACTGTCAGACATGTAGATGTATGTATGTATGCATTGCTATTTCTGATTCTAACATTTACACTCAGTCCCCAAACAGAAACAACAGTGTCTGTCAGCTGTGATTGACAAACGTCTTTACAACACTAGAAAGCCTCTGAGCTGCTGTAAGATTTTAAAAGCTGCACTATTGATTATTTTGGTTGTCAGTTGCCTTTCTTACACATTCAGCAGACACAGTGGAACATTAGCATTATATGTAACAAAATACATTCAGCTAAAAGTCCACTTACTTGATTTTGGAGCTCTTAACTTTATCGCAAAGCCTTCATTTAGAAAATGGACGTGGATCGGGTGTCATCAATTTTATTGACATCTACATTTATTAAGTACTGATAAAGAAGGTAGCAACACACTGATCACCAGCAGACACACATAGTTTATTCACAGTAAGCTCACCTCCCCACCTCACCTCAGCTGAATAGCCAGATATTTCCCTCTGGAGTTGGTGGAGACCAGCACAGAGAGTTGACAATGGGTCAACTCTATTGACTATTTGCTAATACGTTAGTCAAAACAACACTATATGCTGATAATATGTAAATTTTGGGTTTTGTTTTGCTGTTCCAAGAAAAAAAAAATCAATGAATGCAGCTTTGAATCTCGTTGGAGTTCATTCAAGACCTGCTTAGTAACACTGTGGGTGTTGTGACAGGTGCTGCTGGATAAGTTTGGCACAGCGCTGCATGCTGAGTGTGCCGGTGCCATCCTAACAACAGCAACAAACTGGGAGGATCTGGAGATCCAAGAAGAAACTGAATCTGGGAACAGCGTCACGTCCAAAATCCGTCTTCCGGTCCAGGTCAGACACCTAACCCGACCTCTAAACACAATTATTTATTTCTAATTCAATAAACGATCTGATGTGAAACGTGTGTCTCCTGCAGCCATCTTGGTTTGTGCAGTCGTTGCTCTTCCAGCTGTGTGTGGAGGTGAACAGGGTCGGAGGCCATGCTCTGCCCCGCCCTACCCTGCAGGAGCTGCTACAGGGCTGTCTGGCTCAGGCACTGCACCACTACCACAGCCTCACACAGCAGGCCCACAGCAGGGTAACTCACAACACACACACACACACGTGTTTACACACACACACATGTTTACTTCACTCTTCAGGAAGTTTTCATTAGTTTTCCAAAATCATCTGTGTTTTGTTTGTTTCCCTCTTTCCATCCTCCAGGACGGTGTGTTCCCCATGACTCAGAACAGAGCCTTGCAGCTGCTGTTCGACCTTCGTTACCTCAACACCACACTGGGCAGCAGACTGGAGGAGGGCAGGAGCTCCCGATCCCACCAAGACCCCAGGTAACATCCTACGTCACAAACTCATCACATGCCATTATTTTGGTTTGTTGTCTGCCAGGGTGGATGAGCGGACCACCGGAGCTCGTAGCGGGTTAATGTGGCCTGTAGGGGTTTGTTGAACCACCTGCACAGTCTTGTTTGGTACATTTTCTCGTACATTTCACAGCTCAGCTGATCTGATGCATAGAAATCACAGAAATCGAGTTTTTGTTGTGCGTCTTCCAGATTCCACGAGGTCTGTGATTGGCTGGAGAGATTCATCGACCCATTTGACCTGGACGTGTTTACAACTCCGCTGAATTCCAACCTCAACCGTCTGTCCCAGAGGACCTCGGTACTAACACCCACTCGTCATCAACAAAACACGCACACACACACACACACACACACACACACACACACACACACACACACACACACACACACACACACACACATACACACACACACACTGTTCCTATTCAGCCTGAGATGAGGCGATGTGTGTGTCTGTCTGATGTGCGGTGTTGTTTCAGGTGCTGCTCGGGCTGCTGACAGGCTCGGAGAAGCAGTTTGCCTCACGGAGCAGCAGCGTGAACTCCCAGGAGCCTTACAACATCCTGCCACTGGCCAGCAGCCAGATCAGGTCAGACATCAACACTCACTCCTAGTGAATCGATGAGACTAACATTAATAACTCCTTTAGTGACATCAGTATGATTATCAAAAGGGCTGCCAGAGCAGTTTTTTAAATGAGTGTCCAGTGTCTGAGTCCATTATTGGATCTATTTAAGTTCAGCTTCAGTGGCTCTGTTGATGTGTTGATATTCTTATAAGACCTTCCATTGAAATCGAGTCACCATTCTGTTGGTCTTGTTAAATTACAAAAACACACACACTGCTTGCAGTTTCAGAGTGGAGCTACTAAGTGATAAACCTGATCTTTGGCACATTAACCAGACAACAGCCTAAATGATTTTGAATGAATCAGTTACAGCTGAACTTCCATCAATGCCAATTTATCAAATTGGTTAACCAGAAGTCATTTTTTCCACTAACTTAAATTACAAATGTGTCCAGATTCATATATGTATTTTTTGTATTAAAAAAAAGTCTTATTGTTGATTTCACTTGTGATGTGTGGAATGTGTCACATATTAAAACAGCATAAAAACAGTATGTGACCCTGATAAATTAGATCAGATTAGATTTGACAGTTTTATGTAAATAAAAAGTTATAAAAATTGTCTGACAATCAAAAAAAAGAAGAACCAAATCTGCAAGATTGATATCCCCATTGTTCACAATTTTCGATGCCACAAACAAACTTTGGTCAATTTTTTTCCCCCTGATATGTATATCAAGTCAAGTCAACTCTATTTATATAGCCCAGAATCAATGAGTCATGATTTGCCTCCAGGGGCTTTACAAACACCATATGACACCCTCTGTCCTTAGACTGTCGATTTATTGTAGCAAAAACCCCCAGGAAAAAAAAAAAAACCTCTGGGAGAGCAACATGAGGAGGACTGACAAACATGCAATAGATGTCATGTATACTTAAATAGATCAGCAAATTATACACATTTTAACCACATAAATAAAGTACTGTAATTTTAATTAATGATCATAATTGCAAATATTTAACGTGTGACTGTTTTGTGCTCGGCAGGTTCGGGTTGCTTCCTCTCAGCATGTCGAATGTGCGTAAATCGAAGTCCGCGTCCAGGAGCTCTGATGCTGCTCATCAGCTGGTGAGTAACAGATCTGGGGTCTGCTAATATGCCACTGCTCTGTTGACACTGTCGTTTCATATGCTGACAGCCACAGTATGTCTTCTTTTCTGTTTCCGTGTTTTGTTCCATCCCGGGTTAATATGTGTCTGTTACACCCTCTGCTTTCCCAGCATTTTTGAGTGCGAGAAACGCAGGCAAGTTCATCAGTGTGGGTTTTTACGTGCGTGTGTGTGTATGTGTGTGTGTGTTTTTGGTTGTATAGTCAGTAGTGCTTTGGAGCATTTGCAGTGTGACTTAATTAAAATGAAATGATACTTGATTTAGATGATTTCAAACTAAGGAATGCTGTGTGATCTGTTCTCACCGATCTCGCTCTGCTCGTAGCTCAGGTTCAGACTGTTGACTGGGAGAGTTTCACTGGGTAGTGACAATAACTCCTAGGGGCATTCTTACCTGTTTGAGTGGAATGATCCCACCTTGAGATTCACATGTTGTTACTAACGTCTGTGTTTAAAAAGCGGACGTCTCTGTGCATCTCAAGATGGGATTTGTGCAAAATCGAAAGAATCGAAAGTCACATTCTCAGCTATTAACTAAAAACACTCTTGACATTTTGGGAAATAGTTTTGTTTGCGGTGTTACTAACAGTCACATGATCAGTATCGGTTTGCTTTGGAGCTTTCAGAAGCTGAATGTGATCACTTAGCACTGGCCATGATATGTTCTTTTAATCTAGCTCTTGTCAGTCTGTTAAGTGGTGAGGCCAATGTGAATCATCAGATTAGTAACCTTTGCGGTTTAAAGGTTGCTATCATGGTCAAAGTATCTTTTGTTAATTCATTCAGAAACGGCTCAAAATTAAAATATAAGGCTTTTCTCTTTCATGGTCAAAAAAGGATGAGAAAAATAAAAGAATATTTTTTCCTATTAAAAAATATAATAAATAAAATAGTTTTAAAAAATCCTGTTTTGTCATATTTTCAGACAGAATGTGGTCACAAGACGAGAGCCAGTGTCAGTTTTGCTTTAGCCAAGACCAAAAAGTCTTTGGAAGCTACTCTGATGTGATTTTAGACAAGGTGGGAGTGAAGGTCAGGTCAAATGACTTTATATCATTCATATTTGTAAACCTGAACAGTAATTTTTTCTGTTATACTTAATATAAACTCTTTTTGACCATGAAAAAAGGAAAAACATTTTATATTTCAATTCAAATTTTTGTATTTTAAAACAAACTGTACCCCTCACCTCATCTGTATACAATGAACTAGTCCATAGTTCAGAACAGCTTTGGAGCTGCTACACACTGCGTGTAACCTGCAGCTATAAGACCTTTAGGATCCACTACAGTCATTCAACACTTGAAATACTGTAGTGTTAGCATGAAGCACCAGGATCTACTTAACCCTGATCCAGGACTGTCACACTACGTATTCTAGTCACAGTTTACTGTTATTATCAGAGGGCACCATGAACTCAGCACTGCACCTTCTGCCTTTTGGAAGCAGTTTTATTTTGATTAACCACAAAGGAGCCTCTTTCTACTGGTCAAACTGAGGCAGCATTAGATAGTCGACCTTCTCCAGCGTGATACTACTACAGATTTACTAGAGGACCTTGATACTTAGTATGACAGTCCTGTGTCAGGGGTTTTTTGGATCAGGGCTCTCATTGACCCTGGATGTACCCGGGTCAGTGGATGGTAGTGTATGTATACATATGCATATGTAAAGCTCAGCAAACCTGACGTTCTCTCCTTCCTCCAGCAGGCACCTCCATCCTCCACAGCGAACAGCACGGACAGCTTCCGGCCGGGCAGCCTGTTCAGACAGCTCGCTGATCACGAAGAAGACACAGCCGCTCCTTCCTTGTTCAAACTCAGTTGGCTGTCTGGCATGGCCAAATAACCCTTTATTGCTCCAGACTTTTTATTTGCCTTTGCAGAAACTTTGTAAAAATGATATGTATAGTAAATATAATTTTGTCTTTTGAGGAATGGGTCATGTGTGATTTAATTCACTTTACTTCATAATTTAATCATCTGACAAATGAAATTAAACACAGAAACTTTTATGGAAGTCATGTGCGTCAGCCCACAAGCTCTGCCAAAGTACTGAGTATTGTCAGTGCTGATATACTTACATTTTATTAGAGAATAATGACGCAGCAAAGCAAGCAGCTACAGGGCAGATCAAGGTCGAATTGTCCAGACTGAAATATTTCAACATTTTGATGAATTGCATTCGAATGAATTTGGTAATCCCCTTTACTTTCCCCTAGCACTGCAATGAGGGTGATATTTGAATTTTAGTGAAATGTCTATTGGATGGATTCTGCACACAATCATTTCCCCCTGAGGATGAATTGTAATCACTTCATTCTCTAATGTTTCATTTTGCGCCATCATTGATTACAAATATTAATTTGTCTGATACATATGACATCCCTGTCAGCCTCAGCTGGACAAATGTTAGCCTGTAACCCTGCTTCCCCAATATATGCCTGATCCTACACTGGCAAGAGCATCTTCTTATTAAGACTTTCTGTTTCTTAAACCTCAAGCTCGATCTCAGAGAACCATGGTGTCATCAGACCAGAAAGCTCCAGAGCCACAGGAGACGTGATGCAGTGAACTGATCTTCATCTGTAAGATTCCTGTGATTCCTCGACAGTCAAACGTCCCATATCAATTTCATGAGCTGCTGTGAAAACAAGTCCTCACCATGAACTGCAACCACATCTGACCAACAGTTTATTATTAGAATAATTATATACCATAAAACAGACGCAAACACAATGAAGTCTGCTTTATCTTGATCTTGTTTATTACATTTGATCCAGTAATCAGATCTACGCACTATGCAATTCTTCCATAGAGAAATCCGCTGGCTTTAACTTCACTGCACTGACATACTGGTGTCATTAGGACTCTGACTGGTTCAGTAGTTTGCAGTGTAGAGTTTAATAAAAATAAATCTGATTAAACATCTTGTAGACAGCAGTATATGCACCCAGGAATACTCTATTCATACACACTGCATCCACACAGGCTACAGTGTTTCCCAGTATGTCACGTAAGTATGAAGTAGTTGGCATGAAAACAATTACAAGCTCAGCTATGAAAATTTTTATTCATCTGCAGCGTATTGAAGTACATAACACGAGATCAATGATCTGTCTCTATGGTATATTATATGTGACCTCTGATACTTACGCTCTAATTCTGCAGATGTCTTTCATTCAAATGTGTATCTATAATCGAAGACCGTAGACGGAGAGGCATGTCAAAGCCTCACCGTCCCTCTTAAATATAAACACGACAGTTATTTTGTGTCTCTCTGTAAAGGAATGTTAACAGCCACTTCAAAAACAGATTAGGCCTGTTTTAGTAATCCTTCAGTAATTTGCTAAAACAGAACAACATTCACTGGCATAACACCGAGGATAAATGAAATCCTTATGTACAGTTCATACATCCTAATAAAGGGCCGCTTCCTGTTGGCCGCTTTGTGTGTGACAGGACGCTCCAAACTGACGCACACTCTTCCACTCTTGAATCTCTACTTCTTCCTGTCTATTTTGCTCATCATGGCTTTGACATCGACTGGAGCAGAAGCAGCGGCTGCCTTGGCCTTTTCCACCTCCTCCTGCGCCCAGAGGATGATGGGATCGATGCCCGGGCTTCGGTTCTGAGCATTTTGTTCCAGCTGGGCCGGACTAGGGTGGAAACAGAAACACGAGGGACTCAAGATGATTGTAAAACCTTTTCCTCTAGGGAGGGGCAGCACTATTATAAGGGACTTTCAGTTGGTTCAGATAAACAGACAGATGTAATCAACTCTTAAAAAGCCAAGCCTGGTCCTGGACAGACATGAAGTTAAGATTTATTTTATAGTGTGAATACCCGATTTTAACTGTGCAGCCTTAAAGCGTAATTTTACCTCACAGAACGCAGCAGTTGCAGATCCATCGCTGCCTCAGTTAGTTTGTGTGATTGTATGACTGTAGGGTTTGAACACGTTAACTCAGATCCAAACTAACTGCAAACTGAAGTAGCAGTAGTCCAGTAATTCCTGTTTTGTAAATGAAGTCTGGTTGATTTGTAAAGTGCGAACTGCTTCACTTTTCCATCTGATAGGTGTAAAAGCCTTCTATTCCTTTAAGAGGCTAAAATACATTTAGTTGTTGACCCTGTCCACAGCAGTATATCGTTAATGCTGATCCTCCTGTCTGCTTCTGCAAACTGAGGATGTGCTGGCCACCATCTACTTAAAGGAATACGCTGATTACGTTTAAATACTTGATACAACCCCACCTACTGTATCTCTGTTTAAATGGTCGGTTTCTCCAAACTACAAAACACGCTTTCTGATATCTAGCCATATAACTTTATATTTATTTGTCCGGGTTTTGAGATACACACATGTCTGAGATGTTTATCTCCACCTCAGTGCAAAAGAGGTGAAAGGAATTTCATCTGTGGTGGTCAAAGTCGACAAAATTCAACCTTTCTTTCAAGAAGCACTGTGCACATTACTCCAGATAACCCACGCAGACTCAGATTCTGTATCTCTCTGGCCTGTGAATACTATCGACACATGTGATGTGTATTTGTTTGCTCTGCCAAAAGCATTTTTCTCTCCAGCTTTTCCAGCTGAAGCTGCAGATTTCTTCTTCAACCTGTCAGCATTTTTATTCAGAGTGTTTGCATAAGTGAGTTTCCAACAGTGGGGGAGAAACAACAAGCACAAAAATACCGATATGTGACGTGTGGTTAACACACGTGTCCATGTGCAGTGATTTCACATGTCAGAAAGGTATATTAAGGATCAATTGGACACCAACCTGAAGTTATGAGGCTCAGGGTTCAGCGCCTTCTTCTGCATGTCTTTGTACACTGGTGACTTGAGGTAACGGAAGAAAGTATCCTGTACCAATGAAAGCACATGAGGGCTCAGGTCCACTACACAAAAGTGCCCCTGGACTCAGTCTGATGTATTTGTATCATATATTTACTCAGATCCCCAGATTAATCATTTATCACTTACTGGTGTTAATTACCACCCCAAATGTCTTTTACACACCTTTTTCATGAGCAGGAAGACGTGCGTCTGGGCTGCTTCCAGCACGTAGCGGTGAGGATGGTCCAGGCCTTTCACTGTCAAACCCATTGTCCTGCCATCAATGTTGATCCAGCGTGGGGCTCCGGGAGCCAAGAAGGTCCTGAACACACAAACACTCCAGCTCATTAACACTAACTGACAATATTTTCTGTCAAAGTTAGGGCAGTTACTTTACATATTTCAAGTTTCAACTTGAGTTTTGTCTCTGCTCTTCTAAATTAATTCATTTTTGTGTGGCTCTATCGGGCAACAGTGACGGGTCATCAAACCACGCACAAAGAGTCCTGATAAGCAGATCACACCTCAGGGAGTCCAGTTTTTTTTTAAACTTTATCTTTTATTGTTGCTTACTTATTCACATTATTACATTAATTACAGTAGTGCATTTCATTTAGTCATTTCTCCACCACTGCAGCAAGGTGAGAAGTTAAAGGCACAGTGTGTAGGATTTAGTGCCACCTAGTGGTGTAGTTGCTGATTGCAGCCATGTCAGCCTCTTTGCCTCACCCTCTCCTTCCTAACATAAAGAGGAAACTACCATGACTCATTCTAAGGAAACAAAGATATAGTGATTCCTACATAACATAATTATGAATATTTCATTTCTGCTATAATTTCTAAAAAAAAGAGCCCCTAACTCTGACACACACTAGACCTTACTGGAGGTCAGCAAAATGTGACTTGTAGGAGTTGATTTACTATTTAATGTCCTAGACAAATACTGACATGGTTATCCTGTTTATCCTATGCTTTGCAGGACCTGGTGAAAATAAACAGACAGCTTATGCACTCAAAAGTGTGTTACATTTACTTTACTGTAAAAACCTTGGATGTACATAATTTTGCAGAAATTAGACAAATAGAGACTTCTTAAAGTCATGTGATGAAGAGATATTATGTTTCTATGTTCACTGCATAAACAGATACACAACAGTTGTATATAAGGCATATTTACAGCTAAATGTGCACACACACAAACACACACAAACACACACACACACACACACACACACACACACACACACACACACACGCACACACACACACACAAACAGACCAGTTTATTTGTCTTACTTGAAGATGGTCGCTGCTTTTGTTGACATGGAAGATGAAGTGCCCCACTTCAGTTCTTCAGCTGCCTCCCAAAAAGCCAAGTTCTCCCCTGGGACACACACACACACACACACACACACACACACACACACACACACACACACACACACACACACAAACACACGCATATTTACATTTGGACACAAATTTATTACGACCTTTTCACAACCGGGCTGTATACTCAAAGATGAATTACCAACTACCAACATTGTTTAAAGTCATTTCAGCTTCTGTAGGCTGTAAACACACACACACCATCCCTAAACTACCTCAGGAATGCTGCGTCACGTTCAACACAAGAGATTTAGGAGCCAGAATGAAATGTGTTTAATGACATTTGGCAACATACCGCTGAACTCTTTCTTGAGGAAGACCTTGAAGTCATCTCGACCTCGCAGGTCGCTCAGCAGCTCGAACAAGCTGAAGGACCAGCGCTCTACTCGCATCTTAGTGGGGACTGCAACTCTGGACACAAACAGTGGATGAGTCACTCACTGATACATAGCTACAGTGTGTGATAGAAAATGTAGTAGGCTTCACCTTCTCATGTTAAGAGCCCAGTACGTGTCATTGTCCGTTTGCCAGGGGTTGCTGGGTAGACAGGGAGCCAAGAACGGGTCATGGTTTTTGTAGGTTGTGACGTACTTCACCAGTCTGTGGAAGCAGAGCTATTGTGAGACCAATGAAATCCACAGAGTGATTAAAACTAAACTGACCTCGAGGCTCTGGGTGATTCAAGACCCCCTCTACTTTCCATCAGGATCCTGCATCACCATGCTGTGGTTTATAGCGCCATAATGTACAGTATCCCGCTTATTACACAGCTACTTACTACTAAATCAATACTGTGTGTCAAATTATTGATTTTATTGTGTCCACTGTCTATGATCAGATCTGCATCCATAGCAGTGGTCTGCTACTGTATACAGAAATAGAGCGTAGCATGCCAGAATTGCTCAATTTGATCAACAAAGCTGTGTAATAAATACTCATAACTGAATGGCCCTGGATATTTTATTATGTACAATTATAATAAGGAGATATAGATATCATAGTTATGACATAGTTTGCATGTAATTGCAAGATAATAAGTCACAATTATGATAAAATTAATCAGATCTATTTGAACCTCTAGAAAAGTTCCCAAATAGATTTTTTTAAAACACAGAGGAACTTACGCTCCAAGGGATACGCTAGATTTGACCTTTGACCTCATGATGGCTTGTTGATAGAAGATGTTCTGGGTTAAAAGAAGAACACAAAAAATGTTTTTTGTGAAATTGTAACTTTGCAAATGTTTCATTCTCAAAGAATATCTCAGATGTGTGATGTGCTCACTGCCGATGTTTTCAAACCGAAGAGGTTTCAGCTGGAAACCATCGAGAATGAGACTGTTTTATTCATGTCATTTACTTACCATGCGTCTGTACTGGTCAAAGGTGATTTTCTGTGAGACGAGAAGAAAAACGGTGTTGGTTTTCATGTAAACAATGTGAAATAGTATATACTATATATAGTATATATAAATAGGATTGAGCACAGAGGACAACGATACTGTCAACATGTTACAACTACAGAAAGCTACTGTGAAAGCTAATACTGGTAAAGCACAGACAGAGAGAAAACACTCACTCCAGGGTCAAAGATACTTGAAGTTTCTTTTGTGATTATTGCCAACCAAAAATCAATAAATTGGCAGCAGAAGAGCCTGGTCGTGGTTCTGTGTAATAATTTCCAGTAAAAGTAAAAAAAAGTCTGAACATGCTTGTTGAAACTAAAGCAAGATTCAGCAGTGTCTGGATGTGGATGATTTTACATGAATTATTACAATCGAAACATCAATATTTCCTGGAGAGACCGTCTATAAACCATCTACAGGGAGGTTAATACATAGTTTACACACAAGAATGACAAACACTGTGTGCTATTTTATTTTTTTAACTTCATCTTCAGTGTAAAGACTGTTTGGAAAAAGAAAGAATAAACAGAACAAGGAAAAATGTAATGAATGAAATGGTAAAAGGCAGACAAAATAAATGTTACCATTTTAAAAGATAGGACCTCTAGGTAAGAAAGAGTTACTGGATGTCTGAGGTTAGATTGTAAAACAATACTCAGGACTGAGAACAGAATGGAGGGAAGGAAAGGAGTGAGAGAGTGAGCAAGGTTCCAGGCTCTAAGTGGATATGTCGATAGAGATCAGTGCAGCAATACTCCACACGTTAAGCTCCGGTAAGTTTCTTAAAAGAGCAGCTGACCTCAATCTCTCCACTGTGTGTGTGTGTGTGTGTGTGTGTGTGTGTGTGTGTGTGTGTGTGTGTGTGTGTGTGTGTTTGTGTGTGTGTGTGTGTGTGTATATACTGACCTGTTACCTCATCTGCAGTGGGATCAATAAGACGCTCCGGGCCACAATCCATTGCACTGTGAGTACGACGCTGAACACGCACACACAGGACATATAGTTAATATGCATCAAAGCATTTTGTTCATGTCATTCTCATACAGTGATTATAAAACACACAGTCACACACACTGACCGGTGGCCTGTTCACCATCCAGTAAGCTCTCTCCTGGCAGTCAAACACCACACGATCCGGCTTCTTCCTCTCCTTACCAGCCCTGACACACACACACACACACACACACACACACACACACACACACACACACACACACACACACACACACACACACACACACACATACACACGTATATATAAAGTCACTTTTCATGACCACTGTCTTTAAAATAATAAGTGAAGCTAGGGTAGATCATCAGAAGTTCGTCTGACTCTGTCTTCACCTACTTGTACTGCTCGGTGGCTTGCATGACAATAAAGTCCCACTTGTGGTTCAGCCATTCCTGGAGGTGGTTGTAATGTGCCTGTTTAAAACACAAACGCGGTGAGTGCATTGAACAGCATGCCGTAAAACGACCACACAGATGTTACAGTAACAGTTCAGACATGAGACGTGAGATTGCAGTAGGAACATTAAGTTTCATGTTTAGTCTGTGTTAAATATACAAGCTGATGCAATTGCACTTGAACATGAACACACATTAAATGGAAACACACACACACATAATCACAAGTCATAAGACAAACAGTATCATTGTGTAAAGTCTTCTGTGGCTCTGCAGTTTTGTCATGTCTGAAAAAAACGAAAAACTCTGACGATCTCTGCATTAAAGGGAGCTGGAGTTTGAAAAATTAGGTTGTTTACCAAGCAGGAAGACTTTAATGACACTATGGAGTTGCATTATGGGAAATGTAGGACCTTAGGAGATTGGGCCACAGAAGAAAGTTGTCAGGATGGTCTGTCTAGATCTGTCTTGACCAAGTTCCTCACTGGAAACCCAAATTAAACAAAGTCGAAAACTAAATTTAATAGGCTATTATTGCTTCTGATAAATTCATATGAGGAGAAATATTTTAAGAAAAAAAACTCTCAAAAAGCACATTCAGATATTCCAAAATCTTCCTTATTTAGCGAACTTCCAGTCAGAGACCTTCAACAAGGTAGCCTGATACCAGATGAGATGTGTTTTCTCCTCTATTTTTAATTTAAAAAAATTCCAAATAAATGAACGCAAATTGATTTTTTTATAAATTAAGAAAAGAAAGTAAAGCATGGGAAAGAGAAAAGCCTCTGTTTATGAGGAAAATGGACTGGGATACAATTGTGTTTAGTTGGATCTTGGGTCATCTTTTAATACCATTGAGCTGGAGATAAAACTTATGAGCTTATCTGTGCAAATATAACATCTCTCTATATATCTATATTCCAAATAACAAGTTACAACTTTAAAGATATCCTCCCTGGCATTGTTATAGCATCCAATAATTCTCCCTAGATTCCCAAATTTCCTCCCAGTTCACTTCTGGTGTTTAGAAAGGGCTCATAGTTGAGTAGTTAAACCATAAACAGAGAGCTGGGAGGAAATGAATGGCCACTGTAAGAGAGAGTAAAACATTAACAGATAGAGCACATACAGTTTTTATCCAAATACTCGTTGCCACGTTGCACACATGGCATCCATAATGAGTGTCAGCAGAAAACGAATCAGCTCCTGAGTCAGGAAACTTTTAATATGATAAAGAATAAAAGGCAGCACACGCACATACACACGCACACAATTATTTATATACTATACACAAACCTGTTCATAGGCTTCCAGCATGCCTTTCTTGCGGATGTTCCTCTTTGCCAGGTAAATGGCTACAGTCAGAGCAAAATGAAATCATCATTTGTCACACATGTTACAAAGATTACACTGACAAATCCAGCACACAGCCAGGATGCTAATGTAAAGTAAAGTTGTATTTACATGTTCTATTGTGTCATCTGAAAGTTGAGACCTTTTTTTTAATTTAGGCAGTAGACTGACTCAAAAGTTTGCAAGTTTCATCCTGAGAAATCACTGATCTAATCAACCACTACATATGACATACTGTACCCACCATAGTCAGAGTCCTCTGCAACCCATTTCTGTGTAGGCCAGAAGTATGGGGTCTGAAAAGGTTTGGATTGGAAAACATTGTTAGTAATGCAGTGTGCAGAGTGCCTATAGATCTAATAATCGTTTCAATATCACCTAATAAAATGTTCCACACATTTGCACTAGTATCAGTTTTGGACGCTTCAGACTCAGGTCATTTTTCAGATTTGTTAATTTCCTCCTCTTCATGTAACATTGGTATATTTCGCTTTACACTTGATGACTTTATGAGAATTACTTACAAACACGATTTTAATCTGACGACAAGTTTTAGGAATTACATTTAACATTACTGTTTGGGCTTTCAGAGACTCCAGCTGCAAAACCTGGCCTCCATAACACAGTAGCTTGCCAGAGTAGCTCCCTGCAGCTTCAAGTGCAGTGGTCAGTTTTCATGTTTGAAACTGCAGGTCAGCAGGACAATGCGCTTCCTCTGAGGAAAACTCAGGAGTGGTGCTACAACTGTCTATGTATTTACTGTCATAGAGGACTAAAGAAAGCAAATGTTAATTTGAGAAGGCAACATCAGAGAATTGATTTTTAAAATATTTGAACTATTAAACTATTTGCTATATTAATCTAATAGTTCACTACGGATGAATTAATTGACTAGCTCTAGTTTAAAGGGGATGAAAGTAGTGAATGTGTGATTACACAGTCTTTCTACAGCACAGGTGTGTCAGGCAACCACAAAAAAACCAAAAGGTGTGTTTGGTTCACCGAGCAAGGCTGCGATCTTCACGAAAATAGAGTCTGTAATCTCACCTCAGTGTTTGTGTCTTAGATTTGGCAGTACCAGTCCAGTTCAGGTTTTACAGATGGGCCCCCAGCCCTGTTTCCACGTGATGTTAAAGTGCAACTCTGATTCCACGTATAAGCAGCAAAGAAGAAGAGAGGATTTAGTTTTACCTGGAAGCGGTATTGGCTGGCGTCGTTGCACATGACCAGCTTCTTGTGGTTCTGCAGGGGGTAGATGTAGCCATAGGAGACTAACATGGTGCTGAAGGCCAGAGCCTCTGAAACACAGACGTGAACATGAAATGAACATGTAAATGAACATGTCTTCTTTTGTCTTCTTATTTGGAGATGTCATGTCCTGTTAAACACATTTTTTATTCTGTCTTATACCTTCTGTGGTCATCTTCATCTTGTTGGCAATCCATGCAATGATGTCCTTCCCTGTGTGCAAACACACATAACAGCTGAAACACTGCACAGACACACACACTCAGTCAATGAAACAGACTCCAGTCTCTATTGTGTATCAGTTTTCTACCACAAGTCCATTAAACCTTAAGTGCATACTTCAGATCTTTAGGGACCGAAGACTGTATTACACTCTGTCTAAATGATTAATTATATTCAAGTCTCAGTATCTACGGAGTCTAGAGTGGGCCACAGAATAGTTATACACATTTACTGAGTTTAATTATTATCAATTATTGCATGGCTTTGTTGAATACTTGATTCTGATTGGTCTATTGTGGCATTCTGCAGTTATTTCTGAATAACACACCGCTGCTATGAATGAACAGACTGTTGCACAGTTCAGACCATAGACTCTGGAGGAGAACTGTGGATGCAAAACTATCATTTTTAAATCAATAACTTTACACAAAATATTGATTTCCCTTGTAAGCTGCTGTGTCATAAGCGGGATAATGTACTGCATCAGCCGGTCATTTATTTCTCAGTAATGACCAGCATGCTGTACATTATCACATACATTAGTTTATTAAGTTTACAACCAAACAAACCTTGCATTACAAAACTCAAAGTAAAAAGAAATGACAATAAAAAATACTAATAAATAAAATATATGAATCAATTGACCTCATTGTGTCATTAAAAGACATACAACAACATCAATTTGCAAATACAAATCAGATTTTCAATAGTCTTTCAGATTGTTCATTCACTAATATGAATGAAATATTGCCATATTGAGCCACCATGTTTCTACAGTAACAGACAAACTAAACACTGGCTCCACATTAGACATCTGCATGTTTGTGGTTGTTTCTCCTTCACTTGTAAGGAGAGAATACGGCGAGGGAGGTCACTGCTGGATGCCACTGAATCTGTCACATTGACCATCATGAAATCACACCCTCAGTTAATTGCAGGGATGATGGAGGGACAAAATAACAGGCGGCATCAGACAGGAGACATGACAACACCACACATTAATAACTAAAGATAATAATCATTACATGAATCACGCTGCTTGGCTTCTGTTCCACCTAATCATTTTGTAAACTGTTACTCACAGCAGGAGGTGCTTATAGTCAGTGCACTAAGCATGGGGGAGTTTGGCTCCTGCTGACCTTTCCCTCGGTGGTGGTCTTAGACCGGATTAAAAAGCCACTTTGGCTCCCAAAGCAGCGACCAGATCTCATCCAATTATGGGCTACCCTATTTAGCCTGTGTTAGCAGCTTAGCCAGCAAGGCCGCCGGCAGTGTGTTCACTCAGTCTGTACTATTTTTATTGTATTGTTCTATTACTTTCTTGTAGCATTTTGCATTGCAACATTAAAATCTAGTTATTGTCTGTGTGTTCCTCATTACATAATAATTTACACCCTGATTTTACAGGAGCTTATCAAACTGATAACATGCAGACTGTAATAACCCTATAATATTTGCTTAGGAAAAAAATCTAAATTTGTGAACTTTAAACAACTTAATACTTAAGAACTTTCTCAGGCTTTGTGAATACGTGTGTTCGTGTAGCTCAGTCTCACCAGCGATGACATGTGGGATGGTAGTGACGTTGAGTTTCTGGTCCGAGCCCTTGACCCCACTTTTTGGGTCCTGCATCTCCACCACCGTGGCCTCCAGCTGTAAGCAGAATGACAGCGACCAAAACTGATTCATATGAAGTAAAGAATACTGAGGACATACATACACGCACACACTACCAGGTCACATGTCCATGTACTGTACTGTATTTTCTATCATCTTATTTGGTGAACAAATAAATAAAATCAGAGTTTCACAGCAGAGTGAAAGTGAATCTTTTAAAAATTAAACAAGTTGCAGATTTTTATGTTTTTACAGTGTGGTTACCTTCCCCATCAATGTGTGATCGAAATACCATAATGTGATGACTGTTGAACCTGTGGAAGTATTCTTAATGTACACTTAAAGGGACACTGATGGTTTTGAGACAGTTTTGTTTTTTTGTTTCTGTGTCTGTGTTAGCTGACTCAGAATTACTTTGACATTGTTGGTGCTCTCGCTAACAGCTGCTGTTTGACCGATTCTGAGACTGCAAGCTTAAGATGCAAGAGAAAACATGATTGGCTGTAAGGTGATAGGCCAGTGAAAACACCACTGTTGTGAAAAGGCATACAAAGTTAAAAAAAGAAAAAAGAAAAGTGACATGAAATGAAAGCAGACTTTTGGTAAAAGGTATTTTTAAATAAAAGAAAGTCTGTCATGAAAAACAAACGAGGTCATATAAACTTAACTTAAATAAAACTACTCCCCAAAACTGAACTCCTCAACAGGAGTTTAGTTTTGATAATCAAGCCTACTTAAATTATTTTACAAACAATTACAATTACATATTTTTCAAAATGTATTTATGTGATTATTCATTTTATAATTATTTATCCATCTATTTAATATTGATCACTTTGAAGCTCCATAGCTGTGCATGAACCCTTCGGCTTCATAGTACACTTTTTTGTACACATAATGTATATATACACACATACCACCACGCTTGTACTACACATTAAGATAATGTCACACTACTTCCTGTATTGTCTCTCTCAATGTTTCCACTACACGTAAATTACTCATGCCGAACACATATCACTGGGTTGCATCTCATCTGGAGAAGAGATTTTCCAAAAAGCACACCTAAAACACATACATGCACATGCATGCTTGCTGTCACTTAACTTCTGCTGCTTGACTTCAAGGAGTAAAGATGATTATGAAATCGATAGTAGCCACAAAAGATAATTATGTATTTTGGGTGAACTATTCTTCATTCCTTTACTCCATCCACTCATGAAAATTGGAAAACTATGTCACGCTTTCATCATCCAAAAAAACACTATATATGTGCATCATTAGAAGTAGGTATACCAGTGTGTACCCTGCACTACACCTCTGTGTGTAACACTAACATACTTTAGATCGGTTTAATTACACAACAAGATGTAGTAAAAGTGAGAGCACACTCATGCTGATAAACCGACTTTACCTCTGTCGGTTTATTTAAGTAAAACACGTCTCCTCCCCACCACTGTGAGGCGGTTGTGGTTGCATGGTTTGTGTTAGAACTCGTCAGTGATGTGTGATAAGCTCACTTTCACTTCCTCAAACACCAAACATCCTGAACAAGTTTCTTCACAGGCTCAAACTTCTCACTCAAGGTGATGTCATACTGCCACTTTAATGCATCAACAGGCAATTCATTTACATCTTTTCATTTTTCTGTACAACACACGTCATATGACGCAGATGCAGCTGTTGGGGAGTAGAGCAGGCTGACGTTTACCATGTGTATGTATATATACTTTCAAAATATACAGGAAATAGACAAAATATTAGCAACACCTTGAGATATCATGAAATGCAGTGTGTTTCAAAATGAAGTTATAGAGTTAAGAAGTTAAAGAATCAAATAAGCTTTCTGTTTCCTGTTCTTAACTCTGTCCTGTCCGTCTGTCCTTTAGCATCTTCATCTGAGGAGTGTACCAGGTGAGGAGGTCAAGTTATTCTGCTGAACTGCACCGTGACACCTGGCCCCAGAGCAAAAAAGCTAATAGGCTTTAGCTTTTGGAATTAGAAGCTATCTTTAAACAAGCCCCCTGCTCTTCTGTTAGCAAACAAATCATGCAGATCTTGTACAAATGAATACTCATTTAATAAGAGAAACAATCAATCTATTTCTGAATTTACTGTTGTGCTTCATATTTTCAAATGAAGTAAAATCAAATCCAGGAATTGTAGGTGTAGTTGAACTTTAACTATTAATATCTACATTTCTCATTTAATAATAAAATATTTGTGGTTTATATGGAGTAAAATAAAAATAAAAGCATTAGGAATGATGATGATATCCACCCACCTTTTTTAAGCAGTGTATACGGGACCGGAAATGTTGTAACCTGTCTGGACGAGCTGTTCTGATCGTCATGTTTGTAGATAGATGAAAACCAAATCAGATCTAAAAAAAAAAAAAAAAAAAAAACTTGTGTAAAATATTCCAGTTATAATGTCTATAGTCTGACAGAGAAGTGTGTGCATGCAATTGACTTGAACACACTCCTCCTGTATGAGGACTGTAAAACAGGATGGGAAGGATGGATTTATCCACCAATCAGCTGTGAGAAGCGTCTGTCCTCATCCCACAGAGAAAAGCCGGTCTGGGTGGCTCTTAAGTTAACTTGTGCAAATAGAGAGTTGTGATAAATCCAGTGCTAGAGCTGGAATGTTTCCTTTATGGGGTAGTTTAAAATTCAATTATGAATTATTATTTTGCATTTAGAAGGATGTAATGTTAAAAAATACAAATTCTTGAAAAAAAAAAGTTTAATGATCAGCAATCGTTCACAGCTAGATGTTCAGATTGATACCACTCATGTCTGAACAATGAAGCTACAACCAACACCGGGTTAGCCTAGTTTAGAAGACTGCATAACCATAATGTGCAGTATTTAGTATTTAAATACTAATAGTGTGTAATATTTAACAACTTTGAACAGAGCCAGGGTAGGTCTTGACCCAGATAACCCAGCTGTAGTTTCACATTTACTGTACAAATGTGTGACAGGGTTACAAAATTAGGTAAAATTCAGTATTACTAAATCATATCATAATTCCTGGATAATAATTAGAACTGCAAGTTCAAAAAGTATGATTATTATGATTATGTAAGTCCTGATAGGTTGAGATAAGTCAAAATCTAAACTACTGTCAGGATGTACATGGGAAATCCAGGAGCCTCTGTAAAGTTATGTCTCAGGTGGTTTGTGCAAAGCAAATCTGGGTCCAGATATCAACCTTTCTTTATAGAATTGGTCCTGACAGATTAATGAAGATCATGAGGTACTACATTAGAAATTCTGTTTTTATTTTATCACTCCTAACTTATTTATTTATTTATTTACCTCTACACAGCAGAGTGTAGTGCAGAAGTTGTTTTGAAATCCCTGAATCAGGAAAATGCTGAGAGAGAGATGTTGCTACAGCAATCTGTGCGACCCGCCCAAACATAAAAGCGTGGACGCGCTCACGCTCACGTACTTGTACTGTCGTGAGCGTGCCTCTCCCGCTGCTGTACGTCTCACTTGTGTTGCGTTCAAATATGTAGGAAAAGCTGTTTTTGTTTTGTCGCACATAAGTCTGCCTTCTACAACCGTGCACATGACAATAAGAGGTTCATTTGAACCTTATTCCACTAAAGTTAAACACACATTATTTTATTTTTTTAACGTTTTTATGAAAGAAACATAAACAATTAAAGGAAGGAGCGAACATGAATAATATTAAATTATTTGCATTATATATATTTTTGAGAAATCAGTACCTTTTGCTTAAAAACAATGTTCCTATTGAAAACCCGGGGTTAGCATTTATTTTTTAAAACTTTATAGCCAGCTTCAGGTCTGTGTTTACCGCTTTGGCTCGGTTAGAAAATTGAGGTGAAAGTTACACTGAAGTGGATTCCCACGACACGTGAACGCAGCAGCGGACTGGGTGAGCTCAGCCCTCCTCGCGCTGTCTGTATCGATGAAGTTGTTTCAAAGATGGCGGACTTCCTGCCGTCCCGCTCCGTCTTATCTGTATGTTTCCCTAACTGTCTCCTCACAAGCGGCGAGGTGGAACAGTTACGGAAATCTAAAGAGATAGACAAGTGTATTAATCGAGATAAGACGTATGTAAAGAGGCTAGTTAAGATCTTATTGCTCGGAGCGGGCGAGAGCGGCAAGTCCACTTTCCTCAAGCAGATGCGCATTATCCACGGGCAGGACTTCGATCAGAAGGCCAAAGAAGAGTTCAGAGCCACGATTTTTAGTAATGTTATAAAAGGTAAGTGTTACACCGAGCGCACTCTGGGTTTCGCGTGTTGAAGCTGGCTTGTTTTCACCCTCCTGCGTAGGTCACCTACTTTAGGAGTGGGAAGTTGGTAGCCATGCTAAGCTGCAGCTGAGCCGAGTGGACGGGCACTCTCAGTGCTCGACAATGCTAGTGTGGTTAGCTGGTGAAGCGAGCCAGAAACGCCCATGTTATTTGTGTTTGGACTCGGTGGGACTTGAAGGGTGGTGGTGGGGTGGAAGACTGTGTTACCGGGTGGTCAGTGTGTGTCAGAGCCTAACCACATATTATTCAATGTGAAGCCTCTTATAACCTAAACAGCACACAAAGGTTTGACATTGTCCCTGTGTGTTTCCCCCCCATGGCTGCTGTTAGCGCTGAAGCATGCCACTGTGTCTTGTATGGAGAAAAACATGACACGGAATTCCTCCAGAAAAATGTGTGTGTTTACTGTAAACCTGCCTGTCTTTAAATAAAGAGGGCTAACTGGACTACAATATGACTGACCCACCTCCTGAGAGTTGACACATGTTAAACCAGCTTTAAATGGTCCTGTGTGTCACTTTTTAAAGATGTGTGTCTGTGTTTTTAAATGTTGTTTGCTGTGCAGGTGATGAAACATTTAATGTGGCTGCTTTCTGAGTGGACTTTGGCTGCTTTTTAAATCCACCAGTCGGGCCTGAGTTGTCTGAGAATTAGTTTGTTACAGTGCAGTGGTTTCAACTGAACTCTGTGACTTAAACTTTGTTTGTTTCCAGTCAATACTTTAATAGTCCGCTGTGTCATCTGTCACAAGACATCCTTAATGAGCTGATAAAGTCGTCGTCTCCTGTCCTGTAAACGATGTAATGAGTTGAAACGACCTGTTCAAACACTGCAAGATGCACTTCAGATTTTTTACAAGGAAAGAAGGAAACGAATGCTGAATGCATGTCGTCTGGGTGATCAGTGTTCCCCACATATAGGCTTTACTTGGGTGGCATGCCCAGGTATATTTGAATGGCGATCCAGTTTAAAAAATGTTTATCTGTCTGAGACAACGCTGCAATCTGCGATAGATTATTGTGCAGTCCCTCCCATTCCCGTTGTCATTACTCTTAACTAGCAATCGCACATGCTGTGCAGTGAAACACTGAGAGAGAGAGAGAAAGAAAGAGCTCTGCTATTACTATTAAAGACGATCTAGAAAAGAGACGGCACACTGAAGTGTCATTTCCTGTATCTGTGTCACGTGGGGCTTTCACCATTGATGCTCCCCTTTTTAGGACACCAGCAGCAGGACTTGAGTCTGTCGACATGAGCACTGAAGTAAACACCAGACTCGTTTTCTGAACATTCTGACGCTGAGATTGTATTTTCCAGACGGACAAATCAAGAGCATATTAACTTTGTTTTGACCCGTGTGTCTCCGATATCTCTCCTCCCTGTGTTGGTGCCAAATCCGCCCGTCTCGTTTCACCAAAGATGATCTATAACGACTTCCTGAACCGTCTCTGGAAACGGCGTCATTAAGAACAAGCCTCTGCCATACGCAGGTCACCTGCTGTTTTGAAAACAGAACTGTGGGTGGAAAAAAAAGTTATGCTTTTTGAGAGACTTTTATAAAATCTGCTGAAAGTCGGGCCGCTGACCAAGAGGCAGTGGAAAAGGGAAAATCAAAGTTAACAGGCTTGAGTAGTTTCTGAGTTAACATTTAAATAATATGCAGAATTAAAATGAAGAAAGAAAGAAATTATCTACTAGAAATGCCTAATGTGACCCCTTTATATTCTGAATGGAGTACCTGTGAGTAAACTCGGATTTGAATGCGCCCTTGGTGCATCTTGGGTACATGCACGCATTGTCTGTCATCGTCTCCCACTGCATACAGGACAACACCCATTCTCCTCTTTCAATACCTGCAACACAGCGAGCAGCATTTCTTACCTGTTCTGTGTGTGCCATAAGTTCCGGCTGCCGTTCACCTATCCGCATATATTAGTGCTTAAAAATGTAGACCCACCCCTCAGCCTGTATTTACTCTAAAACATCCAGTTGTCTTTGGAGAAAAAATAACTACAATAAGTGTTTTTTTTTTTTTTAATAGACTTTTGCAGCCATTTCTTCTTATTTTCTTCTCATTTAAAATGTCCGCTTCCTTATCTGCTGCAATCTGGACTAATTTAGCAGTTCATTTTAACTGGCTGTTGCCCTGTGACATGTACTAGCACATCAGCTAGCTCCCTGTCACTGGCCACTTCCTCCAAATGTACACAGGATCCAGCTCTGGCTCATTCAACAGTTCTGTTGTGGCGTCGGTGTCCGCTGGAAACTGAGCCACGTTTCCAATAACCGTGTAGGGTCGTGTCTTTTTTGTGCTTTCAGCAGCTGATTTTAGATGTGGAAGGAGATGATTTGCGGCCGTACTTGAACATGACAACCCTTTTTGTTCCATCTAAAATTCTCTTTCTAACTTTACAACAGAGCCAATCTCACAGGACAGCAATCATGAAATTGTGATTATGCTGCACTTTTCAGCCGTGATCAGATGTTGCACATGCAGAAACATATGTTAATTCATAGTATAAGTGATGCCACAGAAAGGCAGAGATGAAATATGATAATAAAATCAAATCTGAAACCCGGCCCAGTTTCACTGTTAGAGACACCGCAGCTGGTCCTCTGTGTTAACTCTTTTGTGTTCCCTGGGCTGCTGTGGTATCAGGAGAGGTGTCAGTTTTATTACTACCTCATTTACATCGCACGTCATTGTCACCATTGTCATTTTTAGCGTTCTGATATATTTCTAGTCGTGTACTTTGAGTCAGCTGCGAAAATCCTTGGAGGGTGTCTGTAGGAACATATTGAATCATCAGCAAGTGTCATGAATGACTCTATTATCTGCATTGTAATTTAAAGGCTGCGTACTGTAACACAAAATCCGAAACCAACTCAAAACGTGGCAGTCACTGATAACAGGTGGATTAGTTGACTGCATTAGAGAGATAATTTCCCAGTCACATTTACCTCTGTTGGTTTCTAAACCTCTGCTTTACGGTTCTCTTCAGACATGATGCGATTTGCAGCACGCCACCGGAGCGCGGTGAAAGGTAATGCCGCGGCACAGAACAACCCATTGAAAACAATGGGTTTCGGAGCGCAGTGCTGTTGCTGTGTGTTGTGCCTGAAAGCACCATTAGCGTAACACTTTTGCGCTTCAAGGAATACGTGTGCTCTTTCACCACAGAGCCTTTAGGAACAGCACTGTACAATTTAAAATGAGTAAGTCCTGGTTTTAAAATAAGGTCAACAGATGACTGTTTTGCTGCATGTATGTTACCTATTTACAGTAAACGGGTTACCACAGTGCATGATGTCGCATTTCCTGCAAAACTTGATTTCTCTTTCTCTTCTGAGTGACCTGCTTTCTTACGTTCTTATAACATTACCGAAGCAGAGGCTGTAGGATCATATGGCAAAACCTAGCTCAACACAGCGATGCAGAACCACATTTCATCAGGTCGAATCGTTGCACTTTTATCAGCTCTCCACTCAGGAATCACATTGCAAATCTGTTATTGTTCACTACTTTAACGCTCGCAGCAACAGTTCGAGCACCGACAGCACTCCGTCTGCCGTTATCCAGCGCGATCGGCAGTTTGGCGTGTCAGCAGGAGGGACGATGTGTTCCAGGTCTCTGTGACCGAACTATGCGCTTTCTTCCACATTTGCTGTGTGAGTCTTGTAGGTAAAAACCCTGGAGGTCAGTGTGGGAGAGCTGCTGCAGGTGCACCGGACTGTGACCGGGCAGTAGCCTTGAATAACTTTTATCATAGGCTAATTGTAGGTTAAAATAAAAACACAGGCCTGAAACGGCAGATTTTTACAGTTTTCCTGCCGACTGTTGAGACTAAAACGCCTGCTGCAGTGACAACTTTCCAGAGTTCTGAAATCCTTCTTGCCTGTGCAGTTTTTTTGGCTTCTCATAGATCAATATCACTCAAATCCTCCTTCCTGGGTCATGTTTCATTCAGTTTTAATGCAGGGCGGCTTTCACATGAACCTCTGTAAATGTTTTCATCGGTCTTGGCATCGGCCCCTCCGCTAATATCCAATATCAGCCAGGCTCTTGGACCCATCATCTGCTTTAGCCTGTGCTGTGAGGTGCATGACAATGAGGCAACGACTAACCAGAGAGAGGAGCCTCTATTTGCACTTCCATGATGTCACATAGGTTGGTGGGGGTGGGGGTGAGGGGGGGCGGTTAAGACGTAAACTCCCCTTTTGAATGAGCGCAAACAGGGAAGTGTGATGTGATGAGGCTGGAAAGGCTTGCTCAGCGTCTGTCGGGGGGAAGTGAATGACGCCTGACACGGTTTAACTGAAAAGGAAACTGTTAGGTGTCAGTGTCATTTCAGCAGAAGTGTTCTATCAGGTGGGGTTGTGGGGAGTTTTGCAGCAGGGTCTTTTTGTGACGCACTGCTTCCACGTGTGTTCTTTAGCGTGGGAGCCAACGTGTTAAAGAAAGCCACATGCTGTCATTAGATGAAACCTTGATTTGTTATTCTGTGGTGAGATCATCCACTGCGATGACACCTTTCACTATAATTATACCTCGGACTGATGTTACCATTACAGGTGTCTGCTCCACACGTGAGCATGTCAACACAGAGGACAAAACTAAAAAAATCTGAACTTTGCAAAAGAGAAAATGATTGAGTTTGTGTAGCGATATTAAGTTTTAACTCAACACAATGTAATCTGGCCTCACTTCTGCTCCCTTCAGTCACTCTATGTTGGTACTTTAGCTCCGTGTGTCAGTCGGCAAAGAATATATGATAATGTTGGTAATAATAATTGATAATCAGAACGAGACACTCCGATTCATGAGTTAGAAATCTGGAGCGCTTCACCTCCAGGTTCATATGTGAACGCAGCAATCACACTCTGACCTGTAGAGCGTGGCCGTGGCTCACCTCCACTCAGTCTTTCTCAGTTAGAAGAACGGTTGTTGCGCTCACATGCAGTGGTTTACACATCTCCAACAGCCAACTCCCAAGGCGACACGTCTTCGGATAAGATGCACCGGGACGTTAATGCGTACTCGATATTTTGTCCATTTAATAAACATCACATAAATGAAGAGAATTAATGCTCCTGTTTCTGAGATGAATCTTCTTGGGAGCAGCTCGCTCGCTCATGGCATATTATAACTTTTGGACACACTCTTGAATGTTGCCTGTGTGAACCCAAATGAACCATGGGGCAGTTGTGTCAGATGAGTTCCTGAATCAAACCACAGGTCTGAAAACACCCTTAGTTTAGTTGAGTTACTTAATCACTGAAGACATCAAGGGAGGGATGTTTATGTGCTTAACAATGTCATGATTGTTTATTATTATTATTAATATTTGGGACTCACCAATCACCATCAGAGACACCACAGCAGTGTGATACACAGATTTTAGACATGTGTTGTGTCGTGCTGGTTACACTTTGTGTCTCTCGCGCTCATTGAGTTTGTTCGTTTAATGTCCAAAAGTGAACACAGCGTGGTCAGTCACCATCTCTCTTACCACATCTTGTTCGTTCCCTTGCATCATATTGTGAAAGTTCTCTGAAAGTGTGCGTGACCACCAACGCAAGACCGATCATATCAGGTACCGGGCTATCAAACACAGTGACAATAGGATGATACTGAAGTGCAGACAGTGGCCTAATGTATCGTATTTCCAGCTCTATTGAAATACAGAGTATTCAGTGGCAGAGCAACAGGGCAGGTGGATACAAAACACAGCAGAAGTACCTCAGCCGTGTGTGTGGGGAAAAAAGAGTTGCGTGCAATCATTGTTAACTGATTTCACTCATTCATCAAACCATTTTTTTTTCCAAGTCCCTTATCCTGGTCAGGATGTCACAGAGCTGAAGCCTATCGCAGCTGACATCAGCGGTCGAGCTCAGGTCAAACACCTCCTGGAAATGTTTCCAGTTCTGTGTCCACCTGACCACCAGGTAGACTTTAGTGTGAACTGTGTTTTTGAAATTTAAGCAGCTCAGCACTCAAACACAGAACATGTCAAACCAAAACTGCATGAAGAGGATGTGAACCGAGGTGCATAATAGACCCAACTTCCTACTGCGCCTCCCTATTGTACCCCACAGCTATGTTGTTGTTGTTGTTGTGGTGGTGGTGCAGTTGCACTTGGTCATGTGCATTATTTATCGAAAGTGAGGAAGTTAATCCCTTGGTGTTACTTGTAGGTGTTCGTACAGCTTTCTTCACAGACCCCCAGGACTCACTGAAGCTGCGAGTGTTTGTATGAGGGCGTGTAGGTGTGTATGCTGCAGGGCTTCACACTATGTGCTTTTATATAACGCTCTGTTGTCCATTTGCGGCAGTGTTTTCCATCACAAACAAACATGGAAGAGAGTGAACATGACACAAATCGAGAGAATTCGTTACAGAAGGACTCCAACCAGCCACCGTACATAAAAGACTAGCAGGTTAACATAGTGCTCCCTGTCTCTCTTTCACTGCCTTTGTCTCTTAACCTCAGCTGTCTCCCTCCCTCTCTCTCTCAAACTGACCCAGACCGAAGGAAACCTCTCGGTGTCACTATTATTTAGCAAGGCAGACACAGATGGATAGGCAGGATATATGAAATAAATCAAGCCAGGACACAGCTGGGAGAGTCTCATAGTTTAGCCAGTGAACTCCACCTGGATAGTCTTGATAGAATCCACCTTAAAGAAGCAGCGGCTTGTTAACAGTATCAACTTAAAAGGTGCTTGAAAGGTCAAATATTCATTTACTGCTTTTAATTTGAGAGCCATTTTTTAATAATCTATAATAATAATCTTTATAACCTTGAGATTTTAATTATTACACTATGATAAAATCCAAGGACAAAAATCTAAATTGGGGTAAGATAGCAGGTCAGATGAAACGGCATCAACAGCTGACTGCATGCACAGCACAAAAAAAATTCTAAAAGTTAATTGTCATCATTTGTTTGTTTTCCCATGCTTAAACTGTGAGTGTACAGAGCAAACCAAAGGATTGGTCGGCTTCAGCATCCTGTTATCTGTCCCCTCATCCTTGAGCTGTCAACTTGCGCACACAAACGCACACGCCCTGCAGACAGCTGGATTAACCCACATGTTGGGGACAGCCCAAGGAACATAGCACATTGTCAGAGCAGGCTTATTTGAAGGGGGTGAAGCAGAGTTCACGGAACAGTAATGTAAACTTACCGCCTCGGCTTTGCTGCTCGTCTCTGCTCACTGGACTGCCCTGGACCAGACACAGAAATGTAATGTTTTCATAATGTAACGTTTTCATATCCTTTGTCTTTGGGCGGAATAAATATTCAGTCTTGCTCGCATCAGGATGAAACGGCCTCTGTGTCACTTCTGCCATAAAATAGGAGATATAAAATAATTTTGCTGCTCCAGCAGCAAAGCGCATACATGCAGCATGATGCGTCAGGGAAAAGATATTCCTAACGATGCCAGCCAGTCATTCAGTTGTTGACCTGCAGCCTCACTGGAATTATTGTCCGTCTTATGTTACTTCCAGACAATGAAGAAGGTAATAACGGAGGCACACATAGACGGACAGACAGAGCCCCGTGTGTCATGAAATAGATTCTTAATGGCTTCAGGGACCAACTCAGGAACCTGCCAGCCAGCTGGAATCAAACCAGCGACGCTGCGGTTACGTGGTTTGTGCATTAACAATTCAGAAATGACGACACCCGATCTATTGTTGTTGTTTTTTTTTTTTCCAGATCATTCAACTGGAACACTGCAGCGTAGACGCACGCCATTTTAACCGCTCAACAGCCAAATTTAGCTCGATAGTCTAAACTGAACCTTTTGCACTCGTGTGTTCAAAGTTGTTTTCTGATGGTCTGTTTGTGATACACACAGGTGTAAATATTCTTCTCTGCAGCCACACTCGCTTCCTTTCCCAGTGTCATTGTTTCTCTGACACCACCAGTTACAGTGACTGTCGGTGTTGGGGGATGCAAAAATGAGGCTGATCTGCAATGTTGTGATCTATATTTATCTGTGCATTTACTTCCTAATCGACTCACGCTATGTATGCTCTTGTTTAGTTCAGTGTGGGGTTTATTTGTCACGTGCAGCAGTGCAATGAAATGTGTTGGACGAGAAAAACAGGTCAGCTCAGCGTTAAGGGCACTAGTGGCATTAAAAGATAAAATGACATGAATAGAAATAATAAAAATTTTACATCTTCAAATAAAAAGTGGAATGAAATAAACAAAATCTAAAATAAAATGCATGTCTGAATATATTGTGTAAGTATATATAACTGTACTGTACACCTGCTCATGGCAAGAAACAAATCATTTCTAGTTTTATTTATTGTCCACATGTGACAAACTGAGCTGCAGCGAGAGTTTACAACATAAATATGGCGTCACAGAGAAACATGCAGTAGTCCTGTAATAAGCTGCTTTAACCTTTGTTTAGTTAAAAAGTGTGTATTGGCGTATGTATGCCCAGCGTTTTGCCATAATTGCGCACATTGTTGGTAATTCTCTTGTCATGTGACTCCTCCACCATCAGGACACTGCACTACACATTTTTTTTCATTACCAGAGTACAGTTCTGACACGTGTCTCTCTTGCTCCTCAGGTATTCGAGTGTTGGTGGACGCTCGAGAGAAGTTACACATCCCATGGGGCAAAACGTCCAACCAGCGACACGGAGACACCATGATGGCATTTGACACCCGGTCTGCGATGGCCCACGGTCACGGCATGGTGGAACATAAAGTTTTCCTGCACTACCTGCCGTCCATCCGGGCCCTATGGGCTGACGAAGGCATCCAGAACGCTTACGACCGCCGACGAGAGTTCCAGCTGGTGAGTAAAAAGAGTGCGTGAGATTTGCGATGACGAAGCCCTGCTCCTGTGTTTGCTGTGTACTTTTTCCCCCCTGCCTTTGCGTGTTAACTGTAGGATTTCCAGTGACTGCTAGTGAGTAAGCTGAGGGGTCGTGAGTGTACAGAAGAGCATTGACAGTAAAAGATAAAGGCTCTTCCTCACATCCGATGGAGCAGAGCTGCAGCTGCTGACGGACACAGACGAGCTCTCTCTCTCTCTGCCTCCCTGCGCCCTTCCTTCCTCCATCTCTCTCTCAATGCTCTCCACAAGTTTAGACCGTGGTGTGACAGCGTCTCAATGACAGGAAAATGATCTGGAACTGTCATTTTGCTCACTGTGCAGCGAGTCTTTCTGATGTTGTACTGTTATTACAGATGTTATCATGCGACGACGATGATGATGATGTTTCCTGTGCTTTTCTCCAGACGAGTCTTCACCTACATTGCTTTTAAAACGAGTCATGTTATCGTCTGTTTGACACCAAAGAGAACGGTGCTTTCTACTCCTAAACACAGTATGAATACATTGACGAGAGCACCAGTCAATGTGGCATATTAAATGTGATAAAGATATTACTGATTTTCCAGCACGTTTACGTCACGTCTGCTGCTGAAGGCAGAAGTCAGGTTGCTGTTGAAATTGAAGCAATTGGTTCCAAATATACTGGTGAAGTGGTTTGGTAATATTAAATATGATGTTAACCTTTTAGAGAGAAAGGTCACACACACTCATCTCACGCAACATGGCATTTTGGGGAAGTCAGCGGTCAACAGCTGGCAATATTGGTTTATTCTCCACCAGCCTGCACATAAATACAGTCCATTTACTGCCCACATTTTGAATAATTAATTGTTTATCTTCATGGTTGAAGATAAAATTTCAGCTGAACACATTAATCAATGAATTATTCGAGCCCTAAAACCGTCTGGTGACTTGTGCTGTCTGCTCTTCTCTTCAGCGTCAGTGTTTCCACTCGCATTCTCTCCTGATTGTTGCCGTTTTTCCAACGATTCCCAACCTGTAAAAACTCTTTCTTTTCTGACATTCCAATACGCTGCTCTGTCAATCACGGCGCAGCAAACGCATAATGCAATCAGGCGCTCATTGTCACCGACTTGCCACATCTCCGGATTCATTTGGTTACTCGTTTGTTGTGTCGTGATGTTCTTGTCATTTTTTCTCTCTTGAGAGTTAATAATCTGAATTATTCAGCCTGCAGCAATGTTTCTGCTGAACATTGTCAGTCATCGTGACATGACTGTTGTGTATCAGAAATGATTGCAACGGACCGGGGTACAACTGGGTGTACTGTACCACAGCTCCGTACTCTTAAAGCAGCCACAGTGAGTTTGTTTTCCCACTCAGCGCCGCGTCACATGAAAAAGTGACGTTGATGTAAGCCGCTTCTGTAATGAAGCATAAATGGAATTGAATTAGGAACATTTGAAATATGTTGAAGGAGATTAAAATTCTGAGATTTCTGAGCAAAAGTCACAATCTCTCACTCTGTCTCTCTCTCTATTTCTCTTTCTTTCTCTCTTTCTTTCTTTCTCTCAGGGGGAGTCAGTCAAGTATTTCCTGGACAATTTGGATAAGCTCGGACAGTCGGTAAGTCATATCCACACCGCAGAGGCTTCACCAATCACAGATCCCCAACAGGCACGATGGCAGATGGGCGTCATAGCACTCGGCTATTTTGTTGAAAGGAGAAGTGAAACTGTTGTCTTCCTGTGCTCGGTCAGGTCTTCACACTGCTTTGTTCCAGTGTACATATACTACATTAAACACAAAGCTAAGCACTCCATGTCATCCCCCACCCTTGTTCCTATTGGCCAATCAATGACTTCTGAGAAAAAGGAAATTCTTCTTCCAGTTATCTGTATGGGAACATACAGCTCGAAAGCAGTGGTTTCTAAATGACTTGGAAGAAGTGTGCCAGATAACTGGTAAAATGTTAAAAAGTTTATTTCAACATAAGGAGAACATTAAATCACACACAAGTACAAAACGTCAACAATGTTGCTCTAAAGTCTTTCCATTGTGGTCCTCGTAAAGAGTTTAAATAAGATCATACAGCAACAGACAAATAAAATCTATATAATAATGACAATAAACTTTATTTGTGTAGCATATTTCAAAACACGGTTAGAAAGTGCTCCACAGTAGAGCAGAACACATTTAAAAACTCGCCACAATAACAATGAAATTAAAGCTATAAAACTACACGATGAGAGTCAAGTAACACACAAACGGAATCAACTGAAGGCTCTTGTGAAAAGGTTCAAAGTGATTAAAAAATGTAGAAGTTGTAACCAGCACGGCGAGCTTGTGTTTTCAGTTTCTTTCTGTTGGTTGCTGATTTTGTTATAAAAAAAAAAGATACGAAAAGAAAGTTCTGCCACCAAAGAACCTCAAAGAACAGCGAGAAGAAGAAAGCGGTCGTGACGTGCCAACACCGGGTCTGTTCGATGTAGTTCAGACAGATTCTGGTGCACTTTGTTTGTTTCTACTGGCGTGCACACCGTGGTCAGCATCCAGATGAAGACCTCTTGATCACAGGGATTTTATTCAGCGATCTCATAAGTCATCTTTACAAGTCTTTATACAAGATCATTTAGTAACCATGGTAACACTTGTCGGTCAGCACGAGCGCTGGGTATTTCCCTGATAGATCAGAAAGTGAAAAGGTGTTGTGGATTACTGACGGTTCCTCATTAAAAAAAGTGAGTGACCACGCAACACTGTGTCCCTGCCAGTTTCTGTTTCTAACATATCGGGTCTTTTGTTGTCTTGAATAGTTTCGATTTTTAATGAAACGTGAACTAAAACTTTATAGTGAATGAGATACCCATCAGATAATATCTCTAATAGATATCTGCATATGGAAACAGAATTTCTTAGCAAGGGACTAAATTTATCTATCTATTTTCATAGTCACAGTCCCGTTTGAGCAGGCTTGGGTTGCCACAGCCCAGCCGCAAAAAAAAGGGGCCGAAGCAATGCAATCCTGGAACACATCAACTTATTGTCTGATAACGATTTTAGCCTTTTATTTGCTCTTTTTTTAAGTTATCTGCGTTGAAATGAAGACATGAGTTTGTAGAGATTAGCAGAAATGTGTCCTTCTCGTGCATCGAGCTGCTAATCAGACTGCAGACGAAGTCTTGGCCCGGATATCTGCGACCTGTTGTCTGGTGGCTACAGTGGAATCCCAGAAACATTGGTTGTCATTCCCAGAGGCTAAATCATTATCAGATTAAAAGTTGATGGGTTCCAAGATTTCCGGTCAGGTCGTATATTCAAATATTTACAGTCCACCGTAGTTTTATTACATGCAAGGAAGGAGTGGGGTGATGCGAGAGAGTCGCAATCAGCAACTACACCGCTCGTTGCCTCCGAACCCGACACAGTGGTGTAATAGAGGAGGAGGCTGTAGACGAATCTGTCATTGTTTTAAGTGCATCCCAAGGGAGGTGACCCTGAAAACATAGCTGGTATGCTTTGTCACTGCTGGATTTCCTTCTTACGGTGTTTCAGTGCACTTGTGTGTATGAACACACATTGTTCCAAGTGTGTGTGTGTGTGTGTGTGTGTGAACACTGCAAACACAGGGAGGAGTGTGTTTGGCAAATAATGGGGGGATTCTGTGGAAGAATCTGTTGTTCTGTGAGTTTCTGTGGCTCTGTTGTAGTCATGATTCACCCCTGGAGTATTATGTTATTTTAATCGCGCACACACAAAAAGGTAAATATGCACTTGTTTTATTTGCCTCTGCTCGATTGGCAATGTCATCTCTAAGGAGAACTAAGCAGCCCTGCTCCCCTCACAAACACACACACACACACTCCCTCCTGATCCCTACATTTGTTTATGCGCTGTGGTATTTGAGGAATGCAGAGTGTTAAACAGGGACGTCCCCAAAGCAGCAGAATGAGAAGTGTGTGTGTGTGCGCACTGTTTATATCAGCAACACAAAGATCTGCATTTCATTTGGAGTTTAGTAGTGTTTTTAGAGGAAATATCCATGATGTGTTCCTCTTTACTTGTCCAAATGAAATGTATTATTTTTATTATGTTATGTTGTTATTATTATAATCAAATATACAGCTTTTTGGTGTAGATATTGGATGAACACCTGTCAAAAACTCCAATAATATATCAGATGATCTTCTTGCAGGACTACCTCCCCAGCCAACAGGACATCCTTCTGGCCAGAAAGCCCACTAAAGGCATCCACGAGTACGACTTCGAGATCAAGAACGTGCCATTCAAGATGGTGGACGTTGGCGGTCAGCGCTCCGAGAGGCGGCGCTGGTTCGAATGCTTCGACTCCGTCACTTCCATCCTTTTTCTCGTCTCCTCCTCTGAATATGACCAGGTGAGTCACACAGAGCGGCTAGGCAAAGACAAACAAGAACACACAAAAGGGACATCACGGCAGAACTTAAAGAAATGTATCATAGCGTATTGCCTTTTGTTTCCACTGTCCTGAGTTCTTGGAACTAAACCTGCTAATGGAAAAGAGGTAATGCAAGTTCCAAGTACTTTCAGGGGTTTGCAGCGGTGCTGTCAACTATTTCCATCAGTCAGGACAAACAAAGAAGAAGAACAGTAGAGAAGTTGTTGGCCACACTGATGACGTACCAAAACATTGTGGTTAGTAAAGTACATTGGAAACACAAGGCAGATCAGAGTGTCACAAGGTTCTAAAAAGTTCACGTTGTAGGAAGCGCCGCATCTCACCGTGTCATGTCGTGGCCACAAAGCTGTCTGTGGTCTGCGGTCTGTACTCCACGCGTCTTAAAAGCAGAGCCAGTATTGCGCATGTGTTTCTAAATTTTTAAAGATTCTACGTACTTAAATTGTTTCCCTTTTGACTGTTTTTACTCTAAGAAGTTTGCACAGGGTGATTTTATTTTGAAATTCAACCGGATTCTCTATGCTGGGCTCTAGGCTGACGTCCAGCCAGGGTTAGGGTTAGGTAAATACTCCTGTATGCACTGGCCTTTAAGTCTTGTGTGAAAATGTAAGTTAAAGTTGAGCTGAAAGTAATTCTAATAAATAAATATCTTCTTTGTGTCTCGCTGTTTAGCTGCAGTGGAGAGGTATTTTGTAAAAAAGCTGTAAATTCACTAGACTTTCTCAGAAGACCACTTTGCAATAGTTGAAAAACAATTGTCACAGGTAAACGAACCTGCTGCTCATACCAGACACACACTGTCACAAACACCTTTGACACCAGCGCTCATATCTCCCCACTAACACCTCCAGGTGCTGATGGAGGACCGGCAAACCAACCGGCTGAGCGAGTCCCTCAACATCTTCGAGACCATCGTCAACAACCGGGTGTTCAGCAACGTCTCCATAATCCTGTTCCTGAACAAGACGGACCTGCTGGAGGAGAAGGTGAAGCAGGTGTCCATCAAAGACTACTTCCCCGAGTTCTCGGGCGACCCCACGAGCCTGGCGGACGTCCAGGGCTTCCTGGTGGAATGCTTTCGCAAGAAACGCCGCGAGCAGCAGCAGAAGCCGCTCTACCAACACTTCACCACGGCCATCAACACTGAGAACATCCGGCTGGTGTTCCGCGACGTCAAGGACACCATCCTGCACGATAACCTCAAGCAGCTGATGCTGCAGTGAGGGGACTGACCAGGACGAGGAGGAGGAGAAGGGGGAAGGAGGAGGAGGGATTGGTGGAGGCAGACGGAAAGTGGGTGTCAAGGTGCCTTTTTCCTTACCCCCTCCCACCACAACCACTACCACCACAGCCACCAGCCCGTAAGGAGAGCGGGCAAAGTCCCTCCACCCATGCGTCCTCCTTCCCTGACTTTGAACCGCTCCTCACTTTTGAACTTTGACTGTGTATTAAAGCCACCACTACTACCGCCATTTCCCCCCACGCTTGCTCTCTGCCTTACTGAGCTTGTTCACTGTGACTTATAACAGCCACCTTTGGCTCAGAGCCCCACCCATCCTCCCTCCGACCCTTGAAACCACTGTAAAAGCCCTCTAACCCCCCGCCCCCTCCGCTCTCTGCAGTGGATCTCCCCGACATCTTTCACGGTTCTTCTTCTGTACGTGTCGCTCTAATTCATCACCCACACACACTGTCCTCCTTCTATGCTGCTCCGACCACTGTTGCTAGGGAGGGAGGGAGGAGGGGGAGAGGGGCTTGTCACTAAAATCGTCGTTACTGAGTAGCCGAAGTTGAAGCCACCTCGTCGGCGATGGCGTCACCCGCGACTGTTGCCAGGTGTTGCTTTCCTTTTTCAGAACTTCTTTAGTTTTGTCTCTGGTTTTTACATCTGCTCTCCACTGGCGCTTGGTGATGACGACACGGAACCGGAAAGAACAAGGCTAACACACACACACACACACATACACGGATTGGAAATCCTGTTCCGACGTCCACTTAATTGTAGTTTTCTAATCATTTTGTTTCTTTTTCTAATATATGAATATGTATGTACCTATGCATTTTTCTTTAACTTATATTTTATAGGGGTTTACACTTTGTGGATTTGTGACTGCTGATGGACTCTGTTACAGTTAATTAAAGGGGGAGGGGTGTGTACTGGAAAGAGAGCAGAGACACAAACACATTAGACCACTCGTAAAACGACACGCCGCGCTATCAGGCCAGCCAGTGCAGCAGGGTTAAGAGTGACACGTTGTATTTTGCGGTTTCTCAGGGCACGTTGTGAACCACTTCTCTGTGATTTGAAGCCAGCTAGAACTGTCACGCCTCTACTCCACCCCCCGAACAAGTCGAATGACAGATCTCACAGTGTCTTTTCTCCTCAGAAGACGCTTTATACTTTTAAAAAAAGTTGAGCTCTGGCCATCTTCAACCAGGAACATGTTTTACCAACCTTCCCACAGTTAACGTGTTTTACCTAATCCAGAGAACTAACTAACATGTTGCTTCTGTCGATCTTTGATTTTGGTTGACGTAGCAAAGCGGGCGAGACAAAAAATAGTCTCCAAAAATCCCTGTAACAGGTCCGAAAGACACGCCACGAAAAGCACCGGTTGGACTGTATATTTTGGCGGCCGCCTGCCGCTGCACGTCCACTGTGAACAGTCGTGCAAGCAAACAGTAAAAGCAGTGTGGTCACAGTCGACTGGAATCGCGGACATGTACAGTGTCTGCCCGCACAGACCACAGCTCCAGAGCGGAACTGTGCAGAGACGTAAGCAGGACGCTTACCTCTTCAGTCCTGCTGAAATTGATCATTCCAAACAATGTTTAAGAAACACGGGAGTGCCGGATTTGATGATTGTATGTTGTGAGAGTTGAAAGCCGTGAATGTCGTCTCATTTGAAAGCTTCTCAAGGGGAACTCTTAAGGATAAAAGGTGAAGTTAGCATCAGTTAAACAGTTGATGATGACATGCTCCGGGTTGAAAATGGCCAAATTGATATTAAAGCCCTGTGGAATCTCACTCCAGAGACGAGGAAGCTTCCTGTCGGTAGGATCACCACCTTAAAATGTTCTTTTGATGTGGCCCGAGGTGGCTCGGTCTTTCTTCTGTCGTCTTGGATCATTCTCGTTTCCTAAATGGTACCTGTCGATGCTGTCCGCCTCCCCCTGCCACGCATCCTCCGTTCAAAAGAGAAGGGATAAAGCCGGCCTGAGTGTCACTAATGAACCCGAGCAGCCGGTGTCTCGTTGTTGTGTACAGGTTATGTACAGTCTTCTTAACTCTCTTTTCTAACGTCTAGTGTATCAGTATGTATCTCTCACAACCTCAATCTTTCTAACTAGCTGATGTAACCTCCTACACACACACACACACACACACACACACACACACATTTGTATGTATGACCATAAGTTTTATTTCACTTCCATTCTATCTGTGAAACGAGCAGGTGTTTGGCGGCCTGTCTGAAAGTGTTTTAAGAGGCGGTCCCGTTAGCCAGCTTCTTTCAGATGTTGACCACAAACCTCACACGTCATGCTCCCCAGCTGATGACTGCTTTCCCTGGTTCATGCCAACGTGTGGTTCTGTGGTTTTATGAAGTTTTTGAACCAGAAACCTTGAATCACACTTGTTTCACTTTGAACACACGCTTGCTCTCTGACTTTGTGAACGCTAGAAGCGATCTGGTTTTTGCTCCTGTTCAGCGTTTGATCAGCGTGAAACTCTCCGCCTTTAAGTCTTACCAGTGTAGTTTCAAGTTGTAGCTCAATAACTACAAATCATTTCTGCTTTCACACCAAATGTTGGAGCTTTTAGGTGTGTTCCCTCACGTTACAGACGTACACTGGTTTTCATTCTTTGTTACGTTTTGTGCAGACACAATGTTTACCGTTACACATTCAAAGCAATTTAATATTTTCATGTGATGTGAATTCAGCAGCCAGTTATATTTCTCAAACACTGTCAATGAGCTCTGAAGTACACAGGGTCTGCGGTCTAAAGGGCCATGTGTAGAATCTGTTCGGATCAGGTCAACAGCAGCCGCAACTAAAGAGCGAAAGCTACAACTGCCACCTCCAGTTAGAGAAGTGCCACGTGATTAGTGGCCTCACGTTTGGGTTGCGTATTTCTGTTGACCAGGCGTCCTCTGATTTTTCTGCAACACTTGGATGTAGTTTTAAATGATTTGTACGTCTCAAGAGACAAATCAGGCCCTCGGCGTCCCTCATAGCTCATAGCTGTGTCAGTGCAGTACTTCCTGTTCCTTCCCGAACAAACAAGGAGCCTACTGTCTCTCAACATGTGCGTTAGTGTGGAGCAGTGAAGCCACGTGTGTCTTTGTGTGTGTGCATTTTTGTGTCTGTGAGTGTGTGTGTGTGTGTGTGTGTGTGTGTGTGTGTGTGTGTGTGTGTGTGTGTGTGTGTGTGTGTGTGTGTGTGTGTGTGTGTGTGTGTGTGTGTGTGTGTGTGTGTGTGTGTGTGTGTGTGTGTGTGTGTGTGTGTGTGTGTGTGTCCAGCTCTAAAAGAGGAAGTTGACCAACAGGATCATCTGCCAAAAGTTTGGTGAATTCCTCAAACGGTGCAGGGCCAGTCAGCGTTATTCTCCCTCCGTCTGTGTGTGTGTGTGTGTGTGTGTGTGTGTGTGTGTGTGTGTGTGTGTGTGTGTGTGTGTGTGTGTGTGTGTGTGTGTGTGTGTGTGTGTGTGGCACAGTCCTGTCTGAGACCTCTTTGTCTGGATTCAGACCGTTGTGTCATGTAATAGCTTCAAGCCAGAAGAAAGCCTGTTGTTGCACACACACACACCATGAAGTCACAGAACAGGCCTGTACCCTGAGATGGCCTTTGTCCTTGCTGAACAAACTTGGTTTTGATTATTAGAGCACAGACAGTGTATTGTCACGCAGGAGCATGAGCAGACGGTCCCACGTGCCGTCTGGCCTTCCTGCCTCTTTAACGTTGCCGCTCTGATGTGATGTTGAACCGCCGCATTCTTCCAAAGCACTTTTTCAGTATTTCCCCCTCATCTGATGGATACAGACGATGAGACAGAGGGAGGATGTGGGGAACAAAAGAAGAAACCAGTTCTGAAGAAAACATTTAGGTCAGTAGTCCAGGGAAAAGAATATCCTCAGCTCAAAGAGCTCACCAGCATTTCGGAGCTTTCAGCCTTATCTCACAGCTTCCTTCAGTGAACGGAGCGAGCTCTATTGTGATTCAGGTCCGACGTCGAAGACCACCTGAACCAGCTCCCATCGCTTGATGAAGACCTGGAGATGTGTTTGAAAACTGCAAATAAGTGTTCATTTTAGTGTAGATAATTTCTGACATTGAACCCCAGAAAATCTAAACAACTCTCACGTGGCCACAGTTCTCTCGCCATGATAGTGCCTCTCCCGTCATGTTAGTCCCTCGAAAGGTTCAGTATGCTTAAAGCAAACAAGCTCATACCGTGTGTCACTCAGTCATGTCTAAAAGCAAAAGTGTTCTGAAACTCCATCCTTGATGAGTGTCGGGACAGCATCACACTTCCTTCTCTGTGTCTTTGCAGTGTCTCAACGCTGCAAATCACACAAATGTGGTCACACACACACACACACACACACACTTTTGTTGAAAGCGTTCATGTTGTTGCACTTAGTTTTCTTCTACACGAAAAGTGACCTGAGACACAAGTTTCAGACCCCGTCTGCCGTCACACCTCAATACACCCGACCAATCACTGCGTGGACTCATTTGTCCCAATTGCCTTTTTTTTCGAAGAGTTCCAAACTGTTTTTTAGACTCTGCACCCAGACCAGCTCGGCTCTCTCAGACACTGTGGTTTGTGCTGCGCTTTGCTCGTCGCAGCGACAGAGTGTTGAGTGTCTGAAAGGGCCGTTTCTGTCGGGGGGCTGTATGTGTTCTCTGTCCTGTCGGCTTTGAGACGGGTGACAGGGTCACTGTTTTGAATGAGTCACATGTTCACCATCTTTCTGCCTTGTAAGCACCCACATGGATTTGTCACCAGTTCCCAGGAACTTGGGCCATAGTCACCCCCGGGATCTGATGATCAGCCTTTCCGATCTGGGAACCAAGAGGCCTTGTTTGATTTCTGCTCCCAGAGGTCTGCTCATTAAGACTCTGCCTTTGACTCTGCCTTCTAAGCTTTCTGTGATACTGGTTTTTGAACACTGCGTCTTGTGTATGTTCTGTGAATCCCGACATTACTCTGGTGACTGTAACAGTATGAATCCAGTGTTCAGACGGTGTTTTTTTCCTGGTCCAACATTGAGTGGTTGTATATACCTGTGAGAGGAAACCAGTGTCACCTTACATAGTCCAAACTATGCAACAGCACTGCTCCACAGCCATGACTTGGTATCATGTTGTTTTAAAAAAAAATCATGTTGGGACTGACTGATGATTCTCTTAATGCCAGTGTCTTATAGAAAAAAAAGTCTCTAATCACGTCAGGACAAAACAAAATCTGCAAATGATTTGCCAAACATACCGAAGTTTAGTGCCTCCTGTTCAAAGCTCTGTCTCTACTGTCAATCATGTTAACAAAGGTTTCGTGCCATCTTTTTTTTTTCCCTTTTGTAAATGATGCCACAATCTGTTTGATGTCCTTATCGAATAATTCAGATAAAACATTACTCGTACCAGTTTTTGTTATTTTCAGATAGACAAGCTTTCAATGTACAGTCTAACTTATGCTGTCTTACCCTTCTACTCCTAAATAAATCCAACTGTTTTTTAAAAAACACGCCTGTGTCTGTCTGTGCTGTCATTGAGAGGACACGCCTAATGTTTTGGTGCGTCTTGGACCAGCAGACTATAAATATATAAATCCAACATTCTCGAGTTCAACCCCCTCCATTTTTTTAATTTATTTTTAGTAATAAACAGATTGTTAGTCACAGGATGATACTTTGATTCATATTCACAATTTCAGTTATCACACTCTTCATCCGCTTACTATGTATCTAATGTAGCCCAGTATGCTTTTCCCTTTTCGTTCTGTAATCATAAACTAAACACTCCATAATGTTATTTATAATATTTATCCATTGGCTCAAGGTGGGGGATGCTAAGAAGCCAGCATCAAGTAATTGCCTTTTTGCTTACGTTAAGAGAATATTTCATAAATATGTGTCCCTGTTATCCGTTGTTATGTTTCAAAAATAGAAAGAGATGGAAGTAAACTTAATATCGAATCCCAGAATCCTCCTGGAATCCAGAAGGGCTGAAAGAGTTTTTAGTTTGTTTTGATTTTATTTTGGGGGTTATAAAAAAACTCACACAGTTTTTCCAACTTTGTGAGTTTGTGGTCGTCATCTGGGTGTGGATTATGAGACATCATTCCTGCAGGGGATTTCAATGTCCAGCTCTCTTTCCCACTTTTATTTTATATAGTCTGTTCATCAGTGAAATACTTACTTAGTGAATACACTTTCCCAATAGTTGGTCCGGTGGATTCTGAGTTGGGTGCTTTAATGAACATCTGTGTAACACCAGAGTGTTCTTCCTTACTCTGTCGCTTCACCTACAGCTCCTGCTCTTCTTGTGTTTCACGTCATTGTGGAGTGATCTGTGGGTGTGGGGCCGTTGTGAACAGACAAAAACAAGATGATGCCACCTATGACTCATAGTGACATTTTACACATGAAAGATGAATGGAAAAAATAACGTATATTAGCTTAATGTGTGTATATGGAGTACAAACACTCCTCGGGCAGATCCAGTATATCATACTGATCCAGCATCTGTCATTGTAGACTGTAACTGAACCTGTGGTATCTGTTACTGAGTGTTTTTTGGAGGGGGGGCAGATGGAGTCGTACAGGCATCATGTCATCTAGCACTGTGCACTCTTATGATATCGACTGTGTTTGCGTGCTGATCAGGTTTTTGTGGGCTCTGCCTCACGTGTTGCACATGTAAACACATTCTGGTATCGGCAACCTGGTTAAGTTCCTGATAGAAACCAGTGTGCTATGGCATGTAAACACCTGATCCCAGATACATCTGTGACTGACGTAGGTCAGCCATGAGTTCTCTGACTGGTAACGCAGATTGTAAATGGTATTGACATTTTTAATTTTGTTTTGTTTTCCATTACAGTGATCAGACGAAGAAGCACTGTGACTGCAGCTCTTCATCCTCACTCACTCACTCTCTGAGAAGAAATGCTACAGTGCAGTGTAAACACGCGCCGCTGTTTACACATCATGTTCTTGTAGCTTTCGCCTGTGTAGAGTTACATTCATGTGAAAGGATGGTGCACAGATGAACTGTAGACTACTCAGGTGTCTGTATATGAGCATTAGTAACATATGGGATAACTTATTTGTTCATTTATTACATATTCTTGATATCAAACACTAATTTCCTGTACTCAAAATACACACTAATAGTATCAGTAAGGAGGGTCAACAAGTACTACCAGAAGGCCTAGAAAATCCTTAATAGTGGTAGTAGTGTGCATTTTGGATTTTACTTTTAGAAGTAGGAAAAACTTAAGGCTTACTAGTACTACTAGTAAGGTTTTCTTGAGCTTACTTGTAGTACTAATGACCTTTTCGGTTTTACTAGTACTACCAGTGAGTGGCAATCGACAAAAACCATTATAAATAAATAAGACCACGAGAAGCTGTAGCTGAATCAGGGAACACCGCAACCCGACCTCAGATAAGTGGAAGGAGACGGATGGATGGTCAAACAGACCTTACTTAGTAGGGCTCACAATGTCACTAATAGAAATAGTAAGGCCAAAAAAAAGTAAGTAGTGTGTAACTAGTGTCGTTTATGTGCTTTATTAATAAGGTCCAAACACCTTCCACTATCCCAAAATGCCAAACTAGTACTGCCCAAGTACATGCTAATGCAAGAAATTACCGTTGGATATGTAATAAATGTTCAGCTTTCTATAACAGTCAAGTGCTGCTCACTGATCAGGAACAACACTGCGGTATACGGTATATGGTACAGTATATAGGCCAGGTCCACATTCACTGTGCTAGTTAAACATCAATCAGCTGTAACTGTAACGGATCAATGCTGCAGGAATAATGAGCTCTGTACTGGAGCACACCAGTCTTCCTGTTCTTGGGCAAACATCATCATCAGAATGCAAAGGGCAAACAGTTTGCTGTCTTACACAACTCAAGTAAGACTAGACTTATGTTCATTTATTTTTGAACACAAAAGCTAATAAATACCTGGGGTACCAATTGTGTGTTGATCTTAAACTGTTTCATTCACCTTTCATACCCAGTCATGACGTGACCAATAAAGGGTTTTACCTGTGAAATGTTCCAAACAGGTGCTTTTTTTTTTTTGGAGCATTGAACATAAAATACTTTCCTAGTATTTTTGGTCCCAATGATGCAGGAATCCAATGAGTTTATATTTACAAAAAAACAATAAAGTGCATCACATCCAGATTTGCACATCCAGTATCTTGTCTTTGTTGTGTAGTCAGTTGAACGTACAGATCTAAAAGGACTGATGCTTTTGTAGATTTGGTCTGGATCTTTGCAGACTGCATTTCTTTGTCAGTGTTTTAATGCTTATTTAGGCAGGGATGTATATCTGTGACAGTATGAAGTCACAGCTCATCATCAAACATAATCTATAGTCTCAAACACTTAATCACTGTTACATTGTAGCTTTTGAAGAAACACTACTGCTGTTCAGCCAATAGAGGTCGCTGCTTTACTACTTTTGGTAGCATTAGTTCTCTCTGTGACCAATCAAGGAGTGAGCTCTCTTCCCAAAACTCTTGAACACACTTAAGTTGTTTGAAGCAGGGGTGATATACGATATACCGGTATTGACAATAACTGTGATCCTTCAAAAATGAAATGTTCATATCGCGTTAGTAACACATGATGATAATATTGTGTAAATACTCTATCGCTTTCTTGTCTGTGCTTCAGTGCGATTGATCTTTTTGTCCCAATTTTCACACTGTCATGAATGTTTTTCAGCTCTAGTTTAAAGGAGCGAACCATCAACATGCAGCTAACCGCTGTAACATCTGGGATTTAATCCAAACAGTTATGTAGACACAGAATGGAAAGGTTGAGTGTTAAAACTCATCCTATATTAGCTGAATGAGATATTTGCCCTACCTCAGGCTACAAACACCATCAGTCCATCAACAGTACATCCATCACTGTGTACTTTATATATTAACACGCCCGGTTTATTTACACTAGTACAACATACACAGCGCAGACAGAGGAATCAAGATTTATTTAGAAAAGACATAATGAAAGCAGTACAGCACTTAATAGGCAGGAACCTGCCTGTCGCTCCATTAAATAAAAAACAATGAAAAAGTCTGTATTAAAAAAGGAACAGGGAATCATGGTTATAAACTGTTTAAATAAAGGTGGTACGGTGATTAAGGAAAGGTCTTTGAACTAAACTTTCACGTTGTGTTGTGTGCGTGCAGAGGATCTGAGGCAGCAGGAGGGAATCCTCTGTCCAATCTGTCCGTCACACCTTCGCATACATAGAACTGTATGTGACCCATCTCTTGGTGTAGCCGCGGCGTCGGAAAGTAAATCACTGTAAACTAACTTTGTCTGTTGTATCAGTGATTGCTTTTCAGTATTCAGTTACTCTACAGTTAATGAATAGATATACAGCCGACGCTTTACACCCAAAGCCGTGTAGAATAAAGGACGTAAAGTTTCTGAGGCTCATGCTAAACGAATCCCACAACCTCCGGTATCGTAGCATCGCAGAATACAGGCTCCGCGTGCAGAGACTCATTGTAAAGGGTCGGTGAACACTGCTGCAGTATTGCTTCAATTACCACAGTGGTAAAAATGAAACATCGGATACGTGATTGTGTGTCAGACAGGAGACAAACTCTGTGCACAAATGTGCAGGACTACATTTAGTTGCCGAGCCTCAGCAGTGGTGAAATCATTCTCCATGCATCAGACGCGTACAGGCGGATTGTCTCTGTTTCAAAGCCACAGGGTTTGTGTTCCACTCTGTAAACAGGCGGGTGTTCAGCAAGAATGGATGAGCTGATATATATATATATGTATGTATTATATGAGAATTAACACATTAATAAAGCAGCAGACATCTATGTGCTATGTAAAGGTACAGTAGAGTGACGGCTGTGAGCTTCTCTGTTCTTTGCTTTGATAGTGCGTGCCTCACTGTAAGACTGTTGACTTTGAGCAAAGCAATGAAAACTGCAGTTTTATTTCTCATCTATCTGTCTCTGTGATTCAAGGATTAATTTTTACCAAACCACAGATGGCTTCATGGTGAGTTTTACTTTGCTGTCCGAGTTGGGATGAATTTAATGAAGTGTGTTTTAGGATGAGCAGTAAGGTAAATAAATGTTTTTTGTCAATGGCATGCAGTCAAAAAAAAAAAAAAAAAGGATCTTCCTCTTTAACAAAGAGATGTATCTCTGTACGGATCATTTCCATGTCAGACACTTTACTGCAGCCTGTTTAATGGCTTGCTGGAACAGTGGAAAGACTAACAAAGACGGTTTTGGTGAGTTTGATTTTGTTTCATGATTTATGATAAGGTATAAAGAATGCTTTTGTCAGTGGGGTGTTGTTTGTTTTGGTCTGAGGTGCTGGTGCTCTAGTGACATCTAGTAGCAGTGAGTGTCGTTTAATGACAACGCACAGTCATGATATCACGGAGACGGATATCATGACTGTTTTGTCTAACTAATGATGCTTCAGTATCCATGACAACAACACCTTTTTTTCCTGAGTTACAGGTACTCCTGCTCAAACTGACAATACATTGGATTTGCGAAAGCTCCTAAGAAGCGAGGTTCTCCCTAAGCTCAGCGTGGATGTGGCTTTGGTCTCAGAGGAGTCTCGAGGAGCGAACGTGAAGCGCCTGAGATTTGGACCCAGCAGCAGCTGTGGGTTCGTGTTAGTGACACTGCAGGCTTCATTGGCCCTGGGGGTGAGTCGTTGGTTTTTGAGGTGATGTCATGCTGTGGTCGGTTCATACTACAGAGGCCTTGTCCTTATCTAGGTCAGCCTGTCTGGCTGGACTGTCCTCTGGGGCTATGTCCACCTCCAGGAAGTCCGACTGGTCGCTGTCCTGGCACATTTTCTTCTCTTCCTCTGTGTGTTTCTCTTCGTTTCTGTTCCGTCTTTGGCACATACCAGACTTGGCGGGACCGACCATTGCCAGACAGATGGCACTGAGGCCCATGCCCACCGCGCAGGAGTAGAAGGCAGCACCATAGTTCTGTGTGATGTCCACCAACACACCTGTAAGGAAACATAGGACAGCTGTTAGGATCTACAGGGCGCTTCACTGATGAGAAAACAGAGACAGAAAAAATGATCCGGTACCTCCTAGAGGTGGCCCTGCCAGCCCAGCGAAGCTTTGGATGAAGACGTACACTCCAACAGATGATGCCATCCTCTGGATGCCAACCACATCCTCCTCAGCCAGCATGGGAATGTGAGTGGAGCCGATGGTGCCCATGAAGTAGCCGTACAGGGCGCAGCAGACCACCAGGCCCCAGAACTCCCACACGATTGCAAAGGCTACCAGCACCAGGCACATCAGAACCACACAGCACAGCAGCACCAGGATCTTCCTGCAGCGGATTTTGTTCAGCACCACCCCGATGGACAAGCGGCCAAAGATCTCGGCCACGGCTATCACAGAGAGCATGTAGGAGGCCATGCTGGGCTCCACGCCTCGGCTTTTGCTCAGTTCAATGATGTAGAGCTGTGGGGCAAAGAAACCCAGCGTGGCGAACAAGCCAAAGAGAGAATACCAGATGAAGGCACCGTCTTTAAGCACAGAGAAGTCCAGGAGTTTGGAGCTGGAGGGCTGGAGAGGACCCGCCTCTACATTTGCTTGTTCGCCCTCATCTTTCCCCTTGACCGGTGTGGGAGACGTGGAAAGAGACTGCTCCTGGTCCTCTTTGTCCTGCTCTCCCCCTGCCAACAGAGCCTTGGTTTCAGTTCCTGTAGTCCGCAGGTCTACGTTTGAAGCAGAGAGGGACGTGACACCCGAGTCCTCTGAGCTCTGGGAGACTCCTGAACTGATGGAGGTTCTGGTTTGTTCATTCTCCATCTCGTAAACAGCCTGGAGCTGCTTCAAAGAGAGAGGCTCTTTGGCTGGTTCACTGTCCTCTTTCCTGGGCTCCGGCCTGATAATGATTGGACGAAGGAGAACCCCACAACCAATCACAGAAGACTGGATGATTCCTAGGACCACCAGGCAATAGCGCCAGCCAAGGTGTTCCTTCAGTATAGTAAAGGCTGTGGAGAGAGGACGGCATCGGTTATTATTATTGTTTACTCAAGGTCTACTTACTAAGTTTTTACAGGGTTGCTCTGTTATTATCTCCGGTATGTGGCTCCTCGGCAAGGTAACCAACTCTACCAGGTCAAATTATCACATGACCAAAGTTCCAAACAACTGAGCCATCCCCATGACAACTGAGCAAACACCATCCACTAGAGGGAGATGTGATCAAAAACCCCTGCCAAAGACTTTATTACAACTGTTTCCTCATGTTAAGAAGGAACTTTAATGCTTATTATTAATTTTTATACTCCCTAGAGTAGTCACAATGAGCGGCAGTAGGTAATAACAAAAATCATATTTGAGCTAACCAACACTCACCTGGAGCAAATGCGAATATGGCAAAAGATTCTCCGGAGGAAGCGGCAGAGGTGACGAGGGCTCGGCGTCTGGAGAAGTACTGCGCTAGGATGGTGAGGGTAGGGATGAAGGTGAGGCAGTAGCCGAGGCCTGTAAATAACAGAGGGGAAAAGGGGACATGACAGCCACTGGCCCACATGGTAGGAACCCTGCATGGCTAGGAGGTGGGTCAAGATCAAGGTATGAGCTGACTCCTTTGTCAAAGGTGGCAGGCTTAGCTGCAGCTGAAAGACAAAAGGCATGTAAAGACAAAAAAAAGAGGGAGAGAAGAGAAAGGGGGTTGTCAAGTTAGCTGTGGTCCATTTTAGAGGCAGACATGGTAATCACGGTGGGAGAGCTAGCAGTGCATTCTGTCCAAGAAAAAGAATAGTTAATGTGCTCTGATACAAAAACTCAATTTGTTCATCATCCAATCAGATACTTTCATTCAATTGATTCCATCGTGCTCAGCCTCCTGCTCCACCAAACCCCATCTGAAAGGGAATTTAGTGTTTTTTGAGAGAATTATTTTGCTCCTGCTCTGCCAGTCGTTCCTAGAGAGTTAAGATGGTGGAGTAGACCTCACTGCATGTTGTTTAGAAGAGGCTAATCACCTCTCACTCATTGGACAATTTCTGGAAAAAATAGATTCAGATTGTGTTGTTCACACTGCTAGAAGTCCCTTTAGGTCTGTCAGTACAGGCGGTTAAACAAAACAAACGCATCTGCGAGAGCACAACGATCTGTAAATGCTATGTGACAATGACAGACAGACAGACAGACAGACAGACAGACAGACAGACAGACAGACAGACAGACAGACAGACAGACAGACAGACAGACAGACAGACAGAGACAGATGATGGGTGTGGGGGCGTGAGTCTGACACAAACCTGAGACAACGCCAAGGGTGATGTACATCTCGTTGAGGGAGTTGGTGAAGGCAGAGGTGATGGTGCCCAGGCTGATGAGAAAGCCTCCCATCATCACCACTGGACGATAGCCGTAGCGGCTGCTCAGGAAGGTGGACAGCGGGGCTGTACGGCGAAAAAAAGTATTTCAACCCACAGTATATAATCGTTGTTAAATGTTAAATATCTTGTTAAATATCAAACTCAAGGACTTTTCAAGGATTTTCAAGACCCTCAAATTAAATTTGCACATGAAATAATCACACAGGTACAAGAAACACAGACAACAGAAGATAAAGTATTTATATATGCTCAAATAAAATATTTAGAGATTTCAAGTCGCTATGTACGATGTACAAAATGTACAGATTCAAGCACTTTCAATGACTTTCAATGACTGACCAGTGAAGGTGAAGATGAAGACGCAGATGGAGATGACCCATGACACTCGGCTGTTGCTCTCCTGAAACTCCTCCATCAGATCCTGGAGGAAGACGCCCAGGCTCTTGATGGTCCCATAGGTGCAGACCTCCACCAAGAAGAAGGCCACGGCCACGGCCCAGCCCCAGCCGCCATCGGGCACCTCTGGGTAAACATTTGGACCCAAACAACGCTGAGAAGTGGCCACCCTCATGGCTACAACAGGTCACCTGGAGGGAGACAGAGACAGCATGAGTGAGCTTGTTGTTGTTTTTTTGGACACTTGGGGGCGGAAGAACAGCCTGCTGCTGCCTGGAAACACAGTTAATGAACACTGAGGCTGAAAGAAGCACAAAGAGCGCTGTAAAACCAAAACAATGAGCTAAAAGAGGCTAAAAAGTCTGCAGAGCTGCTGACAAAATTTATTTTGATTTCATTTTCCTTGTTTTAGGGAAGAGAAACGTTCACATCTGTCTTCTACTGCCATGGACACAAGACTCTGACTTATTTTATCAGAGCACACACACCATGAAACATGGAGTTAAAATCAAAACACGGATAAATCAAACTGTTCCGAGCACCTCATTTTTGTTTTTGAAGCATTGTTCTTCCTGATATTCGACTATTCTTGGCTGTGACGTACAGTGTGGGTCAGAGAGCAGTTAAAGAGGAAACATGCATCTTCTTTAATGATTCAGTGTCCATGTTAGGACTGATGTGGTCAACGTGGCGGCCGCACACAGTTAAAACTTCACACGCCACATGCTGCAGTCGATCATATGTCTGACTCAACGGTTACAGTTGTTATTTTGCCTATTATCATCAACAAACACAAACCCTTTGAAACTTGTGCCGCAGACAGGCAGAATGTGAAGCAGGGCTGACGTTTCATCGCTCAGGGTGTGGCTGCTGCGTGCAGCTAGAAAGCCTCTGTCGAGGCCACGCGTCAGGCAATAAATGTTAAACGGAATATGCTATTCACGCAGTCAGCTAGTCAGCTTTGAGTAATGTGGGTGCTGCAAAGCAGATGCCAATGTCCTGAGGCAATATTTCATGTCTTAAACTATACTTTTATACAATTAAGTGTGTCCCGCCTCCTGTAGACTTCCTGTGGACCATTAGCCTCCAGTGAAGGTCAGGATCACAATAGTTTGGATTCATCTCACATTAATCCACTTTCCTCCAGCGGTTTACACCCAAAACAAGATAAGCTTTGGCGTCAGGCATCTCCATGCTGTCTGAACAATAAGAAGAACTGTCACCATGGGAGCCTCCACTGAGAGACCAAATCACCAGCTGGGGACGAGAAGAACAACAATGTAAGCCGATAAGCCACACACAAACATAAAAATCCATGTGAGGCTGGAAAAACTAGGCCATCCCTTCACACACACACACACACACACACACACACACACACACACACACACACACACACACACACACACACACACACACACACACACACACACACACACACACACACACACACACACACACACACACACACAGCGCCTCAAACTGTAGAGGTTGGGTGCCCTTCCCTTACCCTGTTTTACATTTATATCACACCCCACAGACAACAGACAGCTTAAGTTAGGGGGTCCAAACCTTTTTCCTCCTTGTAGCGCCCCCTACTTGTATCCAACCTGTGCACACACACTGCGAAAGAGAAAACATCCTCGTCACAAACGACACAGTCTGGTCTAGACCTGTCCTGACCTTCAACAACACCAAAGTAACCATAGTTTTTAGGCTATAATTTTTTAGAGTAAAGACAATACAAAAAGTTGACGTGCAAATCTAATTGTGACAACCTCAGAGCTGACCAAGCCTGTTAACAGTAGAGACCCACACTGGGTCCCAGGTTAGGAAGGGGGCTACACATGAGTGTGTGTGGCTGAGCCCTAAGACAGACTAAACCAAGCAAACTCTGGATCAGCTGCATTTGAACATCTCAGCATAATGTGCAAATTTCACATACAGCTAGCTGATCATGTCATGGCTGTTAACAAAGGGTTCAACGATGCTACAAACTGTAACGTGCCACATCCTGAATCCTTTTTATTCAGGGTGAGTGTGTAGCAGGTGAAACTTGTGAGCACCAACACAAACTCGGGGCTAAACCCACAGGAGAGAGAGAGAGAGAGAGAGAGAGAGAGAGAGAGAGAGAGAGAGAGAGAGAGAGAGAGAGAGAGAGAGAGAGAGAGAGAGAGAGAGAGGGCTATCCGCAGTGCAGAGGAGGACGATGATGATGATGATGATGATGATGATGATGATGATGTCAGTGTGCTGCATCCCAGGGGTTTCTTACCCGCTAATGCAGGCTGCGAGTCCAGCCAACACTGAGCCTCTCCCCGGCTGTCATTTCACACGTAAACGAAGAGTAGATAAAACATATCCGCTATGTTGTAAGGTGTTACTAACATACAGGGTTCCCACACCTTTTTCATGAACAAATTCAAGCACTTTTAAAGCACCTTCAAGCACCAGTTTTTCCATTTTTCCTGCATCTTTAAATAGGTAGCCTACTAGTTGTGTTTGCCATGATGGTCATGGGAAGCGCAGCGGTGCCACTGTATGGCATAATAATATGGGTCTAATTAGCATTATTTCATATGGTGGTAGATTGACTATTTTGATTTTTAACTCATTGTGAAATTTCAAGCATTTTCAAGCACTTCACAAAAAATTCAAGCATTTTCACAACCTTGAAAACACTGAATTGAAATTCAAGCATTTTCAAGGAATTCAAGCACCCGTGGGAACCCTGAACATAACAGCAATAAACATGTAGTTTGGTTGGTTATTTTCGGACACACACACACACACACACACACACACACACACACACACACACACACACAAACAAACAAAGACCTAACAAAGCGGCACAGCTGTGACAGCATCCGCAGCTAAAGCCATGTTACTTACCGGGTTGGAGAGCAGCCTCCTGGTGTAACACAGCCGGGCTCTCTGCCTCCTTTACTGCATCGTGGCTGTACGGAAGCTGCTGTGATGTGTCGGCCAAGCTTTTGTTTTTTCTTTCTAATATTTAAGACCCTTCCTGGCAGTAAAGCCGATATTTCTTTGGTCTATTTTCTTTCTGTCACAGCCAGCCGCATCTTCTGCCTTCGGGGAGATATTTCCTGGCTGTTTTTGGCAGCTCTTTACCGGCTCGAGCCGGTATTCAAACGCGGGCGCGCAAAAACCCGCGACGGCATGTGAACGCGCGCACACACACACACACCTACGCTTATACACACACACATACACACGCCGTGTTTGATTGCCGATGGGAAAAACGGCACAATATGAGCAGCTGAGTGATGTTTTGTTCATATTGAATCTTGTGACTCCTGCAGGTTAAACATGAGCTTATTATTCACAAACAAACAAACCATGAGCCGATAGCACACGCTCAGCTGTAGGTGGAACAATAGGTTGAGCTCGTGACCTATTTTTTTTACGCATTTTTATCATTGAACTTGAACGCAGCTCGAGCTCGTCCTGGCGTGTGCGCGCGCACTACGGAGCACATGTGTACACTGAGCGCGCGGCTGGGATGAACAGGTTTGTTCCAGTTAGGAGGCAGCACCCCTGTGTCCTACCCACACGCACTGTAATAAACCAATACACTGTGTGTGTTTCTTTGTACTGTCTGTGGTTTGTGCTGACTTCCTGTTACACCTGAACACACATGAACAATGACGTGAGAATACAGAGGAAGATGAAAATTGCGTCCTCTTTTCTTTGAGACTCATTTTTTGCCTATCTTTGGACTGTTTGACTTAATTAGAAGCCGGCATTGGTGTGTCATTTTAATGAACACAAAGTTGATTAGTAAAGAAATCCCTCAAGTCTACAAATATAGTCAAATTGAATGTCATCACAACATGACCCATATTTTGCTTTTGGAGAACAGTGAAGCCAATAGTACCCTTTCACTCTTTATTCTCTAGCAACGGTATGAGCAGTATTAGAATTACTTTAAATTATTTTAAATGGTGCCGCACTTTCAAGAGCCGTGTTCAAGGCTAAGATCAATATAATTTGACCTAATAAAGTTACAAATGTCATTATCAAACCGACCCTTTCAGAAGAAAATATTGTTGTCGTTTTTGTTAAATCTAATTTTAAAATTGCACATTTCTAAAAATGTTGATGAATGCCATAATTAATTCAGCCAGCTCTGTGTAATGTATAATTCACGTACCTGTCTCTCGGCCGTAACTGATCCTTTGACCTAGAGTGTGCTGAGTGTTCAGAACTGCCCTGACCTCAAATACTTACATACTTACTGTGATGCAGGGGTGTGTCTAAGGGGTGGCCAGACAAGGTCCAGCCCTGAAATTTGATTGGACCCCCTTTAGAGTTGTAACTGGTTAATGACCATGTTAGAAGGTTTGGGGGAAAAGGTTGAGCTGCATCTCCATCCTGCCTGGAGACTGGCAGTTTCTATAAAAATACAACTGTTTGGTGGTCAAATCTGATCACTTTGCCTTTTAAATTCAAGATGTTCAAGTCTCTAGATGAGTGTCGATATTCACAGCCGCTTACACAAACAGTAAAAATGTTTAAAATATATACTATAATACTCTTGGTTTGCACAAGTGGCTTCAGTTTAATTCCCTTCTCTTTTCTCCAAACCGAGGACCTCTACTCAGGCTCAATCATAAAGTCTCTAAAATTGCTAGAATTGCTTGTTCTTGTATTGAGTTGATTGGGAGGATCAGCATGGCATCACATCCTTGATATCCCATTCAAGATGGCACTGGTCGGCCATGTGCTCACTGATCATGACGTAACAAAAGTCCCAAGTCCAACATAGAAAAGGTGTGCAAAGTCAGTTAGTCAGGGAGTGTAGAGTGACTCCCAGGAGACAGGGAAACTATAAAGATGATTGAATGTTTCTACTACGTTGATTATCCTTTTAACTTCAATTTTAGATTTAGTTAATTTTCTCTTCATTTCAATTCCTATTCCAATTGCTTTTGAAATCTCAGTAAAATACAAAACTAAACGGTTTTGTCTTACAAATAAGATTTCACTCTATTGGAGATTTGTCTCAGTGATCAAATTCACAATGAGTCTCTGGAGTGACATGCTAAAAATAGCCTAAAAACACCCTCCTTACTTTCACCCATTGCGTCAAGGATCCTATTCTTCTACCTTTGCGTTTATAACTGTTTTGTATTGTTGTCTTTGTTTTCCTTCAGCATTAGGTTCTCCCTCTGGGTGTAAAGTTACAGCTGGTTATAATGGTTTTCACGAACACCTGAGGTACGTAATGTTTGGGGCGAACACAAGGCTGTACTGGTAAAGGAAATGTAGAGTGAAAAGACTAGCTAGAGAACAATAACCTGTCACTGCAATATTTGCTGTACACATAGGTTAATAGGTACAACTGCCTCAGGATGTCGTGACGTTGTAGGTTGCAGTTGAAAGCAAGCAACAGAAATGAGGACATGTAAGCCATAAACGTGTTGGATTAATGGACTTTAGAGCATAGAGAAGCCTTAATCTTAAAGCTACATACTGCAAAGAGCTCACCGCACCGACGTAGACCTACAATGAAATCAGGTTTGGCCTCATTGTAACAGATATGTACTGGTCAAGCATATAAACACCTTGATGTAGTAACTGGAAGATAATTAGACCATTTAGTCTAGAACTGTGATTTCAAGAGAAATCCTGAATTTTTAAACACCGTGAATTTGAAACATCACCAATCCGCTTCTCCTCTCCTCTATATATATATATATATATATATATATAGGCTTGCGATGGAGCTTTTCCTGTGAGATGAGGGAGTTGCAGTCAACAACTACACCACTAGATGTCACTAAATCCTCCACATTGCTCTCTTTAAACACTTTTACTCCTGTGACAAATTTTATGACCTCCTAAATTGCGATGCTCCACTCCACTCCACTGTGAAATTATAAACACCATTTAAATGGTTTCAATGGATCTAGGGGTTAAACTTTAGATTAATACAAGGTTCTGTCTCAGCAGCTTTGACGCAGGAGAACTGCAACCAGCAGGAACGCAAACTAACAGTGTCTTCAAACTGATACAGCGAGGCCCTCTGCACATGCAGCAGCTGGATTTCTTTGTGCTGGCACGAGTTATTGTTTTCTTGTGGAGAAATTGAAGACACTGAAGAGTACATTCTGATTTGAATTCAGTTTCAACTTTAGTGACCTTCTATGCACAGACAATGAGATGACACATGTACAGCAGAAGAGAAACAAGAGAATGTCAGCATCTAACAGGGCTACCACGTATGTGAAAATATACAAGTAAACAATGACACTTAACTCCTACATGGAGCATGCTGGTGTCATAAACTATTTACACTGTGCTCTGTGCCCCACCTTGTGCATAACTTGAGTATGTGTAGGCAGACGACTAAACCCAAGTTTGTGTTATGCAATCTGGCTCCATGACCCTGCTCTGAACTAAACTTTGATAGCTGTATACTATATGATCACTGTATAACCATATCCTAAAAGTAGATATTGGTGTTGATCTCTCGCCCTTTGAACCTTTAACTCTGCTACTCTTGATCTCATTTACTTGCACCTGATTATAGATAGTAGATTATTGGATGAAATTCACAAGGAACCAAGGCTGGATTAACCCGACAAAGCAGGTCTGTGCCCTGGGATGCTAAATAAATCCAAGTTCACTATGTTTAGTTGGTTGCACATAATTTGATCAGTTGCAGATTTGTTTAGTAATTTCAAGCAGATAAATACAATATAGCATTGTTACATATTATTATCTGGTTATATGACTGTGTCACAGTCTAGATGTAGGATTTGCCTTTAGTTAAGATTGTGTTTACATGTTGCATGAATAATGTTAAGGTTTAATCAAACTAAGGCCTCAAACTAAATGACACAGAACATCTGGGGCTATAGGCAGTAATCCATCATATGACTGAAGGTGTGTGGAGGGACAGGAGGAAGCCAACAATAAACTTTTGCAGCCCCCTTACAGGTGAATTTTGCCACACAAGATGTCTAAATGAAGACAAAGAGTCTGCTGTGGTGTTTGATTATTGTGTGAACAGCAGAAATTAGTGACTTGTTTGCGATAAACAAACTGGATTAATGAACTTTAGAATGTAAAGTACTGCACAGGGCTTGACGGTCAAAGCAAACCTACAATAGCATCAGGTTTGGCCTTATTGTAACAGAGCTATCTGTACTGGTCAAACACATAAACACCTTGATGTAGTCTTTGTAATTTAATGAGACCATATTGTAAATGCTAACAAAGTCTACAAGGGAAATTAGTGTACAATAACAGAGCTAACTGCTCAGTCAGATAATCATTTGTTTTGGACCTCTTTTCCTGTAAAGCATGAGGAAGCTTCAAAAAGGAAATGATAGTCCTAAATTTAGATGGGGACAGAAAGAACAGCCTGTTAGGTCTTAAAATAGGAACAGTTCATGTCCCGCTGTGCTTCAAACAAACTAGACAGTACAACAGGCGTCCGGCATTGACTGCTGTAAAGGCAAAAAAAATATGTTCTGAAAGGGCTCACAAGGTCAGACTAATAAGATAACACACGTCAAAAAATTCTGACGCGACAGTAGGAAAAGCCAATGTGTAAGTAATCAAACAAATGATGGCTGAATTCCATTTAGCTGCTTCAGTTTCAGAGCCCTTGTATTGTGCATGACTTGCTGTCATGCAGTCAAAATGTCTGCCGGGGAAAAGGCCTTTGGTGTCCCAATTCGGTGATGTAGATGTGTGAGAAGTCAGAAAAAAGCTTGAGAGAAACCCTGCTTAGTCTCCCACCTCTGCACACATGAACAATCATGGTATACAGTTGAAGTCTCTGATTCTGCAGAAGCATACTGAGGTCTTCATGATGGCATGTTGGCTCTTTGACAGAGACTCCACCGGTCTAGTGTGGTGCTTCTGTGACAAAGTATCCATTATACTGTTACACTTTCAACTATATTATATGTTTGTATGTTGCTATACTCTGTGTGTCTTTCTTTGAGAAATAAGACTACAGCTTGTCTTATCTTAGACTTGTTAAAGGACCAGCCAAGGGACTGGGCAGCCAGTTAGGTCCAGTATGAATGCCGGTTATTCATAGTTTTTTACGAGGAGTTAACTTTCAGGGCTAGGATAAGGATCCAGTTCCTCATCATGGGACGACTCTCTTTTTAAGATAACAACAGAACTTCAGGTAACTCATAATGAAGTGGCAAGCTCCATGATCACACCAGGACAGGGCAAGAACTATATAAACGTGTGTTACTTTCTTTTACCCCTTATCAGACTGTGAACCACTTTTGTGTGACGATCTCTGACCTTTAAGCTGAAATACTACAGAGTCATATACTGTAGCGGTGTTCTTATTGTATGCTCATATTGTCTTCTTAACCTCATTTTATTCTTACTTTATTAAATAAATCAACAACAAAGACAATATTGGAATAACTCTGTTAACTATTTATTTAGATTTTCTCCTATTGGTACTATGAGTAGTGACTTTTGTCTTCCTAATCTCTGAGTCTTTGCAATAAATGCACATTGTGCTGTGCTGTTGTAATTAATCGCAGCCTATAGTCAGAGTATTGAATAGATCACTATGTGCCGACAGCTAAACACACTTATGTAACATTTTAACACCTGTGGCTGTAAACGTTGTGAAATGTGATCTCACACATATAGCCACAAACAACCCCAACGTCAATCATTGAAAATCTTATCTACAGCATAAGCTCTTTTATCAAGTGAAAAATGGAATACATGAAAGAAAATCAAACAAGACAAGAGTTTTGCTTTGCATAGGTTCATTCTTTCTATATGAATTTATTTCTCTCACTTGTTTTGGTCTTGTGCAATTAGCAAAATACTTTTGCTCTTTTACAAATGATAATAGGCACAAACAAACGGTACAGTACATACACACCTTCTGAAATGTATCCAGAGGCATACACAGAAATATTTAATAATACATGTCAATGCAGTAAAATACAATACAGAATTAAAATGAAAACAATTTCTTTATCATGGACGTAAACTAAGATATTACTGAGGGAAATAAAAACGTTGCTACAATAATGCAACTTCATAAAATACCTGTCAAGTAATAAAGCTATGAAAGGTGTGGTTATATTTCTGCTCCAGCATGCAGCTCATACTTTCACGAAACACTCTTTAATGATCAACTCCCTGATTTTTTTTTCTTTTTTCTCTTTTTTCTAAGTCGCCAACAACATCTACAAGTTCAGAAATGTCCTCCAAGTTCACGGCTGATTCTCAGAAACTCAAAAGTGATCTCAGGGGAGTTTTAGAGGTACTACCGGTGCTGTGACCAAATCAGAAGTGAACCTTTGAAACAATCATTATGCAACACAAAGACTACACTGTGTGACATCTATTTCTTGCTCAGTGTTTTGTTTCCCACGGTAACTTGAATGTTAATCAGTGTTACTTCCTCCCGAACTGAAAAACATAACTTGGCACCCTGAAAGACTTTTTTTTTTTCATCTCACTTGCCCGTGCCTGTCTGCCTGTTTGTCCATCTGTCCTTCTACCCACTCACGAGCGCCTCGCTTGTCCACCTCCAGTCCCGTCGCGGCACCAATTAATCTACCAAAACACATGAACAGACCTGTTAGTTTTGTCTACAGGATTTCTCAAATGCAGCTCACGACCCACAGTTGAAGAGAAATTCCGTTACAGCACAATCAAAACCTTTCAGGACATTTTTGTAAAATGTGTTCACCTCTGCTGAAATAGAAACATCCTATATGTGTAAAATGATATGTTTCGTTATCACTGCAGGTGAATAGGAAGCTAGTGTGGTTAGCTGGCAGCTTGGGAGCAAATAAAATATAGTTAAGTATAAAAACTATTAATTTGGAAAGATTTAAAAGGCATGCACTACTTTCCCTATACATTTTTTTTTCATTTTCATCATTTCCTGAATCTCTACTAAAAGTTGGAATGTGTAAAGTTAGCAGGACCCATAGACAGAAAGGCCACAATGATGAGAGTAAGACCCAAGTGTGAAAATACCGGAATTTCTCGTTAATGCAACGCAATATAATTTGGTAATGTCCACAGTACTCATTGTGCTCGATATAAAGGTAGTTATATGATTTGGAGCCACAGAACCTGAGTGTTTAAAATGACTCGTGGAGTTGGCATGAATGAAAATCAGAAATATAGGAAGGAAGACTGCTGTTCTATTATTATTTTTGTGGTCGTACGAGGTTTGTTCTCGACAACCTAAAATTGGCTCATTCACAGTGTTTCCTGGTTTAGCATGAAAGAGATGATATAAAAGTGATAAATTATTAACAGTACTTAAACACAACATACATTTAATCTCTGCTGAAGACTTTAATCTGACAGGATTCAGTTCAGACTTGTGCCATGTTGAAAGTAATTGAAAAATGTTACAGAACTGACCGCTTTAGGTGGCCGCCATGACTTTTAAGTCAAAATTGACAAAACTGAGACACATATTATACGGTCCAGTGTGTAGGATTTAGTGGCAAACTGAATATCCCTCACCTCACCCTCTCCTAGCTAGTAGGAGAACCCAAAGTCGGTGTGAAAAAAACAAACATGAAAGGCCTTTTCTAGAGTTTGTTTGGTTTGTCTATTCTGGGCTTCTGTAGAAACATGGAAGACTCCATGGAAGAGGACCCACTCCTGTAGATATTTAAGGCTTCTTCTTATTTTCAGGTGCTTACGCACAAATGAAACACACACCTATGACTAGTATACTCTATATTTAGCCATTGGGTTCCCCTAAATCTAACACACTGGACCTTTAAATTGCCACTACTAATACGAAGAGGTGCATGTCTGAATCAGACCCCTGTAACGAACTGGTGACTTGTCTAGGGTGTACCTTGCCACTTGCCCAATGTCACCTGGGATTGGCTTCAGCCCCTCGCAACCATAATAAGAACAAGCGGTTACAGAAATGGATGGATGGATGATGGATGGATGGATTTAATGGGTGGATGGATGGATGGATGGATGGATTTAATGGATGGATGGATATAATGGATGGATGTCTAAAACTGGCTTTAGTGACTTCTTGTTAAGAAATATATCATTCTGAAAGTAGACAAGAGAAAGTGTGTAGTCACTTTGTATTTCCGCCTGTTTCTACTTATTTGGCTGAGTTTCACAAGTGCTATGTCCATAGTTACTGCAGACTAATATTTTATACACTTAAATTAATAGTAGTAGACCAAATATTTGAAATACCTCTTAGTTTAAAACAATACAGTACAGTAAGTGCAACCTCTAAAATAATCTCTGAAACAGAACATTAGGACCTTCATAAAGAGAGGTATCACTGCAGGACTGCTGTATCTGACTGCACTAGTTTTAGCTGGTTAGATTTAATAAACTTGACACTGTGTTAGCTATTTGTAACGTGGATTATGTTCAGACAACTTTGTCCTTGGTTAAGTCCAAAGTCCCTGCTGGTATTTGATTGTAAAACCAGTGTTGGTCATCTTTTCTGAGAGTCAGTTAGCTTGCACTCTCTGTCTTCCTGTTTGCATGAATGCTTTGTCAATGCCCGACTGCCCGAAAGCTAGCTATAGATGACATTAGCACTTCTGGATGCTCACAGGAGGGAACTCATTCTCGTCGTCCAGACACACAGGTCCAGCAGCGAACTCGTGTTCTGGGATGACTTCGCCTTTCTTTGCCCCGCCATCTTCAGAGTAACCTGAGTAGAAACAGGTGACAGATCATTATCACCTAACATGCATGAAACAAATAAGACCCAATCTAAAAAAGGTCCTGGGGACATTCAGGCATGGTCCAAACAGAACTGAGGATAGTTAGACCCAATAGGAACAAGTATCCAGTCTTGATTTAGAAACATTTAGCAAACCCCTACCTATATTGACGGATGACAGTAGTAGCTCACTGCTTCTGTCTCCATGAAAAACTGTTGTTTTCTACAAACATCACACTTACACACTTTAGATGAAGCTATCCGGTCATAAAAAGTGGAATAAAAAGCCCAAACTCAAATCCTTGAACACTTCATTTTAGATGGGGAAGTTATTTTAAGTGTAAAGAAAGCGGACATCCTGAATGAGCTGATCTGAGGGTGAAGACAAACCCTTCCTCTTACACACAGATGGAGGAAATGTCTGCGTCTACTAACCGGTAAGAGTTGCAGTGATGGGGCCAGAGGCTGGTAAGGCAGCGGTCGCAGCATAGGAAGGACAAGCCTGTACTGGCCCTGTGACCTTTGACCCCTCTAACTCTGTACCTTCGCCTTGGTCATCATCAACACCAAAAATCCTAAAAGAAGAAAGATAGAGAAGAAAGTTTAACTTGACTTTCAACTTGTTTTTTAGATGGAGATAAAAAACAGGAAGTGTGCTGGTTTCAGTAGCTTCCACAGGGTCTGAAGACCATGGATTAGCTTTTAGATTCATAGTGTACAGGCAAAATATTACCCCCTTTCCACCTGGTACTAACATGCAACCAGTATCTGAATACACTATGTGGATGATGAGAGCTGCTCACGGGCCTTGGATTTATGTTTGACTAAGGCTTTGGCTGGTTAATGGGTGCTATTGATCAAAGGGTTGGTAGGTCTAGCTCGTCCTGTTCACATGTTGAAGTATCCTCAGCAACACACAAAAGCCAAAATTGCCAAGTTCATGTCAACATCCAATTTTTAATTAACTGATTTCTTTGAAAGACATAACTTGGTGTTTTGTAATACAGTTGTCCCTCACTATAACGTGGTTCACCTTTTGCGGTCTCGCTGTTTCGCAGATTTTTTTGTGTGTAATTTTGCATGCTTTTTTTTACAGCGTACTGTACAGTATGAACGTGCATTGTGTTCTACACCTGTACTATGATGACGACTGGCTGAGGTTGAGTAAAATTCCATGATAAGCCAATCAGAGGTGGAGTTGGGCGGGTGTTGCTTACACAAATTGTCGGGCACACAAAGACAACGCAGGACATTCATGTGAGTCAACGAGAAACAGGGACGGCGAGCCCGAATAGTCTAAAAGTCGCCTTCTTTAAATGGAAGTATTGATGGTAATGGTAAATGGTAAGACCAGAGAAAGTCTCTCTTAATGTAGTTCTGTTTGGGTGAGTCTTGGATTGTAAATGTATCATAAATATGAGTTGAATCATTCACAATCCTACCTGTGTTTTTGCGCCAACATGCACTCGCCTCCATCCTGTGGATCCACGTTGTAAATGAACAGCTGGCCGTCAGCTGTGGCCACCAGCAGCCGCGGAAGCTTCTGGATCCTGAAAGAATCAGATTGAGCATGGATTTCAGTTTTTTTTTTTGCTATGTTCAATCTAGCACAGATCAGCTGTTAGACTCTCAAACATGTAACATAAGAGGACAGAGGAGCTCACGTAGCCAGGGTGCAGACGTTCCTCTGGCCGGACGTGAGGAGGTGAACGGTGGCGAAGGCCCGATCCTGGCTCATCATGCCGGATACCTGAGCAGGGAAGTAGCTGCTGGCTGCTGAGAACATCTTTCCCACGTAGGATGTCCAGGTGGCAGCCTCGTCCCCTCCGCTGCAAACAGAGTAACAAGCTTCCCTTAGAACAAGTTCATCCTACAACTTGATTTATGCCACATGTTAAATTAACATTTGTGTGTGTGTGTGTGTGTGTGTGTGTGTGTGTGTGTGTGTGTGTACCTTGGTCCCATTTGCTCCATTTTAAAGATATGTACTGTCTCTGTGTTGCTGGATGCACAGAGAAACTGGCCATCCGGACTGAATGATAAAGAGCTTATATTGACATACCTGCAGACAGACAGACAGACACAAAAAACAAGCAAGGACACTTGAGGAATCAATCATTTAAAGCACATAATTAGCAGGCTACAAGCTGATACGTCTGATCTCATTAGTCACCGGGGTGTAGTAAAGTGTCTATACATTTATTTAATATCATTGTTTTTTGTTATTTAATAAGGTTTAAGGTCTATTTCATTTAGAGAATGCAGATTTCTATGTGTTTGGACTCTGACCTCTTCATGCCCCGTCGAAACTCAAACAGGCGCAGGCCCTCGGGAATGGAAAACACTCGGATGACGGTACCCTGTAGAGACAGAAGCCAGTGAGGTGTTCGCTTTACAGCATGTTTCCTTGACGTGCGAAAAATAGATATGTAAATATTTCTGTTAGAAACTTGGCGGTGTACAGCAGCTGTTCTTTGCTTATGAAGATCTTCAGTGTTTTTAATAATCTTCCATGAGTAAGAATCTAAAGCCCTGCTGCCTTTGAGCCTCTTGTTTCCAACAATACAACACAAAAGCTTTGAAATAAATAACAAACAATGTACAGATTATTTTGTTATTGTTATTGACAATTTTGTATTAATCCATCTTTTGGATTTTGAATTTTTTCTTGTACAATTAAATGTAATGATGGCACTGGTGGAAAAGTCACCGAAATCACAAGAATTCATCCTATGGGGACCTTGAAGATTCAAAGTAAACTGAATGGACTTTCCCTTGCCATGAATGAAAGTGCAGATTAAAGACAACCTATGTCCTGATGGTAAGGTAAAAAAAGATGGTTAGAAAGTTGTTATTATTCCCTGGCGACCCTGAACATCCATAACAGGACCAAAGTGGACAGATGGAGGGATAGAGTTTCATAGAGGCTCACTTTTGTCTCATATTTGGTAACTAATCGGTCTTTCTTACCTTCTCTGAGGCACTGGCAAGTTTGGTGGCCGAGGCGTTGAAGGTGAGAGCTGCCAGAGGACTGTCATGGGCCGGGATCATTGTCAATGTGCTCTGAAATAATCAAGAAGATGACAAAGAAGAAAGAGTGTTATTCCATGCTGATAAACTGTTCATGTCACTAAGACTAAGTATGACTAAGTCTGTGAACCACAGAACACCTTTCCACTTCCCACTGGTCCTTCTCAGATGAGCTGGAGGCAGCATTTCTAGATGTTGCTGACATCTGACTTTCTCTTTGCATGGTAGAGTCTTAACTTGCATTTACAGATGAACCATTACAGACATTGGGGATTTAATGCTGTTTTTTTAGCCTTGCCCTTTACTTGCGATTTCTTCTGATTCTCTAAATCTTTTAATGATATTATGAATTATAGATGGTGAAATCCATAAATTCTTTGAAATTGTGCATTGAGAAACATTGTTTTTAAACAGTTGGACTATTTGCCCACGCAGTTTTTTTAGAAAGTGGTGAACCTTGCCTCATCCTTGCTTTTTAACAGCTGAGCCTTTCGATGCCCTTGGATACAGTCACCTGTTACCAGTGCCTACGCTATTTACCTGAGGAATGTTCCAAACAGGTTTTAAGGTTGTTTTAAGCATTCAGCAACGTTCACAATCTTTTATTAATCCTTTCCCAACTGTGTGATCCTGGTGTGTGTGTGTGTGTGTGTGTGTGTGTGTGTGTGTGTGTGTGTGTGTGTGTGTGTGTGTGTGTGTTGTTTTCTGCCTGGGTTCACATTAACAGCCAGCGTGTGGAAGAGATCAGCTGACATCTTTCCAGGAAAAAAAAGAAACCCGAGTTTATCTGAATCTGAGCAAAATTAAAAACATGACGTGGTTTCACCTGAAAGTGAAGGAACAACTAGAGCTGGTTTCTGTGAGAAAACAACACACACTGGACCAAAGTGAGAAACTTTACGCTTGAGTGCACAAAGAGAAGATTGTTATCACATGTCCTACCTTACAGTATCACAGCTACTCACTGTCAGATTATTACATTTTCTGACCTTATGTCCAAAGAACTCCCCCTGAGAGCACTCGGCGATACTCTACCTGGTGTGTGCAGCTCACTAATCCTGAAATCTCGAACATTGTATAAAACGGCACCATTCCCACCCAAAAAGTCACCACGTGTTCCTAAAGTCAGTTTCAAGTCAAGTCAAGTGTGAGACCTTTACTTTAAAGCAACATTTCATACAAATAGATATTTTTAGGATTTACTGACCCCATTTGTAATATCACTGTTGTAAATATATCAACAGCGCACATGTATTTGTTATAATTGTGTCTTCTTGATGATCGCCTGTGGTACAAACACTAACAATACTCCAGTGCTCTGAGCTCACAGTCTGGGCAGTCCAGCTAAAAAACGAAGCTAACATTAGCTAACAGCAGCTACAGTTTGTAGGAGTTTACTTCACTGTCCATCAGGAAACTCTAAATCAGAGAGAGTTGAGGTAAAGCAGCCAGATCAGGAAAAAACAGGAAATTCCAGCGTGAGAACAAGTCAATGTAGCATCAACTTCATTTATAATCTGTTATTTTAATGGTATAAAAGTAACACAATGTGGTTTTAAATGTTAAAAGAGTTTTGACCCACTGTGAGTCTGATATAACCAACGTATCCACACTTTGAATAACTAGATCTCAAAAACAGCTTAATTTTTCAACAGCGTACTTGATTATGTGTATTAATGTAAAATAAAACTAGATGTAAAACAATGTGTAAATCCAATATGTACTCAAGCTAAATATAAAGTATATGTTTGAAGACATGGTTGACTTTTTTCTGCCTTCAAATGATGTGATGTCTCATTTTAAAGTCATTTTTCCAGCCAATATAGACATAACTACGGTGGCCGGGAACCCTCAATGCTGCAAATAAAAGAAACGCTGCAAACAAAAAGAAACAGCGCTGCAAATAAAAGAAACGCTGCAAACAAAAAGAAACAGCGCTGCAAATAAAAAAGAAACGCCACTGCAAATAAAAAAGAAACGCCGCTGCAAATAAGAGCAACAGCGCTGCAAATAAAAGAAACGCTGCAAACAAAAAGTAACAGCGCTGCAAATAAAAGAAACGCTGCAAACAAAAAGTAACGGCGCTGCAAATAAAAGAAACGCTGCAAACAAAAAGAAACGGCGCTGCAAATAAAAGAAACGCTGCAAACAAAAAGAAACGGCGCTGCAAATAAAAGAAACGCTGCAAACAATAAGAAACAGCGCTGCAATAAAAGAAACTTCACAACAGAAGTGAATTACCGGGGACTATTATTGCCGGTGCACCTGTAGTTTTTTTATGTGAGCGAGAAAAAGAAGAAGAAGTACAGAAGCGTATTGCATTCACTTGAAAAAAATTAATTAGACACCTGATCCCGTAATTACGAGATAAGGAAAGGTGCCTTATTGGGCACTGCACTTCGGTAAAGTTAGAAAGATATTGGCACTTCCAATATCTTTCTAACTTTACCGAAGTGCATCTAATAAATTAGATCAGGTGTCTAATTTATTTTTTTCAAGTGAATGCAATACACGTCTGTACTTCTTCTTCTTCTTCTCGCTCACATGAAAAACTACAGGTGCACCGGCAATAATAGTCCCAGGTAATTCACTTCTGTTGTGAAGTTTCTTTTATTGCAGCGCTGTTTCTTATTGTTTGCAGCGTTCCTTTTATTTGCAGCGCTGTTACTTTTTGTTTGCAGCGTTTCTTTCATTTGCAGCGCTGTTTCTTTTTGATTGCAGCGTTTCTTTTATTTGCAGCGCTGTTTCTTTTTGTTTGCAGCGTTTCTTTTATTTGCAGCGCTGTTTCTTTTTGTTCGCAGTGTTTCTTTTATTTGCAGCATCGAGGGTTCCCGGCCACTTTACATAACACTGTCAAAGTGATTACAACACTGAACGAGGAAGGTTTGTCTTAATGAGATAAGTTAGTATGTTGTTACAAAGGCAAACATCTCTTAGAGATATGACATATGTTGTTATTATGTGGAAAATTATGATGTGTACCAAAGAAAGCTTTTCATCCTAACAATTCTGAAAATGTTAGCACTGTGTATGAGTGAGGAAAAATAGATTGCACACAATACATAAAAAGTTTATAGATATAACGAGATAAAGTTATACGTTGTTATAAAAGTGTTTGTATTAGAGAAGGGTACGTTCATGACACTGATATAGACTCATTTTTACCACCAAAAATATTAGAAAGAGTGTATGGTAGTTACCAACGAACAAGTGAGGAACGTATCCGAAACATAGTTAGTGACTCGGAATAGAGGACTATGTAGATAATAGAGAAGTGACTCAGAGATACTAAATTCATGAATCAGCAAAAAAAACAAAAAAACAACAAACAAAAAAAACACCAGTAAAAATTCTACTTGTCATAGTCATGAAGTAATAATATATTACATAATTGAGAGGACACAAAAAGAGTTGATAACTGTTACCATGTTAACTGTAAAATAAAATAAGTCAGCTGCCTCCATTTTAAATCACAAAGATGTCAGATTAATGCTGGATAATATTCCACGTTTTCTTACCAAATTGTTGGCATCGTACACTATGATCTCCCCAATGGTGGCACTACCGGGGTACGCTAGGTAGGAGTTGGAATGGTTGACAGACAAAGCACAAAGACCTGTGAGAGGAGAGAAAGGACAGAATCAGCTTCAACCTGAATAGAGGTGAGTACAGGCAACCATCGCTCAACTCATCGGGACCAATTTTCATTCTATACCAGCACACCACTCCACACCCTCTCCTCCTTGTACTGTACAGATACTGATATTTATCGCTGCTGATTACTTCACCAGCAGGCTGTGTCAAATCAGTAGTGCATGATATGTAAAGCTACTCAGTGAAGGCAGCTGTCATTGATTTGATAAACGTGATACATATTAGGCCTGAATGTCTAGCAAAACATCAAGAGCAACAAGCACAAGCTTTTGGCCACTTGGGGCAGCAGAACAAACTGTGAGCTCTGGCACATTATGGCCTTGTGTTATTTTGTTGTTGTTTTAATGAACTGATAGTAAAAGCTGCTTATTTACTCATCCATCAGAACAACATGTTCATCAGAGTCATGTTTGTGTCTATCTGACGGATGTCCGTCACTATTTACTCTGTTTTAGCTCTGGTTTTGGGCTCCACCAACTCTTGACTTCTGAGACTAGCTAGTATATGCCAACTGTGTCTCTCTGTTGCTTGCTGCTAAACAGGTCGTGTAGAGTGGGTTGTAAGAACAGCTGCCTGCTGGGGCCAAACTATGTTATACATACAGGGACTGATGTGATTCACCATTGATGTAAAAATATTGACTATAGCTGCTTTAAAGGACCAGTGTGTAGGATTTAGCGTCACAAGCGGCGATGTTGGAAATTGCAACCAAGTGAATCGCCTCACCCTCTACTTCCTATAGCGTGAAGGAAAATCTGCAGTGAATTTCACAAAAAATAGAAAGGTCCTATAGAGCTAGTTTTTAGTTTGTCTGTTCCGGCTACTCTAGAAACATGTCAGACTCTGTGGCACATGGAAATATCAGCATTTCATTCTAAGGTAACAAAAACACAACAATTTTTATTTTCACGTGATAAACTAATGAAAACATACAGATTGATATATTTCATTTCTACAATATTCTGTAGACACACTGGCTGGGCCTTTAGCACTACCTACTGTATGAGCCAATAGTCAGTTCCCATCTCCTGATATTAATGTTTTACCTGAGGGGTTGGACGGAGTGTTGAGAAGAGTCTTGAGCAGCTTCATGTCTTTGATGTTGTGAATATAAATGGACTCTTCAAGGCACACCACGAGTCTCTGCAAGACACAGATCACAAAAACATCTCATGCTGCTCACAGCGACATGAAACAGTATTGCTCACTTTATGAGAACGTGCCGAGATCACATTTCTGTCAACAGTCTGCCTGTTGTGTTGTGACAGTAAACATACAGGTCCTCTCAGTAACAAAGCACATAGACTCCACCTTTAACACTCTGATTTGACTAACATGACGCAGTGTAACCTATACATTTGGATATTTTGAATCCAAAATTATAGAATACCTCTATTTTTAGGTTTCTAGGTTACTGACTCTCAGTCGTGCCCCTCTGATGGTGAGGGTTCCAACTTCACTATTTTCACCACCGTCCTGAAGAAACTGCTGCCCGTGCTAATTACAAAATGGGCTGTTTTTCCTTGATAAAATCATTGTGATAACTGAAAGCAATGTGCGGAACAAATATTATAAAATGATTATAAATCAGGTCACTTTTTTAAAAACATTAACATCTTATTTTATATTTGTAAACATTCTGTGGTACTTTTTGCTGGCACGTTCTCGGTAGTGACACCAGAAAGTGCAAAATCCCACCACCACTTCCCAGCAGGTACACTACTTTCAGATGTCACTGTTCTCTCCTCGCTGTGTGCGTGACAGCAGTGTCACAGTTACATTTTTAGGAGCTTAAACACATTCATGTGAGCAAACGTGCATGAGTTTCATTCAGAAATGCTGTCGTAGCTTCTACAATACCTGTAACACTCCCTTTTCTTTTGAAAGGATGGTTACGTTTTTTTTTAAGTGGGGTTTTATGAGGGGACTTATCCATAGTCAGTGTATTATCAATGTTTAATCTACTGCTATAAACAGGTTAAGCAACAAAATATATTTTAGCCTCCTTTAGGTGGCTAAAATATATTTTGCGGCCGCCCCCATGCACAGCAGGACATTGTTTAGCTTCTGTGCTGTCGACTTCTCCAAACTGGGATCGACCGGTATCTACTGCAGGTACTGAGGTAGGTGTCTGCTGATATAAACATACTTTTCATGTGTGGTAGATTGTATCCAGAATGCAAATGGTGATGAGGGACGGTAAAACAAGATGATTCAGCAACACAGGACAAGGCTCAGTGTGTGAATTACTTTCTAAATGTGATAAATCCGATGGATTCACTGTAATACTCAAGTGAAATGGAGTAGCTCACCTGTCTATTGAGCTTGACGGCCAGGATCTTGTCGGGGTAGCTATAGTTGCAGATCTCCGTGCCCTTCTTGAAGTGATAGATGTTCATACGTTGAGGCATGGCGGTGCTCACCACGACTACCAGACTGCTAGAGAAGAGGCGCTCCACGATGTAGACATCTGGAGTCTCTGCTGGGTGAGAACAGGAAGCAGACAGACGGGCAGAGATGGAGACAATCACTTACACCCAAGAAGCAGATATAAAACCTACCACAAACCTTGAAAAGCTTAGTATAGTCGCACGCAATGAAAATCGTAGAAATGGGGATAATGAACGCTCTCTCTCTTTGTGTACGAACAGAAGTGACAGAAATAGTTAGGATGTCAATCAGGGATCCTAGAAGTCAATGCATTGCACATGAAACTGTTCTGGAGTTGAAATGATGGAGAGCAGCTCTGACACGCTGTTCTGGTGAAGACTGTTAATAACAGACGGTGGTACAATCCATATCCATTTTTTCAAGACATTAAAATCTTTCAGAATACGTGGACCGGCACCAACAAACACCCTCACTTGTGTTGCTTTCACACAGCAAATACCAGACATTCAATGAGTGTGACTGCTGTTTAGACTGTGGCCTGGGTAACTTACCACCTTAGTTTTTTTTTTTTTGGCTCGAGTCTGCCGATACTTCATTACATGGACAGATTACGAGACAGTAGGTCACTTGACACAGCCATGTATAAGTCCCCACACCCCTTCTACATCGCCCAGAAAGAGACACAAAACCAGCAGAGACAGTCTGCCAGTGAACTGCAGATGAACCTGAATGAATGTATGTTGTTCATAAGAAGGACTCCACCTCTGCAGACATTTGAAAAAAGACAGATCTTTTGTATTTGTCATTTACTGCTGAGCTTTAAGCCTCAACCATGTTTATTCACCTAATAGACTTTAATTTACTTTAAACCGTTTACTGGTTTTTATTTTTAGGTCTCGGTTTCTGTGCACTGATTCATAAACTTTTTTTTTTATCCCATGTGTTTATTTTTTATACGGCCAAAATCTATTTTTGCATTTTTTTATTTTTGTTAAACTTTCGGCTGCATGTTTGCATGAATGGTGCTATATAAATATACAAGGTTTAAGTTTATGAAGAGAGGCTGTCTGACTCCTGTCAAAAGCTTCTTGCAGCACATGCAGCACAGATACACATTACAGGAAACCAGAGAAAGCCAGAGACGAAGCTTCTGTTCTTTTCCAGCTGCTCTGTTCTGATTTAAGATGCTACTTTAACTTATTGTGACAAAGGGGGCGAGAACATGCCATTCTGTCCCAGTTTTTCCACTAAAAGTGTGCTGTGTTCTGTACAACCAGGCTTGTTAGTCATTCTTTTAACCACAGTTCCATCATTAATCATAAATGTGCAGATGCAGGCTTTAACCAGACATATTACACTAATATGTCTGGTTAAATTTTACATATATCAACTGCTTTGGTTAAACGTAAAACATCGTGTAATGCACACTTGAGTCAGCAAGTCCTGTCACACAATGAGAATGAGGGGCAGCGTAATTAATAAATATAATTTTCATATTATAAGTTGAGTTTTGATCATTTCTACCGAGTGAATCAATTATTAATTTGTCGGTACAGGTTTATGTGGTTTATTGTTTGATTGAACTAGAATTGGTTGAATGTGTTTAATGTTTTAACATGTTTAAGAATCCATCCATTCATTTTCAATAATCACTTTTCCTCATCAGGGTCATAGGCCGGAGCCTATCCCATGTGTCGGATTCCAGTGGACAACTCAGAAAACTCTTTTAGATGATTCGACCAGTTCAGGTTATGTGTTATCTGCTGGCTACAGCGACTGAATTCAACACAAAATATATCAAATCAAATAAATCGCATTATATCGAGAGCCTGACCAATACATCAGCATGGACAATGATATCGACTGATTTTAACTTCACACAGATTTAGTGCTATAGGTGTGTCTTCCTAACATGTCACGTTGATATGAACCAGAATACGTCCTACAGAACACCAGCCTGGACCTGACACTGCAGACTAAAGACCAAATGTGCCCATTCTAGGGAAACTCTTCTTCTTTATTGCCATGGGAGGCTGCTGCCAAAAAAACATGAGCACTGTGTAATTAGAGCAAGCCAGACTTGTCTGAGCATCCAGTCACGAGAAACCCTAAAACGACCCAGCGGGCGCTCTGATGTAGAGAGGAGGACTTCTCCGTGGTCTCATTGCTGAGATAATCAATGCTTCTGTTCACATGCACAGAGAATTCCCTTCCTCACCCAGTAATTTATGTAGTGTGGCTGCGGGTCAACACGCATACATCATAATTATGTTAAGCTGATGAAGTCATACTCAGATTTAGCAGAAACTTGGTTAAGGTTTGGCTGAACTGGTGGCTGTAGATAGAGTTGAAACCAGAAGTTTACACACACTATATAAAAAGACACATGTGCTTTTTTTCTTTTTTTTTCTCACTGTCTGACATCTGGAAATTGCACCCAAGGATGAACCAGACTTGTGCAAGTCCACAATTCTCTTTCTGATATCTTGGCTGATTTCTTTTGATTTTCCCATGAGGTTACACAAAGAAGCAGTGTGTTTCAGGTGTGCCTTAAAATACATCCACAGGTGTGTCTTTAAATAACTCAAATGTTGTCAATAAACCTTCCAAAGACATGACATCGTCACCTGGTCCTTCCCAAATTGTTTAAAGGCATAGTAATCTTAGTGTCTGACTTTAAAGAAAGTAATAAAAAAATGTCTAAAAAATACTTATTATTCTGGCATTTAGCAAATAGATACATTTTGGTAATCCTAATGGACCTAAAACAGGAAAAGTGATTGTCTGATTTTGTGTCAGGCAGTGAGAAAAAAAAAGCATGTGTCTTTTTATATAGTGTATGTAAACTTCTGGTTTCAACTGTATGTTTCTGTCTACAAGAATGTTCGCCACATGAAATGACAAGATTATTAAAATAACTTTAGTAACTCTTCTGTAACCCTACTATATCACTGCATTTCACTGCTGCCTCCTACCCAATATAGGATTTGTTTCTTCACCAGTGAAGCTTTAGTCATGCTTCTGGCCTGGCTCTGATAATGGGAGCTGGTCGGTCCATAGTACTGTAAATATTACAAATTGTGTGCCTGAGTGCAGTATATTGAGGGTTCACACAGACACAGAGATTTTATTAAGCTTTCTTCTTATAAAATAAGACTTCATAATAAGGCTGTAGTGTGAACATTCATGTATTCTGCATCAAAATAAAAGATGATTCACAGTTGTCTTTTCATTCACTCTGGTCTATTTCTCTCTAAAGATGCATTAAGAGGTGTGACATGAGGACACACTGACTGACAGGTACTTCATTCAGTGAACCGTATATATGTATATTCTGTATATAATTATTATGTAGTCTGACAGCTGTTGGAATGAAGGATCTGTGGTAACGCTTAATTACTGAGTGGGAAATAAACAGTTAACTCGTAACAAGAGAAAGACTGAAAGAGATAAACCTTAATTAGAGTATGAACAATACACAGATTATGCACTGTGGGTAAATGTAACCAGTGTTTGGCTCTCTTTCACAAACTCAGCCTTCCTTTTAGGGAAAGCTGAGGAGACATGATGTGGCATCGCACTTGAACTCACCCACAGTGGACGTGTCAGTCTGGGACAGATGAACTAATACAAGAGTTCGGTTTACATGAAAGCAGAATGTTTTTTTATCCTGTTTGTCAAATGAAAGTCAATGATCCAGTAGGAACAGGTGGATGATTCTGGAGTCTCCGCTGTCATCATAAAACAGATGAGCAGGCAAATGAGACAGGTGATATGATAAGGTCAGCGTTACAGTGTCTGCCCTGAATGTACTGTGTCATATGATTAGCCAGTGTCTTTAGTTTAACTTTTACACTGGAATGTAATTCTTAACTACATGTGGATGGATGTTTAGCCTGCACTGTTGCAAAGTGCAGTCGGAGCTTCATACTGACCACTCTCATGGATACAGTCCAGTTTTTCCACCATGGTCAGAGAAAACAGCTTGTAGTTGGTCTTTGTTCCCAAAGCCAGTGACCTGCAACACACACACGTAAATATACGTACCATTAGTTCAACTGGAAAGCATCTAGAAAACTCAAATCTGTCTCAGCCTTTCAATTATATTCTTAGCATGGAAGGAATGAGTGTTTATTTTGTGGCACTCCAACTGGAAATACAGGGAAAATATGACACGAGATGATGTAAAATCATCTGGGATGCAGTCACTTCCACATCATCACAGTCCTCCCCGGTTCTTCCTTTAGGGAGCCGCCTAGTGGTGAACTTTATCATCTAAAAGAGGTTTGCTCTGCTGGGATCAGCTCAACAATAATTATCAACTTGGTCCACTTTTATCCTCATCTTACAGTCCTGCTTTGCTCAAGGAAATGCAGTACTTCAGTGATAACCAAATGACATACAATGAGTATGGAGTTTTGGTCATGTGATAATAGGTAAGATATGTCTAAGGAAGACCATGGGACAGGGTCGAGAGCACGAACAGTTAGCAGATAGATCTGAAATTAAAGGGACACTCAAGTTCTTTTTACTCATCTCAAGGAGTACCCATAGACAGAAAAAATATCTGTGTAATCACCCACAGGTTTCTAAAGTGCCATTGTGAAGCTCAGGCTCTGGCTAGTACCATCTTGGCAGATCTGTCTCTGCAAAGATCAGGAACGGAGTGAGATGGGCTGAATGACACCCCGGTGCTCAAACAGGTCACCTGTAACAGCACCCACTTGTTAATCAAAGTGGCCATGCTGTGAGTTATGCATAACTTCATTTAATTATAACTTAATATAATTTCAATGGGTGAGTCAGTACAGCTGTCATGAATGGGGAAATTAGCTATAGAGACTGAAACAGTTTTTTGTACCAGGCTGTAAACAAGTTTATTTCTGCTGTGAAGTTGGACATTTCAACATAGGGACATATGGAGCCATGTTCTGGAGCCAGCCCCAAGTGGACGTTTGAGGAACTGCAGTTTTCGGCACTTCTGCATTGGCTTCGCTTCACAGCCACAGAGGTTGCTGCTTGGGAGTACCACTCAGCGGGTAGAGTTTAATGTAAGACACTAACAAGTTGTATTATGGGAAATATAGGATTACAGTGTTTTGGGGTCTTGAGCCATACAAGCGACTGAAAGTTGGGACATCACCACTGCTGCACAGATGATGACCATTTTCTTTTTGATCTTTGTGAAAATGCTAAAGATAACTGCTGAAGTACCTTTAGGGTTTTTTTATTTGCTAAATGATTGTTTACTTTCAAACACAACTATAGTGCTGTGACAGGAACCCTCATAAAACAGAAGCTCTCTCCTTCCTGGACTACAACCTGTTCACAGTGCTGTTTTGTAAATGATAAGACAATGAAAGCAGAAGTTTCTCAATTTTCATTTGTATGCAAGGTTTCCAAAGATCTTACGTTGTTGAAGTGAATTGTGGGATACACCGCTGGAAGCCGAGGCTGGATTACCAACTGGGCAAGATGGGCTCATGTATTTGGGTGGTTCACCGTGTGACAACTGGTTTGGTTTGTGGTAATATCATTTTGTTTGGGAACGGAGTAAAATGCACTCCAAATGTCTACTTGTCCTGCTTTATTTCTTGATTTTGAAGCTCTATTTTGCAAATAATAACCGTGTCAAAAATCTACATTTCTGCCTCAAACAAGTTAACTCAGCCATGCATTTTACTGCTTTGCTTACACCCTTGCTTCATATGTTTTAGAAGCATATTTCACTTCGCTTGGCAGTTGGGAAACCCCCGACTCAAAACCAATCCAAGAAAAGACAAAGGCAATAATTTGTCTGAACACTTGAGAAAACCAGAATAACTTATCATCACAGCGAGACGTTTGTTTAACCGTCGCAGACTTCAGGACCACTCATAAATGTTCATTTGATGTCTTGTCAAACAAGCTAACCAACTTTCTGTTCCTTCCTGTCTCATACCTGCTCGTATTAATCCGCCTGCTGAATGTGTGGACTCTGTCCACACAGACTTACAGGTTAAACTTATCTTGAGACATCAGTTCATTTTTACAGCCATCATTTTTTCTTTTTAGAGCCACCTGTGCTTTCATTCCCTGCAATCAGGTGTGTACATTCCTGTCCTGTCTCGTCCTGTTTGAAAGGAGGATGAAACTGCAGAGAAAATACAGCATACAGTATTTTCACTGCCGCTGCAGAAAAAAAAATGACAGTGTTCTCTCTGATCTCCTCCCTGTTTTGCAAAATAAACAAGAGTTTATTGCAATTTTGGTAGAGAAAATGAGACACTGTACAGATGCAACAGGTAATCAATCATATGCCGGAGACAACACAACAAGTGTCCTGCTGTCTGAAAACTGTCACTGCCACATGGGCTGGTGTGTAGCAAACCCCCAGATAAATACATCCCCCAATCCTTTCTTTCACAACATAGATTGCTCTTATCTTTACATTACTCAGCACTTTAAAGTGGCAGGTCTGTGTGACATCCTGTTTGTTGTGCAATGAGTAGAGCTTACCAAAAACAAGTTTCTGTATTTTTTTTTGTAAGTTTAGAATATTTATATAAGAAGGAGGCCAGTGGCTTTAATGTAGCTGTTTTGAATCCTGAACGAGCAGATCAGCACATTGGCATGGTGTTGCTCATGGTGTAATGATCTATGCAATATGAGTTACTCCCAGGGATTAAAGCTGGCAGACACTACCCTTGAGCAAGGCACTGAAAACCTGTTGTGTACTGGCTTGGTTTGTTTCATGAACAAACCAAGCTTCTACGTGTGAATCTGGCTCCCAGCCTGTGCTGCAAAGTGGAGACACAAAGAAGCTAATGAAAGAGAGGGAGCACGGCTATAAAAAAAAAAGGTGAATAATCCAAATAAATATGCATTTTCTGATAACACAAATGAACACACACACACCCTGACTAACCCTGATTTGATTTGAATAGGGCCTTCCAGCCAGGCCAAGGTATCCGAACCTTAGGATCAATGTTTTAAAAAATAATAATAATAATACATTTCCCATAATGCAACTCCATGTTTGTAGTCCCCAAAGCCAAAATAACCTTGATGACATCAATGGAACATCACCAGGGTTGTTTCAACACAAGTCTGAAGCCCTTCTCCTGCTGCAGAAGATATTATGGAACTGTTTCTACAGACTGGATGGTGGCCTGCTCTCTGCGGTTGATGGTTTTGGTATTAATTACTTAATGGGTGCTCCTTTAATTGGATGGATGTAAGGCGGGGTGTGTCTGGGAAAGCGCTGACTCAATTAATTTGGCACAGCAGACTTCTGTTTACACTCTGCTCTCGTTTTAATGACTAACTGCATATTTTCATGCTGCATTTGTCTAATTTCAGGGAGAAATCAAGCAGGACGAGTCTCTCTTGGACTCGTCCGCTCGTTATCTGCCCGCTTGCTTACGTGGAGTCTTGGTTGAAAGAGGCGCAGCCAAAGCGGATCCCCGGTCCGTCCGGTCCGCCAGGCCCGCCAGCACCCTCTCCGATCTCCATCCCGATTCCCAGCGACCTCCTTCCCCCCCTCCGCCCTGGATTGGAGGCCTGGGATCGGCTGCACCTCTTCGCTCGATGTCGGCGGAAGACGGCTCCAATTTGGGAGAAATGTGAACCGAGTTTTTGTGAAAGTAAGCTCTCGAGGAAGAGCCGGCGGGTTTTTTCTCCGCTACAGATGAGTTCAAATTCAGCCTGAGTGCGGTTGTTTTGGAGGTCGGTTCCCGGGAGCCTGGACGAGAAGACGAGGGGAAAAGAAGCAAAACAAGAACAGCTGACAGAGCTGCGTCGCTTGTTCGCCTCCTCTGATTGGTTCGCAGTCAAACAATGTTGTCACTGGTTCCTATTTTGATTGGTCGGGCGTGCAGTAGTGTGTTTTTCATTGGCTGCCGAGGTGGAGTGGGCTTTGTTTGTGTACGTCCATTCATGTGATGTTGATAAATCCAGAGAACAAAATACATTAGAAAAATACAAAATACAACCAAACCCTAGTCAAAAAATGTGAATTTCACGAATTATTAGTAAATCTCTCCGACAATATCTATTTTTTTCAAGTCATACCACAGACTCCAGACATGTTTCATAACTTTGTTTGAATAAATGTCAACATTTGCAGTTAGATCAGTGGTTATTAGACATTTTGCACCGAAATGGACAGTGGAGGGAGCTGTAGAGAAGCATAATCCAGGACGTTTGATCAACTTTAATTAACACACCTGATGGCTAATTGTCTACTATGCCCAGCTAAATTAAATGAATGGATTAAATCTATATGCTTCATTATCCTGTGTTGAAGAAGTCACTGGGTCCCAGAGCCTTTTAGAGTTATGCTCACAAGAATCCAGAGGAGGGCAGTAGCGACAGATGTGAACATGAAGTCTTATTACCTGAACCTTATAATTCCAAAATACTGCAGTTAGACATTTAAACCATGATCCTCAACCCAATCTATCGAGATGAACCGGTAAATGTTTGTACACACTCATTGTACTGCAATAAAATACTTGTATAGTGATCTGTGCTGGGGTTTATGCAGTAATTCAGTGTATCTCAGTGTATTGTACGCATTGTATTGTTAAAAATGGACAGACACCACACCACAAAACAGAAACCATGATGACATTGTGTCATCATGACCCTGATAACCATGACATTTTTAGGTTGTAATAAGTATAATAGGAGTGATAGAGGGAGTAATGTAATGACATAAATTTACTTTCTGTCACATTTAAATAAAATAATGTTAATACATGAACACACAGCTTGGAAATGTGAAAAATAAGTCATCCACTTTATTTATTCAATGACAAATATCACAAAGTACATGTGCTAACATTGTTACTCAAAAGCATCAGTAGTTCCATATTTATGCACATGGCAGATATACAGTATTTCACAGAGGGGTGCTTGATAGGAAGGACGTGTTGCTTGGTTCAGCTCCTGACACCTCATGGACTGACAACATGTGGCCCCTCAGTGCTGCAGAAGAGTACAAACAAGTTCAAATTCATCAGACCACAGTGGATTATGTAACAAAATGTTTGCGTTGCAGCTGACAGCTAATACTGAGCGTAGACATTCAATGCTGGATATTTCATCAGACCTCGCTTCAGAATGTTATCACCACGAAAAGGCCTCTTTAAAATGTTTTGACTGACACAGGTCTCCTCGGTGACATGGTTCATAAAACACATGAGTGTGAAAGCTTTATTCTTGATACTTATCAACAAATTTACCTCAACACACACCACATTCAAACGTTCAGAATAACCTTTAATATTGACGTTTTTCTTCTCTCCTTCAATAATAGATATTTTAACAGAGATCAAAACAATTATTAGACATCAAATTGTATTATTTCATTGCAACCATATCCCGCCATGTTTTGAATGAATTTTGTTTTCCAGTCCACAGAAGTGTAAGTGACACGAGATTGTCAATAAACAACTGATGCAAAAATAGGGATATTATCTACATTCTTTGGGTCCTGTAGTTTACTCAGTGGTTAGCCTGAACTGGTTGATCTGTGATTTGTGATTTTATGTTCAGCTGATATTCCATGATCCAATTCTAATAGTGTTAAATTTTAATGTTGTAATGTTGATTACAGTCAAGTTTTGAAATCACAACCTCATGTTTGTATTGAAGAATGAAAATACCTTAAAATCCCAGATCACCATGGCTCCATCCAGCCCCACACTGCTGTACTTCTCCACTTTGGCTTTCTCCCCGGCTACAACACACAGCTGCCTGCAGGCCACAACCCAACACATGCATACAAGGCTTACAAAAACACAAATATATTGTTGTTACATTAAAAAAACTCAACAATCATAGCTGCTGTGGTGCAGAACTCTTCTAAATAACAGAAACCAGAGAATTTCAGTTTTGCTTGAAGTTGATGTATGCGCATGTTCAGCTAAATGTGGAAAGAAACATCCATAGCTGCATTATGTCAGCACGATGCATCAATAACAGCCTAATTTCGCACATGATTTGTGATTATAAAGACACAGGCACAGAAAAATAATGACTGCTGGCAGTTCACAAAATGTAACAAATCATGCTTACGTGATGCTGTTCTGGTGAAGGGTGTTCACCTCCTTGCTGTCGTCCTCAGTGGCCTTCTTGTCCAGGTTGCGGAAGTGTTGCATGGCTGACACGTTACCCTTTGAGGTCTGCTTGGGTACGTCCAGCTTCTTCACAAACTCCAGAGCACCCGGACCCTTATAGGTGAACTGGTAGGGGCAACAGTCATGACCCTGACAGAAAAAAGATGAAGAATGTAAATAATTATATCAAATAAACCAGACGTTACTGGACATGTTATTAGGTACACCTTGAAAAATGTTATCTTTGTCATAATAAGGCTAAGGATTGGACAAAGTTCCAAGTTAATATTAGTCAGACATGACTGCTCATAAAAAGTGGATATTCATTCATATTTTAAACATGTTTGTAGGACAGAGTGAAGTTTATACACTCATGTCATTTGTGTGAATATATGCTTTGAGGTCAGTGGAAGATATTTCTTTATTTACACAGGCAAACTGCACTAACTGAACACAGTTCTACTTTTTGAGTTTTTTTATTGACATTGCTGTGTTACTCTTTGTACTTAAACCTGGGGCCTTAAACACTTTAACATAATTATCATCTTATAAAGTTGACACACTTTAGCAAGTGCCTATTTACACATCCAGCAGACGGAGAGCAAAATTAGTATATCTGATCTGATCTTTAGTAGCTTCACTGTGTTCACATGCGTGCTCTAACTGTGTTGTTGTTGTAGAGCTGGTAGTGTACAGAGGATTTTAAGAGCTTTTTTAACTGGAAACAGCTGCCCGCCTCTGCTGGAAACCAGGTGTGTGGGCTGAAACCAAAACAATGCTTAAAGACGCTACCTAGATGTGTAAAGTTGAGGCGAAATGCAGACTTTGGGTTCTTTGGGACCTTGGGTCTTCATTCACATTGAACATAGTCATTTGATCCATTCTTAATATAAAAATATTGATTATCGCAGCAATTAAATGAGCAGTTATTACTATGAATTGATAGAATGAGTAGTAGTTACCGCAGCAACAATCTCAGTGGGGTTGACATAGAGCACACTCAGCAGCGGCAGATGGTTGGTGGTCAGCTGGGTGACCCTGGATGGACAGAGGTTAGAAGGAACCCACAAAGAAGGCCAAGATAAATCCTTTAAATGTGCAAACTTGCTTAGCAATTAACCCGATTCTGATTAAGTACAGGAACTCAAAATTAATTAGCTTCATCTCTATTTTAGGTGACTATTAATTCTGATTATAATGATGGAATAAGTGTCTTGGCAGTAGTACTCACTCCTTCCCCTGGGCAGCGTCAGCCACAGTGATGCTGCTGTTATGGGCCACCCAGGCCAGCTGGTCTCCGCTGGGAGAGAAGGAGACGCTGTGCACCCAGCCTCCACAATCTTTATGCTCCAGCAGCATCTCCCCAAAAGGCATTTTGGCTCCCCAGGAGGTGGGTCCAGGTTTGTCCTCAATGTCCTTGATGTAGGCTGAGAAAATCCTGAGAAGCACAGCATGGAGATCTGTTGTAGTTTGATGGTTTTGAGGCCCAGCATTGGGTTGCCTGATGTGCAGCTCTGTGTCTGCTGGATATGTCAACAGATAGATAAAATGTTTGCTGCCAAATTTGCCTTCATAATAATTAATCAATGTTATTTTATACTTTTTCAGCTGACCCAAAGGAGGTTAAATAACAAACAAACAATATTGCGGCTATAAATTAATATGTATTTTAAAACATTAAAATCATTTCCCATACTAATACATATTTGAAGCTAGTAAATACTTTCCAACTTGCCAGAAAGGAGCAAATTGCACATTTTGGGGGACTATTTTCAGTGGTGGATTAATTCACATTTGGTGCTCTAGAGAGTATGTGGGGTTGCAGGACGCTGTGTGTGTTCTATCGCACAGAGGAAGGAGATATATCACAGATTAGATACACACACAACACTGGTTAGTAAGATACATTCATTGTACATTCATATATATATATATATATATATATATATATATATATATATAGCAAATTAGTTCTTTGAGATTATTATTATTATTATTATTATTATTATTATGTAAAACCACTCATTGGCGCTCCCAAAAGAAGTCCTCTTTTTCTACACTAAAGAAAGTTCATGCATCAAAAAACACATGCGTTCACTGCTGTGTTTTAGTTGCTTATTGGTAATTTACCAGAGCAGAGTGTGGTTTTCTTGATATATAAGTGTACTGCTACGACTTCAGTCTGCTTCCTTTCCTTTACCTCACTGTATTAATAGTTGTCTCACCTGCAGTGGAGGTCTGCAGACCCAGCTGCCAACAGGATGTTGTTGGGGTGCCAGTCCAGACTCAGAACGGTGGAGCGAACAGACTTCTTGATGTGCTTACTCAGCCACCTGAAACATGGGGAGAATAGTATTTGAATGTGTTTAACAATTATGGCATGGTTTATCATCTGTGTGTCTTACTGACACACGTCACTATATCAGTGAAAGTCCCTCACCAGTCATTCTCCTTCTCAAAGTAGCAGACAGAGATGATGCGAGCTCCGCTGCCCAAAGCAAACTTGTTCTCCAGTGGTGACCACTTCACACAGGTGGCTGCACGGTTGATACGCACCAGGACCAGGGTGGGCTTCCACACGCCGTCCTTCAGAGTCCACACATAGGCGTTACGGTCAGAGGCACACGTCACAATGCGGTTGGACTCTGGGGCCCAATCAATGCCTGTGGGAAAAGACAGAAATGTGTAAACTGTGGATGTGAATGACACCCAATTAAATTTGTTTATATATCTTATTTTCTCACTAAATTATGTTTTTCTTCTTCACTGTTGGCTGATATGAGTTAATGTACCTGTGATTCGTCCACTGTGCTCAGTCAACTCATGGATCTTGACCCATTCCTTGCCTTTCTTCTCATAGATATTCACCACATTGTTGTTGGGACTCACTGCAATCTCTGTAAAGAAATATTAAAGTTATCCACTTTATAATATAATAACACAGACATGACACGGTCATCAAGTCACCAGATTTTAAGAGGTTTTTCTCCTGCTAGAACTGTGGTGATGCCAAGTCAACAGCAATGCACTACAGTTTTCAGCGATATCTGTAATGTCAAGTAACAACTGAAGTGCAATCAGATGCATGAAGCAATGCTCTATGAGTCCATTTCCTGTATTGATAATCAGATTCCCTGCGGTTCGCCAGGCAACTTAATGCAATTAGAGGAAGGAGAAAATGTATCTGCATTCTGCATTGCGAGTGTAGCCCCACCCTCTACTGGACCCATAGGTTATGGAAAAAGAATACAGGAATGTGATGTGTGATCTGTGTCGTCGTATCTGCACATAGCCGTGAGGAAATCTTGGTATGTTTGTGGTTTCACCTACGAGTCCTGTCTTTGTTCCAGGTGTGGCAGGAGAGCGGCTCCAGGCCAAAACTGTAGAGCGACATGTCTGAACAGGGGAAGGAGAGGCTGCTGGAATGTAGCTACTGTCAGGGCTGGTCTGCTGCTGCACATCCAAGGAGAAGGACAGTGAGACACTTTGATTTTTGAAGACAGAGCACAGCTAGTTAATAATGTGAAAAATTAATTATAAAGTTGTTGGTCATACTTTGTGATACTTAGATCATGAAATCCCTTATTTCTGTGTGTGTGTTCACTGTCTGCAACAACTCTCTATTTAACTCATTAGTAACTGGGTGAGTCATAATTGTGAGATAAGCGCACACCTTTATCAGGCGCGTTCCACCCTGCAAACATGCTTGAACTGTTCCTTCTGTTTTTCTCTGCCCTCTAACGCCAACCTGATATTGACTGTGGAGAAAAACAAACCTTGGGTTTTTGAGTACATAGCTGTCAGTTTAAGAAGGTAGTTCATAACCGTCTGAAAGGTTTTGAGCCAAAGGAGATACCACCTCAGACGTTTACACAGTAATACATTCCAAGCATTACTTTCTGGTTTCAAATGAGTGTTTACCCGGCTTTATTAAACAGACTAAAGCAGAGGGAATAACTGATGAGAAGCGACATCCATTAGATTAGTCAGATCAGAATGTCTGCAGTGGAATAATACTTTTCTTAGTAGTTGTATGGACCAAATGGAGAGCATAAGCTGATTACATGTAAAAAACAAAAACAAAATAGAAACCAACAACAACAAGAACCAAGCTCATTACTTACCTTTGCTGTATGTATGTGGTCAGATTGAATATGTGGTGACGGGGAGAGGTGCAGGGCTGTATCCGTGGACTCTGGGCAGTCGACACGAATGGAGCTGGGAGAAGGAAGTGACTGTGGTTTTACTGAAGGGAGTGAAAGAAAGGTGGGTGTGTCTGCTGAAAGCTGTTGAGCAAGTACCTCATCTAGAGCAAGCTGTGTTGTGATAAATCATACTGTCAAGGGATAAAACATGCTCCCTAGTTGGCTATATCATAATCAATATATGCCCGCACCATTATATACAAAAACAAACCCCTTGTAGAGATATTATTTTACATTTGAAGCTACCTGTGTGACTAGCTTTTATGTTCAGTGATTTATCTACAGAATTTTAGCTCTAAAGTTTGAATAGGGATTATGGTTGCAACATTTATTGATTTATCTGTTACTGAGTTAATTAATAAACTGTTTTCTCTCTTCCAATAATCCAAATGCCCTATATATAGATATAATATTCTATAGCATCCTGTGATGTGTTCAAATAGCTTTTTTTTTGTCCAAACAAAAGTCTAAAAATTAAAGATATTGAACTCACAGTGATATAAAAAGTAGAAGCTAAACATCTTCACATTTGTAGAGTTGATTTATTGTTTGTTTTTGTTTTTTTGTTTGTCAGTTTGAAAAACACCTAATTCACGCGAAAAAGAGTTTGTAATCTCGGTATACTACGACTGAAATAAAGGCTAGGTCAGGGTTGTGCAGAATGTGCATTTTACAGATGTGTTGTTCAATAATTACATTTTTGTCAAAACAGGATGTTTTCGTGCACTGCGTGCTTTTATTGTGAAAGCATCCGTGCGGAAGTGGCTGTCCTCCGCTTTCAAGAAGAAAAACAAGCAGGACACACGTCACTTCGTATCTGGTGAGGATTTTCTTGTAGTTTTGCAGCGTGTGTAGTTAGCTGTGGGACATTTGTGGACACATTTTGTTTGAAGCTCGTCACCTGTCGTCGTCTGTATGCGTGTGTTTCCCCGCACTGTTTGGACGCGGGACTGTGGACGGCTAACAGTTAGCTCGCTGAGCTAATTGAAGTGGTTGGTATCCAAGATGGCCAGAGAGGAGAAATCCTCAGGTGTAACAGCGATAACTTTTTACTATTATCATTACAATAGTTTGATTTGACAGACAACACACGGGCAGAGTTTGCTCCGTGTCCTGTTAACTTTACAAGACGAAAGTAACGTTATCTAAGCTCGGTAACTTGTAACGCGCTACATGTGTACATGTACATGTAGCTGCCGTTAGATAGTCAGGTAGCTTCTGTACTACAGTGTCCTTTGACTTGAACTGGTTGCACAGCTCGCTACTTTATTGCTAATTCTGTCTTTATTCACGCCTGTCAAAGGAAAACAATAACGTTACTACGGCTGAAATTGTTAGTTACTTGCTGAGGAGTATTTTTCATTAAACACAACTCCGTCCCATTACAGTTTTTTCTTTGTGTATGCTCTGTGTGCAAGTACAGTGCAAACAAATGATATGCATGCGATGAATCGAATTACTGACACACTGTGAACCAGCGGCTATTTGAGACCCTGTAGGACCCCCGTTAGGTTACATTCAGACGGGATCGGACACTGTGGCGGATGGCAGCAGTGTTGTGTGGGGTTGTGTCTGTTCGTGCTGAACCTAATCGCTGTAAAAGTGTCAGGAAATCACTTTTTATTTCACTGCTTAACTGGCTTTATCGGGGCCGGTGCTCGATCACTCTCATTCACTGTCCGTGTCTCTCGACCAAAGCTCCCTCCGACTGTCTCAAAATATCGACACAAACCAAAGGAACTCTTTTGTGTCACTATTTTGCAGTGTAAACTTCGAGTCAGACACAGATTTAGAAGCTCGGTTTTCGCTGTTTGTTCTCGCAGGCGTTCTCTTCCAGGTCACAAGACAAACATGGCATCGAGCAGCACGAGCAGCGAGGAGGAGCGGAGCCTCCGAGAGTGTGAGCAGTATGTTCAGAAGCACAACGTCCAGCAGCTGCTCAAGGACTGCATCATCCAGCTGTGTACGGCCCGGCCTGACCGGCCCATGGCCTTCCTCAGGGACTACTTTGAAAGACTGGAAAAGGTTGGTGTCAGCATGTATTGCAGCAAAGGTTTAAGAACACCCCATGAAATCCAGTTTCTGAGAATTGAGTCTTTCAGTACAGGCAGTCTTTGAGTGCCTACGGTGTGGTTTTGTGTACCTGTTCCTCTGCAGGAGGAGGCCCACCAGATGGCTTCGCAGCACAAGTTCAGCATGCGCTCCGACTCCCGTGAGGACGAGGTTTCTCCACCCATGAACCCTGTCGTGAGGGGTCGGAGCCGGAGAGGAGCCATCAGCGCCGAGGTGTACACTGAGGAAGACGCTGCCTCCTACGTCAGAAAGGTCAGAAAGCTTTTAGAACATTTTTATTTTATCTGTGTCAGTATTTCTATTCACTATAATGTACCAGAAGAATCTAACCAGCTTTTTTTCCTCTCAAGGTCATCCCAAAAGACTACAAGAGCATGGCTGCTCTGTCCAAAGCCATGGAGAAGAACGTGCTGTTTGCCCACCTGGACTGACAATGAGCGGAGGTAAGGGCGTCAGTCCGCTTGGTGGTTTAAAAATCCTCAAAACACTTTTAGCTAATCGACTTATTTTCTGCCCCTGCAGTGACATTTTTGACGCCATGTTTTCTGTCAACTACATCGCTGGAGAAACAGTCATCCAACAGGGTTAGTTTTATTTTACTGTTGACTATTTTACATTAAGATTTAATTATTTCATTCTGTTCATCCATTCATGGTATCCCTTTGTTCTCCCTCCTCCCGTTCCAGGTGATGAAGGAGACAACTTCTATGTTATCGACCAGGGAGAGATGGATGTAAGAAATGTTTTTGAAAAGTTGTCTTCCTCTTTACGTCTTTAGCTTAATGTGCTGTATTGGTTTAGTGAGGGAAACATGAAAAGAAGATCCACTAAAACCAACAAACTTGTGTTTACTTGCTCTGCTGCCCTCAAGTGGCCCAAAAATATGCTAACACAGCTTTAACTTCAGGCTTTGTTTTTCCAGATAAAATTCTAAATGTGTCTCAGACCGTTTATCTTGATATATTGTTGCTACAATTGTAAAATGCTCCACGTCACCAGAAACCCGGTCAGTCACAGGTTTCTGCCGTCTGTCTCCGTCTAGGTTTATGTGAACAATGAATGGGTGACCAGCATTGGTGAGGGAGGCAGTTTTGGGGAGCTGGCTCTGATCTACGGGACGCCTCGTGCAGCTTCAGTCCGGGCGAAGTCCAATGTCAAGCTGTGGGGCATCGACAGAGAAAGCTACAGGAGAATATTGATGGTAAGACGTGTGAAAATGAATGATGGGAAATAATGAGGGTAATGGGTGTGGTGTAAATGGTTTTAATTGTGCATTGATGTTTTTGATCAGGTTCTTCTATGATTATTTCTTTTAGGGGAGCACTTTGAGAAAGCGCAAGATGTATGAGGAGTTCCTCAGCAAGGTGTCCATTTTAGGTGAGAGCTCATAATTTTAAAAGCTGACGTTGACCTCATGAAACCAAATGAGCTGAAGTATTGACCTGTGTGTTGCTCCTGAACAGAGTCTCTGGATAAGTGGGAGCGTCTGACGGTGGCCGACGCCTTGGAGACGGTACAGTTTGAGGACGGCCAGAAAATTGTAGTGCAGGGACAGCCCGGCGACGAGTTCTTCATCATCCTGGAGGTACGCGCCACCTTCTGCAAACACTAGTCGACACAACCGGTCGGTGTAGGATGTTTGTTTTGACACGTAGCATTCTGTGGCGTGACCCAAAAGACTATTGTAACTTTAGCTCATCACTCTCTACACGGAAAGTAAGATAAACCTCCTTGTGGGGTTAGTCCCTGTCCTGCCCTGAGTGTCACTGCTGAAAGCCTCTGTGTACAGGTTAAAGGAAAAAAGGTGAAAATTTGTCTCATTATTCTTTATCTTTTAGAGAAATATTAGTTGAACATTAAACATAAGCTGCTACATTACAGAATGTTAGAGCAGTCGTGTGATTACTCACAGGTATGATTGCAGGTAAAGTTATACCTTCTCTTGGACAACATTTATCATATCTTTGAGCAGAACAATGGTGTTTATTCATAACTTCTTGTTTCAGATCTTTGGTTATGCCTTATTGAATCACATCTCTTTCTTGTTGTGCATTCTGTTATTAACATAACAGCTACAGTGGATATTTTCTGGAGAAACTAGGGTGTACAATCTGTCGTCCAAAGTCGATCTCTGTCTTGGATCTGGATTTTCTGGAAATTGCTGTTGATTTCTGGGATATGTAGTTTAAGATGTGTCTGTTCTGTGCAGGGAACAGCAGCTGTGCTTCAGAGGCGGTCAGAGGATGAAGAGTTTGTGGAGGTCGGCAGACTCGGACCGTCAGATTACTTTGGTAAGTCAGATAGACATCGGCCATCTACAGTGCAGACACGGTGAGATCAGGTAGTTGCTGACGTTGTCTTGTTGAAGTATCTGCTAGAAAACATGCATGCATGCATGCATTAATATCCCAGATATCTCAAATACCAAAGCAGGACACCGCCAGCAGTCTGATACGCCTGTGTGAACCTTTCCTGTTTCCGCCAGGTGAGATCGCCCTGCTGATGAACCGGCCCCGTGCTGCCACTGTTGTTTCCTGCGGACCTCTCAAGTGTGTCAAACTGGACCGGCCGCGGTTTGAGCGAGTCCTGGGCCCCTGCTCCGACATCCTGAAGAGAAACATCGAGCAGTACAACAGCTTCGTTTCCCTCTCTGTCTGAGCTCATCAGCACTCAGACCCTCTTTTCCTCTACTGCAGGGTCCACAAACGCACATCTGCTTTATTTTCCTGCTTCTCTGTCTTTCACATTCACCCGAGGATCACTTCATCTGTTACTCTTTTATTTCCTATTTATTTTATTTTTGATGTAGGTACTCGGAAGGTAGATTTGTTTTGTGTGAAGGTCAAACACAGTTCAATGTGTTGCTTCATCACCTGAAGCTGTAATCTCAACACCAAATATGAGTTTGCGTTGAACATATAGCTGCTGAAGTGAAACGACAGTGTATGCGTGACTAACTGCGCGTTCACACTGCAAGGTCAAGTTCCTTTCAGAGCATAGCAGGACAATGTGTCAAGTCAACATTTTAAAATATGAACATTTGAAAAACATTTAGATCAATAAAATAGAAATGATTTATATAGATGAGACGGGGGAATAAGATGGTGTAAGCTAATTCATAACAATCAGTTTTGCGGTATTAAAGGTGGGGTAAAAGATTCTGGAGAAGCAATGAAACATTAGCTATGTTGTGGTGTAGCAGTTTGTTGCTGCAGTTGCTGCTGTGAAGTTTCCCAGAGCACACCGGCTCCAGACAACTCTGCTGCTACTATAGCAAACAACACAACAACAGCATGAATTGGCAAACTAGAAAAGAAGTCGAGTGTCCGTGTTACCTGACACACAAACCCTGGATCGAATGGCTGGAATAGTGTTACATGGCTCGGTGTGTTTCTCATTTACAGAGCCAGGATTGTGTACGAGCACTTGATATTTTTTATTTATTTTTTTCAGGGCTCACCGATTATAATCGCATACCTCACTTTTAAAGGTTTCAGTGTGTCAGATTTATGGGGCTCTCTGGCTGACATGGAATATAATCTTCAAGCTATGTTTCGATTAGTGTATAATCAACTGAAAATTGTTATGTTGTTACCTTAGGGTGAAGAGACTGTATCTCTACAGTAGCCCTGAAGGTACAGACTGGCTCTAGTTAAGGCCTGTTGCGTTTTTGCTTAACGCCATGAACACATGCTACTAAATCCTACACACTGGGCCTTTTTAAGTCAAAAATGTAGACGGTGTGAATGCTCAGTTTGTTGCATAGTTTGTTCTGGAGATGCTTTGACAGATTCTCACGCTGACTGAGGAAGCTTTCTGTTTTTTGAAGTGGTACGCCAACAGGTTCATCTGTTTTTGTTGCTGCTCCTCTTTTATTTGTGTTGATATTTTTAGCCATGCTAGCAACGAAGGTTCTAGGGATGGTCAGTTGGTCCACCGACTGAAATATCTTAGCAACTAATCAGATACATTTTTTCATAAAATGTGGTCATCACGTTCCCCTCAGGATGAGTTGTAATAACGTTCTGACTCCTGTCGTCGTCCCATTTAACAAATGTCATTTTGTCCCTTTATGACCAAATACCTGCAAAACTAATGACATTCCTATCGGCCTCAGCTGTACTTAATTAGCAAATGTTAGCATGCTAACATCTCCTAAAGATCAGCATCACAGCTAGCGTGGCTGTAGACTTTGAGTTTTGATTGTTTTGGGTTTTTTTTTTTTTTCATATTTTTTGTCGTGGTGTTCCTTGTACATGCGCCTTTTTTAGAGGGTTGCCTTGACATTGATATACGTAATTTTCCTGTATCTGGTCACACGGTTTGACAGAAGTACAAACACCAGCCATACACCCACTGTATGGAGGAATAAAAGCAAAAAAATAGAATGCACAATGATTTTACAATATTTCCAGTTAAGTTTCTGTTTTATGGTTTTAATTTCTCATCGCCAGTTGCTAATTTTAAGTTGAGCTTTAAATTTGAGAATCTTACTTTTCAGATTTTCTGTTTAACATTTCACATTTTTATATTTTTACATTTCTTTTTCATCATTATATGATTTTTGTTTGTGAATAGAAATAGTGACATATTCACTAACAGTTTTTTTTATCTTCCTTTTGCTCTTAAAATAGTTTTTTGGGTGAAATTCATATCTAGCTGGCAGTGTTTGTTTCAAATGTCCAGGTATCCCTTTAACTCTGCTCACATCATGTTCTATTTACACCTCTGCCACAGATCTATATATTAAGAGGAAATGACTATATTTTTTTGCACTTTTTATGATATACAAAATGATATGAATAACGAGAAAACGTTTCTATGCTGTTAAATTCACTGTTTAGTGTACGTCTGTCATTTAAAGGGAGTGCAGGTCAATACAAGAAAATACAAAAGAAAAAAACACAAAATGGTACCTGTTGGAAGATCAGGCTTTCTGCAGTAAATATGGAAGACACGTAGCATCACAACGAAACTGGTGCCAAATACGATGCTGAGATTTTCTGCATTTCCGTAAGTCTTAACTTAAAAAGGAAATAATAATAATAACAACAAGGAAACGATATGATTTTTTTTCAGTAAATGAAAGGGACTTTAAAAGTGCTTATTGTTGCACGTGGATTATTGATGTAAATCACAAATTTGACAAATTTCTCAAAAGAGTAGATTTCTGTACTGATAAACACACTGCTTAGGTCACTAAAATGTATCCAGATTCACAAGCATGAATTATGGACTTGTGCAATTTAAAGAATAATTATCAGTCAATGAAACAAATGCCAATAAATCCTGATTTTAATCTGAAACATCCAAGCTCCAAAAATATTGATCCTACAGTTCCTATAATGCGACTCAACATTTCAGTTGCATTTATTTGAGACCCCTGTGCCTAGTACACACCCACTTTTGAAAGCCCATATCTCCAGTTTGTTCGACACACCTTTTGTTAAACGTTTGTCATCTCAAGGCCAAGATGACTGAGATAACCCTGTTGACATTGCTGTGATGTGGTCTGGGTGTTTTTATTTTTAATTCAGACTTCAGATCTACAGTCTAACTGCTCTTGTGCCTCTTTTAATGAATCACCAGTTTGTAATCAAGCAAGCAAATCCGTTTCTGCTCCATTTTAATCTAATAAGCAGCATAGCACTAGTGCAAATGTATAGTACCATTTTTTTCAGATACCTTACTTTCAACAACATGAACACAGTTTTCTACGAAGTCCTTATTGAAAGCAGTCAGAGTTGTCAAATGTTAATTGTTGTCTGAAGAGTTGCAGCCTCACAAAAACCTTACCTTTTTAAATTGTACAGTCTTAAAACTTTGCATCAGAAAACAAATCAAAGAAGAGGATTCGGTGCAAAGTTAGGCTACTCGACAAAGTAAAATGCATATTTCAGGTAGTAACAAATGTATTGACGGTCAATGAGCAGTCCTATAACAGTAAACAAATCCAGGTCCAGGTAGAGAGGTAACAGTCCTTGCCTTATACTCATTGTTGAAGTCTGTCACTCTGTTCTACAGTTTTGTGTCACCTCTTCTCTCACATGGACTCGTACAGTGTTTTTCTGCATTCATTCTTAATAGGTCACTGCTGTAGTCCAGCTAGTTTAGACCTGCTTATGGTTTTGACGTTTATTTTGGGCTTTCAGTTTATTGATGTTTGATGTATATCCTCTGATGAACACCCATCATCAGTGTTAATTTTCTCTGACCTATATGTCTTAATTCAATCGTGTTGCACCCTTCTGCCATGCAGTATATACAGTATGGTGACATTTTGACTGCATTTTTTGTTTATCAGCTATGTCTTACGACTTTACAGTATTTCAAAAAGTAAACGAGCCAGAGCTGAAACATTGAGTGTGAACATGTAGAGGTGTGTCTGCTCAGAAACCTGGCTCCATTACTGTCGGCCTCAGTCCTTCAGCTCACTGTGTCAGTCAGACCATCAGTGTTTGTGAAGCTGAAAAAGCAGAAGCCTGCAGCGAGTCTCTCCAGAGGACCATTTGTTTCTATAGTTTGGTTTTTTTGGTGCCTCTCCTCAGATTGGTTGGAGTGTTGTGCTATAATCTTGGTGTGTTTTGGATTTCTCTGTGGGATTACCTTAAAGCAATAAAGAGATCAGTGTTTTCATTGTGTGTCATTCTTTCCTTTATTAATTATTATTATACTTTGATATAATTGTTTGAAGTCAGTGGTGGAGATAGTTTTACTTAAGCACTATATTCAAGCACAGTTTTAATGTAATTAATCTTTAACTATCTAACCAAATCTGTATTTTTCAACCTTACAACTACAAACTTACTAACAGTTTAGTGATGGATTAATACAGTTGCGAGAACATTTTCCATTGACATGTTGATGTAAATGACACAAATGTTAGTTTGTTATTTAGTCAGTATATTATACAGTTTATGCAGGGTGAAAAGTATGAGCATGACATGCATTAAATGTGTATGTGATTTTGGTGGGTATCAATACATGCACATGTATGACTAACTAAAAGAAATACCAACTAACTGTCTTAGTAAACCCTTCATCAGTCCTCGTGCCTGGTTTGTAGTGATTTGCAGTGACCATTCACTGTAACGGGATCCAAGTGGACCCAAACCAAGCCAGCAAAATGCTCCCCACACCGCCCAACGGTAATAATGGGGTTATGACTGCAGCTTTAATATAATATAATCTCTATGTGCCCAACAACTTGCAACAGAAAACTAATATCTGTCAACAGTAGTGGATGATTACCATTGCCTCGCAACACCTTGTAGACTTTTGTCTATTCTAAATCCTAAATATCAAACATGACAGTATGCATATGGACATGTACCTGGCTCCATCACCTCCTGGCTAATTTAAAAACGGGCAAAGACATCGAGTGTGGGTGGAGCTGAGGCGGATTGAATGTAGCTGGGTTGCTCAAACAAACAACCTGTCAATCAAAGCAGCCATACTGTTAATTATGCATAACTTTAAGACTTGAAATGATTTAAACAGGTGACTTGTATAAAAATTCACCCTCAGTACAGTCATCATGAATTGGGAAATTAGCTATAGAGACCAAAACTGTTTTTTGTACCAGGCTGTAAACATGTTTATTTCTGCTGTGAAGTTGGACATTTTAACATGGGGACTTATGGAGACTGACTCGTTCTGGAGCCAGCCTCAAGTGGCCGTTCAGGGAACTGCTTTTTTTTTTTTTCTTTTTTAGCACTTCAGCGTTGGCTTCACTTCACAGCCACAGGTGTTGCCGCATGTATACGTGTGACTGGCCCTTTAAACGCGCTCGTTCATCTCCGGTAAACTTCGTCTGCGGCCGCCGCAGCCCAGCAGCCGCACAGTACCAGCCCACACTTCTTACTACGGGTATAGACAGCGAGGAAGAAGAAGAAGGAGAAAAAGAGGGGAAGACAGGTGGCGGTTCTCGTCCTCAAACAGTCTGTGAAGTCTCCCTGCAGACAGCGGCAATGCAGGCCATCAAATGCGTGGTCGTGGGTGATGGGTGAGGATTTATTCTGTGTTTGTACTGTACGAGTGCAAATGTGCAGTGTCTATGTGTCAGTTTGCAGCAGAGAGGGCAATTGTTGCAGGAAGGGCTGGGCTGGAGGTGGAGGTGCTGGGAATGAGTCGACATTCGCTTAAACACCGGGGGCTGTAAAATGTGTCAGATATGAAATGAAGTGATGATTATGAAATGAGGTGCAGGTGGGCACAGCAATAAGCAGCACTTTATGTTTCTCGTTTGACTGATTATATTTTACTTATTCAAGCTGTAGCCCATTGATCATCTGTGTAGTGTGTGTGTGTGTGTGTGTGTGTGTGTGTGTGTGTGTGTGTGTGTGTGTGTGCAGATAGAGGTGAGGCTGCTGTCTCCATATCTAATGATGTAATGTTGTCACACCTACACACCAGTCTCTCTGCTATGTTTCACCAGATAAACACACTCCCAGCTGGAGGGACCGCTGCATCGCAATATCTGTCTTTGCCATAAGCATCCATCCAGAAACAGCTGTGGTTTTTAAAGTAGGGGTTAAACATCTGGAGGGTGGAGAAGAAGAAGTGAAGCGACAAAACATAATATCCTTAAAATATCAAAATACTTTTCTGGCAGAAAAGTCAGCTCAAGCTGACTGCGACAGCTTTATATACTGTTCAATATTTTATAAAAACTGACTCCATTCCATGTACAGTTTTGTATGGAAGTCTTCTTAATCTGCAAAGTACTGTCAGATTAAGTAGCTTCACAACATATATGTTGTGAAGCTACTTAGTATATACAAATACTAGAATACAGTATATATATATATATAAACTTAACAAATCTGAGTGCCCATCATTATATAGACTCCGTATTTAGAAAGCGGAAGATGAGAGATGCATTTGTTTTGTCTATCGTCCACGTTTGTGTAAGTTTGTGGACTAATCTCTGAAACTAGCTGAGACTGTGCTACAAATATTTCAAATTTACACTCTAATAATCATTTTTTTTTGGGTCTTTATTGGATGAAAAACAATGTCCTCACAATTATTCTGTTGGTGCAAACCATTATAAATTAGCACGACATGATATGAAATGAGAATGGGACTATATAAAGCTCTGTGTGTCTTAGTTAGTTTGTAAATGTTCTGCTACAGACAAGCTAATGTTTTGCATTACTGAAAGGATTCTATTAACTTTGTTTTATCTGTATTTATTTCTTTATGTCCTGTTCTATTTCCTGTTTTCTTTTGCTGTCCTTCTGTGTGTCTACACTGTTGTGCCATCATTGTTGTGTGTATTACCAGCCTATATTCAGTAAATTAAAAAAACAACAAACCTCAAAGTACAATTAAATACAAATTGTACTCACTTACTTTAAAAAAAAAACTGAATAACACTGCAGATCACATAACATATGCCAATATTTTAAACTCTATATTAATAAATAAATGTTGTCCTGCAGTGTAGAATGTTTATCTTTGGTTCAAGTCATTACTCTGCAGTGACTTGAATGTCGTGCCTGCCTCACTGGAAATACGACTGTAATGGCAGTTTACCTCAAATATACTGTCAACCTCTACTGACCGCCGGCTCTCCTCCTCCATGCATTGTGTAATGAGAAATACATTCAGAAAAATGCAGAGTGTAAACAAATAGGTCCCATCTTTTTTGGGGCAGGGAAGCGCAGGTGGTGTCTACATACTGTATGAGCAGTGGAAGTAATGTGGAGTAGGCTGTTCTCAGAGCAGATATTCTGAGCTCTCAAACACAGGTTTTTGACACAATTTTTGCTCTGACAAGTCAAACGGCCAGCTGCGAAAAGGAGAATTCAGATTTATTTGGGAACGATAAAGGAGCACAGGTTCTCTGATGGCGGCTGGCTGTCAACATTCAGTCAAAATGACAAAAAAGCAAAAGAGGGACAGACAGGAAAGAACAATAAAACAGACCATACTGGTAACAGCAGAAGCTGGTTGCTTATTCCATTTGCAAAAAACAACAATAAATAGGTTATAAGCTGTTTACTTAGTCTAGAAGTCCAGTTCAATTCTAACTATACCTGTCTTTCCATCCAAATGTCTTGCAAATCTTAACCAGATTTCAAATAGTTTGGCAAAGGAAATGTGAATTTATTAACCCTCAATAAAGCAATGAATTACAACCTATAAACCTATTATAACGCAAGCCTTATTAGAGAATGGAACTGCCCTGTTTGGCCCCAAATATCACATTATCACAACCCTAGACAGAGTTAGTACTGACAAAGACAAAGTGAAGTTTTCTTCTTAACAATGATGAAGTTTTCTTTCTCATTATCTTTGAAATGTCATTTTCATGATATTTTAATCTTCACCTGAAGCATTCTGAATTTTCCTTTGTGTTCTGCAGAGATAAACATGCCTCGCCTTGTCTGCATATCCCAAATTTTAGCCCATCATTATCAACCGAGTGCACGCTTCCTTTTCTCTGTCACAGTCTAACTTAACCCCCCCCCTCTGTGTGTGTGTGTGTGTGTGTAGGAAGCTTGATATAGTCAGTCAACTAAAACAACACAACTTCATACAAATAATCGAAAACAAGTCAACAAAATGGATCATAGTCACTTACTGGCTTCCCACCCACTGTGTTTAATGGAACACTCTACTATGTTAATACAACACCTGCACGTCCCATAATGTCATTTATTATTTCACGTACTATTACTTTATTGGGTCAGTTATTTATTCAACTGATGACCGTCGCAGTGTGTGTAATTCAGTTGTAGTGATCATGTATGTATTTCTGTGTGTTATTATTCTCTGTACCCTCCAGTGCGGTGGGTAAGACATGTCTGCTCATCAGCTATACCACAAACGCCTTCCCCGGAGAGTACATCCCCACTGTGTGAGTACAGTAATAAACTACAATAATGGCTGATACCTAATGCAATGTGAACTGCATTGCTTTACAAGAAAGTAAGTGAATGTACATACAGGGTTACAATGTTCTGTGTCTCTCTAAGCTTTGACAACTACTCAGCAAATGTGATGGTGGATGGGAAACCAGTCAACCTGGGCCTCTGGGATACAGCAGGGCAGGAGGACTATGATAGGCTGCGCCCCCTGTCATACCCTCAGACGGTAATGCATATGAATGCACACACACGCACGCACACATCTAATAGATCTTTGCTTCCTTTATTGATTTATTATTTTATTTCACTTTACTCCTGGGTTTGATGACAGTTAATGGTAAATAGTTTCTGTTGGGCATTCCCTCATTTTGTTTATTCTGTTGCGATGTTTACATGTACACAAGCTGGACACATTTATTTTTTAAATCTCTGTTGACACGTTGAAATACCAGCTTTAATTTAATTCAGACGTAGCTGCTAACCCGAATAACGTCCAGAACGTACTTCCATGTTATTGTTCTGTTTGAGTATGTTAATGTCCGTCCTCTCTCTGAGCAGGATGTGTTCCTGATATGCTTCTCTCTGGTGAGCCCGGCCTCTTTTGAGAACGTCCGAGCCAAGGTGTGTTTACATGAATCATTTCACTAATAATCAGAATAAAAATGCCTCACGAGACCACCTGAACTGAAAGAAACTGACCCAATCAGAAGATATTTTCAGGCTGAGCGACTTCAAAAAAATATTAGCACTTAATAACCAAGTAAATGCTTAATCCAATCATTTCTCTGTGATACGGATTATTACATTCTTTACGCACACGTTCCACTCACATAGCTAAAGATTATGAATTGCACTTTTACTTATGAGGGATACAAAATAATAACAAAGAGGCTTCGTAGTCTGTACCTATTAATTAAATCAATTAAAGATCCACTGTCCATGTTTTTTCTCTTTCACAATAAAAGCTTTTGACATATACATTGCAGAGCTGCTCATCAATTCACTCAGTTCACACACATCTTATCAGATATTTAGAATCCATGTGAACTGTTAAATTGGAATCTCTAATCAGGAAATCCATGTAATAATCTAGAGTCTGCTGTAATTACACACTTCACAGACACTGACAGACAAACTTTGGTATGTTTAACTGTTGATGACTGCATAGTGTCCATAGTTTCTGATTGACTACTGTCTCACTGCAGTGGTATCCAGAGGTTCGTCATCACTGCCCGAACACACCCATCATCCTGGTGGGCACCAAGCTGGACCTGCGGGACGACAAGGATGCCATCGAACGGCTGAGAGACAAAAAGCTTTCTCCCATTACCTACCCTCAGGGCCTGGCCATGGCCAGGGAGATCGGTAGGTACAGATGTTGTTTGTGTATGTGTAACTACACAGTCTGCGTATTTGTCAGCACTTGCATTCTTGTGGACTTCATCAGTCACCGTCCATATCCAGCTAAGTCCAGTTCAGCCTAATCGACTGATAATGTTCTTGGAGTTCATTTTATTATATGATGTAATTTATTTCAGTCCCAACTGAGAATGCCAAGAGTGTGCAAAGCTACTTCTGAAATATAATCTAAAATATAAAACATATTTTGCTGTCTTCAGTGAATTCATTATGCACATATATTGCATTAAAACCTAAGGCAGGTGAGTGCACAAGGGTTAAATTCTAATATGTTGTGTAGCTGCAGGTTCAGACCATACATGCTACATGCTACTACAAGAACGACTGTTTTGAACAGGTCCTCGGCTGTTTCTCTGGCAGGTGCCGTCAAGTACCTGGAGTGTTCTGCACTGACGCAGCGAGGGCTGAAGACGGTGTTTGACGAAGCCATCCGTGCTGTCCTTTGCCCCCCGCCTGTCAAAAAAGGAGGAAACAGGTGCTCCATGTTCTGAAGGGGGAGGAGATGCAAGATGAAGCCACCAGGGTGTGATTGCTCTGGTCAGTCGCATATTACAGATAGAGCATTACCAGGTGGGAAACACCTAAGAAATAAAACAGCTCTGAACTGTTTGCACAAGAGGAGCTGATCTCAAAGTTACTGCAAGGATTTTTTATTTCGTGTTAATTCTAGGTGTCCTTCGGGACAAAGCACTGGCAAACAGATACATTACATAAACAAAGATGAGGTTCAGGATTGGTTGTTGACCCTGCTCCAGTATCACAAATAAAAATATAACAGCAAAAATAACATTCAGAAAAATCTGCAAAACTTTGCCTTTGCCAAACTTCTGCCAGACTCTTCTGGTATGTGTGCCGTAAATAGTCAAAGTTCACATTCAAAGAGGCATCAGTATTAAAGTCAAAACTCCTTGTAGTAACCTTAACTGGCCAAAAGAGTGGGCTGAGGAGTTCAGATAGTGGGTCAAAGATTGTGTTTTTAAGCCTGCTTCTTTGGTGCAAAGATGATTTGTGTGTGATGTATGCCTTAAAACAATTACATACACATGTCTCTTAGATACAAAGAGAGAGAATTAATACAATAAAAAAGTCTCTTTCTCATCCCAAAATGATGTGAAAGAGACTTTTTTTCGTTTTCAGGTGGATATGCAAAAATATTTTGCACTCTCCTGTTCAACCTTGAAACTTGCATACGTCGTAGAAAAAAACAGACCAAATGTATATTCCATTTTGCACACCTAATATTAATATTTTCTTCATGCAAGCAAAGTTTGTGGATTTTGTGGGGATGACTTATTTTTTGTAATGTTCTTATCTTTCTTTTATTTATTTACCTGCACAGTTTGAATAAACACTTGTGATAAGCACGCTGTTAGTTAAGCACTGTCGAAGAGCGGATATTAAACTAGCAGCTGGAGAGAAGACCCCCTGTATCTTTTACTTAAAATAATCATTTAGTATCTATTAAATACGCTAGACCTGGTCAATGGCTTCCAAGTAATATTGTCTTTTCTGATTCCTGTAAAATCAGGCACATGACATGATGTGTAGTCTGAATCACAGTTCTCTCAAGCTCCACATATAAAAAAAACCCTGTAATCGTAAAAGAGCCATGTCTGTTTGCATTGTACCACTGGACTTACAGGTGGTGTTAAACAGAGGATGGCATGAATGAGAACTTGATTTGTGTCTCGTCAGTATTTTGATTTGATAGGAACCTTGAATAACTGAGCACAATTGAAAACATTGCTCGTTTATAACTTTATTTAAATAATTAGTCAGTGTGTTATTTTTGACTATTTCAAGTCCCACGAATGAAAAAGACTTTCAGTCTCAGTAATTCCTTAACTTTTTTATGACTTTATTGATCCCACACTGGGGAAAATGTCAGAGCAGTTCATATACACAAGCTGGATATGAAATGAATAATAAATTAGAAATAAATAGAAAAAAGTCATGAAGTCATGCTGATGTTAAAGAGTCTATAAATATTACAAATATTAGCAGCCTTATCCAAAAACCAGCTTGTTTTTCTTGTTTGAAGTTATGTCATGAAAACAGAAACAGGGCTAAGGGTTCCTGGATAACTGGCTCCAGTAACTTTGAAAAAGAAATGTATACCAATGTATCAGCATGGAAAGCACCATCTCTCAGTGTAAATGCTAAAGTGCATGGCCATCACTCATCATTAGTGTATGTTTGAAGTGCTTTGATCATTCACCAATGCTCAACAAAACATCCGCTTCACTCGTAGCACCGAGCTTACGATCACTGAGTTTATGCTAAAGTTATCAGTTGTTTGTTGATGTTGATGTGATGTCCTACTGGTCAGAATAAGTGTTTATTATCAAAGATAGATTTTCAGAATGCCTCTGTATCTTCAAGGATACTGATTTGTACATAACACTCACAGAATTTCACACACGGTGTAGAACATGCTTGTCACTTCTCGAGAGAAAAATATGAATAATGTGCCATTGGTGAAGTGTTTTTTTTTGTGTGTGTGTGTGTGGAACCATCATGATAAATATGAAAAAAACAGGACCCAGACAAGACCCCCTTTAAAGGTTCCCTACAGGGCACTTATATGCAGTTATAAAACGAATGACTGTGTGGTTGTTTTAATGATTTTGTGTCATTTTATGTGAATATGTTTGAGTGAATAAGAGGGAGGCCTTGAAAAAAACGGCAACCTTGGATTTTGTATTTTATTGGTAATTATTTTGGATTCTCTATTTTCTTAAAATATTTCAATCAGTAACAACAAAGATGCATTTAACACCAAAAAAAGGGGATGATTTGTTGTGAGTGCCTGTTAAAAATGTTGCCAAAACTCTCTCAGTGTACAATGCATTAAATGTTTGAATGGAGTCAAGGAAATTGCCTACTCTTGTGCCTGTGTGTGTTTTTTTTCCCTGCAACTTTAATTGGGCACTGTTGCATCACAGAAAGTCGGATAATTTATATAAAGTACATAGTGAAAAAAAAGATTTTAAGAAAAAACTGTATTTTGAGAATAAGTTGAAAAGAAGTAGAAAAAGTTAAGAAAATATTAAAATGATTTTTAAAGTAAGTACGAAGGCCCTAAGCAGTCATGTATTCATATTAGTTATAATAATTTGGGATAACGAAACTTTGCCCAGTGTTTGATCTGTTATCATGGCACTGTGTATTTGGCTGCCACTCATACACTGCAGCCTGTGGGAGCAATTGCCGGGGATTCTGCCCAACTCACACTGGTGAATAGACTTTAAACCCCAAGATAACACCACAGATACTACACGCCCAGAATTAGCCAAAGAGAATGTTTTTACCCATAGAGGTGTTATTGTCAACATATTCTAGCCTGGAGACACAGAGACAAGAGTTCAAAGGTTCTCATAAAATTCCATAGGAAATGAATGCAGGTCATTTTTGACCCAACTATGGAAGCTTGGGGTAGAGATACAAAAACTACAATTTCGTAAAATGTATAAAAGGAAAGTTCAAAATTAAAACGGATGTGGCGGATGAGCATGCCTTCAATGCCATTTTAAAAACTAATGCAATAGAGGCTGAAGAATATGCATTGAAGAAAAAAGTGTTGGAGAATAAGCTTCAACACGAAAAGAATGCTATTCGCACAACACATATTTTGAGAAACCATCATGAGTCTGCATCTGGACAAGAAAAGCAGCCTTTAATCCATACTCTCTTTGAATATATGGTGCAAACTCCAAACATTGATTACACTGACATTAATCCCCGTCTGATATTCGATAATGTAAGACTGGAGGCAGAGAAATTAGATAAAATGAGGAAACGGTGCCATGAAAGAACTACGAGACAAGCCCAGGTCAGAAAAGGGAGAATTCTAAGGAGACGATATCTCCCTGTGGAGGATACACTCTCTACTGTTGAGGAACCTGACACTTGCAAACCTATATGCAGGGGTGCACATAACTGGTACGCAGGTACGCATGCGCAACAAAAATCACGAATGCGTAATGCCACTTGAGTTACTACTGCGCTTTTGAGTACTGACCATCCACAGGATCCTCTTGACTTCTCCCGTCCTCAACTTACACTCAACTGTTGCTTGATGTCGAAAAAAAAACAAACCACAGTAAGCAGCTTCTTTGGTGTTTCGCCACCTACAAAGAAACGCCAACTGGAGCCAGAGCTCACAAAAAGATTATTTTCTGAAAAGTGGCTACAAGATGTGCCGTGGCTTGAAGCTAACGATGAGCGCACTGAAATGTGGTGCAAGATTTGCCGCGCACATCCCCGGCTAGCAGACAAAACAGGTGCGTTTTATAAAGGCTCTAAGAATTTCAACCACCCGTTATTTAGCAAACATGAAAAGAGCAAGGAGCACACTAATGTGGCCCAAACCATTGCTAATAAACAAGCTAGCCAAGAAGAAAAAGCCAGTCGTCCACTTAGCAGGTGGCGAGAAAAGCTAACGGAAGAACAACGGCAAGCTCTGTTTAATATTTTTCTATTGGCCTTCCATAAAGCCAAACATGCACGTCCCATGTCTTCGTTTTCTGAGGATATTCCTTTACTGAAGCGGCTAGGAGTAAATGTCGGAGCTGCTTATCATTCACGTGAAGGGGGGACACGGATTATGCAGACCATTGCTCACACAATTAGCAGTGAAGTACAAGCAAAGTTGCAGACTGCTGACTTTTGGGGGCTGCTTTTCGATGGATCTGAAGACATCACAAAAACAGAGCAGGAAATCGTTTACATTGTGTCTGTGTCCATCAATGGAGAGTTTTCATCAGACTTTATTGGATTGATTGAACTGGGTGCTGACCGAACCGCGCAGGCAATAACAGATGGACTAGTGAAGCTTTTCAAGGACACGGGCTTGGATGACTGGACAACAAAGTTGGTCGCTGTGTGCACAGACGGTGCAGCTGTCAACGTCGGAGTGTACAACGGCGTTGTGCCAAAACTACGGGCACTTGCAGCGGTTGGAGACTCCCTTGTGCACATTCTGTGCACTGCTCACACGCTGGAGAATTGCGAATAATATTCGATAATGTAAGACTGGAGGCAGAGAAATTAGATAAAATGAGGAAACGGTGCCATGAAAGAACTACGAGACAAGCCCAGGTCAGAAAAGGGAGAATTCTAAGGAGACGATATCTACCTGTGGAGGATACACTCTCTACTGTTGAGGAACCTGACACTTGCAAACCTATATGGGACTTTTCCATCGTTAATCCTGAAAATGAAGTAAAATACCAAGCAGTGGTGAACAGGCTGAGGGTGGAAAATATAGGCATTTTTCTTTCCAAGACAGCAGCTGTAGGACAGAACCTCCCCAAAGGTAAGGGTGTATCTGCAGGACAACAGTGGGGTGTACAGCCCACACGCTGGAGAATTGCGCAAAATCAGCTGATCGCAACGTTTCATACTGTCAGACATTCAATCGCTCTGTGGTCAGGTTGCTGCAGTTTTATTTACAAAAAGGTGGCGCAAAAAAAACTGCTGCACTGAAGAAGCTATGTGAAGAAAACGGGATCTCATTTGTGAAACTGGGTAAGTTTCATAATATCAGGTGGTCTGCATGGAAGCATGAAATACTGTTAAAAGTGTCAAGACTATTGCCAGCCATTAAAATGCAATTGGCTACTAGTGATAACAATGACTTGCAGCATATCTGCACAGAGCGTTTTCAGTGCTTTCTGTCACACATGCTTGACATTGGCAACATTTTGAAGACCACATCAATTAGATTTCAGAAGGAAAAGCTGACCATTAGAGAATGTAAGGATGAACTCATGCTGGCCATTGGACAGTTCAGACTTCTGCTTGATGATGAAGGCCACAGTGCACACACTTTTTCTAATGCAGATGCTGACAGAGACAAGACAAACTTACTTAGGGGGTTAATTGAAGAGTTTGAAATCAGATATGACTCCCTCAAGTCATGTGATCATTTCTTAGTATTTGATCCTTCAACATGGCCTCGGGAAATGCAAGACCTCCACAGTTTTGGAAACACAACAGTTCGCAGCATTCTCAAAAAATACGAGGCCACCTTGCAACTTGACAAAGACATCACTCTAACAGAATGGATGCGTTTAAAGCAGACAGCAAAACGCCTGGGAGCCTCCTCTGTGTATGACTTAGTCCAAATAGTAAATAATACAAGTACCCTGGATGCGTACTCCAACATCAACAAGTTGGTTAAGCTGTCTCTTACACTGCCTTTGAGCAGTGCAGCTTGTGAGAGAGGATTTTCACATCTGAACATAATAAAAACCAAGTACAGGTCTTGCCTGTCCCATGCTCGTCTCTCTGCCTTGATGCAAATTCACCTGTCGAAGCAGACCACTGAGACATATGACCCAAAGCCAGCTGTTGACCTGTGGATGGAGACAGCTAATCGGAGGCTCAACCAAGGACAAGGATGTGCATCTGCATCATCATCTACCATGCAGGAAGCTGAAGCAGAGACCAGTGGGGGAGACACTGAGGAGGACAATGGGGGCGACATTGCGGAGGACAGTGAGGAAGACCTTTAAGACTTCTAACATATGAGGTGAGTACCAAACACCATCTCCTGGTACTCACCTGAGTAACTCACTGAAAAAGTTATGTGCACCCCTGCCTATATGGGACTTTTCCATCGTTAATCCTGAAAATGAAGTAAAATACCAAGCAGTGGTGAACAGGCTGAGGGTGGAAAATATAGGCATTTTTCTTTCCAAGACAGCAGCTGTAGGACAGAACCTCCCCAAAGGTAAGGGTGTATCTGCAGGACAACAGTGGGGTGTACAGCCACCCAGCGTCCCACCAATTTCACACGACAAAACACCGGCAGGACAACAGCAGGGTGTACAGCCAACCCGCGTCCCACCAATTTCCCACGAAAAAACACCGGCAGAACAACAGTGGGGTGTACAGCCAATCCGTCTCCCACCAATTTCCCACGAAAAAACACCTGCAGGGCAACAGTCAAGACAATACTTACGTCTGGCTTATATATATTGTATACATTTTTATTTTTACTTTTATCTTTATTTTTATTTACGGCCAACCGGCCTCCTTACGTCTGCTTGTATATATTGTATATATTTTGATTTTTACTTTTCTCTTTGTTTTTATTTTATATTTTTATTTCATATTTTATTTATTTTATTTTATATATATGTTTACATCTTTACGTTTGGACAGAGAGAATTGTAATTTCAATTCTGTGTATGTCTTGTACATTTGCAGTTTTGACAATAAAGCAAACTTGAAACTTGAAGTGGGGTGTACAGCCAACCCGCCTCCCCTTTACGTGTTTAGAAAATTATCATATTTCTTAAGTTAGGAAAACTATTAAAAAACCTTCTTGGATTATCTGGAAACTGTTTTTCTGATCTGAAATGTAACCTTGGATTTTGTATTTTATTGGTAATTATTTTGGATTCTCTATTTTCTTAAAATATTTCAATCAGTAACAACAAAGATGCATTTAACACCAAAAAAAGGGGATGATTTGTTTTGAGTGCCTGTTAAAAATGTTGCCAAAAACTCTCTCAGTGTACAATGCATTAAATGTTTGAATGGAGTCAAGGAAATTGCCTACTCTTGTGCCTGTGTGTGTTTTTTTCCCCTGCAACTTTAATTGGGCACTGTTGCATCACAGAAAGTCGGATAATTTATATAAAGTACATAGTGAAAAAAAGATTTTAAGAAAAAACTGTATTTTGAGAATAACTTGAAAAGAAGTAGAAAAAGTTAAGAAAATATTAAAATGATTTTTAAAGTAAGTACGAAGGCCCTAAGCAGTCATGTATTCATATTAGTTATAATAATTTGGGATAACGAAACTTTGCCCAGTGTTTGATCTGTTATCATGGCACTGTGTATTTGGCTGCCACTCATACACTGCAGCCTGTGGGAGCAATTGCCGGGGATTCTGCCCAACTCACACTGGTGAATAGACTTTAAACCCCAAGATAACACCACAGATACTACACGCCCAGAATTAGCCAAAGAGAATGTTTTTACCCATAGAGGTGTTATTGTCAACATATTCTAGCCTGGAGACACAGAGACAAGAGTACAAAGGTTCTCATAAAATTCCATAGGAAATGAATGCAGGTCATTTTTGACCCAACTATGGAAGCTTGGGGTAGAGATACAAAAACTACAATTTCGTAAAATGTATAAAAGGAAAGTTCAAAATTAAAACGGATGTGGAGGATGAGCATGCCTTCAATGCCATTTGAAAAACTAATGCAATAGAGGCTGAAGAATATGCATTGAAGAAAAAAGTGTTGGAGAATAAGCTTCAACACGAAAAGGATGCTATTCGCACAACACATATTTTGAGAAACCATCATGAGTCTGCATCTGGACAAGAAAAGCAGTCTTTAATCTGTACTCTCTTTGAATATATGGTGCAAACTCCAAACATTGATTACACTGACATTAATCCCCGTCTGATATTCGATAATGTAAGACTGGAGGCAGAGAAATTAGATAAAATGAGGAAACGGTGCCATGAAAGAACTACGAGACAAGCCCAGGTCAGAAAAGGGAGAATTCTAAGGAGACGATATCTCCCTGTGGAGGATACACTCTCTACTGTTGAGGAACCTGACACTTGCAAACCTATATGCAGGGGTGCACATAACTGGTACGCAGGTACGCATGCGCAACAAAAATCACGAATGCGTAATGCCACTTGAGTTACTACTGCGCTTTTGAGTACTGACCATCCACAGGATCCTCTTGACTTCTCCCGTCCTCAACTTACACTCAACTGTTGCTTGATGTCGAAAAAAAAACAAACCACAGTAAGCAGCTTCTTTGGTGTTTCGCCACCTACAAAGAAACGCCAACTGGAGCCAGAGCTCACAAAAAGATTATTTTCTGAAAAGTGGCTACAAGATGTGCCGTGGCTTGAAGCTAACGATGAGCGCACTGAAATGTGGTGCAAGATTTGCCGCGCACATCCCCGGCTAGCAGACAAAACAGGTGCGTTTTATAAAGGCTCTAAGAATTTCAACCACCCGTTATTTAGCAAACATGAAAAGAGCAAGGAGCACACTAATGTGGCCCAAACCATTGCTAATAAACAAGCTAGCCAAGAAGAAAAAGCCAGTCGTCCACTTAGCAGGTGGCGAGAAAAGCTAACGGAAGAACAACGGCAAGCTCTGTTTAATATTTTTCTATTGGCCTTCCATAAAGCCAAACATGCACGTCCCATGTCTTCGTTTTCTGAGGATATTCCTTTACTGAAGCGGCTAGGAGTAAATGTCGGAGCTGCTTATCATTCACGTGAAGGGGGGACACGGATTATGCAGACCATTGCTCACACAATTAGCAGTGAAGTACAAGCAAAGTTGCAGACTGCTGACTTTTGGGGGCTGCTTTTCGATGGATCTGAAGACATCACAAAAACAGAGCAGGAAATCGTTTACATTGTGTCTGTGTCCATCAATGGAGAGTTTTCATCAGACTTTATTGGATTGATTGAACTGGGTGCTGACCGAACCGCGCAGGCAATAACAGATGGACTAGTGAAGCTTTTCAAGGACACGGGCTTGGATGACTGGACAACAAAGTTGGTCGCTGTGTGCACAGACGGTGCAGCTGTCAACGTCGGAGTGTACAACGGCGTTGTGCCAAAACTACGGGCACTTGCAGCGGTTGGAGACTCCCTTGTGCACATTCTGTGCACTGCTCACACGCTGGAGAATTGCGAATAATATTCGATAATGTAAGACTGGAGGCAGAGAAATTAGATAAAATGAGGAAACGGTGCCATGAAAGAACTACGAGACAAGCCCAGGTCAGAAAAGGGAGAATTCTAAGGAGACGATATCTACCTGTGGAGGATACACTCTCTACTGTTGAGGAACCTGACACTTGCAAACCTATATGGGACTTTTCCATCGTTAATCCTGAAAATGAAGTAAAATACCAAGCAGTGGTGAACAGGCTGAGGGTGGAAAATATAGGCATTTTTCTTTCCAAGACAGCAGCTGTAGGACAGAACCTCCCCAAAGGTAAGGGTGTATCTGCAGGACAACAGTGGGGTGTACAGCCCACACGCTGGAGAATTGCGCAAAATCAGCTGATCGCAACGTTTCATACTGTCAGACATTCAATCGCTCTGTGGTCAGGTTGCTGCAGTTTTATTTACAAAAAGGTGGCGCAAAAAAAACTGCTGCACTGAAGAAGCTATGTGAAGAAAACGGGATCTCATTTGTGAAACTGGGTAAGTTTCATAATATCAGGTGGTCTGCATGGAAGCATGAAATACTGTTAAAAGTGTCAAGACTATTGCCAGCCATTAAAATGCAATTGGCTACTAGTGATAACAATGACTTGCAGCATATCTGCACAGAGCGTTTTCAGTGCTTTCTGTCACACATGCTTGACATTGGCAACATTTTGAAGACCACATCAATTAGATTTCAGAAGGAAAAGCTGACCATTAGAGAATGTAAGGATGAACTCATGCTGGCCATTGGACAGTTCAGACTTCTGCTTGATGATGAAGGCCACAGTGCACACACTTTTTCTAATGCAGATGCTGACAGAGACAAGACAAACTTACTTAGGGGGTTAATTGAAGAGTTTGAAATCAGATATGACTCCCTCAAGTCATGTGATCATTTCTTAGTATTTGATCCTTCAACATGGCCTCGGGAAATGCAAGACCTCCACAGTTTTGGAAACACAACAGTTCGCAGCATTCTCAAAAAATACGAGGCCACCTTGCAACTTGACAAAGACATCACTCTAACAGAATGGATGCGTTTAAAGCAGACAGCAAAACGCCTGGGAGCCTCCTCTGTGTATGACTTAGTCCAAATAGTAAATAATACAAGTACCCTGGATGCGTACTCCAACATCAACAAGTTGGTTAAGCTGTCTCTTACACTGCCTTTGAGCAGTGCAGCTTGTGAGAGAGGATTTTCACATCTGAACATAATAAAAACCAAGTACAGGTCTTGCCTGTCCCATGCTCGTCTCTCTGCCTTGATGCAAATTCACCTGTCGAAGCAGACCACTGAGACATATGACCCAAAGCCAGCTGTTGACCTGTGGATGGAGACAGCTAATCGGAGGCTCAACCAAGGACAAGGATGTGCATCTGCATCATCATCTACCATGCAGGAAGCTGAAGCAGAGACCAGTGGGGGAGACACTGAGGAGGACAATGGGGGCGACATTGCGGAGGACAGTGAGGAAGACCTTTAAGACTTCTAACATATGAGGTGAGTACCAAACACCATCTCCTGGTACTCACCTGAGTAACTCACTGAAAAAGTTATGTGCACCCCTGCCTATATGGGACTTTTCCATCGTTAATCCTGAAAATGAAGTAAAATACCAAGCAGTGGTGAACAGGCTGTTCTACGACCTCAGATCAGACGAGACAACCCGCTGAATTTAAGCATATTACTAAGCGGAGGAAAAGAAACTAACCAGGATTCCCTCAGTAGCGGCGAGCGGGGGGTGGGGGGGTGGGGGGGGGGTAATTGAGATTTTTTTTTGTCCCGGGCCCAGCCAAACCTGTCAGCGGCCCTGGATACACTCTCTACTGTTGAGGAACCTGACACTTGCAAACCTATATGGGACTTTTCCATCGTTAATCCTGAAAATGAAGTAAAATACCAAGCAGTGGTGAACAGGCTGTTCTACGACCTCAGATCAGACGAGACAACCCGCTGAATTTAAGCATATTACTAAGCGGAGGAAAAGAAACTAACCAGGATTCCCTCAGTAGCGGCGAGCGGGGGGGGGGGGGGGGGGGGGGGGGGGGGGGGTAATTGAGATTTTTTTTTGTCCCGGGCCCAGCCAAACCTGTCAGCGGCCCTGGATACACTCTCTACTGTTGAGGAACCTGACACTTGCAAACCTATATGGGACTTTTCCATCGTTAATCCTGAAAATGAAGTAAAATACCAAGCAGTGGTGAACAGGCTGTTCTACGACCTCAGATCAGACGAGACAACCCGCTGAATTTAAGCATATTACTAAGCGGAGGAAAAGAAACTAACCAGGATTCCCTCAGTAGCGGCGAGCGGGGTGGGGGGGGGGGTAATTGAGATTTTTTTTGTCCCGGGCCCAGCCAAACCTGTCAGCGGCCCTGGATACACTCTCTACTGTTGAGGAACCTGACACTTGCAAACCTATATGGGACTTTTCCATCGTTAATCCTGAAAATGAAGTAAAATACCAAGCAGTGGTGAACAGGCTGTTCTACGACCTCAGATCAGACGAGACAACCCGCTGAATTTAAGCATATTACTAAGCGGAGGAAAAGAAACTAACCAGGATTCCCTCAGTAGCGGCGAGCGGGGGGGGGGATGGGGGGGGGGGGGGGGGGGGGGGGGGGGGGTAATTGAGATTTTTTTTTGTCCCGGGCCCAGCCAAACCTGTCAGCGGCCCTGGATACACTCTCTACTGTTGAGGAACCTGACACTTGCAAACCTATATGGGACTTTTCCATCGTTAATCCTGAAAATGAAGTAAAATACCAAGCAGTGGTGAACAGGCTGTTCTACGACCTCAGATCAGACGAGACAACCCGCTGAATTTAAGCATATTACTAAGCGGAGGAAAAGAAACTAACCAGGATTCCCTCAGTAGCGGCGAGCGGGGGGGGTAATTGAGATTTTTTTTTGTCCCGGGCCCAGCCAAACCTGTCAGCGGCCCTGGATACACTCTCTACTGTTGAGGAACCTGACACTTGCAAACCTATATGGGACTTTTCCATCGTTAATCCTGAAAATGAAGTAAAATACCAAGCAGTGGTGAACAGGCTGTTCTACGACCTCAGATCAGACGAGACAACCCGCTGAATTTAAGCATATTACTAAGCGGAGGAAAAGAAACTAACCAGGATTCCCTCAGTAGCGGCGAGCGGGGGGGGGTAATTGAGATTTTTTTTTGTCCCGGGCCCAGCCAAACCTGTCAGCGGCCCTGGATACACTCTCTACTGTTGAGGAACCTGACACTTGCAAACCTATATGGGACTTTTCCATCGTTAATCCTGAAAATGAAGTAAAATACCAAGCAGTGGTGAACAGGCTGTTCTACGACCTCAGATCAGACGAGACAACCCGCTGAATTTAAGCATATTACTAAGCGGAGGAAAAGAAACTAACCAGGATTCCCTCAGTAGCGGCGAGCGGGGTGGGGGGGGGGGGGGGGTAATTGAGATTTTTTTTTGTCCCGGGCCCAGCCAAACCTGTCAGCGGCCCTGGATACACTCTCTACTGTTGAGGAACCTGACACTTGCAAACCTATATGGGACTTTTCCATCGTTAATCCTGAAAATGAAGTAAAATACCAAGCAGTGGTGAACAGGCTGTTCTACGACCTCAGATCAGACGAGACAACCCGCTGAATTTAAGCATATTACTAAGCGGAGGAAAAGAAACTAACCAGGATTCCCTCAGTAGCGGCGAGCGGGGGGGGGTATGGGGGGGGGGGGGTAATTGAGATTTTTTTTGGTCCCGGGCCCAGCCAAACCTGTCAGCGGCCCTGGATACACTCTCTACTGTTGAGGAACCTGACACTTGCAAACCTATATGGGACTTTTCCATCGTTAATCCTGAAAATGAAGTAAAATACCAAGCAGTGGTGAACAGGCTGTTCAGGGGTTCACTTTCGACTACGACCTCAGATCAGACGAGACAACCCGCTGAATTTAAGCATATTACTAAGCGGAGGAAAAGAAACTAACCAGGATTCCCTCAGTAGCGGCGAGCGGGGTGGGGGGGGGGGGTAATTGAGATTTTTTTTTGTCCCGGGCCCAGCCAAACCTGTCAGCGGCCCTGGATACACTCTCTACTGTTGAGGAACCTGACACTTGCAAACCTATATGGGACTTTTCCATCGTTAATCCTGAAAATGAAGTAAAATACCAAGCAGTGGTGAACAGGCTGTTCTACGACCTCAGATCAGACGAGACAACCCGCTGAATTTAAGCATATTACTAAGCGGAGGAAAAGAAACTAACCAGGATTCCCTCAGTAGCGGCGAGCGGGGGGGGTAATTGAGATTTTTTTTTGTCCCGGGCCCAGCCAAACCTGTCAGCGGCCCTGGATACACTCTCTACTGTTGAGGAACCTGACACTTGCAAACCTATATGGGACTTTTCCATCGTTAATCCTGAAAATGAAGTAAAATACCAAGCAGTGGTGAACAGGCTGTTCTACGACCTCAGATCAGACGAGACAACCCGCTGAATTTAAGCATATTACTAAGCGGAGGAAAAGAAACTAACCAGGATTCCCTCAGTAGCGGCGAGCGGGGGGGGGTAATTGAGATTTTTTTTTGTCCCGGGCCCAGCCAAACCTGTCAGCGGCCCTGGATACACTCTCTACTGTTGAGGAACCTGACACTTGCAAACCTATATGGGACTTTTCCATCGTTAATCCTGAAAATGAAGTAAAATACCAAGCAGTGGTGAACAGGCTGTTCTACGACCTCAGATCAGACGAGACAACCCGCTGAATTTAAGCATATTACTAAGCGGAGGAAAAGAAACTAACCAGGATTCCCTCAGTAGCGGCGAGCGGGGTGGGGGGGGGGGGGGGGGGGGGGGGGGGTGTAATTGAGATTTTTTTTTGTCCCGGGCCCAGCCAAACCTGTCAGCGGCCCTGGATACACTCTCTACTGTTGAGGAACCTGACACTTGCAAACCTATATGGGACTTTTCCATCGTTAATCCTGAAAATGAAGTAAAATACCAAGCAGTGGTGAACAGCTGTTCTACGACCTCAGATCAGACGAGACAACCCGCTGAATTTAAGCATATTACTAAGCGGAGGAAAAGAAACTAACCAGGATTCCCTCAGTAGCGGCGAGCGGGGGGGGGTAATTGAGATTTTTTTGTCCGGGCCCAGCCAAACCTGTCAGCGGCCTGGATACACTCTATACTGTTGAGGAACCTGACACTTGCAAAACCTATATGGGACTTTTCCATCGTTAATCCTGAAAATGAAGTAAAATACAAGCAGTGGTGAACAGGCTGTTCTACGACCTCAGATCAGACGAGACACACGCTGAATTTAAGCATATTACTAAGCGGAGGAAAAGAAACTAACCAGGATTCCCTCAGTAGCGGGAGGGTGGGGGGGGGGGGGGGGGGGGGGGGTGGGGGGGGGGGGTAATTGAGATTTTTTTTTGTCCCGGCCCAGCCAAACCTGTCAGCGGCCCTGGATACACTCTCTACGTTGAGGAACTGACACTTGCAAACCTATATGGGACTTTTCCATCGTTAATCCTGAAAATGAAGTAAAATACCAAGCAGTGGTGAACAGGCTGTTCTACGACCTCAGATCAGACGAGACAACCCGCTGAATTTAAGCATATTACTAAGCGGAGGAAAAGAAACTAACCAGGATTCCCTCAGTAGCGGCGCGGGGGGGGGGGGTAATTGAGATTTTTTTTGTCCCGGGCCAGCCAAACCTGTCAGCGGCCCTGGATACACTCTCTACTGTTGAGGAACCTGACACTTGCAAACCTATATGGGACTTTTCCATCGTTAATCTGAAAATGAAGTAAAGTAAAATACCAAGCAGTGGTGAACAGCTGTTCTACGACCTCAGATCAGACGAGACAACCCGCTGAATTTAAGCATATTACTAAGCGGAGGAAAAGAAACTAACAGGATTCCCTCAGTAGCGGCGAGCGGGGTGTGGGGGGGGGGGGGGGGGGGGGTGGGGGGGGGGGGGGGGGGGGGTGGGGGGGGGGGGTGGGGGGGGGGGTTTTTTAATTGAGATTTTTTTTTCCCGGGCCCAGCAAACCTGTCAGCGGCCCTGGATACACTCTAACTGTTGAGGAACCTGACACTTGCAACCTATATGGGACTTTTCCATCGTTAATCCTGAAATGAAGTAAAATACCAAGCAGTGGTGAACAGGCTGTTCTACGACCTCAGATCAGACGAGACAACCCGCTGAATTTAAGCATATTACTAAGCGGAGGAAAAGAAACTAACCAGGATTGGGTGGAAAATAGAGGGTGGAAAATATAGGCATTTTGCTTTCCAAGACAGCAGCTGTAGGACAGAACCTCCCCAAAGGTAAGGGTGTATCTGCAGGACAACAGTGGGGTGTACAGCCACCCAGCGTCCCACCAATTTCACACGACAAAACACCGGCAGGACAACAGCAGGGTGTACAGCCAACCCGCGTCCCACCAATTTCCCACGAAAAAACACCGGCAGAACAACAGTGGGGTGTACAGCCAATCCGTCTCCCACCAATTTCCCACGAAAAAACACCTGCAGGGCAACAGTCAAGACAATACTTACGTCTGGCTTGTATATATTGTATACATTTTTATTTTTACTTTTATCTTTATTTTATTTACGGCCAACCGGCCAACCTGCCTCCTTACGTCTGCTTGTATATTGTATATATTTTGATTTTTACTTTTCTCTTTGTTTTTATTTTATATTTTTATTTCATATTTATTTATTTATTTTATATATATGTTTACATCTTTACTTTTGGACAGAGAGAATTGTAATTTCAATTCTGTGTATGTCTTGTACATTTGCAGTTTTGACAATAAAGCAAACTTGAAACTTGAAGTGGGGTGTACAGCCAACCCGCCTCCCCTTTACGTGTTTAGAAAATTATCATATTTCTTAAGTTAGGAAAACTATTAAAAAACCTTCTTGGATTATCTGGAAACTGTTTTTCTGATCTGAAATGTACTTTATAGAAATTTTTTTTTTCTTTCACAGGACAGCAGCACAAAAATAGAACAGACCACATTGACTAGAATGGCTGCAAATTGCTCGTGGTGACACGCAACGTGCCGTGGACGCACCCAGTGGGGTTTTGGGGGTTAATGTTTTTTAGTTGTTTTTTTTTAAACTTTTTTAGGTAAACTGCAGAATAGATTAGTTTAAGGGTCCGTGTAACGCTTTGCAGTGCTTTGATCCATTTTTCGAATTCATTTAGAAAAGATGAAAATTGGGTTCAATTTTTCAATTTTCTAGACAACTCGGAAAACAGATAATTGATGTTGTTTGTTCATTTATTTGTCAGTGGCTTTTGAAAGAGTAAATAGGCCTATGTGAATTTGAAACCAAAGTAAAACAAGCAAATATAATGCTTTTTAAGACCCCTTTAAGACCTTTGAGAATAAAAAATAAGACCATTACCGCGAAACAAATATTCATATAGTAAAAAGGCGCAGTCAAGGATAAGTTCAAACTCAAAGCATTTTTTTTTTTTTATAAATCAGTGCATCTTCAGTTTATAGTTTTAGTTTAGTTTTTGCCTTCTCAATATTTTAATAGTAGGACACTGATGTAAACATAAACAGTCAGGAAATAAATACAGTTTTACTACTTATCTAACTGCCTCAGTGCATCGGATTTCTCCTGCACTCCTGCAGAACCCAAAGTATTTCTGCCTATGTTTTTTTATTAACCATAGGCTACCTGGATGAAAAATAATACCTACCTTGTGAAATTTAATGCCATACTTCAGAAAATAGTGAAATATAATGCTTCTTAAGACTTTTTAAGACACATTTTTAAAATAAGACTTTTTAAGGATCCGCGGAGACCCTGTGATGGGGCCGACGTCGGCGGTCCTGCCAATGCTTCTTTCATCGTGCCAGAGACGGCAAATGAGCCCCTGTCCCTCATTATGGTGGCGTCGAAAATCCTGTTTGTGTCCGGGAAAAAGGTCTCTCTTGTAATGTCGTACTCCAGGTACATGGAGGTCGGCTCGATCTACAGGAAAAATATCACTAAGGATTAATTTTCTTGCTCGCTGATGAAGATGGCTAACTGTTATCAGCTAGCTACGATAACTTGCCCGAGCTAGTAACTTCGGTAATGACAATACAAGTTAAGGATTGGCAACCATTACGTTATATTCTCAAACACAAAATTATTCTCACCTTGAAAATTGCTTCCAGTCTTTCACACGTTATGTCCCGCGCCGCCATAATGAGCCTCTTTGCGCCCTGATGAACGCTGAACTGGGCTTGATAGCCCTCCATTCTCGACAGCAACCAAAGAGAACGGAAGCTGGCTTGTGCTCCCTTTATGAGTCAACCTAACCACACACACACTTATGGTTCATCCCAACTAAAATCGCAAAAATGCAACCGATAGGTCTGTGTAACACTTTGCAGTGCATTTTGTTTCAGATAATATTTTTGATTTTTTTTTCATCGTGTTCGATTACTGACTGAATGAAAAAATAACGCTAATTACCTATTTACGGACTAGTTTTAAAATTGAAAATCGAAGTTTAGATCCCAATTTTCATCTTTTCTAAGTGAATTCGAAGAATGGATCAAAGCACTGCAAAGCGTTACACGGACCGTTTAAGAAAACAATGTTTCTGTGTTCTAAATAAAGTCAGGAAGTTTAGATTAATAGTAATCCATCTCACATTTAAATCTATATTTATATTTTTATATTAAAATCCTCACACTGGACCTTTGATAATGAACCATCCTGACTTAATTATTAATTAATAATTACGAAAACAATAGGCAGTAGTAATAGTAGCAACACGTTTCATTTCATTCATTTTATGAAGCACCAAATAAATTCAGATTTTATAATTGTGTTTATTTACAATGTGTGAGAGAAAGCCATGCGGATACGTGGGATGTTTCTCTCTCTTCTGACCCAGGGATGTTGATACACAGGCTGTGTTCAGACAGCAGCGTTGTCTGTACTGGCCTGTTTCGGTTAAATTAATGTAGCTGTGTTGTAAATGAATGCTGTACTGTGCACTATTGTGGCTATGATGTTTGCCCCAAATCTAAAGACCGCGAATATTAACCCAGTCTGTTGGGTCAACATATTTAACCCAACCTTGGGTAAAAACAACCCAATCAGGTCAAAATCCACAGCTACCCAGCAGATGGGTTATGAAAATAACCCAGCATTTTTTACTGTGTATTTTTGTTTTGTTCTCGGCGTGGTTATAAATGAATACAGTTCACAAAATAAAGCAGAATCAGTTAAAGAGTACGGCCATCATTCAGCTGAGGATGCTACAAAGAATGTCCATACTTGCAATTATTTTTGAGGTAATGAGATAATTTATCAGGTGACTGAAGTACAGTCTCTTTTGACATCTGGCCACCCTACTTACAGCAGAGGCTGATTCCCCACCCCCTCAACATAAAAATGACTACTAGTTATGCCAATACTCACTTTTATTGACATCAAAAACAACAAAATGTCACAAACATCTGGAACAAACAAAACTGACAGGGACATTTGAAAACTACTTCCTGAAAAAGGCTTTCACCTACAATGTTTTATATAATAAAAAATAAGATAGATAGATAGATAGATAGATAGATAGATAGATAGATAGATAGATAGATAGATAGAAAACAAGAAAGAAGAAGAGCAAACAATAGGACAATATAAATTATGTCAGCATGTAGCCGGAGTGCCTGCTGTTTTATTCCCAGACAGTTAATTTCTCAAGTGTGAATTTAGTTCCCACTGCACAAAAACAAACGAGAGGCAGACGTGATCATGGCGATCAGCCGGCGCGCGCCGGCCCTCACTTTCATTGCGCCACGGGGTTTCCACCGCACCCTCTGACTCGCGCGCGCGTTAGACTCCTTGGTCCGTGTTTCAAGACGGGTCGGGTGGGTTGCCGACATCGCCGCAGACCCCTGGCGCCTCCTTGTACGTGGGCCGGTCCCCGCCCTGGGCGACGCGACACGGTCGGGGCCCACTGAGGACAGTCCGCGAAACATGCGAAAAAGTAACGCATCTAATATTAGATACGTAACTGTAGTCTGACTACTGGTTTTGAAATAGTAGTTGCGTTAGACTACTCGTTACTGAAAAAAGTAGTCAGACTACAGTAACGCGTTACTAAGTAGCGCGTTACTGGCATCACTGGGAATGAGTGAGTGATTTCGGACACAGCCATGATGCAGCAGTTTTGTGGATCCAAATTTCTTCCAAAGCTTCTCAAAGATAGCGCAGTCGAGGTTTTCACAGGTTGAAAACCTTGTTTCTCCAACAGTCTCCATCAGATTTTTTTTTAACGCCATCAAAGTCCAGGTCCAAAATTGATGTCTTCGTGGACTGGGTGATAAACTCTTTGTAAGTTTTCTAACAGGTGCTCCCCCAATTGATTACAGTTGGTCCTGGTTGCTTGGCGACCTCAGCCACAGTAACACAGACACACAGACACACAGACACACACACACACACACACACACACACACACACACACACACACACTTTTAGTAGTTCTTGGCACTTAATTTGAACCTGTCTGAGTAAAATGGCTGACAGAGACAGCAGAGCAGCTAGCGCGTTAGCGCTGGCTGCAAAGACATGCTATCTGCTAACATTAGCGACCAATGCTAAAATTTGTGCTAATTAACATTAACCACTAGGAATTAAATACATGTTAACAGGGATGTAGTGGTGGGTAAACGCACGTAAACGCCGTTTACCCACCTCCAGATTTTTGGAAATAGCGTTTACGAACCTCTAAATAGCGTTTACGCACCTCTAAATACAGTTTGCGCACGTTCAATCATAGTTTATCCACCTCTACATACAGTTTACGCACGCATGTCTCTTGTTTTATAAACTACAGATATTAATAACGCTTTCCCGTTATTTTTCAATTGCCTTTAATACGATTTAATGAGTATTTTAAAAGTCAGCGTGTTTGTGTCTAACATCCTTTAACGGCAGCGCTGGGTCGAGCTAACAGCGCCGTAGCTGCTGTCTGTCAAAAGCCAAAGCAACCGGAGCTAACTAGCCGTAGGATGCTAACGCCAGCTAGCTCTCGGTTGTCACCGTCAGGTTTTGTTTTTATTTTGTTTTATGTGTGTGTGTGTGTGACTCCTCGAGGTCCAGGGGAAAGCCGTTCAAATTCAAGATCGGGTACCAGGAGGTCATCCGTGGCTGGGAAGAAGGAGTAGCCCAGATGAGGAGCTTGTTTTGAAACTCCTGCACTTGGACTTTACATACACGGTTTGTTTCGAAGTAACGCCAGCATGCTGTGTCTCCTCCAACAGATGAGCGTGGGTCAGCGGGCCAAGCTGATCTGCTCGCCAGACTTTGCCTACGGCAGCAAAGGGCACCCGGGGATCATCCCACCAAACGCCACTCTCACCTTCGACGTGGAGCTGCTCAGCCTGGAAGCCTGAAAACTTTTGTGCACTCACTTTGTTTTAATTCCACTTCGAAATTTTCAGGGTGAGAAGTAATACAAAAAAATGTCTATATAATGTGCACAAATCCAACACACATGCATGCCCGTGTGACCCCAGATACTGTGCATGAGGAGGCTTTAAAAGGTCCTGTGTGAAAGATCTAGGAAAGAAATGTAGCTTATGTTTTCATTATTGTAAATTCACCTACAGATAGATAGATAGATAGATAGATAGATAGATAGATAGATAGATAGATAGATAGATAGATAGATCATAAAGTTAAAGGTCCAGTTTGTAAGATTTAGGGCAGCATATGGCAAAAATGAAAATATAATATTTATAAATATGTTTTCGTTATTGTAAATTCACCTAAAGATAGATAGATAGATAGATAGATAGATAGATAGATAGATAGATAGAAACTTATGACATTATTTTTCTCTTTATTAAGATTTAATAAACCTCAAACATGCATATTGTGTATCTCGAATTATGACTGATACAGAGTAGAGACCTCAGGGAACCCTTGTCACACACAAACATACATACATGCATTCACACACATACAAGTACACACATATGCACATTTACAAACACTCATACACACACAATCCTATGTGTCAGAAAAGTTGTTTCATAAAATACACATCGTAGCCTCCTTGCGTCGACTATGAATTGGCCCTTACAACGTCGTGGTCCCCCGATCCCAAAATGTATAGTTTACCCACCTCTTTTTTTACCACTACATCCCTGCATGTTAATTACTAATTACTCCAGTTTTAACTGACTGTTTGATTGTTATAGTTTTTACTGATGTAATTTTTTAAAATATGTGGACTGAACATGTGAAGGGGGCAAAAACCTATGAACTTTGTTGTTTTTTCCCTTTTCTTTTTAATATTTAGGTTATTGTATGTATGTTTAGCACTTTAATCGATGGACTTTGCATTATGTTTATGATGCAGCAATGTTAAAAATGTATTCCACTGTTTTATTGTGAACTCGAAATGTCCCAATAAAATATAATTGTATTAACATGTACTTGTTTTGTTGAATAAATTCATGTGTAATAACAATTTCCTTGTATAATACTAAGGTTAATGTTCATTAATTAATGCTAATTTTGCTCTCAAACCAACATTTTGATTTTAACCCACTTCTTTGGTAAAATTAACCCAACAACATGGCTCTATTATAGCCCATTTATTGGGTAACATTAACCTAACAGCAGAGTCATTTTTAACCAATTTTTGGGTAAACAATCTCAACCCAACATGCTGGGTCAAGCCCATAACCCAACCCTGTTGGTCTAAAACAACCCAGCGTTGGCCAGGTCCAACTTTGGACCAGCATTGGGTTACCCAAATAACCCAAATTGGGTTATCTTTAACCCAGCAGTCTGTTAACATTAAAGGACCACTTCACTCACTTAAGTTTGAAAACCAGACACAGACATCACTTCAAATGATGTGCCTAAGCTCAAACTCACACTGCTGCACTGAGAAAAGTTGACATTGATAAAGTTGGGGGCCACATGTTACACCAGCTCTATGTGAATACCTGCTGAGAGTGAATCGATGTTTGCAAGAAGGTCTCCAGTCTTCATACGAATGATCTTCTCAGCCAACTCAGGGATCCATTTCTCAGACACCCTTTCAGAACACTCTGGCTGTATCACTGCAAAATCCTGAGCGACCTAAGGACAGGATAATAAATAAGGGCAAATAAATATATGACTCTGGTCATATCAGTGTTCAGAGGTTTAGTGCCAAAAATACGAGTCTTTAAACGGCTGCAGGTTGACTCACGCAGTGACATGGTAAACTACTATATGCATGGGAACTGGTCTCCAGCGCACACCGGTACACGCAAACGGAGTTTTAGAACCAGTTCGTACCTGGCCTGTAGCTGTGTTGTAAATGAATGCTGTACTGCGCACTATTGTGGCTATGATGTTTGCCCCAAATCTAAAGACTGCGAATATTAACTCAGTCTGTTGGGTCAACATATTTAACCCAACCTTGGGTAAAAACAACCCAATCAGGTCAAAATCCACAGCTACCCAGCAGATGGGTTATGAAAATAACCCAGCATTTTTTACTGTGTATTTTTGTTTTGTTCTCGGCGTGTTCATAAATGAATACAGTTCACAAAATAAAGCAGAATCAGTTAAAGAGTACGGCCATCATTCAGCTGAGGATGCTACAAAGAATGTCCATACTTGCAATTATTTTTGAGGTAATGAGATAATTTATCAGGTGACTGAAGTACAGTCTCTTTTGAAGTTGCTTTAGTAGTCTTCTCCTTAAATGACAAGGAGTGATACTATATGACGAGCAGAGCTCCAGCTGTCCATTCACTCCAATAATAACCCGACCACAGCGATACATGACGCTGCAAGCTACAATCTGATTGAACAACCGAGGACCCTCTGCCCGGAACTGTTTTTCTTACTATGTCAAGGATTTCTTTTAATAATATCGTTTCTCAGCACAAATACGCTAAAGTGTCACTGATAATTCAACAAAAAAATAGCTTCATGTTGTGGCCCTCTGTATGTTTTTTTTCTCATTCTAGCCTGAGAAATAAACTTTTATTCCTATGTTTTGGATAGCGGAAAGGCCTACACTACCCAGAATGCTCGTCCACTGACGATTTGCGAGCTAAAATCTGATTGGACAACCGATGACCCTCTGCCCGGAAGTGTTTTTCTAAAAATTTCTTTTAATAATATCATCAACGTTTTTCAGCACAAGCACTGTGTGTGTCACCATTGATATTATGACTGATAAAATAAAAAGTTAATCACATCTCTGTTTAATGTGCTTTTTATAATGTCTGTTTTTAGACAGAGCTTGTTATCAACAGACCTTTTGAGAAGGAAATGAAATTTCCTCTGTGCAGTTTGCGCTGGAGCTGTACTGTATATATATATATTCATATACAGTAACAATTTTATTCATGATAAGCTTTCTGTGCTGCTCAAAGGATCACAAAAGCACCATGCAGCACACTCACCATGTGAGTTTTGTTCAGTGTTTTGTCGAAGAAATCATCAAAGTCGAATTGACATATTTGCTAGGGTGTGTTTTATTAAAAAGCATGCCGTCACACTGGTAAATTGACAGTCACAAAACATATCTGAGCCACCTCAAGCTGCTCAAGCTCATCCAGAGTGTGAGTTGGCTAAGCAAAGCAGAACAACAGAGACTGGAGGCAGAGAAATTAGAAAAAATGAGGAAACGGTGCGATGAAAGAACTACGAGACAAGCCCAGTTTAGAAAAGGGAGAATTCTAAGGAGACGATATCTCCCTGTGGAGGATACACTCTCTACTGTTGAGGAACCTGACACTTGCAAACCTAAATGGGACTTTTTCATCGTTAATCCTGAAAATGAAGTAAAATACCAAGCAGTGGTGAACAGGCTGAGGGTGGAAAATATAGGCTACGAAGACGAACAAGCCAGCAATAAAAAACGGTAAACGTTTACGGTGAAAAAAGAAAAATAAGGAAACAAAGTGTGTGTTTTAGCAACCCCATGAGGGGGCACAAGGTTGGTTTGTGTTTAATTAATTTATGATATGTGTCGGTAATTTCTATTAACTTTTGCCCGCCTGTTAATTTCTTGTCAAGATAAAACGGAAATTGGTGATTGGTGGAAAACGGTGATTGTTTTTGTTCTTTTTGTTTTTATTCATCAGTCGAGTCTATTACCATCTGAGGGTATGCTACACTTCCCATGTTTGGATGTGTTTTGCAGTTTTCAATCAGTTTTCACCTGCCAGAAATTGATTGATGGCCAAATACAGTTACTCAAAGGTGTTTCCTGTCTAAATCTCATTCATAAGCTTCATAATATAAAGATCTCAGCTAAGAGGACAGCTTGAAATTCTTTTAAAGGATTATTACAAGACAAAATGGGCTTTTTCACCTGCCAGAATTTGTTTGAAGGCCAAATACAGTTCATGAAAGGTGATTTCTGCCTAAATATGACTTGATCTCATTCATAAGATGGCAGACAATCATTTTTTGGCACGACACCGGCAGGGACTTCGCTGTTTGCAGTGATTCTAAATACCGCATCGGGTGTCATGTAGGGGTCGCAAGTGGACAAAACTTGAAGGTAGTTAATGGTGTAATGATGTTTCTTTGTTACTGTTGTAGCGGCAATTTTCCATTTAAACAGACGCTAAGAGGCTGAGTAGGCTCCTACTGTCACGCGTGGTTCAAAAAGAACATCCACAGTCCACGTTATAAGTTTATGATGTTTATTAGCCAAAATAGCAACAGCAAATTAAATTGGCATAACGACGAACTGAACTATACGATATTAGATAAGTGCTAAGGCGATAATAAGTGAAACGCGATAATAAATAGAGACACGGTCAACAGAATATATCAGAGCCTGTCAGCCTCTTTATTCAAAACTTCCACCACCAAGTGTACAGGTAAAAATAATACATAATACAACGGCATTTTCTTTAACTTTAACTTACAAACGTGTGAGCTAAACAAATAAACGCAAACTATATACACACAGTTTGGCTCGTACAACAGTCCTTTTCTGCAGTTCTGCGGAGTGTCCAGTGAAGGCCGCCATGTTGGAATGTTGTTCAGCTCCACGCTGGTCACATGACAAACGGCAGCTCTCATATGCATAGCAACCGTAACCATGAGGGTATATATATATATATATATTAGGTGTGATCAGTAATTGTCCATTCGTTTACCACGATAAAGAAAATGACTACAAAAGATTATCGGAAAAGATCCTCAGTCCAGCCAGTGGTAAAGACGAACAAAATGGAAATGAAACAAGTCCCTGAAGAACTTACCATTGCTGAACTGATTGAGAAAGAAGAGTATAAACAGTTTTTTGAGGAGCATCAAAAAAAAATTTTAGGTATAAGGAAGTTGATAGTCGATGAAGGCGAGTCTTTGGAAATAGAGTCTTTGATTTCAAGTTTAGAGGACGATCTGAGGACCGAAGAACTTGAAGGCGCCAAAGAGGTCAAGTTTAGTCATTTAAAATTTAAGGACAATGATCTCACATCTATTGTATACCAAAACTTAAATATGATGACATTAGGACAAAACATAGAAGAGGAGCTTAAAAAGGATGAGCATGCCTTCAATGCCATTTCAAAAACTAATGCAATAGAGGCTTCAGAATATGCATTGAAGAAAAAAGTGTTGGAAAGTAAACTTCAACATGAAAAGGATGCTATTCGCACAACACATATTTTGAGAAGCCATCATGAGTCTGCATCTGGACAAGAAAAGCAGTCTTTAATCCGTACTATCTTTGAATATATGGTGGAACATCCAGACATTGATTACATTGACATTAATCCCCATCTGATATTCGATAATGTAAATTATAGGATGATGACCTCAGAGTATTTAGTAAATAAGTCTTTGGAAGACTTTAAGGACGACCCTGAACTGTTGAGAAAATGGGAGCAGAGTGTGAGTTGGCTAAGCAAAGCAGAACAACAGAGACTGGAGGCAGAGAAATTAGAAAAAATGAGGAAACGGTGCGATGAAAGAACTACGAGACAAGCCCAGTTTAGAAAAGGGAGAATTCTAAGGAGACGATATCTCCCTGTGGAGGATACACTCTCTACTGTTGAGGAACCTGACACTTGCAAACCTAAATGGGACTTTTCCATCGTTAATCCTGAAAATAAAGTAAAATACCAAGCAGTGGTGAACAGGCTGAGGGTGGAAAATATAGGCAATTTTCTTTCCAAGACAGCAGCTGTAGGACAGAACCTCCCCAAAGGTAAGGGTGTATCTGCAGGACAAGAGTGCGGTGGACAGCCAAACCGCCTCCCACCAATTGCCCCCCTAAAAACACGTGCAAGACAACAGTGCGGTGGACAGCCAACCCGTCTCCCACCACTTTCCCACCAAAAAACATCTGCAGGACAACAGTTGGGTGTACGGCCAACCCGCCTCCCACCAATTTCCCACCATAAATATATTTAAAAAAATCTTGTATTTCAAAAAAACAAAGACAACCCCGACCCCTGATCCCTCTCTACACATGTTTTCTCCCGGTGCTCTGGTTTTTCTCCCACAATATTTGAAAATTATATATATATATATATAGTTAGATCCCGAGTTAACCCCTGTACAGGTGGTACCGGACCAGCTCTCCGTCTCACGGGTCCAATCCTCAAGCCCGTGGGTCTAACTCCATCGGGACAGTTTAGAGGACTGTTTAAGCTGGTGGCGAGGAGATTCACCTAGCTTCTAACTGCCTTCATCCGCACGTCTACCCTGCTTACTCTAGTATAGCACCTGACCGAATAGCCTCTATGAGCCAAATACTACACTAGCCGCGTGCGTTCACGGCAGCTCTCCTCTCATTGATCTGTGCACTTGGTATGGTTGCTAGGATATTTTTTAGTGGCTCGTACAGTGAGCCTCAAGGGTCTGTTAATTTCAATAGGCTAGAGTAACCTGGTAGAACCATTAGATGTTGAACACACTATAACTTATGATTACACCCTAAAGGAGATGTTATAAAAGTAAGGTCCACAACTTAAACTTTAACTGCAGTGGATATATTCAGGGGCGGTTCTAGGTTTTTTTTAATACAGGGGCCACTATGGGACCACTATGTTATCTGAAGGGGCCTATAGTAGCGGGGGGGTCTGGGGGCCCTCCCCCAGAAAATTTTGGATTTCTCAGATGCAATTTCCTGCATTCTAGTGTATTTTGGGGTAGCCTGCTACACATGGCAAATGCAAAAGCCATTTCCCTCCAAGGCCTGTTAAACAATATATGATTCTCTTATTCATTAGTGGTTGAGCCCATGTTTTTTTTACCTTTTATCATTTGGCGTAAATGCAATACGCACATTATCCACCAGGTGGAAGTAAACCATCTTAACATACTGTGAAAAACAGAAAACATGTACCAAGATAGCACAGCACTTGCCATAACAAAAGACTGACATAAATCAAACATCAACTTATACACTTGTTTACATCCCTGAATACTTAGTTCCCAGCCCTTGAACATCTTCTGAACTATGCAACAGTACCCTGGTCTATCAGTGTGAAATTACTGTGTGCCACAAGGTTGGCATGCGACTCATTCTGGAACCAATTTCATACAGTCTTACAAGTAAAACAAAACAGTTGTATACAGTATTTTGTTAAGTGGATTGCATATTGTATTACGAAACATCCCTTTTTTTCTTTAAAAGCCTTACTCTTCTACAATATACTACTTCTTGGCAGTAGTCTAAAGCCGCATTTCACCAAACCTGTATATTGACCAACATTCACTTCTACACTACTATCCAAACACATGATTTCAGTACCCCTCTTCAAACTTAAATGAAAATGAATCAGAAATGTGTTGCCTCTTTTTTTTTATTCTATCTTGTGTGCATACAGAAGACACATAAAAAACACATTGTAAAACAAAACACACATATAGGAGCACATAGAAAATGGGAACAGCAACTATTTTCAGATTGTAGATGCAACACTCAATCATTTATCTATTATCAAATTATTACTCAGGTCTATGTACACTGAAAGTCACTGGACCCACACAAAATATATACCGGTATGTACAGGAGCACATAGAACATAGGAACAGCAACTACCAATTTCCCCTCAAAAAACACCTGCAGGACAACAGTCAAGACAATACTTACGTCTGGCTTGTATATATTGTATATATTTTTATTTTTACTTTTATCTTTATTTTTATTTACGGCCAACCTGGCCAACCTGCCTCCTTACGTCTGCTTGTATATATTGTATATATTTTGATTTTTACTTTTATCTTTGTTTTTATTTTATATTTCATATTTTATTTATTTTATTTTATATATATGTTTGTTAATATGTTAATCAATAGACTTCCTAAACTGATATTTTACTACCCTACTTATACTGTGTACTTACACAGCCAAATATTTAATTGTCCTATTTTGATTCTATTATTTTTTTTCCGTGTCTATGTGTGTAATGAGAAGTAGACCACAAATGTGAGATATCGAGAGCTGTGAACACAATACGTGAGATATTATTGATATATTGGATTCATAGATGTTTTATGTACTATAGCCAGTTATACAGTGAAACAGAGACTGACACTGACTGAAATGTGTATTCAATATTTTATTCTAAACTTTTATGATGAACTTTAACTTTATTTCTATTGTGAATTTCAACATGTTGAACTTTGAACTGGGAACTTGTGGTGCCAACTCTGCAACCTGTGGTGGGCTGCTTTACAGATAAGCTTGCGCAGGTTCCCATGTGTCATCCCACACTTTGCCACTGTCAGGAAAAGAAAACAACAACAACAACAACAACAACACACACACACAATATAGGTTAAAAGGATAAGTTAGGTTGTGACTTATAAGAATGTCTAGGTTGAAATATCTTCTATATTCATGTCATGCTATATACAATTTTATTTTAATCCAAATTAGTCAAATCAAATCAAATACTACTACTAGGCCTCGTTAAATACAGAACAGCTGACCTCTGACCCTCCCGAAGGGCGCACGGGTCTGAAACTCGACACCGTGGGTGACCATGCTGTCCCAATGCGCAGGTGCAGATTTTCAGGCCCCTATCTCAAAGGGTTGATGAGTTATCAGGGCCTTGCCCTTGGGGTCAACTTGAGGTGGCTCAGATATGTTCTGTGACTGTCAATTTACCAGTGTGACGGCATGCTTTTTAATAAAACACACCCTAGCAATTATGTCAATTCGGCTTTGATGATTTCTTCGACAAAACACTGAACAAAACTCACATGGTGAGTGTGCTGCATGGTGCTTTTGTGATCCTTTGAGCAGCCCAGAAAGCTTTTCATGAATAAAATTGTTACTGTATATGAATATATATGAATATATATATTGTTGTGGTGATTCAAACCACCCCGAATTCTGTAGACCTGATGTGGAGAAAGAGATGTTTTAAATGAAGGAGACAAAGACAAGTATTCTATTTCGCCTCGGCCGAGGGGAGAACACAGCTCTCAGTTCTTACAGACCCCGCGATCTGCACACCACCACGCCCTGCTGAGTTCTGCCACTCTCTGGCTCCAGCAAGTTTTATTACTTCACACAAGCGGTTACATATTTGTTATTATCTTCATACAGGTTTATCTGCTGGGTGCCCTCCTACACTCGTGTGTGCGTGTGTGTGCTCCTTTCTCAGGCCTTCCTGACCTTGGCCTGAATTCAGACGCTTTGCAGCAGTTTCTAATTGGGCACACACACACACACACCTCAGGCCCAGGTTCGCCTCCAGACAAACTGCAAAAACACTCTGTTGGTTATACAACATTCTTAAAAGCAATAGTTCACCATAATCACACAGTTTAATATCTTTAAATGATTATTAGGCACTTCAGGTAATATAATCCACAATATATACAGTACAGCTCCAGCGCAAACTGCACACAGGAAATTTCATTTTTCCTTCTCAAAAGGTCTGTTGATAACAAGCTCTGTCTAAACAGACATTATAAAAAGCACATTAAACAGAGAAGTGATTAACTTTTTATTTTATCAGTCATAATATCAATGGTGACACACACAGTGTTTGTGCTGAGAAACGTTGATGATATTATTAAAAGAAATCTTTAGAAAAACATTTCCGGGCAGAGAGTCATCGGTTGTCCAATCAGATTTTAGCTCGCAAATCGTCAGTGGACGAGCATTCTGGGTAGTGTAGGCCTTTCCGCTATCCAAAACATAGGAATAAAAGTTTATTTCTCAGGCTAGAAGGGGAGAAAAAACATACCGAGGGCCACAACATGAAGCTATTTTATTGTTGAATTGTCAGTGACACTTTGGCGTGTTTGTGCTGAGAAACGTTGATGATATTATTAAAAGAAATCTTTAACAACACGAGAAAAACACTTCCGGGCAGAGGGTCCTCGGTTGTTCAATCAGATTTTAGCTCGCAAATCGTCAGTGGACGAGCATTCTGGGTAGTGTAGGTTTTTCTGCTATCCAAAACATAGGAATAAAAGTTTATTTCTCAGGCTAGAAGGAGAAAAAAAACATACCGAGGGCCACAACATGAAGCTATTTTATTGTTGAATTATCAGTGACACTTTGGCGTGTTTGTGCTGAGAAACGTTGATGATATTATTAAAGAAATCTTTAACAACACGAGAAAAACACTTCCGGGCGGAGGGTCCTCGGTTGTCCAATCAGATTTTAGCTCGCAAATCGTCAGTGGACGAGCATTCTGGGTAGTGTAGGCTTTTCCGCTATCCAAAACATATGAATAAAAGTTTGTTTCTCAGGCTAGAATGAGAAAAAAAACATACAGAGGGCCACAACATGAAGCTATCTTATTGTTTAATTATCAGTGACACATACTTGGCGTATTTGTGCTGAGAAACGTTAATGATTTCAATAAAAGAAATCCTTGACATAGTAAGAAAAACAGTTCCGGGCAGAGGGCCCTCGGTTGTCCAATCAGATTGTAGCTTGCAGCGTCATGTATCGCTGTGGTCGGGTTATTATTGGAGGAATGGACAGCTGGAGCTCTGTTTCGAGCGTCCCTTACCAGCGCAAACGGATTATACTGCAGTCAATGGACAACCCAGAGTGTTCCCCGGCACGGTATTGGTTAAAGATTAGTCACATCCATCCATCCATTGCACGTCTGTCCGACTGGGAGAGGGATCCCTCCTCTGTGGCTCTTCCTGAGGTTTCTTCCACATTTTTTCCTGATTTTTTTCCTGTTTTTTTGTGGGCAAGTTTTTCCTCACTCGAACCGAGGGTCTAAGGACAGGGTGTCACTCCCTGTACAGATTGTAAAGCCCTCCGAGGCAAATGTACTTTGTGACTTTGGGCTATACAAATAAAATTGATTTGATTTTGTATTTCCAGCGTTGTCTTGCTACGAGACGAACAAGCCAGCAATAAAAAACGGTAAACGTTTACGGTGAAAAAAGAAAAATAAGGAAACAAAGTGTGTGTTTTAGCAACCCCATGAGGGGGCACAAGGTTGGTTTGTGTTTAATTAATTTATGATATGTGTCGGTAAATTCTATTAACTTTTGCCCGCCTGTTAATTTCTTGTCAAGATAAAACGGAAATTGGTGATTGGTGGAAAACGGTGATTGTTTTTGTTCTTTTTGTTTTTATTCATCAGTCGAGTCTATTACCATCTGAGGGTATGCTACACTTCCCATGTTTGGATGTGTTTTGCAGTTTTCAATCAGTTTTCACCTGCCAGAAATTGATTGATGGCCAAATACAGTTACTCAAAGGTGTTTCCTGTCTAAGTCTCATTCATAAGCTTCATAATATAAAGATCTCAGCTAAGAGGGCAGCTTGAAATTCTTTTAAAGGATTATTACAACACAAAATGGGCTTTTTCACCTGCCAGAATTTGTTTGAAGGCCAAATACAGTTCATGAAAGGTGATTTCTGCCTAAATATGACTTGATCTCATTCATAAGATGGCAGACAATCATTTTTTGGCACGACACCGGCAGGGACTTCGCTGTTTGCAGTGATTCAAAATACCGCATCGGGTGTCATGTAGGGGTCGCAAGTGGACAAAACTTGAAGGTAGTTAATGGTGTAATGATGTTTCTTTGTTACTGTTGTAGCGGCAATTTTCCATTTAAACAGACGCTAAGAGGCTGAGTAGGCTCCTACTGTCACGCGTGGTTCAAAAAGAACATCCACAGTCCACGTTATAAGTTTATGATGTTTATTAGCCAAAATAGCAACAGCAAATTAAATTGGCATAACGACGAACTGAACTATACGATATTAGATAAGTGCTAAGGCGATAATAAATAGAGACACGGTCAAGAGAATATATCAGAGCCTGTCACCCTCTTTATTCAAAACTCCCACCACCAAGTGTACAGGTAAAAATAATACTATTATTTAATACTAAATAATAGTTTAACTTACAAACGTGTGAGCTAAACAAATAAACGCAAACTATATACACACAGTTTGGCTCGTACAACAGTCCTTTTCTGCAGTTCTGCGGAGTGTCCAGTGAAGGCCGCCATGTTGGAATGTTGTTCAGCTCCACGCTGGTCACATGACAAACGGCAGCTCTCATATGCATAGCAACCGTAACCATGAGGGGGCGTGGTCAACATGAAAGGCATTTAATGACGTCATCATGTTTGCATATATATATATATATATATATATATATATATATATATATATATATATATATATATATATATATAAGCTGATTTATGAATTAGGTAAACTGATAGTAAAGAGTAAAGACGGACAAAATGGAAATGAAACAAGTCCCTGAAGAACTTACCATTGCTGAACTGATTGAGAAAGAAGAGGCTGAGTATAAACAGTTTTTTGAGGAGCAACAAAAAAAAATTTTAGGTATAAGGAAGTTGATAGTCGATGAAGGCGAGTCTTTGGAACTAGAGTCTTTGATTTCAAGTTTAGAGGACGATCTGAGGACCGAAGAACTTGAACGCGCCAAAGAGGTCAAGTTTAGTCATTTAAAATTTAAGGACAATGATCTAACATCTATTGTATACCAAAACTTAAATATGATGACATTAGTACAAAACATAGAAGAGGAGCTTAAAAAGGATGAGCATGCCTTGAATGCCATTTCAAAAACAAATGCAATAGAGGCTTCAGAATATGCATTGAAGAAAAAAGTGTTGGAGAGTAAACTTCAACATGAAACGGATGCTATTCGCACAACACGTATTTTGAGAAGCCATCATGAGTCTGCATCTGGACAAGAAAAGCAGTCTTTATTCCGTACTATCTTTGAATTTATGGTGGAACATCCAGACATTGATTACTTTGACATTAATCCCAATCTGATATTTGATAATGTAAATGAGAGGATGATGACCTTAGAGTATTTAGTAAATAAGTCTTTGGAAGACTTTAAGGACGACCCTGAACTGTTGAGAAAATGGGAGCAGAGTGTGAGTTGGCTAAGCAAAGCAGAACAACAGAGACTGGAGGCAGAGAAATTAGAAAAAATGAGGAAACGGTGCGATGAAAGAACCACGAGACAAGCCCAGGTCAGAAAAGGGAGAATTCTAAGGAGACGATATCTCCCTGTGGAGGATACACTCTACTCTACTGTTGAGGAACCTGAAACTTGTAAACCTATATGGGACTTTTCCATCGTTAATCCCGCAAATGAAGAAAAATACCAAGCAGTGGTGAACAGGCTGAGGGAGGAAAATATAGGCAATTTTCTTTCCAAGACAGCAGCTGTAGGACAGAACCTCCCCAAAGGTAAGGGTGTATCTGCAGGACAAGAGTGCGGTGGACAGCCAACCCGCCTCCCACCAATTGCCCCCCTAAAAACACGTGCAAGACAACAGTGCGGTGGACAGCCAACCCGTCTCCCACCACTTTCCCACCAAAAAACATCTGCAGGACAACAGTTGGGTGTACGGCCAACCCGCCTCCCACCAATTTCCCACCAAAAAACACCTGCAGAACAACAGTTGGGAGTAAAGCCAACCCGCCTCCCACCAATTGCCCCCCTAAAAACACGCGCAAGACAACAGTGCGGTGGACAGCCAACCCGCCTCCCACCAATTTCCTCCCAAAAAACATCTGCAGGACAACAGTTGGGTGGACAGCCAACCCGCCTCCCACCAATTTCCCACCAAAAAACACCTGCAGAACAACAGTTGGGTGTACGGCCAACCCGCCTCCCACCAATTTCCCACCAAAAAACACCTGCAGAACAACAGTTGGGAGTAAAGCCAACCCGCCTCCCACCAATTGCCCCCCTAAAAACACGCGCAAGACAACAGTGCGGTGGACAGCCAACCCGCCTCCCACCAATTTCCTCCCAAACAACACCTGCAGGACAACAGTTGGGTGTAAAGCCAACCCGCCTCCCACCAATTGCCCCCCTAAAAACACGCGCAAGACAACAGTGCGGTGGACAGCCAACCCGCCTCCCACCAATTTCCTCCCAAACAACACCTGCAGGACAACAGTTGGGTGTAAAGCCAACCCGCCTCCCACCAATTGCCCCCCTAAAAACACGCGCAAGACAACAGTGCGGTGGACAGCCAACCCGCCTCCCACCAATTTCCTCCCAAAAAACACCTGCAGGACAACAGTGGGCTTGGCAGCCCACCCCCCTCCCACCAGATCACATCAAAAAGCTTATCTCCAGGTACTCTGATTCATAATATTTATAACTGAGTACAATTATGAAACACCCCCCACCCCTGATCCCTCTACACATGTGGGTTTTCTCCAGGTGCTCTGGTTTCTCCCATAATATTTGAAAATATATTTAAAAAAATCTTGTATTTCAAAAAAACAAAGACAACCCCGACCCCTGATCCCTCTCTACACATGTGGGTTTTCTCCAGGTGCTCTGGTTTCTCCCATAAAATTTGAAAATATATTAAAAAAAATCTTGTATCTCAAAAAAACAAAGACAACCCTCACCCCTGATCCCTCTCTACACATGTTTTCTCCCGGTGCTCTGGTTTTTCTCCCACAATATTATATATAATATATATATATATATTTATTTATTGTATGTATGTTTAGCACTTTAATCGATGGACTTTGCATTATGTTTATGATGCAGCAATGTTAAAAATGTATTCCACTGTTTTATTGTGAACTCGTAATGTCCCAATAAAATATAATTGTATTAACATGTACTTGTTTTGTTGAATAAATTCATGTGTAATAACAATTTCCTTGTATAATACTAAGGTTAATGTTCATTAATAAATGCTAATTTTGCTCTCAAACCAACATTTTGATTTTAACCCACTTCTTTGGTAAAATTAACCCAACAACATGGCTCTATTATAGCCCATTTATTGGGTAACATTAACCTAACAGCAGAGTCATTTTTAACCAATTTTTGGGTAAACAATCTCAACCCAACATGCTGGGTCAAGCCCATAACCCAACCCTGTTGGTCTAAAACAACCCAGCGTTGGCCAGGTCCAACTTTGGACCAGCATTGAGTTACCCAAATAACCCAAATTGGGTTATCTTTAACCCAGCAGTCTGTTAACATTAAAGGACCACTTCACTCACTCAAGTTTGAAAACCAGACACAGACATCACTTCAAATGATGTGCCTAAGCTCAATCTCACACTGCTGCACTGAGAAAAAGTTGACATTGATAAAGTTGGGGGCCACATGTTACACCAGCTCTATGTGAATACCTGCTGAGAGTGAATCGATGTTTGCAAGAAGGTCTCCAGTCTTTATACGAATGATCTTCTCAGCCAACTCAGGGATCCATTTCTCAGACACCCTTTCAGAACACTCTGGCTGTATCACTGCAAAATCCTGAGCGACCTAAGGACAGGATAATAAATAAGGGCAAATTAATTATATGACTCTGGTCATATCAGTGTTCAGAGGTTTAGTGCCAAAATACGAGTCTTTAAACGGCTGCAGGTTGACTCACGCAGTGACATGGTAAACTACTATATGCATGGGAACTGGTCTCCAGCGCACACCGGTACACGCAAACGGAGTTTTAGAACCAGTTCGTACCTCCCGTTGTGTGATGGCAGCGTCTCTCTCTCTGTCAGATCCCTGTTGTCTCTGTGCTGATACACACGCAGCAAGACTGCCGCAGGTCTGTCTACCGTCCTCATTCTGCCGCTTCACAGCGCAGGCTGTGTTCAGACAGCAGCGTTGTCTGTACTGGCCTGGCCTGTAGCTGTGTTGTAAATGAATGCTGTACTGCACACTATTGTGGCTATGATGTTTGCCCCAAATCTAAAGACCGCGAATATTAACCCAGTCTGTTGGGTCAACATATTTAACCCAACCTTGGGTAAAAACAACCCAATCAGGTCAAAATCCACAGCTACCCAGCAGTTGGGTTATGAAAATAACCCAGCATTTTTTACTGTGTATTTTTGTTTTGTTCTCGGCGTGTTCAGAAATGAATACAGTTCACAAAATAAAGCAGAATCAGTTAAAGAGTACGACCATCATTCAGCTGAGGATGCTACAAAGAATGTCCATACTTGCAATTATTTTTGAGGTAATGAGATAATTTATCAGGTGACTGAAGTACAGTCTCTTTTGAAGTTGCTTTAGTAGTCTTCTCCTTAAATGACAAGGAGTGATACTGTATGACGAGCAGAGCTCCAGCTGTCCATTCACTCCAATAATAACCCGACCACAGCGATACATGACGCTGCAAGCTACAATCTGATTGAACAACCGAGGACCCTCTGCCCGGAACTGTTTTTCTTACTATGTCAAGGATTTCTTTTATTGAAATCATTAACGTTTCTCAGCACAAATACGCTAAAGTGTCACTGATAATTCAACAAAAAAATAGCTTCATGTTGTGGCCCTCGGTATGTTTTTTTTCTCATTCTAGCCTGAGAAATAAACTTTTATTCCTATGTTTTGGATAGCGGAAAGGCCTACACTACCCAGAATGCTCGTCCACTGACGATTTGCGAGCTAAAATCTGATTGGACAACCGATGACCCTCTGCCCGGAAGTGTTTTTCTAAAGATTTCTTTTAATAATATCATCAACGTTTTTCAGCACAAGCACTGTGTGTGTCACCTTTGATATTATGACTGATAAAATAAAAAGTTAATCACATCTCTGTTTAATGTGCTTTTTATAATGTCTGTTTTTAGACAGAGCTTGTTATCAACAGACCTTTTGAGAAGGAAATGAAATTTCCTCTGTGCAGTTTGCGCTGGAGCTGTACTGTATATATATATTCATATACAGTAACAATTTTATTCATGATAAGCTTTCTAGGCTGCTCAAAGGATCACAAAAGCACCATGCAGCACACTCACCATGTGAGTTTTGTTCAGTGTTTTGTCGAAGAAATCATCAAAGTCGAATTGACATATTTGCTAGGGTGTGTTTTATTAAAAAGCATGCCGTCACACTGGTAAATTGACAGTCACAAAACATATCTGAGCCACCTCAAGCTGACCCCAAGGTCAAGGCCATATCCCCTGATAACTCATCAACGCTCTTGTTGTGGAGAAATTGCTGAAGTCAAAGGTCAATGGTGAGGTCAGGAAGGAAGAAAGTGTTCAGGAGCCTCTGATGTCTTATGCTGTATTATTTATTGACACTTGGCCAAGGAGAACTAGAGACACTCTCAAAGTACACCTGCAGTGCTTGAGTCGGTCTCGCATTCTGACAACCTCATGCTGGTGGTTACACTTTAAACCCTCATAGATGATGCCACAAATACTTTACGCCCAAAATAGTCAAAGGGAATGCATTTACCCATGTTCGTGTTCACCTTCAACACATTCTAGTCTTGAGACACTGTTGTCTGTTCATGCTAATGGAACGTCAACAATTAGCTATCTATTATGTCTAGGAATGCAGCAACAGGTCTCTTCGACCCTGGACACCACAGTGTTGAGATATGGTGGCACCCAGTCAAAGACAAACAATTAATACTGCAGAGGACCACAAGGCTCACATGTGACCTTGTGTAACCTAAAAAGAGAAAATTCCATAACAGCTTTGAGATAGGGGCCTGAAATCTGCACCTGCGCATTGGGACAGCATGGGAATAAATTAGCAATGCTTTGAGGTAGGAGGCTGAAATTTGACTATGTCGTACGCCGTGGAGCCTTCTGCTGGAATGTTTTGGTCCTGTCACAATCCCATCACTGTAGAGCTAGTTAGCTTTCTAGAAGGTCTACAGAGTTGGGAGCCTGACCTAGACCTCCATTTAGAATAGCACAGTGAGTTTCATGCAGTTCGGTGCATTTTTGTGGCAGCAGCGAGGGCGCAGATTCGTGTAACGGCGTCCTTTCTCGGCCCCGCCCATTGAAAAGTACTGGGCCGACGTGGACCGGACCAACATCTATCCGCTCGTCTCATGCACCTAAACATACTAAACAACATACTAAAATTTCAGACCTGTGCGACTTGTAGAAACACATGTCCTCCAAAACCTCCACGCAGGTCAGAGGGTATAAGACTGCATGATTCTGACAGGACCCCAATGCTCAGGAATCCAGACGGTGCATAAAAAAATTCTACTGGACTTGTGGTTTTTTTTTTCACCGGTTCATTATTCAGGGCCCCTGGGAGATCCTCTGTTCCAAATCTGGGGCCCCTGGGGTCAAAGGCTGCCGCGCGTCGACCAAAAAGACACGTTTTTTTTAGTGGGTTCCCCAAATCTGACCCTCTTCTTTTCCGGTCACTATCTCCTGATAACTCATCAAAGCTTTGAGGCAGGGGGCTGAAATTTGAGTATGCGTATCAGGACGTGGGCCACAATCACTGTGCCGAGTTTCGTACCCGTGGCCCCTTGGGAAAGGTCAGAGGTCAGCCGTTCTGTACTCAATGAGGCCTACTAGTTTCTTTAAGTCTTTAACTCATCAGCACTTACAAGTAGCAAGTATACGTATCAGCAGGGCATGCTGTATTGCCAGGCCTAAACCAACCTTGTTTAACCTATCAAATTATTGTCATAGATATGAAACTATTGATCGAATTAAATAAATGATCCATTCAAGCCTTCATCAGCACACAAGATGTTAAACTATTCAGATGATGTTATCTCTATGTTCCTCTATCATTTTTCTAAGATCAAAATTTAATCAATAGACTTCCTAAACTGATATTTTACTACCCAACTTATACTGTGTACTTACACAGCCAAATATTTAATTGTCCTATTTTGATTCTATTATTTTTTTTTCCATGTGTATGTGTGTAATGAGAAGTAGACCACAAATGTGAGATATCGAGAGCTGTGAACACAATACGTGAGATATTATTGATATATTGGATTCATAGATGTTTTATGTACTATAGCCAGTTATACAGTGAAACAGAGACTGACATTGACTGAAATGTGTATTCAATATTTTATTCTGAACTTTTATGATGAACTTTAACTTTATTTCTATTGTGAATTTCAACATGTTGAACTTTGAACTGGGAACTTGTGGTGCCAACTCTGCAACCTGTGGTGGGCTGCTTTACAGATAAGCTTGCGCAGGTTCCCATGTGTCATCCCACACTTTGCCACTGTCAGGAAAAGAAAACAACAATAACAACAACAACAACACACACACACACACACAATATAGGTTAAAAGGATAAGTTAGGTTGTGACTTATAAGAATGTCTAGGTTAAAATATCTTCTATATTCATGTCATGCTATATACAATTTTATTTTAATCCAAATTAGTAAAATCAAATCAAATACTACTACTAGGCCTCGTTAAATACAGAACAGCTGACCTCTGACCCTCCCGAAGGGCGCACGGGTCTGAAACTCGACACCGTGGGTGACCATGCTGTCCCAATGCGCAGGTGCAGATTTTCAGGCCCCTATCTCAAAGGGTTGATGAGTTATCAGGGCCTTGCCCTTGGGGTCAACTTGAGGTGGCTCAGATATGTTCTGTGACTGTCAATTTACCAGTGTGACAGCATGCTTTTTAATAAAACACACCCTAGCAAATATGTCAATTCGGCTTTGATGATTTCTTCGACAAAACACTGAACAAAACTCACACGGTGAGTGTGCTGCATGGTGCTTTTGTGATCCTTTGAGCAGCCCAGAAAGCTTTTCATGAATAAAATTGTTACTGTATATGAATATATATATTGTTGTGGTGATTCAAACCACCCCGAATTCTGTAGACCTGATGTGGAGAATAAGATGTTTTAAATGAAGGAGACAAAGACAAGTATTCTATTTCGCCTCGGCCGAGGGGAGAACACAGCTCTCAGTTCTTACAGACCCTGCGATCTGCACACCACCACGCCCTGCTGAGTTCTGCCGCTCTCTGGCTCCAGCAAGTTTTATTACTTCACACAAGCGGTTACATATTTGTTATTATCTTCATACAGGTTTATCTGCTGGGTGCCCCCCTATGCCCGGGTGTGTGTGTGTGTGCTCCTTTCTCAGGCCTTCCTGACCTTGGCCTGAATTCAGACGCTTTGCAGCAGTTTCTAATTGGGCATACACACACACACACACCTCAGGCCCAGGTTTGCCTCCAGACAAACTGCAAAAACACTCTGTTGGTTATACAACATTCTTAAAAGCAATAGTTCAACATAATCACACAGTTTAATATCTTTAAATGATTATTAGGCACTTCAGGTAATATAATCCACAATATATACAGTACAGCTCCAGCGCAAACTGCACACAGGAAATTTCATTTTTCCTTCTCAAAAGGTCTGTTGATAACAAGCTCTGTCTAAAAACAGACATTATAAAAAGCACATTAAACAGAGAAGTGATTAACTTTTTATTTTATCAGTCATAATATCAATGGTGACACACACAGTGTTTGTGCTGAGAAACGTTGATGATATTATTAAAAGAAATCTTTAGAAAAACAGTTCCGGGCAGAGGGTCATCGGTTGTCCAATCAGATTTTAGCTCGCAAATCGTCAGTGGACGAGCATTCTGGGTAGTGTAGGCCTTTCCGCTATCCAAAACATAGGAATAAAAGTTTATTTCTCAGGCTAGAAGGAGAAAAAAAACATACCGAGGGCCACAACATGAAGCTATTTTATTGTTGAATTATCAGTGACACTTTGGCGTGTTTGTGCTGAGAAACGTTGATGATATTATTAAAGAAATCTTTAACAACACGAGAAAAACACTTCCGGGCAGAGGGTCCTCGGTTGTCCAATCAGATTTTAGCTCGCAAATCGTCAGTGGACGAGCATTCTGGGTAGTGTAGATTTTTCTGCTATCCAAAACATATGAATAAAAGTTTATTTCTCAGGCTAGAAGAAGAAAAAAAACATACCGAGGGCCACAACATTAAGCTATTTTATTGTTGAATTATCAGTGACACTTTGGCGTGTTTGTGCTGAGAAACGTTGATGATATTATTAAAGAAATCTTTAACAACACGAGAAAAACAGTTCCGGGCAGAGGGTCCTCGGTTGTCCAATCAGATTTTAGCTCGCAAATCGTCAGTGGACGAGCATTCTGGGTAGTGTAGGCTTTTCCGCTATCCAAAACATATGAATAAAAGTTTATTTCTCAGACTAGAATGAGAAAAAAACATACAGAGGGCCACAACATGAAGCTATCTTATTGTTGAATTATCAGTGACACATACTTGGCGTATTTGTGCTGAGAAACGTTAATGATTTCAATAAAAGAAATCCTTGACATAGTAAGAAAAACAGTTCCGGGCAGAGGGCCCTCGGTTGTCCAATCAGATTGTAGTTTGCAGCGTCATGTATCGCTGTGGTCGGGTTATTATTGGAGGAATGGACAGCTGGAGCTCTGCTCCGTGCGTCTCTTACCAGCGCAAACGGATTATACTGGAGTCAATGGACAACCCAGAGTGTTCCCCGGCACGGTATTGGTTAAAGATTAGTCACATCCATCCATCCATTGCACGTCTGTCCGACTGGGAGAGGGATCCCTCCTCTGTGGCTCTTCCTGAGGTTTCTTCCAAATTTTTTCCTGATTTTTTTCCTGTTTTTTTGTGGGCAAGTTTTTCCTCACTCGAACCGAGGGTCTAAGGACAGGGTGTCACTCCCTGTACAGATTGTAAAGCCCTCCGAGGCAAATGTACTTTGTGACTTTGGGCTATACAAATAAAATTGATTTGATTTTGTATTTCCAGCGTTGTTTTGCTACGAGACGAACAAGCCAGCAATAAAAAACGGTAAACGTTTACGGTAAAAAAAGAAAAATAAGGAAACAAAGTGTGTGTTTTAGCAACCCCATGAGAGGGCACAAGGTTGGTTTGTGTTTAATTAATTTATGATTTGTGTCGGTAAATTCTATTAACTTTTGCCCGCCTGTTAATTTCTTGTCAAGATAAAACGGAAATTGGTGATTGGTGGAAAACGGTGATTGTTTTTGTTCTTTTTGTTTTTATTCATCAGTCGAGTCTATTACCATCTGAGGGTATGCTACACTTCCCATGTTTGGATGTGTTTTGCAGTTTTCAATCAGTTTTCACCTGCCAGAAATTGATTGATGGCCAAATACAGTTACTCAAAGGTGTTTCCTGTCTAAATCTCATGCATAAGCTTCATAATATAAAGATCTCAGCTAAGAGGGCAGCTTGAAATTCTTTTAAAGGATTATTACAACACAAAATGGGCTTTTTCACCTGCCAGAATTTGTTTGAAGGCCAAATACAGTTCATGAAAGGTGATTTCTGCCTAAATATGACTTGATCTCATTCATAAGATGGCAGACAATCATTTTTTGGCACGACACCGGCAGGGACTTCGCTGTTTGCAGTGATTCAAAATACCGCATCGGGTGTCATGTAGGGGTCGCAAGTGGACAAAACTTGAAGGTAGTTAATGGTGTAATGATGTTTCTTTGTTACTGTTGTAGCGGAAATTTTCCATTTAAACAGACGCTAAGAGGCTGAGTAGGCTCCTACTGTCACGCGTGGTTCAAAAAGAACATCCACAGTCCACGTTATAAGTTTATGATGTTTATTAGCCAAAATAGCAACAGCAAATTAAATTGGCATAACGACGAACTGAACTATACGATATTAGATAAGTGCTAAGGCGATAATAAGTGAAACGCGATAATAAATAGAGACACGGTCAACAGAATATATCAGAGCCTGTCACCCTCTTTATTCAAAACTCCCACCATTAAGTGTACAGGTAAAAATAATACATAATACAACGGCATTTTTTTTAACTTTAACTTACAAACGTGTGAGCTAAACAAATAAACGCAAACTATATACACACAGTTTGGCTCGTACAACAGTCCTTTTCTGCAGTTCTGCAGAGTGTCCAGTGAAGGCCGCCATGTTGGAATGTTGTTCAGCTCCACGCTGGTCACATGACAAACGGCAGCTCTCATATGCATAGCAACCGTAACCATGGGGGGCGTGGTCAACATGAAAGGCATTTAATGACGTCATCATGTTTGCATATATATATATATATATATATATATATATAAGCTGATTTATGAATTAGGTAAACTGATAGTTTGTTGATCCCGAGGGAAATTCAAGAAAACTAGCCCACTAATTAGGTGTGATCAGTAATTGTCCATTCGTTTACCACGATGAAGAAAATGACTGCAAAAGATTATCGGAAAAGATCCTCAGTCCAGCCAGTGGTAAAGACGGACAAAATGGAAATGAAACAAGTCCCTGAAGAACTTACCATTGCTGAACTGATTGAGAAAGAAGAGGCTGAGTATAAACAGTTTTTTGAGGAGCAACAAAAAAAAATTTTAGGTATAAGGAAGTTGATAGTCGATGAAGGCGAGTCTTTGGAACTAGAGTCTTTGATTTCAAGTTTAGAGGACGATCTGAGGACCGAAGAACTTGAACGCGCCAAAGAGGTCAAGTTTAGTCATTTAAAATTTAAGGACAATGATCTAACATCTATTGTATACCAAAACTTAAATATGATGACATTAGTACAAAACATAGAAGAGGAGCTTAAAAAGGATGAGCATGCCTTGAATGCCATTTCAAAAACAAATGCAATAGAGGCTTCAGAATATGCATTGAAGAAAAAAGTGTTGGAGAGTAAACTTCAACATGAAACGGATGCTATTCGCACAACACGTATTTTGAGAAGCCATCATGAGTCTGCATCTGGACAAGAAAAGCAGTCTTTATTCCGTACTATCTTTGAATTTATGGTGGAACATCCAGACATTGATTACTTTGACATTAATCCCAATCTGATATTTGATAATGTAAATGAGAGGATGATGACCTTAGAGTATTTAGTAAATAAGTCATTGGAAGAATTTGAGGACAACCCTGAACTGTTGAGAAAATGGGAGCAGAGTGTGAGTTGGCTAAGCAAAGCAGAACAACAGAGACTGGAGGCAGAGAAATTAGAAAAAATGAGGAAACGGTGCGATGAAAGAACCACGAGACAAGCCCAGGTCAGAAAAGGGAGAATTCTAAGGAGACGATATCTCCCTGTGGAGGATACACTCTACTCTACTGTTGAGGAACCTGAAACTTGTAAACCTATATGGGACTTTTCCATCGTTAATCCCGCAAATGAAGAAAAATACCAAGCAGTGGTGAACAGGCTGAGGGAGGAAAATATAGGCAATTTTCTTTCCAAGACAGCAGCTGTAGGACAGAACCTCCCCAAAGGTAAGGGTGTATCTGCAGGACAAGAGTGCGGTGGACAGCCAACCCGCCTCCCACCAATTGCCCCCCTAAAAACACGTGCAAGACAACAGTGCGGTGGACAGCCAACCCGCCTCCCACCAATTTCCTCCCAAAAAACATCTGCAGGACAACAGTTGGGTGTACGGCCAACCCGCCTCCCACCAATTTCCCACCAAAAAACACCCGCAGAACAACAGTTGGGTGTAAAGCCAACCCGCCTCCCACCAATTGCCCCCCTAAAAACACGCGCAAGACAACAGTGCGGTGGACAGCCAACCCGCCTCCCACCAATTGCCCCCCTAAAAACACGTGCAAGACAACAGTGCGGTGGACAGCCAACCCGCCTCCCACCAATTTCCTCCCAAAAAACATCTGCAGGACAACAGTTGGGTGTACGGCCAACCCGCCTCCCACCAATTTCCTCCCAAACAACACCTGCAGGACAACAGTTGGGTGTACGGCCAACCCGCCTCCCACCAATTTCCCACCAAAAAACACCCGCAGAACAACAGTTGGGTGTAAAGCCAACCCGCCTCCCACCAATTGCCCCCCTAAAAACACGCGCAAGACAACAGTGCGGTGGACAGCCAACCCGCCTCCCACCAATTTCCTCCCAAACAACACCTGCAGGACAACAGTTGGGTGTAAAACCAACCCGCCTCCCACCAATTGCCCCCCTAAAAACACGCGCAAGACAACAGTGCGGTGGACAGCCAACCCGCCTCCCACCAATTTCCTCCCAAAAAACACCTGCAGGACAACAGTGGGCTTGGCAGCCCACCCCCCTCCCACCAGATCACATCAAAAAGCTTATCTCCAGGTACTCTGATTCATAATATTTATAACTGAGTACAATTATGAAACACCCCCCACCCCTGATCCCTCTACACATGTGGGTTTTCTCCAGGTGCTCTGGTTTCTCCCATAATATTTGAAAATATATTTAAAAAAATCTTGTATTTAAAAAAAAAACAAAGACAACCCCGACCCCTGATCCCTCTCTACACATGTGGGTTTTCTCCAGGTGCTCTGGTTTCTCCCATAATATTTGAAAATATATTTAAAAAAAATCTTGTATCTCAAAAAAACAAAGACAACCCTCACCCCTGATCCCTCTCTACACATGTTTTCTCCCGGTGCTCTGGTTTTTCTCCCACAATATTTGAAAATAATATATATATATATATATATATATATATATATATATATATATATATATATATATATATATATATATATATATATATATATATATAGTTAGATCCCGAGTTAACCCCTGTACAGGTGGTACCGGACCAGCTCTCCGTCTCACGGGTCCGATCCTCAAGCCCGTGGGTCTAACTCCATCGGGACAGTTTAGAGGACTGTTTAAGCTGGTGGCGAGGAGATTCACCTAGCTTCTAACTGCCTTCATCCGCACGTCTACCCTGCTTACTCTAGTATAGCACCTGACCGAATAGCCTCTATGAGCCAAATACTACACTAGCCGCGTGCGTTCACGGCAGCTCTCCTCTCATTGATATGTGCACTTGGTATGGTTGCTAGGATATTTTTTAGTGGCTCGTACAGTGAGCCTCAAGGGTCTGTTAATTTCAATAGGCTAGAGTAACCTGGTAGAACCATTAGATGTTGAACACACCATAACTTATGATTACACCCTAAAGGAGATGTTATAAAAGTAAGGTCCACAACTTAATCTTTAACTGCAGTGGATATATTTAGGGAAATTTTGGATTTCTCAGATGCAATTTCCTGCATTCTAGTGTATTTTGGGGTAGCCTGCTACACATGGCAAATGCAAAAGCCATTTCCCTCCAAGGCCTGTTAAACAATATATGATTCTCTTATTCATTAGTGGTTGAGCCCATGTTTTTTTACCTTTTGGCGTAAATGCAATACGCACATTATCCACCAGGTGGAAGTAAACCATCTTAACATACTGTGAAAAACAGAAAACATGTACCAAGATAGCACAGCACTTGCCATAACAAAAGACTGACATAAATCAAACATCAACTTATACACTTGTTTACATCCCTGAATACTTAGTTCCCAGCCCTTGAACATCTTCTGAACTATGCAACAGTACCCTGGTCTATCAGTGTGAAATTACTGTGTGCCACAAGGTTGGCATGCGACTCATTCTGGAACCAATTTCATACAGTCTTACAAGTAAAACAAAACAGTTGTATACAGTATTTTGTTAAGTGGATTGCATATTGTATTACGAAACATCCCTTTTTTTCTTTAAAAGCCTTACTCTTCTACAATATACTACTTCTTGGCAGTAGTCTAAAGCCGCATTTCACCAAACCTGTATATTGACCAACATTCACTTCTACACTACTATCCAAACACATGATTTCAGTACCCCTCTTCAAACTTAAATGAAAATGAATCAGAAATGTGTTGCCTCTTTTTTTTTATTCTATCTTGTGTGCATACAGAAGACACATAAAAAACACATTGTAAAACAAAACACACATATAGGAGCACATAGAAAATGGGAACAGCAACTATTTTCAGATTGTAGATGCAACACTCAATCATTTATCTATTATCAAATTATTACTCAGGTCTATGTACACTGAAAGTCACTGGACCCACACAAAATATATACCGGTATGTACAGGAGCACATAGAACATAGGAACAGCAACTACCAATTTCCCCTCAAAAAACACCTGCAGGACAACAGTCAAGACAATACTTACGTCTGGCTTGTATATATTGTATATATTTTTATTTTTACTTTTATCTTTATTTTTATTTACGGCCAACCGGCCAACCTGGCCAACCTGGCCAACCTGCCTCCTTACGTCTGCTTGTATATATTGTATATATTTTGATTTTTACTTTTATCTTTGTTTTTATTTTATATTTTTATTTCATATTTTATTTTTTTTATATATATGTTTACATCTTTACGTTTGGACAGAGAGAAACGTAATTTCAATTCTGTGTATGTCTTGTACATTTGCAGTTTTGACAATAAAGCAAACTTGAAACTTGAAGTGGGGTGTACAGCCAACCCGCCTCCCCTTTACGTGTTTAGAAAATTATCATATTTCTTAAGTTAGGAAAACTATTAAAAAACCTTCTTGGATTATCTGGAAACTGTTTTTCTGATATGAAATGTACTTTTTAGAAAATGTTTTTTTCTTTCACAGGACAGCAGCACAAAAATAGAACAGACCACATTGACTAGAATGGCTGCAAATTGCTTGTGGTGACACGCAACGTGCCGTGGACGCACCCAGTGGGGTTTTGGGGGTTAATGTTTTTTAGTTGTTTTTTTTTACTTTTTTAGGTAAACTGCAGAATAGATTAGTTTAAAAAAACAATGTTTCTGTGTTCTAAATAAAGTCAGGAAGTTTAGATTAATAGTAATCCATCTCACATTTAAATCTATATTTATATTTTTATATTAAAATCCTCACACTGGACCTTTGATAATGAACCATCCTGACTTAATTATTAATTAATAATTACGAAAACAATAGGCAGTAGTAATAGTAGCAACACGTTTCATTTCATTCATTTTATGAAGCACCAAATAAATTCAGATTTTATAATTGTGTTTATTTACAATGTGTGAGAGAAAGCCATGCGGATACGTGGGATGTTTCTCTCTCTTCTGACCCAGGGATGTTGATCCATTTTCTAAGTGGACAATGTCTCTTTGGGACACCAATGTGTCATCCTCACAGGCTTAAGCAACTATGTTGTTTTTTTTTCTTCCATAAGCAGTTGTTCTGTAGCTGTGACTTTAATTCTCTGGCAAATACTTCCACAAATCCCATACCGTCAGACATGGGCTGTGTCCGAAATCACTCCCTAACCACTATGTAGTGCACTACATAGTGACCACGCCATTTTGTAGTGGTGTCCGAATGTTTAGTGTCCACTATATAGTGCACTGAATGTATCCCACAATTCACTGCAAAATGTAGTGAACATCCGATGGTCACTAACCGAAGCAAGATATCCCATCATGCATTGCCAGAAGTTCTCTGGGCGCAGAAAGGAACATAAATATGGCAGATGGACGGGAGTCAGCAGGGGGTGTAGTTTGACGGAGGATGGCTTATTGAAATAGTTAAAGAAAATTATATCTACTCTAATTAAAAAGGCGCTAATTTGACGACGTCTTGCTAGTCTTAGAAGAGCAGCGCATCTTCACCTTTCTCTCTCTCTCACTATTCTAGCTCTCCTCGGATTAATAATAATTGAATTATTGATAAAACACAAACAGCCAGACTGACAGTAGATGGCATTTCTATAGTGCTACGGGAGTTTTCTAGAATAACGGTGTGTGAATAAGTGTTTTTTTGGCGGATGGATGAGACAAGTATTATATGAGACAACATTAATGTGGTACATTTTAATTATGCGACAGCAATGACGTAATTACCGGCGCCAAGAGAAGTGTCCGAACATTTCTTCTGTTAAGCTCACTATATAGTCCACTACATTTAGTTCCCTATGTAGGGAGTAGGGAATGAGTGAGCGATTTCAGACACAGTCATGATGCAGCAGTTTTGTGGATCCAAATTTCTTCCAAAGCTTCTCAAAGATAGCGCAGTCGAGGTTTTCACAGGTTGGAAACCTTGTTTCTCCAACAGTCTCCATCAGATTTTTTTTTAACGCCATCAAAGTCCAGGTCCAAAATTGATGTCTTCGTGGACTGGGTGATGTTGTCCAGAAGGTTACGGAGGAGCACGGCAAGGTCTTCTCTCCTTGTGAAAACTTCTCTGTGGTACTTGTTGCAGGCATTGCAATCAGAGAGCTGTGGAGGTCTGAACACTGAGACCTTTCAGTAGTCATCTCATCTTGATTGGATAAAGAGTCAAACCACTGTCCAAGTATTCTTCACCTCATGTACAAAGCATTTCCCTAATGTAATCGGAGCTACACATTGCTATAAAAGCACCATCACAGGATGAATTTGTTTATGTAAGCATTACAAACATTTTAATTCCATCAATGTTCACATCATATGTGATGCGCAAATGCAGCTAACCAACATTGCGGCAAGGTGGCCTGGTTCAACGCACGACTCATTCATTATGACTAACAGCATGGTTGGGAACAGGCTGGAGGCTGGCACGGTGCGCGATTCGTTTAATTCCCCTATGTAACGCTGGTTTACATATGGAACAATTAAACGAATAAACTCTTTGTAAGTTTTCTAACAGGTGCTCCCCCAATTAATTACAGTTGGTCCTGGTTGCTTGGAGACCTCAGCCACAGTAACACAGACACACACACACACACACACACACACACACACACACACACACACACACACTTTTAGTAGTTCTTGGCACTTAATTTGAACCTGTCTGTGTAAAATGGCTGACAGAGACAGCAGAGCAGCTAGCGCGTTAGCGCTGGCTGCAAAGACATGCTATTTGCTAACATTAGCGACCAATGCTAAAATTTGTGCTAATTAACATTAACCACTAGGAATTAAATACATGTTAATTACTAATTACTCCAGTTTTAACTGACTGTTTGATTGTTATAGTTTTTACTGATGTAATTTCTTAAAATATGTGGACTGAACATGTGAAGGGGGCAAAAACCTATGAACTTTGTTGTTTTTTCCCTTTTCTTTTTAATATTTAGGTTATTGTATGTATGTTTAGCACTTTAATCGATGGACTTTGCATTATGTTTATGATGCAGCAATGTTAAAAATGTATTCCACTGTTTTATTGTGAACTCGTAATGTCCCAATAAAATATAATTGTATTAACATGTACTTGTTTTGTTGAATAAATTCATGTGTAATAACAATTTCCTTGTATAATACTAAGGTTAATGTTCATTAATTAATGCTAATTTTGCTCTCAAACCAACATTTTGATTTTAACCCACTTCTTTGGTAAAATTAACCCAACAACATGGCTCTATTATAGCCCATTTATTGGGTAACATTAACCTAACAGCAGAGTCATTTTTAACCAATTTTTGGGTAAACAATCTCAACCCAACATGCTGGGTCAAGCCCATAACCCAACCCTGTTGGTCTAAAACAACCCAGCGTTGGCCAGGTCCAACTTTGGACCAGCATTGGGTTACTCAAATAACCCAAATTGGGTTATTTTCAACCCAGCAGTCTGTTAACTTTAAAGGACCACTTCACTCACTCAAGTTTGAAAACCAGACACAGACATCACTTCAAATGATGTGCCTAAGCTCAAACTCACACTGCTGCACTGAGAAAAAGTTGACATTGATAAAGTTGGGGGCCACATGTTACACCAGCTCTATGTGAATACCTGCTGAGAGTGAATCGATGTTTGCAAGAAGGTCTCCAGTCTTCATACGAATGATCTTCTCAGCCAACTCAGGGATCCATTTCTCAGACACCCTTTCAGAACACTCTGGCTGTATCACTGCAAAATCCTGAGCGACCTAAGGACAGGATAATAAATAAGGGCAAATTAATTATATGACTCTGGTCATATCAGTGTTCAGAGGTTTAGTGCCAAAAATACGAGTCTTTAAATGGCTGCAGGTTGACTCACGCAGTGACATGGTAAACTACTATATGCATGGGAACTGGTCTCCAGCGCACACCGGTACACGCAAACGGAGTTTTAGAACCAGTTCGTACCTCCCGTTGTGTGATGGCAGCGTCTCTCTCTCTGTCAGATTCCTGTTGTCTCTGTGCTGATACACACGCAGCAAGACTGCCGCAGGTCTGTCTACCGTCCTCATTCTGCCGCTACACAGCGCAGGCTGTGTTCAGACAGCAGCGTTGTCTGTACTGGCCTGTTAGGGTTAAATTAATGTAGCTGTGTTGTAAATTAATGCTGTAACATAGTCACACCCTGTTTTTCTTTATTTGGTCCCTTGTCTCTTTAACTACTCTCCTGTCATTTCAGGCCCCATCTTCCCTGATCAGCTCATTCCCCTCACCTGGTTTTCCCCGCCCATCTCCACACCTGCAGCCCATTTTCTCATTAGCCCCTCAGTGTGTATATATACTAGTCCAGTTTCATTTCATCCCTGCCAGAGTGTCTTGTTTTGTTTCGCCAAGTTCTCCAGCAATTCCTGTTTTTTGACTACCTGTTCTGATCCTGTTCTTGCCTGTTTTGGATTCCTGCCTGCCCCCTGTCGGATTTGTTTGCCTGTCTTCTGATCTCCTGGTTTTGACCCTGCCTGTTTCTGGACTTAGTAAACTGATCTTCCCTCGAACTTGTCTGCTTCAGTGTCGTGCTTTTGGGTTCTCCTTGCCAGTATCAGCACCCGTGACAGAATGCTGTACTGCGCACTATGGTGGCTATGATGTTTGCCCCAAATCTAAAGACCGCGAATATTAACCCAGTCTGTTGGATCAACATATTTAACCCAACCTTGGGTAAAAACAACCCAATCGGGTCAAAATCCACAGCTACCCAGCAGATGGGTTATGAAAATAACCCAGCATTTTTTACTGTGTATTTTTGTTTTGTTCTCGGCGTGTTCATAAATGAATACAGTTCACAAAATAAAGCAGAATCAGTTAAAGAGTACGGCCATCATTCAGCTGAGGATGCTACAAAGAATGTCCATACTTGCAATTATTTTTGAGGTAATGAGATAATTTATCAGGTGACTGAAGTACAGTCTCTTTTGAAGTTGCTTTAGTAGTCTTCTCCTTAAATGACAAGGAGTGATACTGTATGACGAGCAGAGCTCCAGCTGTCCATTCACTCCAATAATAACCCGACCACAGCGATACATGACGCTGCAAGCTACAATCTGATTGAACAACCGAGGACCCTCTGCCCGGAACTGTTTTTCTTACTATGTCAAGGATTTCTTTTATTGAAATCATTAACGTTTCTCAGCACAAATACGCTAAAGTGTCACTGATAATTCAACAAAAAAATAGCTTCATGTTGTGGCCCTCGGTATGTTTTTTTTCTCATTCTAGCCTGAGAAATAAACTTTTATTCCTATGTTTTGGATAGCGGAAAGGCCTACACTACCCAGAATGCTCGTCCACTGACGATTTGCGAGCTAAAATCTGATTGGACAACCGATGACCCTCTGCCCGGAAGTGTTTTTCTAAAGATTTCTTTTAATAATATCATCAACGTTTTTCAGCACAAGCACTGTGTGTGTCACCATTGATATTATGACTGATAAAATAAAAAGTTAATCACATCTCTGTTTAATGTGCTTTTTATAATGTCTGTTTTTAGACAGAGCTTGTTATCAACAGACCTTTTGAGAAGGAAATGAAATTTCCTCTGTGCAGTTTGCGCTGGAGCTGTACTGTGTATATATATATATTCATATACAGTAACAATTTTATTCATGATAAGCTTTCTGGGCTGCTCAAAGGATCACAAAAGCACCATGCAGCACACTCACCATGTGAGTTTTGTTCAGTGTTTTGTCGAAGAAATCATCAAAGTCGAATTGACATATTTGCTAGGGTGTGTTTTATTAAAAAGCATGCCGTCACACTGGTAAATTGACAGTCACAAAACATATCTGAGCCACCTCAAGCTGACCCCAAGGTCAAGGCCCCTGATAACTCATCAACGCTCTTGTTGTGGAGAAATTGCTGAAGTCAAAGGTCAATGGTGAGGTCAGGAAGGAAGAAAGTGTTCAGGAGCCTCTGATGTCTTATGCTGTATTATTTATTGACACTTGGCCAAGGAGAACTAGAGACACTCTCAAAGTACACCTGCAGTGCTTGAGTCGGTCTCGCATTCTGACAAACTCATGCTGGTGGTTACACTTTAAACCCTCATAGATGATGCCACAAATACTTTACACCCAAAATAGTCAAAGGGAATGCATTTACCCATGTTCGTGTTCACCTTCAACACATTCTAGTCTTGAGACACTGTTGTCTGTTCATGCTAATGGAACGTCAACAATTAGCTATCTATTATGTCTAGGAATGCAGCAACAGGTCTCTTCGACCCTGGACACCACAGTGTTGAGATATGGTGGCACCCAGTCAAAGACAAACAATTAATACTGCAGAGGACCACAAGGCTCACATGTGACCTTGTGTAACCTAAAAAGAGAAAATTCCATAACAGCTTTGAGATAGGGGCCTGAAATCTGCACCTGCGCATTGGGACAGCATGGTCGCCCACGGTGTCGAGTTTCAGACCCGTGCGTCCGTGCGTAGGGTCAGAGGTCAGCTGTTCTGTACTTAACGAGGCCTAGTAGTTCAGGCTTAAAAACACCTGTTTGGTTTGTGAATAACTCATCAGCGCTTTGAGGCAGGAGGCCTATTTTCACCCCTGTACCCCCTTTGGAAAGGTCAGAGTTCACCCGTTCTGGACACCTTTTTGGGAATAAATTAACAATGCTTTGAGGTAGGAGGCTGAAATTTGACTATGTCGTACGCCGTGGAGCCTTCTGCTGGAATGTTTTGGTCCTGTCACAATCCCATCACTGTAGAGCTAGTTAGCTTTCTAGAAGGTCTACAGAGTTGGGAGCCTGACCTAGACCTCCATTTAGAATAGCACAGTGAGTTTCATGCAGTTCGGTGCATTTTTGTGGCAGCAGCGAGGGCGCAGATTCGTGTAACGGCGTCCTTTCTCGGCCCCGCCCATTGAAAAGTACTGGGCCGACGTGGACCGGACCAACATCTATCCGCTCGTCTCATGCACCTAAACATACTAAACAACATACTAAAATTTCAGACCTGTGCGACTTGTAGAAACACATGTCCTCCAAAACCTCCACGCAGGTCAGAGGGTATAAGACTGCATGATTCTGACAGGACCCCAATGCTCAGGAATCCAGACGGTGCATAAAAAAATTCTACTGGACTTGTGGTTTTTTTTTTCACCGGTTCATTATTCAGGGCCCCTGGGAGATCCTCTGTTCCAAATCTGGGGCCCCTGGGGTCAAAGGCTGCCGCGCGTCGACCAAAAAGACACGTTTTTTTTAGTGGGTCCCCCAAATCTGACCCTCTTCTTTTCCGGTCACTATCTCCTGATAACTCATCAAAGCTTTGAGGCAGGGGGCTGAAATTTGAGTATGCGTATCAGGACGTGGGCCACAATCACTGTGCCGAGTTTCGTACCCGTGGCCCCTTGGGAAAGGTCAGAGGTCAGCCGTTCTGTACTCAATGAGGCCTACTAGTTTCTTTAAGTCTTTAACTCATCAGCACTTACAAGTAGCAAGTATACGTATCAGCAGGGCATGCTGTATTGCCAGGCCTAAACCAACCTTGTTTAACCTATCAAATTATTGTCATAGATATGAAACTATTGATCGAATTAAATAAATGATCCATTCAAGCCTTCATCAGCACACAAGATGTTAAACTATTCAGATGATGTTATCTCTATGTTCCTCTATCATTTTTCTAAGATCAAAATTTAATCAATAGACTTCCTAAACTGATATTTTACTACCCAACTTATACTGTGTACTTACACAGCCAAATATTTAATTGTCCTATTTTGATTCTATTATTTTTTTTTCCATGTGTATGTGTGTAATAAGAAGTAGACCACAAATGTGAGATATCGAGAGCTGTGAACACAATACGTGAGATATTATTGATATATTGGATTCATAGATGTTTTATGTACTATAGCCAGTTATACAGTGAAACAGAGACTGACATTGACTGAAATGTGTATTCAATATTTTATTCTGAACTTTTATGATGAACTTTAACTTTATTTCTATTGTGAATTTCAACATGTTGAACTTTGAACTGGGAACTTGTGGTGCCAACTCTGCAACCTGTGGTGGGCTGCTTTACAGATAAGCTTGCGCAGGTTCCCATGTGTCATCCCACACTTTGCCACTGTCAGGAAAAGAAAACAACAATAACAACAACAACAACACACACACACACACAATATAGGTTAAAAGGATAAGTTAGGTTGTGACTTATAAGAATGTCTAGGTTAAAATATCTTCTATATTCATGTCATGCTATATACAATTTTATTTTAATCCAAATTAGTAAAATCAAATCAAATACTACTACTAGGCCTCGTTAAATACAGAACAGCTGACCTCTGACCCTCCCGAAGGGCGCACGGGTCTGAAACTCGACACCGTGGGTGACCATGCTGTCCCAATGCGCAGGTGCAGATTTTCAGGCCCCTATCTCAAAGGGTTGATGAGTTATCAGGGCCTTGCCCTTGGGGTCAACTTGAGGTGGCTCAGATATGTTCTGTGACTGTCAATTTACCAGTGTGACAGCATGCTTTTTAATAAAACACACCCTAGCAAATATGTCAATTCGACTTTGATGATTTCTTCGACAAAACACTGAACAAAACTCACACGGTGAGTGTGCTGCATGGTGCTTTTGTGATCCTTTGAGCAGCCCAGAAAGCTTTTCATGAATAAAATTGTTACTGTATATGAATATATATATTGTTGTGGTGATTCAAACCACCCCGAATTCTGTAGACCTGATGTGGAGAATAAGATGTTTTAAATGAAGGAGACAAAGACAAGTATTCTATTTCGCCTCGGCCGAGGGGAGAACACAGCTCTCAGTTCTTACAGACCATGCGATCTGCACACCACCACGCCCTGCTGAGTTCTGCCGCTCTCTGGCTCCAGCAAGTTTTATTACTTCACACAAGCGGTTACATATTTGTTATTATCTTCATACAGGTTTATCTGCTGGGTGCCCCCCTATGCCCGGGTGTGTGTGTGTGTGCTCCTTTCTCAGGCCTTCCTGACCTTGGCCTGAATTCAGACGCTTTGCAGCAGTTTCTAATTGGGCATACACACACACACACAGACCTCAGGCCCAGGTTTGCCTCCAGACAAACTGCAAAAACACTCTGTTGGTTATACAACATTCTTAAAAGCAATAGTTCAACATAATCACACAGTTTAATATCTTTAAATGATTATTAGGCACTTCAGGTAATATAATCCACAATATATACAGTACAGCTCCAGCGCAAACTGCACACAGGAAATTTCATTTTTCCTTCTCAAAAGGTCTGTTGATAACAAGCTCTGTCTAAAAACAGACATTAGAAAAAGCACATTAAACAGAGAAGTGATTAACTTTTTATTTTATCAGTCATAATATCAATGGTGACACACACAGTGTTTGTGCTGAGAAACGTTGATGATATTATTAAAAGAAATCTTTAGAAAAACACTTCCGGGCAGAGGGTCATCGGTTGTCCAATCAGATTTTAGCTCGCAAATCGTCAGTGGACGAGCATTCTGGGTAGTGTAGGCCTTTCCGCTATCCAAAACATAGGAATAAAAGTTTATTTCTCAGGCTAGAAGGAGAAAAAAAACATACCGAGGGCCACAACATGAAGCTATTTTATTGATGAATTATCAGTGACACTTTGGCGTGTTTGTGCTGAGAAACGTTGATGATATTATTAAAGAAATCTTTAACAACACGAGAAAAACAGTTCCGGGCAGAGGGTCCTCGGTTGTCCAATCAGATTTTAGCTCGCAAATCGTCAGTGGACGAGCATTCTGGGTAGTGTAGATTTTTCTGCTATCCAAAACATATGAATAAAAGTTTATTTCTCAGGCTAGAAGAAGAAAAAAAACATACCGAGGGCCACAACATTAAGCTATTTTATTGTTGAATTATCAGTGACACTTTGGCGTGTTTGTGCTGAGAAACGTTGATGATATTATTAAAGAAATCTTTAACAACACGAGAAAAACACTTCCGGGCAGACGGTCCTCGGTTGTCCAATCAGATTTTAGCTCGCAAATCGTCAGTGGACGAGCATTCTGGGTAGTGTAGGCTTTTCCGCTATCCAAAACATATGAATAAAAGTTTATTTTTTAGGCTAGAATGAGAAAAAAACATACAGAGGGCCACAACGTGAAGCTATCTTATTGTTGAATTATCAGTGACACATACTTGGCGTATTTGTGCTGAGAAACGTTAATGATTTCAATAAAAGAAATCCTTGACATAGTAAGAAAAACAGTTCCGGGCAGAGGGCCCTCGGTTGTCCAATCAGATTGTAGCTTGCAGCGTCATGTATCGCTGTGGTCGGGTTATTATTGGAGGAATGGACAGCTGGAGCTCTGCTCCGAGCGTCTCTTACCAGCGCAAACGGATTATACTGGAGTCAATGGACAACCCAGAGTGTTCCCCGGCACGGTATTGGTTAAAGATTAGTCACATCCATCCATCGCACGTCTGTCCGACTGGGAGAGGGATCCCTCCTCTGTGGCTCTTCCTGAGGTTTCTTCCAAATTTTTTCCTGATTTTTTTCCTGTTTTTTTGTGGGCAAGTTTTTCCTCACTCGAACCGAGGGTCTAAGGACAGGGTGTCACTCCCTGTACAGATTGTAAAGCCCTCCGAGGCAAATGTACTTTGTGACTTTGGGCTATACAAATAAAATTGATTTGATTTTGTATTTCCAGCGTTGTTTTGCTACGAGACGAACAAGCCAGCAATAAAAAACGGTAAACGTTTACGGTAAAAAAAGAAAAATAAGGAAACAAAGTGTGTGTTTTAGCAACCCCATGAGAGGGCACAAGGTTGGTTTGTGTTTAATTAATTTATGATTTGTGTCGGTAAATTCTATTAACTTTTGCCCGCCTGTTAATTTCTTGTCAAGATAAAACGGAAATTGGTGATTGGTGGAAAACGGTGATTGTTTTTGTTCTTTTTGTTTTTATTCATCAGTCGAGTCTATTACCATCTGAGGGTATGCTACACTTCCCATGTTTGGATGTGTTTTGCAGTTTTCAATCAGTTTTCACCTGCCAGAAATTGATTGATGGCCAAATACAGTTATTCAAAGGTGTTTCCTGTCTAAATCTCATGCATAAGCTTCATAATATAAAGATCTCAGCTAAGAGGGCAGCTTGAAATTCTTTTAAAGGATTATTACAACACAAAATGGGCTTTTTCACCTGCCAGAATTTGTTTGAAGGCCAAATACAGTTCATGAAAGGTGATTTCTGCCTAAATATGACTTGATCTCATTCATAAGATGGCAGACAATCATTTTTTGGCACGACACCGGCAGGGACTTCGCTGTTTGCAGTGATTCAAAATACCGCATCGGGTGTCATGTAGGGGTCGCAAGTGGACAAAACTTGAAGGTAGTTAATGGTGTAATGATGTTTCTTTGTTACTGTTGTAGCGGAAATTTTCCATTTAAACAGACGCTAAGAGGCTGAGTAGGCTCCTACTGTCACGCGTGGTTCAAAAAGAACATCCACAGTCCACGTTATAAGTTTATGATGTTTATTAGCCAAAATAGCAACAGCAAATTAAATTGGCATAACGACGAACTGAACTATACGATATTAGATAAGTGCTAAGGCGATAATAAGTGAAACGCGATAATAAATAGAGACACGGTCAACAGAATATATCAGAGCCTGTCACCCTCTTTATTCAAAACTCCCACCACCAAGTGTACAGGTAAAAATAATACATAATACAACGGCATTTTTTTAACTTTAACTTACAAACGTGTGAGCTAAACAAATAAACGCAAACTATATACACACAGTTTGGCTCGTACAACAGTCCTTTTCTGCAGTTCTGCAGAGTGTCCAGTGAAGGCCGCCATGTTGGAATGTTGTTCAGCTCCACGCTGGTCACATGACAAACGGCAGCTCTCATATGCATAGCAACCGTAACCATGGGGGGCGTGGTCAACATGAAAGGCATTTAATGACGTCATCATGTTTGCATATATATATATATATATATATATATATATATATATATATATAAGCTGATTTATGAATTAGGTAAACTGATAGTTTGTTGATCCCGAGGGAAATTCAAGAAAACTAGCCCACTAATTAGGTGTGATCAGTAATTGTCCATTCGTTTACCACGATGAAGAAAATGACTGCAAAAGATTATCGGAAAAGATCCTCAGTCCAGCCAGTGGTAAAGACGGACAAAATGGAAATGAAACAAGTCCCTGAAGAACTTACCATTGCTGAACTGATTGAGAAAGAAGAGGCTGAGTATAAACAGTTTTTTGAGGAGCAACAAAAAAAAATTTTAGGTATAAGGAAGTTGATAGTCGATGAAGGCGAGTCTTTGGAACTAGAGTCTTTGATTTCAAGTTTAGAGGACGATCTGAGGACCGAAGAACTTGAACGCGCCAAAGAGGTCAAGTTTAGTCATTTAAAATTTAAGGACAATGATCTAACATCTATTGTATACCAAAACTTAAATATGATGACATTAGTACAAAACATAGAAGAGGAGCTTAAAAAGGATGAGCATGCCTTGAATGCCATTTCAAAAACAAATGCAATAGAGGCTTCAGAATATGCATTGAAGAAAAAAGTGTTGGAGAGTAAACTTCAACATGAAACGGATGCTATTCGCACAACACGTATTTTGAGAAGCCATCATGAGTCTGCATCTGGACAAGAAAAGCAGTCTTTATTCCGTACTATCTTTGAATTTATGGTGGAACATCCAGACATTGATTACTTTGACATTAATCCCAATCTGATATTTGATAATGTAAATGAGAGGATGATGACCTTAGAGTATTTAGTAAATAAGTCATTGGAAGAATTTGAGGACAACCCTGAACTGTTGAGAAAATGGGAGCAGAGTGTGAGTTGGCTAAGCAAAGCAGAACAACAGAGACTGGAGGCAGAGAAATTAGAAAAAATGAGGAAACGGTGCGATGAAAGAACCACGAGACAAGCCCAGGTCAGAAAAGGGAGAATTCTAAGGAGACGATATCTCCCTGTGGAGGATACACTCTACTCTACTGTTGAGGAACCTGAAACTTGTAAACCTATATGGGACTTTTCCATCGTTAATCCCGCAAATGAAGAAAAATACCAAGCAGTGGTGAACAGGCTGAGGGAGGAAAATATAGGCAATTTTCTTTCCAAGACAGCAGCTGTAGGACAGAACCTCCCCAAAGGTAAGGGTGTATCTGCAGGACAAGAGTGCGGTGGACAGCCAACCCGCCTCCCACCAATTGCCCCCCTAAAAACACGTGCAAGACAACAGTGCGGTGGACAGCCAACCCGCCTCCCACCAATTTCCTCCCAAAAAACATCTGCAGGACAACAGTTGGGTGTACGGCCAACCCGCCTCCCACCAATTTCCCACCAAAAAACACCCGCAGAACAACAGTTGGGTGTAAAGCCAACCCGCCTCCCACCAATTGCCCCCCTAAAAACACGCGCAAGACAACAGTGCGGTGGACAGCCAACCCGCCTCCCACCAATTGCCCCCCTAAAAACACGTGCAAGACAACAGTGCGGTGGACAGCCAACCCGCCTCCCACCAATTTCCTCCCAAAAAACATCTGCAGGACAACAGTTGGGTGTACGGCCAACCCGCCTCCCACCAATTTCCTCCCAAACAACACCTGCAGGACAACAGTTGGGTGTACGGCCAACCCGCCTCCCACCAATTTCCCACCAAAAAACACCCGCAGAACAACAGTTGGGTGTAAAGCCAACCCGCCTCCCACCAATTGCCCCCCTAAAAACACGCGCAAGACAACAGTGCGGTGGACAGCCAACCCGCCTCCCACCAATTTCCTCCCAAACAACACCTGCAGGACAACAGTTGGGTGTAAAACCAACCCGCCTCCCACCAATTGCCCCCCTAAAAACACGCGCAAGACAACAGTGCGGTGGACAGCCAACCCGCCTCCCACCAATTTCCTCCCAAAAAACACCTGCAGGACAACAGTGGGCTTGGCAGCCCACCCCCCTCCCACCAGATCACATCAAAAAGCTTATCTCCAGGTACTCTGATTCATAATATTTATAACTGAGTACAATTATGAAACACCCCCCACCCCTGATCCCTCTACACATGTGGGTTTTCTCCAGGTGCTCTGGTTTCTCCCATAATATTTGAAAATATATTTAAAAAAATCTTGTATTTAAAAAAAAAACAAAGACAACCCCGACCCCTGATCCCTCTCTACACATGTGGGTTTTCTCCAGGTGCTCTGGTTTCTCCCATAATATTTGAAAATATATTTAAAAAAAATCTTGTATCTCAAAAAAACAAAGACAACCCTCACCCCTGATCCCTCTCTACACATGTTTTCTCCCGGTGCTCTGGTTTTTCTCCCACAATATTTGAAAATAATATATATATATATATATATATATATATATATATATATATATATATATATATATATATATATATATATATATATAGTTAGATCCCGAGTTAACCCCTGTACAGGTGGTACCGGACCAGCTCTCCGTCTCACGGGTCCGATCCTCAAGCCCGTGGGTCTAACTCCATCGGGACAGTTTAGAGGACTGTTTAAGCTGGTGGCGAGGAGATTCACCTAGCTTCTAACTGCCTTCATCCGCACGTCTACCCTGCTTACTCTAGTATAGCACCTGACCGAATAGCCTCTATGAGCCAAATACTACACTAGCCGCGTGCGTTCACGGCAGCTCTCCTCTCATTGATATGTGCACTTGGTATGGTTGCTAGGATATTTTTTAGTGGCTCGTACAGTGAGCCTCAAGGGTCTGTTAATTTCAATAGGCTAGAGTAACCTGGTAGAACCATTAGATGTTGAACACACCATAACTTATGATTACACCCTAAAGGAGATGTTATAAAAGTAAGGTCCACAACTTAATCTTTAACTGCAGTGGATATATTTAGGGAAATTTTGGATTTCTCAGATGCAATTTCCTGCATTCTAGTGTATTTTGGGGTAGCCTGCTACACATGGCAAATGCAAAAGCCATTTCCCTCCAAGGCCTGTTAAACAATATATGATTCTCTTATTCATTAGTGGTTGAGCCCATGTTTTTTTACCTTTTGGCGTAAATGCAATACATTATCCACCAGGTGGAAGTAAACCATCTTAACATACTGTGAAAAACAGAAAACATGTACCAAGATAGCACAGCACTTGCCATAACAAAAGACTGACATAAATCAAACATCAACTTATACACTTGTTTACATCCCTGAATACTTAGTTCCCAGCCCTTGAACATCTTCTGAACTATGCAACAGTACCCTGGTCTATCAGTGTGAAATTACTGTGTGCCACAAGGTTGGCATGCGACTCATTCTGGAACCAATTTCATACAGTCTTACAAGTAAAACAAAACAGTTGTATACAGTATTTTGTTAAGTGGATTGCATATTGTATTACGAAACATCCCTTTTTTTCTTTAAAAGCCTTACTCTTCTACAATATACTACTTCTTGGCAGTAGTCTAAAGCCGCATTTCACCAAACCTGTATATTGACCAACATTCACTTCTACACTACTATCCAAACACATGATTTCAGTACCCCTCTTCAAACTTAAATGAAAATGAATCAGAAATGTGTTGCCTCTTTTTTTTTATTCTATCTTGTGTGCATACAGAAGACACATAAAAAACACATTGTAAAACAAAACACACATAGAGGAGCACATAGAAAATGGGAACAGCAACTATTTTCAGATTGTAGATGCAACACTCAATCATTTATCTATTATCAAATTATTACTCAGGTCTATGTACACTGAAAGTCACTGGACCCACACAAAATATATACCGGTATGTACAGGAGCACATAGAACATAGGAACAGCAACTACCAATTTCCCCTCAAAAAACACCTGCAGGACAACAGTCAAGACAATACTTACGTCTGGCTTGTATATATTGTATATATTTTTATTTTTACTTTTATCTTTATTTTTATTTACGGCCAACCTGGCCAACCTGCCTCCTTACGTCTGCTTGTATATATTGTATATATTTTGATTTTTACTTTTATCTTTGTTTTTATTTTATATTTCATATTTTATTTATTTTATTTTATATATATGTTTGTTAATATGTTAATCAATAGACTTCCTAAACTGATATTTTACTACCCTACTTATACTGTGTACTTACACAGCCAAATATTTAATTGTCCTATTTTGATTCTATTATTTTTTTTCCGTGTCTATGTGTGTAATGAGAAGTAGACCACAAATGTGAGATATCGAGAGCTGTGAACACAATACGTGAGATATTATTGATATATTGGATTCATAGATGTTTTATGTACTATAGCCAGTTATACAGTGAAACAGAGACTGACACTGACTGAAATGTGTATTCAATATTTTATTCTAAACTTTTATGATGAACTTTAACTTTATTTCTATTGTGAATTTTAACATGTTGAACTTTGAACTGGGAACTTGTGGTGCCAACTCTGCAACCTGTGGTGGGCTGCTTTACAGATAAGCTTGCGCAGGTTCCCATGTGTCATCCCACACTTTGCCACTGTCAGGAAAAGAAAACAACAACAACAACAACAACAACACACACACACAATATAGGTTAAAAGGATAAGTTAGGTTGTGACTTATAAGAATGTCTAGGTTAAAATATCTTCTATATTCATGTCATGCTATATACAATTTTATTTTAATCCAAATTAGTAAAATCAAATCAAATACTACTACTAGGCCTCGTTAAATACAGAACAGCTGACCTCTGACCCTCCCGAAGGGCGCACGGGTCTGAAACTCGACACCGTGGGTGACCATGCTGTCCCAATGCGCAGGTGCAGATTTTCAGGCCCCTATCTCAAAGGGTTGATGAGTTATCAGGGCCTTGCCCTTGGGGTCAACTTGAGGTGGCTCAGATATGTTCTGTGACTGTCAATTTACCAGTGTGACAGCATGCTTTTTAATAAAACACACCCTAGCAAATATGTCAATTCGACTTTGATGATTTCTTCGACAAAACACTGAACAAAACTCACACGGTGAGTGTGCTGCATGGTGCTTTTGTGATCCTTTGAGCAGCCCAGAAAGCTTTTCATGAATAAAATTGTTACTGTATATGAATATATATATTGTTGTGGTGATTCAAACCACCCCGAATTCTGTAGACCTGATGTGGAGAATAAGATGTTTTAAATGAAGGAGACAAAGACAAGTATTCTATTTCGCCTCGGCCGAGGGGAGAACACAGCTCTCAGTTCTTACAGACCATGCGATCTGCACACCACCACGCCCTGCTGAGTTCTGCCGCTCTCTGGCTCCAGCAAGTTTTATTACTTCACACAAGCGGTTACATATTTGTTATTATCTTCATACAGGTTTATCTGCTGGGTGCCCCCCTATGCCCGGGTGTGTGTGTGTGTGCTCCTTTCTCAGGCCTTCCTGACCTTGGCCTGAATTCAGACGCTTTGCAGCAGTTTCTAATTGGGCATACACACACACACACAGACCTCAGGCCCAGGTTTGCCTCCAGACAAACTGCAAAAACACTCTGTTGGTTATACAACATTCTTAAAAGCAATAGTTCAACATAATCACACAGTTTAATATCTTTAAATGATTATTAGGCACTTCAGGTAATATAATCCACAATATATACAGTACAGCTCCAGCGCAAACTGCACACAGGAAATTTCATTTTTCCTTCTCAAAAGGTCTGTTGATAACAAGCTCTGTCTAAAAACAGACATTAGAAAAAGCACATTAAACAGAGAAGTGATTAACTTTTTATTTTATCAGTCATAATATCAATGGTGACACACACAGTGTTTGTGCTGAGAAACGTTGATGATATTATTAAAAGAAATCTTTAGAAAAACACTTCCGGGCAGAGGGTCATCGGTTGTCCAATCAGATTTTAGCTCGCAAATCGTCAGTGGACGAGCATTCTGGGTAGTGTAGGCCTTTCCGCTATCCAAAACATAGGAATAAAAGTTTATTTCTCAGGCTAGAAGGAGAAAAAAAACATACCGAGGGCCACAACATGAAGCTATTTTATTGTTGAATTATCAGTGACACTTTGGCGTGTTTGTGCTGAGAAACGTTGATGATATTATTAAAGAAATCTTTAACAACACGAGAAAAACAGTTCCGGGCAGAGGGTCCTCGGTTGTCCAATCAGATTTTAGCTCGCAAATCGTCAGTGGACGAGCATTCTGGGTAGTGTAGATTTTTCTGCTATCCAAAACATATGAATAAAAGTTTATTTCTCAGGCTAGAAGAAGAAAAAAAACATACCGAGGGCCACAACATTAAGCTATTTTATTGTTGAATTATCAGTGACACTTTGGCGTGTTTGTGCTGAGAAACGTTGATGATATTATTAAAGAAATCTTTAACAACACGAGAAAAACACTTCCGGGCAGACGGTCCTCGGTTGTCCAATCAGATTTTAGCTCGCAAATCGTCAGTGGACGAGCATTCTGGGTAGTGTAGGCTTTTCCGCTATCCAAAACATATGAATAAAAGTTTATTTTTTAGGCTAGAATGAGAAAAAAACATACAGAGGGCCACAACGTGAAGCTATCTTATTGTTGAATTATCAGTGACACATACTTGGCGTATTTGTGCTGAGAAACGTTAATGATTTCAATAAAAGAAATCCTTGACATAGTAAGAAAAACAGTTCCGGGCAGAGGGCCCTCGGTTGTCCAATCAGATTGTAGCTTGCAGCGTCATGTATCGCTGTGGTCGGGTTATTATTGGAGGAATGGACAGCTGGAGCTCTGCTCCGAGCGTCTCTTACCAGCGCAAACGGATTATACTGGAGTCAATGGACAACCCAGAGTGTTCCCCGGCACGGTATTGGTTAAAGATTAGTCACATCCATCCATCGCACGTCTGTCCGACTGGGAGAGGGATCCCTCCTCTGTGGCTCTTCCTGAGGTTTCTTCCAAATTTTTTCCTGATTTTTTTCCTGTTTTTTTGTGGGCAAGTTTTTCCTCACTCGAACCGAGGGTCTAAGGACAGGGTGTCACTCCCTGTACAGATTGTAAAGCCCTCCGAGGCAAATGTACTTTGTGACTTTGGGCTATACAAATAAAATTGATTTGATTTTGTATTTCCAGCGTTGTTTTGCTACGAGACGAACAAGCCAGCAATAAAAAACGGTAAACGTTTACGGTGAAAAAAGAAAAATAAAGAAACAAAGTGTGTGTTTTAGCAACCCCATGAGGGGGCACAAGGTTGGTTTGTGTTTAATTAATTTATGATTTGTGTCGGTAAATTCTATTAACTTTTGCCCGCCTGTTAATTTCTTGTCAAGATAAAACGGAAATTGGTGATTGGTGGAAAACGGTGATTGTTTTTGTTCTTTTTGTTTTTATTCATCAGTCGAGTCTATTACCATCTGAGGGTATGCTACACTTCCCATGTTTGGATGTGTTTTGCAGTTTTCAATCAGTTTTCACCTGCCAGAAATTGATTGATGGCCAAATACAGTTCATGAAAGGTGATTTCTGCCTAAATATGACTTGATCTCATTCATAAGATGGCAGACAATCATTTTTTGGCACGACACCGGCAGGGACTTCGCTGTTTGCAGTGATTCAAAATACCGCATCGGGTGTCATGTAGGGGTCGCAAGTGGACAAAACTTGAAGGTAGTTAATGGTGTAATGATGTTTCTTTGTTACTGTTGTAGCGGAAATTTTCCATTTAAACAGACGCTTAGAGGCTGAGTAGGCTCCTACTGTCACGCGTGGTTCAAAAAGAACATCCACAGTCCACGTTATAAGTTTATGATGTTTATTAGCCAAAATAGCAACAGCAAATTAAATTGGCATAACGACGAACTGAACTATACGATATTAGATAAGTGCTAAGGCGATAATAAGTGAAACGCGATAATAAATAGAGACACGGTCAACAGAATATATCAGAGCCTGTCACCCTCTTTATTCAAAACTCCCACCACCAAGTGTACAGGTAAAAATAATACAACGGCATTTTTTTAACTTTAACTTACAAACGTGTGAGCTAAACAAATAAACGCAAACTATATACACACAGTTTGGCTCGTACAACAGTCCTTTTCTGCAGTTCTGCGGAGTGTCCAGTGAAGGCCGCCATGTTGGAATGTTGTTCAGCTCCACGCTGGTCACATGACAAACGGCAGCTCTCATATGCATAGCAACCGTAACCATGAGGGGGCGTGGTCAACATGAAAGGCATTTAATGACGTCATCATGTTTGCATATATATATATATATATATATATATATATATATATATATATATATATATATATATATATATATATATATATATATATATATATATAAGCTGATTTATGAATTAGGTAAACTGATAGTTTGTTGATCCCGAGGGAAATTCAAGAAAACTAGCCCACTAATTAGGTGTGATCAGTAATTGTCCATTCGTTTACCACGATGAAGAAAATGACTGCAAAAGATTATCGGAAAAGATCCTCAGTCCAGCCAGTGGTAAAGACGGACAAAATGGAAATGAAACAAGTCCCTGAAGAACTTACCATTGCTGAACTGATTGAGAAAGAAGAGGCTGAGTATAAACAGTTTTTTGAGGAGCAACAAAAAAAAATTTTAGGTATAAGGAAGTTGATAGTCGATGAAGGCGAGTCTTTGGAACTAGAGTCTTTGATTTCAAGTTTAGAGGACGATCTGAGGACCGAAGAACTTGAACGCGCCAAAGAGGTCAAGTTTAGTCATTTAAAATTTAAGGACAATGATCTAACATCTATTGTATACCAAAACTTAAATATGATGACATTAGGACAAAACATAGAAGAGGAGCTTAAAAAGGATGAGCATGCCTTAAATGCCATTTTAAAAACAAATGCAATAGAGGCTTCAGAATATGCATTGAAGAAAAAAGAGTTGGAGAGTAAACTTCAACATGAAACGGATGCTATTCGCACAACACGTATTTTGAGAAGCCATCATGAGTCTGCATCTGGACAAGAAAAGCAGTCTTTAATCCGTACTATCTTTGAATTTATGGTGGAACATCCAGACATTGATTACTTTGACATTAATCCCAATCTGATATTCGATAATGTAAATGAGAGGATGATGACCTTAGAGTATTTAGTAAATAAGTCATTGGAAGAATTTGAGGACAACCCTGAACTGTTGAGAAAATGGGAGCAGAGTGTGAGTTGGCTAAGCAAAGCAGAACAACAGAGACTGGAGGCAGAGAAATTAGAAAAAATGAGGAAACGGTGCGATGAAAGAACTACGAGACAAGCCCAGGTCAGAAAAGGGAGAATTCTAAGGAGACGATATCTCCCTGTGGAGGATACAGTCTCTACTGTTGAGGAACCTGACACTTGCAAACCTATATGGGACTTTTCCATCGTTAATCCTGAAAATGAAGTAAAATACCAAGCAGTGGTGAACAGGCTGAGGGTGGAAAATATAGGCAATTTTCTTTCCAAGACAGCAGCTGTAGGACAGAACCTCCCCAAAGGTAAGGGTGTATCTGCAGGACAAGAGTGCGGTGGACAGCCAACCCGCCTCCCACCAATTGCCCCCCTAAAAACACGTGCAAGACAACAGTGCGGTGGACAGCCAACCCGCCTCCCACCAATTTCCTCCCAAAAAACATCTGCAGGACAACAGTTGGGTGTACGGCCAACCCGCCTCCCACCAATTTCCCACCAAAAAACACCCGCAGAACAACAGTTGGGTGTAAAGCCAACCCGCCTCCCACCAATTGCCCCCCTAAAAACACGCGCAAGACAACAGTGCGGTGGACAGCCAACCCGCCTCCCACCAATTTCCTCCCAAACAACACCTGCAGGACAACAGTTGGGTGTAAAACCAACCCGCCTCCCACCAATTGCCCCCCTAAAAACACGCGCAAGACAACAGTGCGGTGGACAGCCAACCCGCCTCCCACCAATTTCCTCCCTAAAAACACCTGCAGGACAACAGTGGGCTTGGCAGCCCACCCCCCTCCCACCAGATCACATCAAAAAGCTTATCTCCAGGTACTCTGATTCATAATATTTATAACTGAGTACAATTATGAAACACCCCCCACCCCTGATCCCTCTACACATGTGGGTTTTCTCCAGGTGCTCTGGTTTCTCCCATAATATTTGAAAATATATTTAAAAAAATCTTGTATTTAAAAAAAAAACAAAGACAACCCCGACCCCTGATCCCTCTCTACACATGTGGGTTTTCTCCAGGTGCTCTGGTTTCTCCCATAATATTTGAAAATGTATTTTAAAAAAATCTTGTATCTCAAAAAAACAAAGACAACCCTCACCCCTGATCCCTCTCTACACATGTTTTCTCCCGGTGCTCTGGTTTTTCTCCCACAATATTTGAAAATAATATATATATATATATATATAGTTAGATCCCGAGTTAACCCCTGTACAGGTGGTACCGGACCAGCTCTCCGTCTCACGGGTCCGATCCTCAAGCCTGTGGGTCTAACTTCATCGGGACAGTTTAGAGGACTGTTTAAGCTGGTGGCGAGGAGATTCACCTAGCTTCTAACTGCCTTCATCCGCACGTCTACCCTGCTTACTCTAGTATAGCACCTGACCGAATAGCCTCTATGAGCCAAATACTACACTAGCCGCGTGCGTTTACGGCAGCTCTCCTCTCATTGATCTGTGCACTTGGTATGGTTGCTAGGATATTTTTTAGTGGCTCGTACAGTGAGCCTCAAGGGTCTGTTAATTTCAATAGGCTAGAGTAACCTGGTAGAACCATTAGATGTTGAACACACTATAACTTATGATTACACCCTAAAGGAGATGTTATAAAAGTAAGGTCCACAACTTAATCTTTAACTGCAGTGGATATATTTAGGGAAATTTTGGATTTCTCAGATGCAATTTCCTGCATTCTAGTGTATTTTGGGGTAGCCTGCTACACATGGCAAATGCAAAAGCCATTTCCCTCCAAGGCCTGTTAAACAATATATGATTCTCTTATTCATTAGTGGTTGAGCCCATGTTTTTTTACCTTTTGGCGTAAATGCAATACGCACATTATCCACCAGGTGGAAGTAAACCATCTTAACATACTGTGAAAAACAGAAAACATGTACCAAGATAGCACAGCACTTGCCATAACAAAAGACTGACATCAAACAGCAACTTATACACTTGTTTACATCCCTGAATACTTAGTTCCCAGCCCTTGAACATCTTCTGAACTATGCAACAGTACCCTGGTCTATCAGTGTGAAATTACTGTGTGCCACAAGGTTGGCATGCGACTCATTCTGGAACCAATTTCATACAGTCTTACAAGTAAAACAAAACAGTTGTATACAGTATTTTGTTAAGTGGATTGCATATTGTATTACGAAACATCCCTTTTTTTCTTTAAAAGCCTTACTCTTCTACAATATACTACTTCTTGGCAGTAGTCTAAAGCCGCATTTCACCAAACCTGTATATTGACCAACATTCACTTCTACACTATCCAAACACATGATTTCAGTACCTCTTTTCAAACTTAAATGAATCAGAAATGTGTTGCCTCTTTTTTTTAATTCAATCTTGTGTGCATACAGAAGACACATAAAAAACACATTGTAAAACAAAACACATATAGGAGCACATAGAAAATGGGAACAGCAACTATTTTCAGATTGTAGATGCAACACTCAATCATTTATCTATTATCAAATTATTACTCAGGTCTATGTACACTGAAAGTCACTGGACCCACACAAAATATATACCGGTATGTACAGGAGCACATAGAACATAGGAACAGCAACTACTTTTAGATTGTAGAGGCAACTCTCAATCATTTATCTTTAATTAAATTATTTACTGCATGTACACTGAAAGTCACTGGACCCACACAAAAAATGGATTTACTACTTGTTACATTATTCTCTCTGAAACTACACACACGCACAGACACTCAGAAAAATAGAATTCTGCGATTGCTATGCTTTGAGCTGAAGCGCTTCACAAATTCATCTAAATCCAATGACTTGGCCCGTCGAGATTCAACACTTAGCACACCCAAGTGACACAGATGGGCATCACCCATGTTTGTCCTCAAATGATTCTTAATAATTGTTAGGGCTGAAAAGCTTCTTTCGCAAAAAGCACTGCTGACAGGCGTTACGATTGCAATCCTTCCCAACCAGAAGAGTTCATGAAACACATCTTGAAATGGCTCTAAAAAAACAAATTGTGAGTGTGGTTATATTGGCCATTCCCCCAGCTTTCTTCCTTTCCAAGACTCGTTTTATTTGGTAAATCTCGTTGGCCAAGTCATCTACATCTGAATCAAATATCTCAGCAAAAGCAAAAAGTGCATCTGTGTCTAAAAAGCAAGCGCTTTGCGGGCTGAGTGCTTGTATTCCCTTCATTATACAACAGTTTGTGTCAGAAAATCGTCTCTGCAGCTCACCAATCAAGCACGGGGAAGTACACATGCCTCCTAAAGCTTTCCTTGTCGTCTTGTGCTTTCCGCTCACCTGATGGTGCCATCACAATGTAATCAGAGAATCTAGCATTAACTTTTGGTGGTCTCCGCTCACGTTTTTCCAAACTGACGTCACATTTCACAGCTGTCTCCTCAACTTCTTTCCATAAATCTTCAAAACATTCATCACTCCTGTATTGCTGTAAAGTGAGACGCAGTGATTCCACCAGAGTAGCTGCTGCTGCTAGATCCAGTGAGGGAGATTGCAGCATGTCTGACAAAAATTTGGACTGCCCTAACACTTTATGGAACGTCACCAACACGGCAATGAACGCAATATCAAGTTGGGCCAATATACCGCGAGCATCAGTTGACTAATCCCCATCCCTCTCTTGTGCAATATTTTGAAGCACACTGTACACAGCAGGAAGTCTTTCTAACACATTACGACAAGCCGAGTAGCTGCAAGCCCACCTGGTGTCACTTAATGAAAGCATCTCACGAGGTTGACCACCGTACATCTTCCTTTGAGCATCCAGCCATTTTTGGTGCACATACGACCCTGACAAGAAATTGTGTAGTTTTTGCATGAGTGAAAAAAAAACAACCTGCCTCAGCTACTGATTTCACACTATCCACAATGACGAGATTCAAGCAGTGAGCCTTACAGTGAACATAAAATGCGTATTTTGCAACCTCCTGAATCCGTGTGCAAACTCCAGAGTGCTTTCCACTCATAACAGCAGCTCCGTCGTAGCCCTGACCTACTAGATTGCTATGATACTCCAGGACATGCTTTTCCAAACATTTAATTATCAAATTACTTAGACCTTCAGCATCAAGCTAATCAGCCTTCACGAAATCCAGAAAGCTCTCATAAATGGCTCCATTATAGAAATATCTTATTACAAAAGACATTTGTTCCTTCTTTTGCAGGTCTTTAGTTTCATCAGCGATTACGCTGAATACCTGACTTTGTTTCACCTCATTAATTATCTGTTGTTGAACCATCTCTGCCAATGTCTCCAGAATTTCATTTTGAATGTTTTTGCTCGTGTATTTTGCGTTGTGGTGTCCTTTTAGGCGTTTTTTTATCAGTGGGTCGTGATTTGCAATTGCTTCTAGGATAGCTAGGAAGTTGCCAGGATTGTTTGAGCCTTCAGACTCCCTGTGCCCACGCTGAGACACATTTTGAACAGCAGTGAGGAGCAGAACCTCTGCTATTGTTTTTATGTACATCCTGTTCTCAGCTATTTGTTTTTCCCTCTCTTTATTCATTACTGCACGCATGGATGTTGTTTTCTCTGCTATGGTTAGTTTGTGTTGTGTCCATGCGAACATGGCACTACGGTGATGTTCGGATTTAGAGTGATCTTTAAAGCCACCCTGTCTGCATAAGGCTTTTTTCCAATTAGAGAAGCCAGATTCAGATTTAAACACTGAGTTTGGAGCATTTGGAAGCGAGAAGTGGCGGCACGCGTAGCAAAAAACAGAGTCTTTCGAGATTGAGTACTCAAGCCATTTAAAGTCCTCGTACAAGGACTCCTTGTACCAAGCTACATTGAACCCTCTCTTCCTGTTTCCTTGCTCTGTCTTGGGGAACATCTTCAGGATCGGCTGGACTGGGCTGTATGCTCTAGATTTCGAAATGTCTACAAAGAAGCAAAGCAGAAGACATTTGTTAACATTTTTAAATATTTCAACATTTTTCAATTTTTAAAACATTAAAGTCAAACAGTATCATTATCATGCCATATTTTTAAGAAATGTACTATGTATTGGATATGTATTATGCATATATGCCAACCTCTACTGTCCAATTTTAATGCATGATTGTCAATAGTCAGTTTCAACAGAATACTGGGCATACATACCATCAGGTCCAGGTGGGGGCACAGTACAACTCGTTTCCATAGCTGCCTCTGGTCCTCTGCACTGGGACATGTCTATAAAGAGTAAATGGAAAATAATGAAACAATCACAGTCAGTGCAATACACACTGCCTGTAATCTTTAAGTCATATTTTTAACACAGCTTACCATTGGAGGAAGCCCCATCTGGGGACTGTAGTACAGGCATATCTTGTTGGCAGTCATGTTCCCCCCTCACTCAGGCTTTCATCTGTTGGATCCGCATAATCTGATAGAGCCAACAACAAAACATGTCAAAACAAGTGAGCCATTTTTCTAAATGCAATCTGACGTCAATTTATTTATTTTAATACATAAAATGTAAGTAAGCACTTTACTTCCTTACCCCTTACCATCATTTCATGCAGGGTTACTATTACAGTAACCAAGTTAAAATACTTATCCACTACTTTTACTTACACTACTATACCAAGTTGTACAATTTAACAAATACCATTTCCAGAACAATGCCTTGAATTCAGCACTATCATTTTAACCCCCCTCATGGATACAGGATGTTTCTTCGACTGGCAATCCAAACAGAGTTCAACTACCATTCGGCCGGGTAGCCGTGATGGTTTTGTTTCTAGTCATCTCGTTTCACCCTGTTAGTGCTACATCGTTCGTTTTTACTCTGACCTGGTGAAGGACTTGGGCTGGCAGACTGGCAATGGCGTCGTTGACTGTCCGGCTGCGAACTTGTGCTGCACTCTCCCTGATCTTCAGGCTTTCGGTTAATCAGAAACTCTGCGATTCCCTGCGTCTTTCTTTTCATGCTCTCTGTCTCAATATCTGCCAAACACCACACGGCAGCCCACGATTAACACAACATACGAATATCTTAATCTGTGAAGGAAAAAGGTCAATAGGCTAACCTAACTACCAGACTACTTTGATATAGCTTTAGCTTGTGCAGTGTGTTACAGTTTTAGAAGCCAACACTTTTTTAATGCAAATGCAGTCTAGTTAAACTTTACAGCAAGCATAAAGTTTTCAACAACATCTTTAATAACATGGTACTCACTCACCGAACAACGAAGTTGTCTTGTAGTTTGAATTTCCGTTGACCGGCAGAATGCAAAATCATCACGGAGAAGAATGGTAAGCGGCTGCAGACAGTCCAGCAGAAATGAAGCTCTTCTTTGAAAAAGCCCTCCGAGTGCAAAGCCAAGTGCAAGTCAAGATTATGGGAGGGGTGGTTTGTGGTGTCTGTTACTTCATCCCGTTTGACGCAAAAACAAGCGCACTGCCACCAACGGGTTGGGGGCATAACTGCAGCAGCGGTTGAATTCTCTGAATTCTCTGGTCCTTTCAGAACAGGGGCCTAAACTAGGGTAAACAGAAAATCACTCCAAGGAAGGAAAACAAAAGAACACTAGAGCTATGAATCTAGGACTGTGGGCTATGAAAATAAGGCTTACGTAAGTGAACGCTACGAGAGACGAAACACTTCGGCACGGGACAAAGGGAGATGCAGACAATATATACACCAGGTAATAGGGAACAGGTGAAAACAATCAGGGCGGGGAAGACAATCAGACCGGTGACACATGAGGAAGGGCAAGTGACCTGAAACGAGAGGAGGCTTATCTTTCAAAATAAAACAGGAAGTGACAAGACAAGACAAAAACCCAGCTTGACCTCACTGCGGTGTGACAGTACTGCACCGCAGACTCATTGTAATCATCGAATGCAGTGTGCATATAATCAGGATGTGCAGGCACTTTGTGAACATAAACGAAACCCACTCACCGAAATCCAAGAACTGCTTCATTGACAGAGGAGAAGGGGAGAACTTGGAGAAGTGATCGATGTGTTTGGGCACGTTGGCCAGAGTTGCAGGAGGCGTGTTAGTGTGCGTGTAACGTTTCCTCTGACTGATAAACAGTGTGCTGTCATCATATTACCGCAAAAACATCACTGCATGTGCACTGACTGACCTAACAACAACACTAGGCTGTCATGGGTTAGAATGTGCTTTAAAATAAAATATTTAAAATAGACCTAATACACAGATAGAAAAATGTCTATATTCGATGGACACAACTGCCCGAGTAGTCTGTATCAATACACACACACACACACACACACACACACACACACACATATATATATATATATATATGTGTGTGTGTGTGTGTGTGTGTGTGTATATATATATATTCTATATCTCTATCTATCAGATGGATTTAGTGTTTTTTCATTATTTTCATGACTATTTACATTGCATACAGTATTATCACTGAAGACATCAAAGCTACGAATGAGCACATATGGATTTATGTAGTGAACAAAAATGTGTATATTTTAGATTACTCAAAATAGCCACCCTTTGCTTTGATTACTGCTTGGCACACTCTTGGCATTCTCGCAAGAGCTTCATGATGTAGTCACCTGAAATGGTCTTCACATAATAAGTATGCCTTTTCGGGGTTAATTTATGGAATATCTTGCCTTCTTAATGGGGTTGGGACCATCAGGTGTGTTGTGCAGAAGTCAGGTTGGTACACAGCTGACAGCTCTATTTGACAACTGTTAGAATTCATATTATGGCAAGAACCAATCATCTAAGCAAAGCGAAACGACAGTCCATCATTACTTTAAGAAATGAAGGCTAGTCAGTCCGCAAAATTGCAAACGCTCTGAATGTGTCCCCAAGTGCAGTCGCAAAAATCATCAAGCGCTACAATGAAACTGGCTCACCTGAGGACCGCCCCAGGAAAGGAAGACCAAGAGTCACCTCTGCTGCTGAGGATAAGTTAATCCGAGTCACCAGCCGCAGATGTCGCAAGTTAACAGCACCTCAGATTAGAGCCCAGAGAAATGCCACCCAGAGTTCTAGTAGCAGACACATCTCTACATCAACTGTTCAAAGAGACTGTGTGAATCAGACCTTGGTCAAATAGCTGCTAATAAACCACTGCTAAGGAAATGCAACAAGCAGAAGAAATTTGTTTGGGCCAAAAAGCACAAGGAATAGACATTAGACCAGTGGAAATCTGTGCTTTGGTCTGATGAGTCCAAATTTAAATCTTTGGTTCCACCCACCGTGTACTTGTGCGACGCAGAAAAGGTGAACAGATGCTCTTTGCATGCATGGTTCCCACCGTGAAGCATGGAGGAGGACGCGTGATGGTGTGGGGGTTCTTTGCTTGTGACACTCTTGGGGATTTATTCATTCTCACTCAACCAGCATGGCTACCACAGCATCCTGCAGCGACATGCCATCCCATCCGGTTTGCGTTTAGTTGGACCATCATTTATTTTTCAACAGGACAATGACCCCAAACACACCTCCAGGCTGTGTAAGGGCTATTTGACCAAGAAGGAGAGTGATGGTGTGCTGCGCCAGATTTCCTGGCCTCCACAGTCACCTGACCTAAACCCAATCGAGATGGTTTGGGATGAAATGGACCGCAGAGTGAAGGCAAAAGGGCCAACAAGTGCTCAACATCTCTGGAAACTCCTTCAAGACTGTTGGAAAACCATTTTAGGTGACTACCTCATGAAGCTCATTGCAAGAATGCCAAGAGTGTGCCAAACAGTAATCCAAACAAAGGGTGGCTATTTTGAGTAATCTAAAATATAAAATATGTTTTGAGTAATTTCACACTTTTTTATTAAGTACATGATTCCATGTGTTCATTCATAATTTTGATGTATCTGTGTCATCCTCAAGCTCTGAGGACTACACTCGTCTGGACTGAGACTTCTGGCTCCAGGGGCCTCATGTACGAAACTTGGGGTACGTTAAAACCCAGAAGCTGTCAGTACGCACAAAAAAATTCAGATGTATCAAAGTGTGCATTCGCATGTATCCAAGCACGTTTCTTTTGTACATCCCAATCAACATGGAATTGAGCGCACATGCAACTTCTTCCTGTCCACGCCCCATTTACATTTGCAAATCTATTTCAAATTGGCCCTGGACCTGAGATTCACCTCTTTGTCCAATCAGATAATGTGATAAACAAAGGAAAGAAAATTAATTTCACAGAGTCTGAGCTACAGATTCTAGTGAATGAGGTGGAGATTCTGTTTGGTACCCTATCAGGGAAAAATATGACCAAAAAAAGACGTGAGTGGGAGTGTGTGTGTGAGGCTGTAAATGCTGTGGGATCCGAGCAGCGCACACACAGGTGTGGACAGGTGTGGCGCCACGGTTGACTAAACGCAGGGAGAACAATAAGGGGCTTGTTAGAAAGCTCTGCAGCTCTGATTTCACCAGCAGAAAATAAAGAAAACCAAAAACATGATATTTGAATGCGCACATGCCCAAATGTACATTGGCACACTGGCACGGTGCGCGATGGGTGGCTTCTGGGTGAGTAAAGAGTTTTTATTTTATTTAGTTTATTTATAAACTCTTCGTCTTTGTTTAATTGTCCCGTATGTACATACCGATGACTACTTGTTTCAGTTTCCCAGCATCACCTCTAAGGAACACTAGCTGTAGAAACGTGCCTACGACAGCTATGAATTTGGCGCGGGGCACGCACATTTCTACGATCATTTCACATTTGATACATCTGATCATCTGAACGTGAGCGTGGAAAAGGACGTACGCCACTTGTTTGTGCGTACGCAAGCTTTGTACATGAGGCCCGTGGTGAGCTTCTTCCAAAGGCACACTGAATGTTGACTGGAGCACTTTACTGACAATCCTCTGCTTCTTGATAATGTTTTTCAAGGTGACTGCAGTACCCGACGGCTTCCTTTACCAGTGAACCCTAGAAGGACTCGAACTTGCGATTTCTTTTCTCTGAAAACCGTTCGCCAACCGTTCGTGACGTCACTAAGAGCGGCACTAAGATACGACAGGTAGTATGGCAGACGTTGGCCCGATGAAAACAGTGGGACGTTTCTCGGTGAATTTTGTTCATTTGGCAGTAATAGCAATAATCAAACACTGGATGTCGCTATATGTCAACAATAGATGCAGAGACTGGATCTCTGATCTGATACTGCAGGTGGAAAATGATCCAAAGTCCTCTATGGCAGCTTTGAACAATCGATGTTTGAGAATATATATTTTTATATACATATTTATTTCCAGTACATATTTTGTAGGGTTGCCGTCAAATTAAACCTGGAAGGTTACAATAAAAAAGTATGAGATGAACTGTAATTTAATGCAAACTGTTCACAGAGTTGGGCTTACATTATGGGTAGCCCCGCTCACAAACTGAGCTTACATTTGCTAAGCTCATATGTGCACAATAAATAGCTACAGTATAATTAGAGTTTCTGTGGTGTAGTTTATATTGTCTTACAAAGTGAAGAGAGGAGAACTCAAATGTCAGTTCGACATTAGACAGATGAAAAAGGAAGAAAGATTGTAATCGGCCATAGTTAGATACAATTCATTTTTATGTGTAAATAAACGAAAATACAAACAATGGAACTTCACATGTGTGTGTGTGTGTATGACATCATACTATTCCTGTTAATGACTATGGATTTGTCATGTATTGACCCCTCAGTAACTCAAAGGTCAGTATTGATCCCTGCTGATATCGTTGATTTGCTATTCAAAGTTGATTGCCTGATGAATTATTGATTACGCAGAAAGTGTTGAGTGGATGCCTACTATCGATGGCAGTTGAAAAGGCTATTTATAAAATGTATCCCATAACAGATTACTGATTATCTCCTGATCAGTCATGACAAGTAGACTAACAGGTTTTACTACCTACTTACTTTGTTGTGCATGTTAAAACCAAAGCTTTACCACAGCTTTACCAGTATGAGACTACATGGAGTGCTTGTCTTTTAAAAAAAACCTCAGATAACAGCAGGATTTAATAATTTCTGCATCAATTGATGTATGAACAAAAAACTCTTATCACTTTGGTGGAATACTATAAAAGAAACCCAACTAATTTTATTCCCCTTAAGATGAAAATGATACAAACAGACTGATCCCCCACCTGCTCTTTTATCCTTTTGTCTAAGGCCATTAGGAGATCCTGAGATGATGATGGAAAGCAGGACAGAAAGGATAAAAGAAAAAAAAGAAAAAATGATAATACACCACCATCATCATTCCTGCAGTCCCGCTGTGTGGCAATTGGTATCTCTTGAGAGATGTGGATGTTGGTTGTGTGAATGTGCCTGTGCTCCATTTATTATAGATGGAAATTCCCCGGTGCTTTCCTCCAGTGTCAGATGTGCTTTTCTTCTCACAGCCACTGAAATGAAATGAATTTTCCTTTTTTTTTTCTTTTTAAATCAGGCTACCCCGGCTAATGTAGCATAAAGGCTGCGGACTGAGTCATGAAAAAGACTAAACTGTAATGAGTCAGACTCTCGGATGTTCTCCCATGCTTCTCCAGGCTGTAACTGACACGATTTACTTAAAGGAAATAAACTGTTTACTAACCACTGATAAGACTTACCTCAAAGGCTGAGCCCTCCACTCAGACCTACAGAGTGCATAATTGTCCAGATTCAATCAATAATAGTTCATTATAGCTGATATCGTGTGACACAGTTACAACTCTAGAAAGCATGTCTTGAGTCTTATTTACTCTTTGCATGTGTATTTGCTGCAGTATATGTGTGTCTATGTGTGTAGGTCAACAGGGAGACCATGGTGATTAGTCCACTACCAGTAACTGACTGATGTCATCATATATATATATGTGTGTGTGTGTGTGTGCGTGTGTGTGTGTGTGTGTGTGTGTGTGTGTGTGTGTGTGTGTGTGTGTGTATTGCCTTCAATAAAAAAAACAGTGATTTACAGTCAGGTGGTTGTCAAGAGTGTTTTTTTAATAGTGCGTTACAGATTAATTAGAGAGTATTAGTAACTAAATAACAGCTGTGTCTCACACTGAGAAGCCTGCAAATACTGATTTTATTAGATTTTACACTCCAACACTTTATACAGTTGTGATGCTGTGTTCCTCTCGTATCTGCTCCTTTATGACGAATATATCATAATGTGCAATCAAATGTGATTTTGGATAACCCTGGTCAAATCTCGGAACTGTTTGATTATATATGCTGACCACATGTTTGGAAGGACTCAGTTATGAGAGTCAGTGATGACAGCGAAAAACACTTAATAACAATGAAGCGTAGCCTTGACTTCAAGACTGTGAGTGGGGCAAAATGCTGCTAGCATTGCTAACATCTACATATAAAGCGCTACTTTGTTGTGGTGAGATTGTGTGATTATAGTGTGACATTGTTTGTTCCCTTTTCTCTTTCCATACATTCATTTTCTATTTTGTTATTGTTTGGACAATGCACATTGTATTTTTTACATCAGATGTAGCTAAAAACAAATCTAGGCTGCACACTGTGCTTATATTTAGTATAACAGTATGACCTTGAGTGTGATATTTCTGTTATACAACAGAGCTACATTTACTAGTTAACAGTAATAAGTAACAACAGACTGATGACTGACAACTGTTGTGGAGAAATCGCTGAAGTCAAAGGTCAATGGTGAGGTCAGGAGGGAAGAAAGTGTTCAGGAGCCTCTGATGTCTTATGCTGTATTATTTATTGACACTTGGCCAAGGAGAATTAGAGACACTCTCAAAGTACACCTGAAGTGCTTGAGTCGGTCTCGCATTCTGACGAACTTGTGATGGTGCATATACTTTAAACCCAATGATCACACCCTAAATACTATACGCCCCAGAATTAGTCAAAGAGAATGTCTTTACTCTTGGAGGTGTTATTGCCAACAGATTCTAGTCTGGAGACACAGATGTCCGCTTACACAGATTGGAATGGCAACAACAAGCTATCTATTATGACTAGGAAGGGAGCAACCGGCCTCTGTGACCCTGGCCACCACAGTGTTGAGATATGGTGGCACCTAGTCAAAGACAAACAATTAATACTGCAGAGGACCACAAGGCTCACACGTGAACTCGTGTAACCCAAAAAGAGAAAATTCCATAACAACAACATTTGTTTGTTTGTTCAGTCATTTATTTGGACTTGAATCGTTGAATTGTTGTGTATCTTAGAGGGAGTTTGGTGTAATATTTTCTGAGGACAATGCAGGGAGCTTTAGTTTATGTATATATTGTGCATTGATAACGTTTTATTGAACTGTTTAAGTATGATAGGGTTATCGGCTGTTGACTGCTGTTAGTTATTGGTTTGATTAATGGTTGTGTATTGATTATGAGTTAATCATATTCAGTTTCCAACATCAGTATGCTGTATGTATTGGTTGACCCTTGAGTGTTTTTAAACTAGGCCTTCTTGTACAAATATGTTAATCTTTGTGATACAAACTGTGTTACACTCTAAGATAGATGATGCCCATTGATGCCATGTTAATGTTATGATTGTTAGAGTGTCTTTACAGTGGAGTTTTGATACAGAGCACTATATCAGCACTCATGGACTGACTCTTCTAATCAAATTACTTGGTCAGGACTAACTGTTAGAAACATAGTAAACATGTGGTTATAATTAAGATATTATCAGTTGTAGTTTTGTCACTTGAAATCTAAAAAGTCATCTTCACTCTCACTTCACTCTTTATTCTTAACTTCCCCCTGAAACAAGAGACACTGCCTGTAGGAGGTTATATCAGTAGCCCTCGCAGACAGAACTGGTCCATGCTGTGCCCTCTGTATGCATTCGTCAGGCTAAGGTGTTTCTCTGTAGTGTACTGGGGAGGAGCGGAAATAAGAATAATTCTGTCTATTTAACCTGCAAGCAGAGTGGAGAATTGTTATCTGGGGCCTGCAAACAACATCTATATAGAGATACAATTCCGAAATACTACTTTGCACATCTCTCAGAGGTGTCTACAGAGTACAAAAAAATGATCTGTCTGTACTAATGTACTCTGTAGATGTACCTCTGCTGACAAAATCCTGTATTTACCTGTGCACAGCTGGTTTAGTATAACCGCGCACACAACCCAGCTAGGCTTAATGTCCCCTCCCCTCTCCAAGGTCCACAGATAATAGAATATGATCTGTCCCGACTCAGGGAGCTTCCTGATCCCTTATTAACGTGTAACAGTATCCCCCCCCCCCCTTTCGTCTCTTGAGGACAGTAGAAGAGTGTGTAAAAAAAATTAATCTGTATTGTTTAAGCATTTGTGTGTAGTCATTATTGTGTCCATCCAAAAACCACAGCTCTGGAAACATAGCAGAAACCATGAACCTGCTAATATGGCAATTGAATATAACATACAGTACATAACTGTATTTTCATTAGTGCATAATCTCCAGAAAATAAGAAGCATTATGTTTTTTTGCAGTTTAGAATGAGCCTTTTATATCACTTTCCCTTTCCATGTTGAACCACCATGTTTCTACACTAACCCAGAGCAGACAACTGACTCTAGATAAGGCATTTTGTGTTGTTGTTTTTTCTTCATTTTGAGGTATCCGTTTACCGTATAGTGACCGCATAGTTTCTTGTCCATGTTAGAAAGGATAAGATGAGGCGAGGGGTTGTAATTAGTAACTAGATGCCACTGAATCCTACACACTGCTGCTTTAAAAGTGCTTGAAGATTACATGATCTTCAACACAATATGACACATCAATTTTATCCAGTTACATAAGTCTGCCTGTTAGACCTCAGGCACACTCCTCTCTCTTTCCAGAGTTTTAGTTGTGTTCACTGGCCCATGGCTTGTCTTTTTCTCTGTCTCTCTTTCCACCTTTTCCTGTTCTTCCATTCACTTTTTTCTCCTCCATCACATCTCTGCACTGCCATCCCTTATTACCATCTTTGGGTAGATGGTAGGACGGGCTGGATAGTGAGATGGATGAAGGCGTGGAAATTCGACCGATAAAGGAATCGAAAGAGGCGGCTGACCTGTTTCCTGACAACGATAAAAGAGAGAGTGGACAGTTTCTTTTTTTGTTCTCCATTCTCTCTCCATTAATCTCATATTTACCACCACATCTCTTTCTCTCTTCATTTTCTGTCCTTCAGTGAGTCCATTCATACATAAAAAGAAATTAGTGTCCTCATAGACGTGCACACAGGTCTATCATTTAATTCAGATTGCTGCATTAGAATTACATAAGCAAATTGCCATGAGCTCTTCTTCTCTTAATGTTCCTCTCTGTCTCTTTCTTCCATGCTATATCCTTGTCTGTTGGGTTGTCCAGACAAAGACTTTTACATATCTATAACAACTGTTAGACATTTAAGTTTCCCTCAGAATAAATTGCAATAATTAACTCTGACATTTTATTTAGTGCCACATCGCAACGTCTACAATTCATCACACATATCAACAGAGATGTAAAATTATTCTAGATAACACCACCATCGGGACTGCAAGTGATTGCTTTATCTTTAGCTGGAACTCATGCTATCTCTACAAGAAATATATTCCAGGAAATGTAGATGATCATTTCATAAAGTAACAACAAGCTAATCTCTATAAACAGATATCTGCACATATGAATACAGAATACTGTATGTAGGCGAGGGACTAAGATTTTGGAACTGGAGGCGTTCTGTTTGTAGTATTTACCAGCTACATCAACTTCAACTATCGTCAAGTTATCTGCATTTATATGCAGATATCTGTTAATAGAGATTAGAAGAAATGTATCTTTCTTTCAATTCTCACGTATCAATTTGCTTATTGGACTTGACTGGAAGCCAGTAACATGGCCCCAAAGTCAACACAGGGAGGAAGTGGAAAAATAACTAAACCTGCTTGAGTCACTGAAACATTTTCAGGAAAGAAAATGAAAAGTACAGAAAAAGTGTGAGAGCATCTCAGAACTGAGTTTCACCTTGAGAACTTAGAGTAGTGACGGACTGAGAGATAGATACACACTTCAACTCAGATGTACTCACACACTACCATCACATGTCTCTGATAGAGAAGAGTCTCTTTAGGGCTGCAGCTCATGTAGAGCACCAACATCAATCCCACGCAGAAACCCACTCACTCACCTTCAGTGCACTCATCAGTGTAAGTGTGAGAAGCACCCATTGATCCCTGTGCGGGTGTTCAGTGCACGTGCATAATAATTGTGCAATATATAAATGTGGAGGGGCTGTATGTTTGTGTGGGTGGAGGTCACAGAAAAACAGAGTACAAGTGGCTTCTTGAAATCTAAATTTGTGTAACTCTGAGATGTGCAGCTTTCAGCACTGACCAAGTTCAAAGTTGTGGTGAACTCTGTTCAAGGCCTTCGTGTCCAAACCCAAAAGCGGCTTATTTTCAGGGATGGGTGGACATTTGCTGCAGGCAAAGAAACAAAGTGACAACAGTAAGCACTCTTGCTCCTCTGGTATACTCTTCAATGCATGAAAAGCCAAACTGTTGGGTGACTTTTTTGTGGCTTCTTTAAAGAGTGGTTCAAGTGGTTCTTTTGCTTCTTAGAGAAACTCCAGTCCACCATGCCAGCAAAGCCTTCAACATCAAATACAGCAAAAAAGCACATGCAGTTGAATTAGGGCTACAACTGAGGCAAAAGCCTGCTCATTCATTTCAATGAGACCATTGTGTTGACGCAACTAACCAACAAGATCCCTCAAAAGGTTGTGCATGTGCAACAAGATAACTAACTCTCTACCTTTAAAGAACACTGGGTGGTGCAAGGACAGACATCTGTCATTATCTGAAACATCTGTAACTATCAGTCCTGTACATGCAGTTTAAAGTTTCTTGTGTTGTTGCAGTGTTGAATGCCAGCGCTTACTAGTCCAACAGCAAAAATCCCAGCTCAGCATCTGTCTTTTAGCCCTTTATTTCACCAAGCTCTCACCAGTGACCAAAAGTCAGTCCCAGATTTACTCTTGTCTAGCATCTCTATAATATATTTCAACCAATAAAATAGTTGATTTTTATTAGATAGTTCAAGTACAGGTATCCAGTGGGAATGACACCATTTACATGATTGCACATCAGTGTTGCAACAAAACGTTTTAAAATCTCCTATTTTATGGTAGAAAAGGTATGTGCGAAATGCTTAATCATGAACATAAATGCTTGGTTTTACTCAGTCCATAAATGTTCAAAAAACAAAATTAACTAGTGGCAAAAGAGGATAACTGTGTTGAATAGGTTTTTAGAAAATGAAAGATACACTGGTTGGAAGAGGAGGGGACCTTGTTGTTTCCCTGTTCAACTTTAAAGTAAAAAAAAAACCTTTATTGATGGAAAACCAACCTAACCCTAACTGTAGAACTTTATTGTGACATTATGTATGTTATTGATATTTATAATGACAAAATTCTGTTTAAACTGTAGAGGGAGGACAGGATGCTCAGTCTGATCTATTGAAAGAAAGGTTCCCTCTGAGCTATAATGAAAAATAATAATAAAAAAATCACTTTATTCTATTATCAAAGTGTGACAAACTCAATAAATTCCACTTAAATCCATTATGCAAGCTATCCATTGTCAGCACACTGCCCTCCTCATCCCCCAGGATTTTCTATCCTGATATAATGAGTCTGGGCCCAAAGCCAAGACTTGAATGTAGGCCTTTTATAGTTTGGCTTCCAGGCCACAAAAGTTTAGGAACCCTTTGGGCCATGACCACGTAAATGTTGTTGAGAGTAATTAGTTCATCTAAATTCACAGCAGCCCCACTGACATCTACAGCTGGGAGGCAGATGCTCTTTTATGTTTCCTCTTTAAAACTTACAGAGCAGGAGGGTGTATGTTGTGGTTACTTAGAAAGTTGCTCAAACAAGTCAGTTATGATGCATATGTGCACAAACAATGTTTTGCAATATTCGATACTAGAACACAGAAGTGGGGCAGCCCACTTAAGAAGCAAGCAAACAAACAAGTTACTGTCCAACCAGCTGTGCATAACTGAATGATTTAACATTTGATGTACTCTGTTACAAACACATGGTTGCTGCTACTCTTCTAAGTCTTATTATTATTCATGTAATTGTTTTGGCCATCAAAACCAATGTGCAAAAGATTAGAATTGCCTACCACAAAAGTTTTACAGTGAGATGACTGAGTTGGCTAGGTTGTAGAAAGTACAAATAGGTGATATTTTGGACAAAGGATTTGCAAAAAAAAAAGAAAAAAAAAAGTGGTTTTGATCATGACAAACAAAACGCTGTACAATGGCTCAACCAGACTGACAACTGAAAGGGCAGAAAGAGACAAGAAACCTCTGAGGCAGGAGTTTAAACCTGTCCAATCTAATCAGTGAGTATACTCCAGAGGGCCCCAAAAAGAATTTGAATGGCAAATACTAGATTTGATATCTTAATTCTACATTTTCTATTTGCTAAAAGATCCATTATTGAAAGAAAAATGTCACTATAACTTTGTATGGTGGTGTGTTTTGTCGGTTTCTTCTGTGGCTTTGTGGGGCTATAAGGACGGGTGGAAGCTTTGGGAGGTTGGTCACTGAGTTTTGTCGCAGAGTAATGAAATAAATGAAATCAAAAACCAAGTAAAAAATATATTCACCTGATCTCACCTTCATCCTATGATGGAACAGTGACAGCTGGCACCATTATGAAACTGGAAAAATATGAAATGTAAATTTACTACTTCTAACACTTCCTATGAAGACCACATCTCTAGTGCATTATGGGGGTATTCATAGTGAATTATAATGCATTCATAATGCTTTAAGACTACACTTATAAGCAGACATAATGCTTTATGATGCACTATATCAACAGCCATAGACATTATCACTGTGACTTATAATGACTTAATACTGTGTCTTGTAGATGCTCTTGACTAGTTATGAAGGTTGACTGATGGGGCTTATAACACATTATGACTACCTATGGTTAGCTATACACACACCTCAACAATTTGTGACATTTCACGCAGTGTCATAAGTTACCATCCCTTATAATTTATTGTAAGTCACATATAAAAGAAAGAAAACAATATGTGTCTTCATGAGTGTAGTTATAAAGCATTATTAATGCATTATAATTCAGTAGGAATTCCCCTAATAACACACTATAGATGTGGTCCTGTAATTTCCTGTAAAAACATAACACAAGAAAAAACAAAAAAACATGCAATTTAATGACAGTTGGACTTTAATCATTGATTAACCAGAGGATGATTGAGCTCTTAACACACAAACAGTGGTTAGTCCTTTATGAAGAATCACTCATTGGGTGCAGATTTAGAGATTTTCCATCTGCCTACATACTCCATTTGAATTTAATTGACTATTTTCTCTTTGAAAGTAGTTAAATTCCCTGCTTTAGCTCTGCAATCATCTAAATGGAATTCTTAATCGACTCTGGGATGCATTAATTGTAGCATTAATCACTTTATTCTAAGTGTGTTATCAATAATGCATGTCTGCTTCTGTTTACAGTCTGTGTGTCAAGTGCAGAAAGGAAGTAACGCCCTGAAAATGAGGGAGGGGGTAGAGCAATATAAGAATGTTATTAATCATTTATAAATGAGTTGTTGTTGGGCTATGTGTTTAAGTTCATTATTCTTCCTTCCTTTATCCCCTTCATCTCTCCTCTCCTAGTGTAGTATTTTATTACACATGCAATCTGTTTCTTTTCATCTGCTCAGGTCACCTTCGGTATCATATAACATACAAAGACATCGCGCTTTTTATTCTCTGTAGGAGGTCCTGATCCTCAGTGGTAGCAGAATACACTAATTAGAAACCAATTTGCATAAATGTTTTTGCCCCTGGGATTATATCAACCATTATTCTTAATCTTAATTTTCTCTTGAGTCTTAACATGATGTATGATGTGTTGTTATCTAAGTGTGAACATGAAAGAGCAGACTCGCGTTGCTCGACATGCCTGGAGGAGGAATGCGTGTGAAGCCTCTCTGAAATCCATCATTTCGCTGATGATCACACTCTGTTCAAAGTGTTTTTTTTGCATTGCATGTTATAGAATGTCTATCTATTATAAAAGGTCTCTCAGTGTGATAGAATGGGGAAGCATTTCTTGAGTTTCAAACAAAACCAGAGTCATGAGATTTCATTTTTTGTTTTTGTTAAGCATCTTAAAAAAAAAGAGGAGCAAGACAACTTTAAAGGTCCCAGTGTGTCTATTTAGATAATATGGCAGAATTGAAATAGAATATTTATAACTATGTTTTCATGAGTAAAGAAATCACCTGAAAATAAGAATCATCAAGAGTCCGCCATGTTGAACGGCATGTTTCTACAGTAGCCCAGAACAGACAAACTAAACCCATCAGGTTTGTCTCTACGATTGTAATGGGAAGGTGGTTTTCAGGTCTGTTTTCAGTGTGATTTGAATCCCCGCCAGTAACCATGAAATCCACAGAGGATACAAATAATGAATACACTGATTCTGTATGAGCGAAAAAATGCAGATCCAATAACTTCATGCCGCAAAAAGCTACAACTTTATTTATATTTAAATTACAGAAAAAAATATTTAAGATGGACATTGCCTTTCCGTTAAACACACTCTCAAATCCAGCAGCTATGGATTATAGTAGGACTTATACTATTGCCAACAATTATTTTCGTAACCTAACAAATATTTTCTCTGAAATGACTGTGACAATTTCCCAGAGACAGCACCCAAAATATCTTCCTGGGTCCAGCTGACAGTCCAAAACAACAGAAGGATTTCAGTTCATTTTCAGATTAGACAATAAAAAAACATAACTGAGCAAATGCTTGTCTTAAAGAATGAATTGAATATCAAAACAGCTGTTGATAACTCCTTTAAAGTGACTGAACACGCTGTGTTGTACAACACCATTTCTTACCATATCTATTTAAATTTGACCTCTGGTGGTGGTTTGAGCTCTGTAGGCAAAATAAATCATTCTCTGCAGGGGAAACATCATGGAATATTTTGGAATTATAGTCTATATCTTTTGTGCACATGCTCGTGTAGCCACTTTCACTGCAGTGGTCTTTATAGTGAAGGTGGGGATATTTTCAGGCAGAGGTTCCTGGATTACAGAGTGCTGTTTAAGTGGCTGCTGGACTACAAGGCCAACACCAAACCACCAAACCTCAAGGCAGCAGTCCAACTCCAAACTGCACGTACGCCTCTGTGAATGATGAGTTGAACCAGAATGAGGTTAGAGCTGCATAGGTTCTCTTCTGCTTTACAGTACATACGAGTTCATTCTGCTGTTGTGTAAGAGTGTTTAGGCCTCTGGCAGGAACATTGTGTGTGCGTGTGCATACGGGACATGGGTGTAACGGTAGGAGTGTGTTCTGATTTAAAGAGCATACATTTAGAGCATGCAACTGATTTTCATTGAAATAGTAGAACAAAAAAGGTCCTCCTTACACTTTCTTGTGTAACTTTGCAGAGTCTAACAATGGTGATCTTGGAGTATCATGAAGCTGGTTATCAACTGACTCTCTAAGAAAGCCATGGAAATGAGGCTTCTCTAATCCTTTACCCTACTCACAGAAACCAGGTTTCTACATGACAGACATCATCCTACTTGAGACGTCTGATCCAGTTTACTTAGGTGCAACACACTGATCGAGGTAGCCAGGTATGTTTGGTATGACTGAGACACATCAGTGTTTTCTCTATTCCGGGAAAGAAAGAAAAAAGTAAGCCATGCATGATGGACAGATATTTTTTTTGTTACATTGCTGAGTCACTCTGGGTTGTTTTGTGACATTATATCGAGCTTTTTTCATTTATCGTTGATTTATTTGTACATAAGTGATCACCTGTAGTGATTTCCATTTGAAGCAGTAGCAAACAGAGGAGTGACACACACTGTGACTCACGCGGAGTGTGTCATGATGTTTTCCTCTGACCCTCGACAGGCTGACTCACCTCACTCTCACACTTTCTCTATCTCTTTATTTCTGTCCACATATTCCTTCCACAAATGAAACAAAAACCAATTCCAGATAAATAAATAAAAAAGTTTTGTGTTACATGTATTGTAATTTTTGTATTTTTAGATACAACTTTATGCATGTCGCTAATGGTCAGTCCACCATTCTGGTCTAGATCAGAGGTTTTCATCTTGTGAGGTACGCCTTCGAAGGAGAGTATAGGAGAATTAAAAAGTGAGGGCATGAAATCAAGATACTGTGTGAGGTGAAAGGTGCGCACACACACATGCACACACACATGCACGCACCGCACACACACACACACACACGCGTCTGTCTATAGCTGTCCCAGAGGATATCACTTCATCTCACAGCCCATAAAGCAGAGCTCATTAAGAATTCCTGGAAAAATGAATAATCCTTTTAGCTTCCTGTGCATGGGGGCCATATGGATGAGGATGCTGATGAGCTTGATGTATATTTAATCCTGTTTTCCAGAAGCACGGTTTTGTTCCTTCAAAGGTAATAATCTGCTTTAATGTCCAGAGAGGAGGAGGTGTTCAAACTCAAAGAAGGAAAATGTCTCGCATTACCTGAAAACTAATTCAAAAATAGTCCAGGCCTTTATGTGAAACAGGCCATTATTTATTTCTCCTATTTCATCAGTATATATGAAGGTTTTATTTGAAACATGAGCAGGAAGTGTTAGTTTTGGACCTTATTGGCAGTAACATAAGTGTGAGTGAGAGTATTAAGTGTAACATGACATTAACATAATTTCTGAATACATCATGTAAACTAACAGAATTGTCAGTTTTTCTTGGAGCTTCTGTCATAATGTAAATACATTATTAGATAGTTTATGTTAACCAAAGATAGTAAAAAATAATCATAATAATTCTACTATCTGTGATTTGTGTGTTTAAAAAAAAAAAGTGAACTTCTGATGTGATTTTTCTCCCTGAAGTTATGTTTGTACACGATGAATTTGGATTATGTTCTGATGATGTTCAGCAGTGCTTCAGACTGATGATGGGCATTAAAAGAGAAAACCTTTTGTGCCTTTATTGTATAGTAGCAGCTGAAGAGTGGCTTACATTTTTTTCAAGAAAACACAACTTTTTTCTTTAAGCTAAGTTTGACTTAATATTAAACTTCCATTTTACATTAACCAAGCTCTGTAAGTGCCCATTCACAACATTTTATTTGTACTGTTTCACTCAAAGTACGAGTGACTTCTGAGACAATGGACTGAAGCATGTGATGTCAAGCCTCCCCCCTCTCACACACACACTCTTTGTTTTTCCTGTGATGACCTCTATTTTTTTTTTTTTTTTTCCTTTCTCGTGCTCTCTGATGTCATGACTGTCAGGCTGACGGATGAAAGGATGAATGGATGGATGGATGGATGGAGGGATGAGTTCTCGATCTAGTAAAGTGGGTCAGTGTCCCATGAGAGGAGCTCACTTTCTGATCTCATCGCTTTCCCTCACACTCTGCCTCCTCTTCCTCTCTTTCTGCAGTTTGCAATGCAATCATGCCCTCTCTCTCTCTCTCTCTCTCTCTCTCTCTCTCTCTCTCTCTCTCTCTCTCTCTCTCTCTCTCTCTCTCTCTCTCTCTCTCTCTCTCTCTCTCCCTCCTAATGTGACTGTGACCTCAGCTTGCTCACTCAAGTCAAACAACAATTAGAGCTACGGGAGGCAAAATCTTCTGAGAAAATATGTGGTGTACTGACTTCAGCTGAAAGAGGAAAAACAGGAAAGAAGAAAAGAAAACTGACCAGCTCCAAATGTAAGACTGTGTATTTGTAAAACATAGTAGAAGGAGTACCTTCATGTAGGCGGGAGACAGATTTGAACCAGCAGGCCTTCTGGTTTTTCTAACCCCTCAACCACAGATTCAGTCATAGATATCACTGAGCACAAGCCAACAATCCACTTAGCCAAACAGACCTGTGTAAACTGGAGATCTGAAAGCTCAGATTATATTTGCACAAGTACGATGTAAAAAAGTTTGATATATGTACATCTAAAGTAAAATTTGTAGAACTCTCTTGATGAGAACTTTGTTGATGAGTCCATCTTTCCAATAGACACAATCTGAATGTCCAAAGGAATAAATGGTTACATATCTCAACAAATAAAACATTCAACTAAAATTATATCTCAGTAAATGTCCATGTCATCTCATGTAAATGTGCCTGTCTCAGTACAACACAACACTACCCCATGTTGCAGAAGTAGCTCTTTCTCTCCATACACATGTGCTGGCTTGAAGGCTTGTCTTTATTGATGACACTCTTCTCTTGAATCAATGACTTTAAAAAGCAGTGCCCTCTTTAGCACTGTTTACTATTGCACTGTGCAACTCTTATTGGCAGCCAGCTTAATGCTAAATGGACTGTACCTAATAGCGCCTTTCTAGTCTTTCGACCACTTAAAGTGTTTTCTCCTCTCTGGCCATTAAAGTGTCATTCACAAATTCATAACAGAGATGCTCACACCTATTTGGAACAATGTGTTGTTCAGTATCTTGCCCAAGAACACTTCGATATGGCCAAGCCTAGAAGAGCTGGGGATCAAAGCACTGACTCCATGATTAATGGACGATCTGATCTACCCCCTGAGCTGCCCTATAGGAAGAAATTACATACCTTTGTCTTTGTAATTTGAGTGAAGTGACTCATTAAAGTCTGCTTAAACCAGTATTGTATGACTGGACTGTGGTTACAGGCACAGGGAAAATACAAGAAGGGGACAAGTGAAGAGGTACAGGGGGGTTGAGTGCCTGATGGAGATTAAGTATGACAGCTTTCCTCATGAGACACTGTAGCTAAAGCAGTAATAGAATGACATCAGAGGGTGGGAGGATGAGAACAGGGACGGAAACAGACACGGATGGAGAGCAAGTGAAGGAGTGATTAAATAGGGTATAGAGTGATGTGGGCGACGGAAATGAACGATGATCCACGGACATGGATGATGACAACAACATTAGAGGAGCATGGAGCAGCTTCACTTTCATCCAACCATCCATCCTTTGCCCCATGACAAAACCTTCATCCACCTGAGGCGAACCAGGCATTGCTGTGCTGACACCACAGACTGGTGTCTGTCATTTGCCTGACATCAATGAGAGAGGGTGGGAGGACAAAGAAATAAAAGCAAAATTGTTTAACTGAGCAAGGAATTAAAGAAACATCAGCTCTGCGTGGAGTGATGAGCAGCGCTCTTCCCATTGAAATGACTTTAAAATGTAAACTGACTGCATCTTATCTTGGACATGAGGGTTACACACACATGCTTAGAAATTTGAAAATTGGAGAAGGAAGGAAGGAAGGAAGGAAGGAAGGAAGGAAGGAAGGAAGGAAGGAAGGAAGGAAGGAAGGAAGGAAGGAAGGAATTTGTTTGAATGGTTTGAATTTGTGTTACCACACAATCTGCACTTGAATATTACAACCACTTGGATGTCCCAAACCAAAATGAGCATCATATCAGATACCTCTTGCCATTATTACTTGGCCTACATGATGGAAAATCCTCAAAACCCCAGAAGGCAATATCATAAATTAGGCCTAAATGGCTAACTCAGCTACTAGTGGCCCTTCTGGAAAGCATAAAAACGCCTTTATGCAGCCGATGGGTGAGTTGTGATCTGAACATGACGTGCAGCAGAGCAACAGGAGTGAGTTGGTCCCATGATAAAAACAGCAGTCTTGTCTTGTGTGTGTTTATAAAAGGCAATTTTAAAAAAGGCAACTTGAAACCCCACTGTAAAAAATGTCTGCAGATTATATGATGAAAAACTACCAAACCATGACAGTAAAAGACCATAAAATATCCCATGAAATATTAGTAGGTTTTGTCCTGTACAGTAAAACAGTTAATTGTTTAAAAACCTTCATTTATACAGCATTTTATACAAACTAAGTGTTTTGCATTCTTAAATATAAAATCAACATTACTAATATTCTACTATCGTAATATTAGAAAAAGTTATACCATATTTATTACGGTAAAATTCTGGCAACCACAGCTGCCAGGTTGTTGTTTTTTTTACAGTGTAAGCCTAACCCTGGAGGACAGAGATCTGTTAAATTAGATTATTGGGGATGTAATAGAATTCATTACTTTAAATATAAAGGTCTGAATTATATCAAGAGGGATACAGGACACTGACTGAAGAAGCTACATGAGGAATGAAAACAGACAGCTTGACTCCGCCTGTTTTAACACCTCCGTACACACGGTGTAAAGTGAATGCTCTTTACCTAGTTGCCAGTTTCAAAAGGTTGCTTGTTAATTTTGGTTGCTCAGATTGAAGTGTTTTGTCTTTGTCTGTAGTGTCCAGTTCAGATTTGCATGTCTTTGCAATGACTGTGTTATGCAAGGAGCTGCTCAGTAATGAGAGCTTTACAATGACGTCTCAAAATGAAACATTCTCAGTGTCGGTGCAAGTCAAAAGAATTTTTTTCCCATGCTTTCCCATGTTTTTTTTTGTGTGTCTGTTGCTAGCTTCTTCATCAGTAAACTGCTGCACACCAAGCACCCTGACAACTGCCCCAAGTGTACCCCACCCAAAAAGTTAAGTTCCTGTAAAAGTGACTGCTGCCTCCAGGTGGTCACCACCAGAAATTCAACACAGTGAACTTGTACACGAGGGCTGCCGTGATCCAAAATGTCCCTCTGCCCTCTTCCTGTCATGGAAATGGCTGGAGGTGGCGAGTTATCTTGCGGCGGTGTAGGAGCCCAACATGCTAAACATTAACATGTTAGCACTTTCACATCACAATAAACACCACCTCGTACTTAGTACTAAGTTAAAAACCTTTTGAATCAGCAGCAGAAAGACATGTTGTGTTAGCATTGGCAGGAATTTAACCCTCTGGTGTCTGAGCATCACCCATGATTGCAAAAGCAATTCATATGACCCCGGAAGGTTAAACCAGGTCAAATTACAACAGTACTGGAGTATAATACATCGTTTCCTGCCAATCCAGAAAAAGAGGGATTTCATTTCATTAAAAGTATTAGGATTCGAGTTGTATCTATCATGTCTTCACCTGATCAATAACAGTAGCAGTTTCGTATATGAAATCCTGTGTAAGTGTGAGAGAGGTGCTCAGTCATGACAAAGTTTCCATTATTTTATCAACCTGACACATCCAGGACAGATTTATCAAATGTTTTTAGTCAGCCTCTTCTCTAAGCTAACCACAGACACAGTTTTTTAGGAGTCAGTTTTTTTTTTTTTGAATGTGTATCAGCTCTGTTCTTCTTGATGTGGACTTGATGAGAAACAGTATCACAAGATGTGGGAATCTCATTATATATACAGATCTTACACAAATTGCACTATGTTGGAGACAAAATTATCTTGGGAGAATGAGTAGAATGTATCCTTCAGGGCTTGGGGTTTTTAAACCGTGGTTCGGGGCCATTACAGTGTCGTTGGCCTAATTCTGATTTTTCCCCATGTGACTAAGAGTCTGGGTCTCGAGGAGCATTTTTGTTTTCATAAGAGGCTTAAAGTACAGTACAGCCTCAGGTTCAGGAACTAATATAGGTCATTAAAACTGTCGATTCACCATTTAAGTAAGCTGTGGGTTCAACTGTGGGCTTGAAGATGAAGAAAGTCTGACATACTCAAGACAAAACATACTCAGTAAACATTAGACTATAGCAGTAGATTGTACTGTTCAGCCCATGACTACATGTTGTATATATTCACTTACATTATTAGTAACATTTTTCCAAAACATGCAGATATAGACATGAATTGATTCCTACCGTCCACAGTGCCATTGGTTTTATGTTATGAAAATCATCTATTCCTGACCCTGTGCTATTTTTGTTCATTGTGTTCAGACATTATTGTTGGTAAATTGTTATGTGATCGCACGATAATTTTGTGCACAACAAGGCCAGGGTGACTCACTGGGAGAGAGAAAGACAGAAACACTGTCAGAGAGACAAAGAGAGAAAGATGGTGCGCGTGATAGTCAAACCCGTGAGTCAGGCTGTAGAGGCCGAGAGAAGATAACACAAAGTTCAGTATCACGATACACAGTGTGAGTAACAATCTGGCACTTCTGTGTGTGTGAGAGAGCGATACATAAGAGGGGATACTGGGATTCCCTGGATGTCTTCACGCCTGCCCACGTCTGCACTGAAAAGCAACTAGCAGATATCAGTGGGTGGACTGAATGTTCCATTTGGACATTTCATCCTCAGCAAATAACATAACAAATCCGAAAGAGAAGCAAACTCATACTTATGATTTGAACTGTAAGATAATAATAACACATTTTATTTTATATTCAAAGAGACTTTACAGGAGTTAAATCATAAACAACACGATGAAAATATAAAACGCTTTTTTTTTAAGGTGAGTTTTGAGTCATTGTTTTGAACAGACAGGTTGGTGCAGTCTCTGATGAGTTTCAGAGGGAGGGGGTAGCTATGGAAAAAGCTCTGTTGCCCCCAGATGAGTTGGTTTTGAGTGGTGGAGACGGGAAGTTTGCATCAGAGGAGTGGAGGCTGTAACGTGGTGGTGGTGCAGGTCGCTGCGGTAGCAGGAGGGCTGGTTATGGAAGGGGTTTTGTGAGTCAGTGGAGACTTTGTATTTGATCATTTGTCGGACAGGGAGCCAATGTAATTTGTGGAGGGGGGGTGTGATTTCAGTGAGCATATGGGCAGCAAAGTACTGGATATATTGGAGTTTGGATGATGTGCTAGATAAAATGCTGTTGCAGTAGTCTATTCTGGATGTGATGAAGGCATGGATCAAGGTTTCAGCAGGAGAGAAGGAGAGTGATGATGAAGATGACTCCGAGGTTTGTGAACGATTGTGTGTGGAGGGAGATAGAGTGGAGTTATTGATGATGAGACAGAAGTTGTGAGGGATTTGGGGCCATAGAATTATTAGATGATCTGATCACTAGTCATTGGGTGGACAATGATTAATGCAGTATATAGCTGTGATGGCCAGGTGGTTAATGCATTGGACTTGAAATCCAATGATTCCTTGCTCAGGTTCAAACCATGATCACAGTGATGAGACTGACAGGAAGCCAGAGGCTTAACATTTCTGTGATCTTTCAGAGTCAGTGGTTTTGCTGGAGAAAACTAATGGTCTGCAGACCTCCACAATAACGTCACTGTGGTGTGTCTGTGGTACCCCAGACCCCATTGCCTTCCTCCTCTGCCTTCCATTCAAAACACACAGACAATCAGATAACCATACATTACAAGAAGAACAAGACTGAACTTTAATTTGAATGGGAACGCTGTGTTGGCTCAGTGGGAATGCGAATGCAGAGAGAAATGACCTCACCGCACTCTGCTTCATATTTGGACAATTACATCCTGTGATATTGATCAGAAATTACAAACATCGGAAACATCTGAATCCATTTGTCTCCAGTTATGCACTTTTTCTTTTTGGAAGACTTGTGGAGTCATGGCTACCACAAGAACTAACAAGAAACAAACAAACAAACCCGACATAGGAAAAAAAGCAGGTGATAATATATATATTATGAACATCCTTGTTTGTCTGACCTCAGTTGTGTCCAACTGAACCTACAGAACTTCTTTGAATTAATCATGAACTTCCTGTAACAGAGCAGATGGGTATGTGGATGGAGACAATGGTCGACCTTGGTTGCAAGACTTCTATTTGCGCAAGACAGACACACACACACACACACACACACACACACACACACACACACACACACACACACACACACACACACACACACACACACACACACACACACACACACCACACACACACACACAGGCATCATGGAGCCAGCGGATATCATACACTATGTCCTTGAGTTTTATTTTTTTTCTCACTGATTCTAATTATTGATCTTTTTCTCTGATTCTTAGTTTCTGCCCTGAGATGATGAGACTTCTGCCCAAGTTTACTGTAATGCGGTGAGAAGGAGGAAACATTATGTAAACACAAAGTCGATGGTTGATATAGCAAAGAATTTACCACAACATTAATTTGGGCTCTTGAGAGGCAATGATGGTGGCCTGCTTTGTATACATCTGCACATCATCCATGACTGTCAAATATAAATCCTACCCTGTACACTGTATATACTCAATGGTGGGTAGATTACCGAAAATCTATATTTAAGATATAAAACTGGATGTCATCAGCATAGCAGTGGAAGTGGGGACCATGGTACATGCTGTTACAATAAATCAGACAACAGATTTCCAGCCAGCACATGAAGCCACCCCTGATATTGAAGAGGTGTTAACAATATTTAGACACACGGCTTTGTGAGCCGATCACTGGTTATTGGGCAGACGTTGAGAGGCCAACAACAGAAGAACAGAAGAAAATACGATATGTTTAAATTACTATATAGACATTTATGAATTTTAGAAAATAAAAATTACTAGCTGGCATAAGTGGGCTATGCGGTTGCTTAGAGCCACAACTGTTAAGACGGGCAACACATTTACTTGAACTTATGTTGTTAACTAAGGGTAACCCATTCAGTTTATAAATATTTTAAACGTTTTTTTAAATTCGTCTTTATTTATATTTTGGTATTGGAATTTGGTTTATTGGTAATATCCCCTGTCACTGTGGTATTATAACTTTACTCAGCTAAACATCAAGCAAGTGCAACAACACAAGACATAGCAGCCAGCTAATATTATGGCAACGACTTCAGCCCTTCTTCAATAATTTTATTTTTTATAGCAATCTAATATTTTGTGTGAATATGATGATTTGGGCAGATAATTGGCAGGATCTTCTTGAGCTGGGCTTCTTGCTGATGACTAATAAAGTAGTAGCTGGGTGCTATGTGTTGCCAGAAATGCCAGAACAAAGGCAGCAGTGTAAAGATGTGCTCTCCAACGTTTTCTGCCTCTTGGCTTCAAACTGTGACTTAAACCTGCACGGCAAGAATGTTTTGACCAACCCTGCTGAACAATCCTGCATCTGGGGGTTAGGGTTAGTTGTGGTGTTAGGGTTAAGAATCTGAGTGATGAGAATCACCACTTTGTGATCATATTTCAGTCAGGTGTGAAATACATCAGGGAGATTTGACATTCTTAAGGGAGAGAGTTCCACTTTTCATGCCATACAAGGACTGGTAATCCTGTCTGTGATATCTGGCTCTCCATTGTCCTGGCAGCACTTGATGATGCCTTAACACAAGTCATCTAGGCCAACTCCCTCAGCAGTTGTTAACACACAGTATATCACCTTCAAGGGTAGACTTTGTTTGGAATAATGAAAAAATAACAAATCATGAAAAATTATGATCATGCCCTATTGATAAAAACGTACCCCAAAAATAGCTGAGGTAGTTTTTGAGACCTGGACTGGAAATATTATCCAAATGTAACAGGTATTCTGATATGACTTATTTTGACACATAATTTCATGTGTCTTTGTTGTTGTTTTGCATATCTTTGTCATAGCTTTATGTTTCTTTGTGATGGCTTTGTGTGTATTTTTGTGAACGCTTTGTGTCTCTTTGTCTTTTGTGGTAGCTTTGTGACTTTTTGAGTTGTTTGATTGCATTTACAATAAGAAGGCCCAGGCACAGTTCCCGATAGGCCTGTTTAGTAATCCTTCTTGCATCAATGAAACAGTTTTTCTTAATTAATAAACACAAAATTCAAAGCATTCTGTTACTTTTCTGTCTTCTCAATGAATAAAAAGAAAAATTGTGATGCTCTTGACAATTGCTATCTTAAAAAAGGTTTGATGGGAAAAAAAGAATTAGACCTACAGGTAAAATAAAATTCCTAATGAATAAGTCATAGGTGTATCTTTTCTTTCAGAACAACGTCAGTGCTTTAGCTCTGACATGATGGCACAGGGATTGGTAAGGTGACTCATGATATAAAGAAGATCAAAATGACACACCTGACAGAGTTTCCCACAATGTATTGCACTAGTATGTGTGCAAGAATGTGTTCAATTGTTTAGATGTACTATAATGAACTAATACAGTCTTTAGTTTGTTGGAATGTGAAATCAGTTCAATATTACATTATTAAGTTGTGAGTTATGGTGTGTGGAATGATGACAAAACACAGCTACTGCTAGGGTTTGGAACCAGCCCAGAATAAACACACGTCTGTTTGAACGTCATGCTTTGTTCTTAATGATTTAAAAACATGCAGTACTGGACTTTCCTGTTCCATGCACAACAAAATGTTCTGGTCCTTTCTCTCATGAATGAAACATAGTGGTTATACTGTACAACCACAACAGTTTTGTACCAGTGGGAAAGTGGTAATGATCTAGTTTCCAGCATATTTCAGAACTGAGCTCTTTGTAGTGTCTGTTGCCTGTGCTACCAACTCATTCAGCAGGAAAACACTGCACAGTCAAGCGCTAATGTTGGGGAGCTTGTTGAACCTACAGTCTATCTTCATAAGAATTGTTGAGTATGCGGATGCAGTTATGAGCATTGTCTATAACCACAAACTCCAGTGTCCAGTGCTTCTGTTTGTCAGGCTCATATTGGCCTTTGGGTGCTGGTTGGGTGTGGGTTTATCCTCTGTATTGCATCTAACTGCATGCTCATGCGCATCAAGTTGTATGTGGGAACACGCACAAATGTATTCCTTTGTTTTTTAGTTTTAACTAATCCCATGTGCAGAACCAAACCACAAAAAACTGATACTAGTGCAAGCATTGTGTGTGTACCCCTCTGTATTGGGGTTTAAAGTCGATCCACCAGGATGAGTTTGGCAGAATGTGAAACTGACTCAAGCACTTCAGGTGTACTTTGAGAGTGTCTCTAATTCTCCTTGGCCAAGCATCACTAAATAATACAGCATAAGACTTAAGAGGCTACTAAACACTTTCTTCCTTTCTGACCTCACCATTGACCTTTGACTTCAGCAATTTCTCCACAACAGTGACCAGCTGTTTTACTGAGGCTTGTTTTCAGCTTACACTTAGCAGCTTATAGAGCTTGTTGGCTCTGACACTCCTTATTTTATAGAACATTATGAGCTGCTTTTCTTCCACATTGTTCCAGGGATACACAAACCTGGAGGTTAGAAGTAACAAAATGGATGTGGTCAGATCACAGGGATCAGTGGTAGAGTGCATGCCTCGCATGTTTGAGATCCTCTCGGGAGGTTTTAAAACATAGCGGGGTTACGATCATCCCAAAATGACATGTGAAATTCAGAATTTGACCTATAGCATTCAGATAATGTATGAGAGATGTACAATAAATAACATAATCCCATTTATGTACAGGAAGACTGAAGAGGGACTCTAGTGTGCATGCTGCATTAACTCCAAAACACAGAAACACTAGGAAACCTGTGAAAACAGTTAAATCTGTGCACAGTGAGCAAATTTCATAGAAAGGAAAAGTGGTCACATCTTTGAATGTGGTAACCACTGTCCTGAAAACACCTTTACATTTAGGCACAGCAATGATCACATGTCTGCAAGATTACTCTAATAAAATTAATGGCAAATTCAACTTTAGACACGTAAGACTGTAATAAATGTTTGGTGAATGGGGAACCATGGCGAGATGATGGTGTGTGAGATTAGAGGCATCCAAAATGGATTAAAAAAAATAGTTCAAAACAATGAACAAACTTACACACAGTGCTGACATTATCTTCCAAATTGCATTGTTTTGATTTGTGTGTGCTTTGCCATGAACTGAATTATAATCCATCTGGGAAAGAAACTTTTCTTTCATTCAGCGTGTCCATAACAGACATCTGTTCATGTGGCTGGTGGTCATAAACTCGCCATTGCTACAAGGAAAAGAACTCCTCTCTGGGTTTGGGAGAGTAACGTGGAGGAAAAGTGATGCCATCTTGGGATGAGCACTAAACCACTCAGTGACTGGAAGATAAAGTGAAACGCCACATTGTTAGAAAATGTTCGGAATTTGGCCTCTGTCTTTGACATAGGACATTCTAAGTCTGCATCTATTGCCATCTTTTTTGTGTACACTATTGCAGGATAACAGTATATCTTTACAAATATACAAAATGGTGGATGTTTTTGCCTGTGAATGGTAAAGATAGGGACGATTTTGAAGTGTGAAATGAGGGGAGTTAAAATAAATGATATAAGTTGGTTAGTTGACTGTACTAATGTGACTAATCAGGTTGATTTGTTGGGCGATGCTGTCTTTGATGCCAACCGTGATTGTTATTGTTGATTGCTAAAGTCAATCTATGTGCATAGTCATAATTTTATAGCCGATTCATGCATCACCTCTATCCTAGCTGAATGCTGAAGATTCTGATCTTAGACGTATTTTTGCGGGCGCACTGTAGGTTTGGACGCAGCATTCAGCTGAAATTCCGAGGAAAACATTCTTATCTGTGCAATCTACTTGCTCACACTTCTTTTCTTTTTTTTGTTTTCTTTTTACTTGTTCACAATCTATATACCAGTCTTCACACTCGGGTCCATATATAGCTGCAGTGATCTGGGGACAGGACAGAACTTGCTGTTACGCTTGTTGTTGTGGAGGATAAAGATATAGGTTAGAGGTGATGCATGACTTGCTGAGGCCCTCATCTGTGTGTTTGCACATGGGATACCATGCACAGGTTAAACAGTTTAGCGGGAACATGTGATGAAAACAAGACAAGACAGGTCGGGTCAGGATAAGAGGCCACCGGTGGTGTAGCTCGTATAGGAGTGTAGTAGAGTTTGTTCTAGCTGTGTTTGTGTTTGTGTGCACAAACCCAAAATACATTGAGACAAGTCATTCCAAACATCTTGCACTACAGTGAAGTATTTAACAGACACGTGATGAGGCGGGAACGTAAATATGAGCTGTGTGGTCAACACTGCAGCTCTTTTGTTGGGTTGTCTGACAACTTTCCCACAGACACCTAGTTCATCTTTGTGCTTTTGACATTTTGTCACTGACGAGTTTGTTGAATTATTGTCAGAAATTAAAGGCAGTGTGTCATAAGATGAGCTCACCTGAACACAGAACTGAAAATGAAGAAAGTACGGAGAGACAAACATTGTTGGTTTTGGTCTTTTCTGAAGCAAATCCAAAAACTTGAGCACTCTGGTGAGTCTTTGCAGTCAGCAGCAAACGTGACAACTGAAGACAGAAAGAGCACTCATATATTAAAGTTGGTTTCTTCTGTTTTTTGGCTTTTTCCTTTTTTATATATACATTCAATGGACATGTAGAATAAGTACCTCTAAAAGACACATAACACATTTTAAACTGTACAAGGACTTAAGATGGTGAAATCCATCAACAGTATTGTGAAACGACCACAATCTGATGTGCAGCAAACCTGGAGTCCATTAAATTCCAGATGAGGACTGGTTCAGCACTGAGCACTGGTTGGTTTCTGGGGTCCTGGGCAGAATGTAATGAAGCTGCTTTTTGTTCTCTGCAGGGATTTAAAGGCACCAGGGCACACACCGAACACTGAGTGGAGCTAGCTTAAGGGTTAACAAGGAGCCCATAGCTCAACTTTACCCCAGGCTCCTCCAGCAGCTTAATCCAGCCTTGATCCGTTCTGGGTCCTTAATAAGGAATCAACTGTCTTAGTTTAAGTCCCTTACACCCCGAGTCAAACTCCTCTTTGCCCTGTTTCTTTTTCTCTTGGAGGACTTTGACCTTTCTTGGGTTATAATGTCAGTGTCTCCTGACCTTTGCACTAAAAGTCTTATGAGTCCACTAGGTTCCTGGTAACCAAGACCTCCTAATTGGGTCTGCACAGGTTGTATGCATGTTGGTTTCAGCTATTAAAAGCTTGGATCCATGAACACCGCTTCACGTTGTTGTTTAAGGTGTTAAAACATGTGCTTCTATCAGTTTATTTTATCTTCAGGTGCCTGTTTCCACTGCAGGCTACGTTTCCCATCACCACACTGACTCCAGTATACCTTAAAGGGAACCTCTGGGGGACTGTGTGAGCTTCATTATTGTCAGCCAGAGGAATGACTGTGTCTCCACCACAAGTCAAAAGTGTACTACTTACACTGTGGCAAATAGCAGTTATTAGTGCTGTTGTTGTAGACAGCCTGGAGAGCGGTTGTGTTCAGGAGGTGGATGATGGGAAGTGGAAAGCACAAAAACAAGCAAACACAGGTCTCACACACACACACACACACACACACACACACACACACACACACACACACACACACACACACATGAAAGTGCACACAGAAAAAAACACAATGAATCATAAAGAATTCCTTTTCAGACCGTCTCCAGAGGCAGCTGGAGGCTGGAAAAACAAACAATGCAACGCACACAAAGCAGGGATCTAAACAAGGTTGGACATGTAAGGAAGTGTGTATGTATTCAGAGAACTCATATTATTATAAAGCCGCCTTGTCTTATTGTTTGAGGTAGCTGGTGTATGTCTGCCTGCATCTGCATACGTGTACGCCGGCGTGTATTTTGTGTGTATTGTGTTCCTATTGTCTCTGAGGTTGTTATTTTTAGCCATGATGACCGAGTGACTGTGTCTGTGTGGTTTGGACGGACAACAGTCCTGCAAACACTGACCCTCTGATCTAAACTTAGGACCTCAGTGTTTATCACTGTGTACTGTTGTCTAATGATTTGTTTTGCCCTTCCTCTGTTCATGAAGTCATGTGGCACCAGAGACTAAATCTACAATTGCTGCCTTTTGATTTCTGTTTCCTGTTTTTTTTTCTCTTCCTGTATGCTGTGGATGTTTTTTTTTTCCTAAACTTGTTAGATTTGAGCGGAAACATCTTGTATCGACATTCATGATTATGTATCCTTCACTCTCTCACCTGTGCATGTGACCCTTTGTTGCAGTGGTGTAGTGCGGCATATATGAAGTACAGCTATTTATTTTCCAGTCAGATTTTTTCTGTACGTGGGTCACCTCACAGCAAGAAGGTTTCTGGTTCAAACCCTTCAGTCGGCTGGGACCTGCGTTGGTCCTCTCTGGGTACTCTGGCTTCCTCTGACACTCAGGTTTCAGGCTAATTAATAAATATCCTATAGGTGTGAATGATTGTTTGTTTCTGTGTGTCAGCCCTGTGATGAACTGGTGACGTGTCCAGGGTGTACCCTGCCTGTTGCCCAGTGTCAGCAGGGATTGGCTCCAGCCACTGAGCCCCTAATAAGGACAAGCAGTTATTAAGAATAGACGGATGGATTTGATATATCAACTTCTAAATCCCCTCTGATGAGCATCATTCAGTCTTGTTTTGTGAGCTGATATTTTGTTCCGTGGATGGTGAAAGCATGCCACTATTGGGCTGGTGTGATTAGATATGACAGTTAGGGGCACACACACCTCACATGAACGCTGTCATGCGTTTACACTGTGGTGTGGACTTCAGAAACATCACGGCTACGGGTGGCAAATGGTAAATAATGGTTGCTTGTTTATAAGGAATGAAGAGGAAAATGAAAGGTTGTGTGGGTGTGTGAAGCAGGTAAACATACAACTTAAAATACATTTTTATTTTGGTTTTATTTTTATCTTAAATATTTAAATGACAGTATTATTTATTCATGTTTAAAGTCATATTTTTTTTCTTGTGTGCTAACTTTATGAGCTCCAACTTCAATTTATGTTTGTCCAACCAACAGTAAAAAGAAAACAAAACATAAACATTACATGTAAGAAGATATAAAGCAAATAAAAGCAGCAAATTCTCACATTTGGTGAAGCAGAGAACAGATGTGGCTTCAGTGGTTCTAGTTTCATATTTTTGAGTCTGGAGTTTATTTTTTTATTCACCTTTTTTACAGCGTGAAAGCTGCAGCAGACATTTATAGTTTACCCACCTTTTTATGGTGCTGGCTAATGTAATTGGCAGCTGATCTTACTGAGTGACCACCAACACTTATTCAAACAGGGATGTCCAAGAAGTGATTATGAAGACTCATAAAATCATCTGATCCTGGATAAGCCCTTAAACAGATGTATCCAGAATATTTAGTGCGCATAAATATGTCTTTTTTTTTTCTAATTGCACATTTAATGCCAAGTTTCCAACAAGCGACAGACATTAAGAGACTGATCACGGCCCGCTGGATCACTTTAAAATGAAAATGAGACATTTTGTCAGAGTTTGGACTCGACGTTCAGCTGCAGAGCAGGCACCAAGTATTTGATCTGCGAAATCATTCAGCACACAGAGTGGAGGGATGTTAAAGGTTTACTTCATTAGAATTTCAATCTAATGTTTTGTTTTTTTGTAACTTTATTTCCATTAGTTACAATACCAATGAAGCCACCAAGTTATTCCTGGAATTAATGTGAAATCATATTGAATGTCTTCAGCATGATCAGGCAGACAAGCCAACAGTACCCCGTCACTATATCCCAAATGTGATCATTTGAATAGAATCATTTTTAAACTATTGGCTATAGGATTGGTCTCTTTATTTTTATTTAAAGCACCTTTTGAACTGGATTTATGTGTGTAGGGGAAGGGTGGGGTGATTTTAATCCTGTCTGCACATATACAAGTCAATTTATAGCAATATTCACCATAACCCCTCTTCAGCTTCAGCAGCTTCGTCGCCCGCCATGTATGTGTGCTGTAGATCTGTGTGAGGAAAGAAAGAAGCCTGCAGAGTGACATCAAGCAGATCATCTGCAGACTTAATCGACTGGATTTAAAGGGACTCCTTCCTCTTCCCGTCTGCCGGCTTCAAACAGCATAATCACACAAAGGCAGCTTTTCCAATGAGGACTTGATAAAAAGGTGAGTGCATCAAGCACACTGGGAGAGAGGACAGGACAGGAAGTGGCTGCCATATGGGAATCCAAGGGGACTTCTGAGAGGAAAGGGCACAGAGATGGGGGGGGGCTCAGACAGTCAGTTAGTGTCTATGTGTGTGTGTGTGTGTGTGTGTGGTAGAGGTCAGAGGCCATACCAGCAGTGCATAACAGAGGGGATGAACAGAAGGTTTGAGGGTGAGGCTGGTGGGTGTGAGACAAGATATGTGGGAAAACGTCTGTGTGTGTGTGTGTGTGTGTGTGTGTGTGTGTGTGTGTGTGTGTGTGTGTGTGTGTGTGTGTGTGTGTGTGTGTGTGTGTGTGTGTGTGTGTGTGTGTGTGTGTGTGTGAAGTCAAACGGCACCATGCATTAATGAGCCATATAAAACAAAGGATAGACTGCGACCTTGAGCCTGTGAATGGTGTGTGTGTGTGTGTGTGTGTGTGTGTGTGTGTGCGGGAAGAAAGGTGGCACATCTTTTCATACCCTTTAACCCCCGTGTCTCCGTCTGTCACTCATAATGAGGCCAGTACTGCTCGCATTTAGGATCAGATGGGTTCACTCAACACATGAACAACCTCCTCTGTCTGTCTGGATCTCTAGCCCTTTTTGTACGTAAATCTATCTAACACTATTGAGCTCATCTAACAATAAACATGTTTTTTTGTTGCATACAAACAATGTTCCGTAGTGACTTTATTCAAACATGATGGGATCCGATAAACGTCTTAATATTTTTCCCGTACACTTAACCTTTTACTAATGTTTTCCTCTGACCTCTTGTAAAATGCTCTGTGTCTTATGAGTTGCTTGGATTTCAGTTGCAAAGTGATCAACCACAGTGTACCTTACTGGGAACAAGTAACTATTTGAGAAAAACAAATATAGTTTTATGCATTTTCTATTTTTTTTCTTACCCTGTTAATCATCTTGTTAGACCATCACCCACTATAGAGGCCCTTTAACCCTTTAAAGCCATTGTAGCTAGCCTATTCTTAGGGCATGGGCATTTTAAGTTAGATAAAAACAAGCATCCACCAAAGACCTCAGGCACTGATTCTGTTTTGTTTTTTTAATTATTCAATGTCTTTGCAGACTGAAGGATTAATTAGTCCAGGGATCTCTCATCTATAGTTCCCTCTCAGCTTTTTCCTGCAGATGAGGCGTTCAGATGTGGGTCATCTTCTCCTTCCCTCTCCATGAAAAGCCATAAGACTGAGATTTATCAGTATTTCTCATTTTTAATTTGCGTGCTGTGCACTTGAAAAACTGGCTTTCTGGAAAGTGTGTTGTGTTCCTCTCACAGTCAACATCCATAAGCACAATGTCATCATTTTGATGAGTGTTTGGCTGTTGTTAAAGAAGGCAGATGCCCTGCTGATGAATATCCTGCTCTGTGACGGACAGTGTTTGACACATGGGGACACATGGCATTTTCATTCACACATTACTTGATTTAATGTCAAGTTACGTTCTGTGGCATTGGAAGACTTCCACGCGTTGATGGTGTTTGTTGAGCCAGAATACAAGCTACGATCGTGGATAACCTCTCCAGCCTGCGCAGGTAAAGTAGACTAACCCTAAGATTCTTATGTTAGAGTGTTAGAGTATTACAATAATTCAGTGTGACTATATGGAAATGAATTTAAAGCCCTCCCTAATGCACAGTTCCTGTGGCTTCACTGTATTCCCTTAAGGCACAACCTTGAATCCAACTTAACTGCTCTAATTCCCAAATATCTGGAATTACATAACAGTGCAGAAGAAAATTGATCACCACACTTGTCCTTGTTGCTTTTCAGTTTCATCCTTTATAAAGCACCGCAACGGACCGCAGAGAAAAACAATATGACACACACACATTACTTATATCTATGACATCATGAGCCCGTTAGAAAGCAGCTAATTTGTGCGTTTCCCATGGGGCTTTCCAAGTGCCCCTTGCTTGTGTCTGCCTCCACTAACTACAGTACAGGGATTTACACTGGAGACCACACAAAATGATACACGCGAACTGTGAGAAACGGGCCTCCGTTTACTTGAGTTTACTCCTCTCTGCTGAAGTTTATTTCCAGTGCTTTACTCAGTGGAGAAAAGTGAAGCAAGTGCCTAAAAAGTAATGAGTGTGTAATGCGTGCACTCACACAGTGTTTAGGTGAAGCAAAAAAACCCTGATGACCCTGAAGTTGCAGATTTGCACAGATATTTGCTATGTAAAGAGAATTTCATGCTTAATAGTATTATGGGATAATATACAGTACATATAGTTCTGAAATAAACACAGATACCCCGACACAGAGAAGAATGGGAAAATGCAGAATGAAAAGGCATTGATGCAGAGACACTGGAGTATAGTCCTTCATATTTCATAGACCATAAAACTTAACTTTAATTAGACTCTTCTTGACATTTTCCCGTCAATGTGTAAACATTTTCTCACTCACTTACACTCTAGTGGGGGCTGATGCTCGCTGTCATATCAATAAACTGATGGCTGCTCCTTATTTTGTGAACCTGTTACTGTTCATTTGCTCATATGGCTGTGAAAAAAAATGACCAACCAAGTTTTTATATAATAACCAAGATAAGAGTCCTGAAAAGCACATGGATATTTGTGTGCTATGTGTATGTTCTGAAACTGGTCAATTGTGCAGTTTATGACTAAAAGTTATTATAAGCCCCGACGTGCCCTGAGATTTTATTTCAAACATGGATGCAATTTTTATCTCACTTTGAAAGGTCAAGTTTTTGCCCCATCACTCTCTCATGTACATCTTTTCCAAAATGGGTACGTTTCAGTATCTGAACATGTTTGTCTTTATCTTCCTCACTCTTATCTTGCATTCTGCTGCTGGAGGTCCTGGGAGGCCATGTCTGTCTGTCCACCTTGGTTTCCCTTTCCCTCTGGCTAGCACTAATGTAATCTACTCTGCCACAAGGTCTGACAGCAGGGGACGGAAATATGTACAGAAGCGCACACACTCACACACACAAATCAACACTACGATTACACCCAGCTATTATCTCTCTGCAGCGGAGCCTCAGTAGGGGCCAAATCATAGGGAGATGAGGGTGATTTCCCCGCCCCAGTCTAAACACTGCAGAAAAATGACAGATATTTTTGGCATCTGTGTCAGAGTGGAAGGTAAGGAGGATCCACACACGCACACACACACACACACACACACACACACACACACACACACACACACACACACACACACACACACACACACACACACACACACACACACACACACACACACACACACAACTTGGTTATTTTTGCTCCTTGTGCAAACATTCATGTGTCAGGATGATGCAGGACTTTCTTTTCTCGCTGCTTCTGCTGCTCTTATTGTTGATCTCCTGTGACAGGATCGAAATGTTTGAGAAGCTTCATTCCTTCAGATTTTACCAAGGATACCTGAGTTTAAAACATAAACTGTATAAAACATGGACATAGTAGCCATCATGTCACCCACAGGTTTCAAAAGCCATAAGGTTTAGAATGTAGTCATACTGTCCTGCCTCGGCTGCCTCCCGGTTAATCTAAAAAATAGTCAAAGACGTGGATCATCGGTGGAGCAGAGGTGGACTGAAACAAGCCACCTGTAACAGCACCCACCTGTCAATCAAAGTGGCCACCCTCAGTACAGTTGTTATGACCGAATCAGGCTGTAAACATTTTATTTCTTTTTGGCCTTTTCAAGCTTTTATTTTTGATAGAGACAGCTGAAGAGTGACAGGAATGTGGAGAGAGAGATGGGGAACGACATGCAGCAAAGGGCCACAGGTCGGATTTGAACCCTGGGCCACTGTGGCGAGGACTGAGCTTTCGTATGGAGCGGATGCGCTACCAAATGAGCTAATCAACACCCCGAAGTCAGACATTTTAACATGGGGGCTTATGGAGACTGACTCGTTCTGCCAGCATCAAGGTGACGTTTGAGATATTGCAGTTTTTGGCCAAAAGGTTGCCACTTGGCTCCAACAGTAGATGATGCCCAAGTGGACACCAGTAACTGCTGTTAAAAGACTTCTTGGTTTTTTCAAATTGCCAGTACTGCGATGGCACTACCGCATGTAACATTTTAATATAGAGAATCTCCTACATACTAACAAAAACAACATTAACATGTTAATGTCTTTCTTCATGGCGAGGTGTCATTGGGCGTGACACTGTACAAGAACGTTGGCTCTTTGTGGTGTGTGGTTATAAATATAGTCATTTAGTGTACGAGGTTAAACCTGACATTTGTCTCAAATGTCATGTCTTTAATTCATTACATTTTCTGTGTCAAAGTTCCTGAATCTCTTCTTTCTTTGACAGTTTTTTTTTCTATGTTCTACATATCAAATGTTGCTCAACACACAAAAACATTTTGAATTTATTCAATTTAATCCTTGGTGCTTAAAAAATGAAACAATTTGTCCCATTTGAGCAATCTGCCTCGTCTTTACAGGTCATCTCAGTGAATCTCCCTCTTCCCCACACTCCCTGCTCTTATCGCATCCAAAAATAGTCAGTCTCTCACTTTCCTCCATCTCCCCTCTCTCCCTCAGTGATTCTCACTTTACTCTATCTCTATCTCATGTGCCTTTGCTGTTTTCTGACTCCCCCAGCCCGGCGTTCTCTCTCTCTCCTTTTCACTCCATCTGCTGTATATTCCCCTCTTTTCCTCCATCTTTCCCTCCCTCTCTCACCCCGCTTTCCTCTCATCCCCTCCCCTTTTTTGTTGTTTCCTCTATAATTGCTGCATTAGCTATTCTTGGCGTCTTGCTCTTCTCCTAATTACAACCCCCCCTCCCCTCCTTCTCTCTCATTTTCTTGCACAGAAGAACTTGCCGTGAAAATACGAGCTTGCATTAAATCTTCACCATCTGAGTGCCACTGCCTGGAGCTAAACAACCTACGCTCCTCTTATTGCACATTTAGCAGTGAATGTCTTATTATTTACGTCTGTCTTTTCCTTTCTGCGGAGCCGTTGTAACTCAGTAAAATGGGGATGTGTACAAGCTACACGAGTTTTATCTTTAGAGGCTAAAATCACAGGAAGGAATCTTTGGTAAGCTGTCAAAGTTAATAGAGCAGCTGAGTCAGAGTGTCTTGGTACAAAAGGCCTCAGTAGTTTAGGAATAGTATGTCTTTGTAAGTCTTTGTGTGCCCAGAGGGCAAATCTTGGATGAAAAGGGGGGGCGACATATATACAGTACATCCACACTACAGGCCCGGTCCTGATAGAGTTCATCCACACATCATGATATAGGCGGCGACAGCGAGGCATTAACACTTTACACGTAAATCCACCGAGCTTGGATCTGTGACGTCACAGATGCAATGCTGTTTTGGCCCATTCCCCATGTGGCAGAGCCTGTTAAATCGCTTAGATTTGGTCATTTTCCTAGATGTGTGTGCATTAACCAAGTTAAATAGGATATGTGGTTAAATAGTTTCTCTTTTGTCTGGTTTTAAGATCAGGAGTCCGCACAGGGTGTTTTATTTTGAAAATAACTGGATTCTCTTAGCCGTTTCTGTGTCTAAATACCAGCCAGGATCAGCTTTGTCAAGAATAGAACAGCTGGGTATTCTCCATGGAGCATGTGTCACTTCTGATACTTGTTACGGAGTTCCTGGTGGAATCACAATCATTGTCTAGAACGGGCGCGATCGGCTGCAGCGGCTGTGTCGTGCCTTGTGGAATTCGACCATACAATTATTTTAATGCTTATCACACCTACAGGGTGCTACTTTAAACACCATATTAGTCATGATCTTAGGATTTTTGTTGCTGGGCTCTGTCAGAAAGAGTCAATGACTCCTGGACTATAGCCTGACCATGACACTGATTGATACAAACAAATCTCTGTTTAATTCAGACAATTGGTGCACTGTTTTATGATGATTTTATATTGGGTTAAGTAAGAATGAGTGGAACAGAACATGAAATATGTCTAAGTTAGGGGTGAACACAAGTATAATACTTCAAAACTGGGGTAATCTGGTAGAGAATCTTGAAACCAGGAACTTTTGGGAGCTTTATTTTTCTTGTTGTAGGAAAATTCCTAATTGAGTTTCAAACTATTTGGAAAATGTCTGCAGTACTCATTAATATACATACCTGTGGAAAAGATGAGCTACGGACCACTGCACATATTGTCTGATGAGATCTTCAGTAGACTTTCTGTTGACCTTTAACCTTGTGTGTCAGTGTGTCTGCACGGTGGTTACTGATCTTCAGTCTGATTTGAATTAGACACAGATGTATTTACCACACACCTGACAAATTCCAGGATTAGGATGCATGGAGCCAGGAGGAGCAGGAAAATCCATTTCAAATCACCATGACGTTGAACTTCCTGAATGTCTGAGTGATCCTGCTCCTGATGATGGTTTTAAAATACCTTCAAACTGCAACAATGGAGTAACTCTATTTCATATGTTTCAAGCATGAGTGGATGTTCTAATTCAAAATGTGCATTGTGCATTTCAGCTGTCCATGCTGCAGGCAGAAGCTTGCCTCTCTAACATGTTGCCTTAGGCCAATGCTTCATGAGGATACACTGGTGCCTTAATACCCAGCCTTCTAATTGGCTGTAATCTAATAAACTACTGATGTCACTGTTAGCCAGCCAAGTTTCCAGGATTAAAGTGATATAGCATTTATACCTTAGTCTACTCAAAGGGTTACCGGCTGAAGCCGAGTGTGAAGAGGGTGAAGGGAGTCATTCTAAGGTGACGGTGGGGGTGGAAAACGCTGTGTTACCTTCAGTGATTTGCTGCCCCAGGCAAAGGAGTTCATCTTGGGGGCCGGTTCACATGGTTTTCTCATGGATTGGATTGGCTCGGTGTCAGTTGCAAGCTTTGCATTGGTTGGTCATGGTCAAGAGGTAGCTGAGAGTAAATACACTTCAATCCCCACCTTTGTCATGAGCTTTGGGTAACGGCTGGAAGAATGAGATCGCAAATACAAGTGGCTGGTGTATCCAGGTGTCTGGGCTGGATTAAAGTGTATTCCTACCTGGGTTGAACCAGGCTACCAGATTTGGCACACCAACGTAGTAATTTAGCTGGTGGTTTTGCAGGAACTGGTGAATCGCTAAGAGATACTCTGCATTGGCGATTGTTGTAGAAAACAGTCAATCGAAACGTATGAATGAATGTGGAACAAGCTCGCAGTATGGCTCTGTGGATGGCAGTTTCAGTTAGTTGGTCAGGTATAGATGACATACATTGATGGTCACCAGAAGATGAAAAGAAAAGTCTGTTGACTTCAGTAAAACTAATGAACTGTTCATCTACTGGGTGGGTTGCCAGGAAATCTCCACAATCTCTTACTTTAGTGACAGGGATGACATGCAGCAAAGAGCCACAGCCTCAAACTCCTGGCCCCTGCGGTAAGGACTATGTCTTTGTACATGGGCGCACACTACCAATTGAGCTCATTGTTGATGGTTGATGTTTTGTGATTTTAAGTAAATATATTGTACGGATTGCCATGAAGTTTCATACATGTTCCCCTAAGGATGAACTGTAATAACTTTGGTGATCCTCTGATATATCAATACCATCATCATACTACATGCTGTGTTTAATGCTATCAGGCACATTCATATAGTGAATATGATCGTCAGCATATTGGCATCATGAGCATGTTAGCATTTATCTCCCAGGATAGTGCCATTTTTCTTTAGCTTATACAACCATCTTCATCATCATCATCCTTCACCCTTTGTCCATCTAGACCGTTTCCCAAAACACAGAAGCTATTCATGTTTGACAGACAGGTGTGTGTGTGACTCCCAGGCTCTGTATGGTGTTCTCTCCTCACCACACCGACGTTGCAACATTTATAATGTCACGACGACAAAAGCTGCTGAGGCACCAAGGAACCACATACACTAATGACATGATTACAGGGACGGTAATTTAGGAACATCATTGGTCCTGAAACTCGAGGACAAAGGGACCTTATGAGACTGAGAGTGTGTGTGTGTGTGTGTGTGTGTGTGTGTGTGTGTGTGTGTGTGTGTGTGTGTGTGTGTGTGTGTGTGTGTGCGCTCGCTGATGGTCAAGCCCTGTGGCTTCTCTTCTTCCTCTCCTCCTCTCCTCCTCCAGGTGTGTCAGACAAAGAAGGTTCTGTTGCGACAGAGAAAGCAAAGAGTCACATCTGGGCAGCAAATCACAGAAAATCATGAGCAATAGAGATTAGAGGAGTGAGAGCAAGAAGAAGAGCAGATGTTGCATTTCACAAGTGATGCAGAGCAGCTGGAAACTTGAAAATTGCTTTCTTTGAAAAATATATAAACTGACATGATGCAGCAACTGTATCCTATAGACAAACAAGGTCTTGGACAAACAGTCTCTACTTCAGGCATTTGAATGTTTCCCACAGCAGTGTTCCTGGCTGACTGAAGCACATCATAGCTCTGTATATCCTTCAAACAATGATATAAGACAGATTTGTCCCTTCTGTCCCTTTAACATTCAACATTTCAGAGGACTCATTGTAGTGGAAGTTACCAAAGAAGGCTAACTGGCTTCAGTCCACATTAAACAATGCCGTTGGATATTTAGACAAACATGCCAACATAGACAATCAGTTTATCTTCTCCTGACAAACTGTTTTCTTTGAGAAAGAAAAGGCAAGACTCATGTGACATTTGCACTGCAAAACCGCACAAGATTGATGGTTGGTTCATTGTCTGGTTGTCTTTGTCTCTTCAATTTGCCTTCTTTCAGTGTTAAGCTAGATTTATGCTTTACGCATGTTGGTTTTTGATTTTTTTCATCATATTCACAGTTGGCAATGCTAGAATCATACACGATAGCAATATCCATAAAGCAGAAGGCAGCTGTTTCATTACTGAATGGGAGACCCCATGAAGTCATCGTGTTCATATTCATTAATTCCCTGTACTAGAGAGTGGTGATTGATGGTTTGCAGTGGAGATGACTTTACGTATGATAAACGACACAGGGCAGCCAAATTAGTTTATATGTGTTGTTTTAGAAGGTAATGACAAACATATGACTTGCTGCGTCAGTGTTGTTAATGAATTATAATTAATTATTGCCAATACTAATCACTGCTAATCACTCAAATTGTTAGAAAGTTGCAGAAGTTGTTGGCCACAGGCTCCTCAATACAATGTGAGGAAGGTGCGGTGGTTCTGATGAAACATGCTGACCCCCTTAAGAGTCTACAGCCATGCTAGCAGCTTTACATGGGATTTTTTAATTATTATTTATAATTAATTATTGCCAATACCAATCACTGCTGTGCTGTTATTAATTGGTCTTATAGTGATCTGTGAATCTGTTGTTTTCATGTGCAAAGATCTGAGGTTAAAGAAACGCCTAGTGAGATATGGCACCGTGTTAGTTGATCAAAATGAAAAATGACTAAAAATCCACTCAGCAGTGCATCATGACTTACACGATGGTCTTTTGCATCTTAAGGCTATAAACAGAACTTGGCTCTCAGATTAAAAAAATTATATTAACTTCACACTCCAATAAACTGATACTGAAGTAGAATTATTAGATTAATCAAACAATCAAAAGTATTCGATTGGAGAGATTAAGAGTAGCCTCAATAGACCAAGATGCAATGCACCTACGAGACATGTTTCATAAGTGTTCTGGTGAGGTGAGCATCATGGGAAATGTAGCTGAACACTAACAAGTTGTAAATAAGGAAAGTTGACGCATTTCGTTGTGTGTGATTAGCTTCAGTAGATATTAGCTTTAAGTATTTGCCTTTGTAGGTAAAGAGTAAAGTGATCCTCTCCAGTGTACCTCTTCATGTTTGGCTCCATGTCGTATTACATAAGCTCAAAGCCAAACACAGGCTAACTACAGCTGATCCTGTGGTGTGTTTGTTTTTGAAGTGCACGTGGTGTTTGTTCAAGTCACAGGCAGGAAATTCAAAGGTGTAAAGGTATTAACATTCACTCAGGTGTTTGTATTGTATTTCACGTGTCTGTGCTTGACCTAGCTGTTGAGCAAAGCTTGTCAAGGCTTTAAAGATGTCTGTCCATTGCTAATGATCTCTTACTAATAAATTAATGCCATCCTCAGGTCAACATTTAACATATTTAATGCAACATTCATCTGAACTTTACTTTAAACGGTTTGAATGGCAATCAGTACCATAGTTCATGTGAACAACAGTAGGAAAGGTTTATTTAATATATGTAAATATGCAATGTCAATGTATTTTAAAGCATTAAGTTAAGGTTCAAGGTTCATAAAGTTGGTTTCAGTTAAATATATAAAACAGCAATGCTGGCTCAGACCTGAGATGTGATGCAGTGACTAATACAAAAATATCTGGCAAAGCAAACCAGCAGTATCTAAACTTTTAGGCGACAGAGCTGTAGTGTTAGTATGAGTCTCTGTCTTAATGAATGTGCTCCTTATTCCTGTGAAAATCATTTCTTTCTGTGTGTGCGTGTGTTTTGCTGTGTACTCATCTGCTTGTTAGATTAAGGGGTGAGTATGTCAGCGACAGTCTAGACTGTTTGGACGATCGAGGCTCATTTTCCACTCTACTGATGCACAAAGCAGACTTCTACTGAGCCAGCGGGAAAAAGCCGTTCATCTCAATCAGACAAATGTTGAGCGTCAGTAGTTCTCCTTAACTTCTTGCAGTAACATGCCACACGTTCAAATGATTCTCTAGCAGCGAGTCACAAGTTCACTGAGCTTAAAGCACTTCAACTTAATGGAAATAGATGAAACGCGAGCAAATTATAAAAAATCATCCACACAACGTGCAGCATTCGGAAAACACACTGCAACCCACACAACACAGCTGAAATGTCAATTGACAAGTAAGAGATCAGACCAAAGAGCTGAATGTTTCGTTGAAATTGTTGCGCGTGTGGACAGTGTGTGTTTTGTGGGATTGATTGAAGACAAACATGCATTCAGTTTGGTAGCTTCTACAATGCGTGCTCATTGTAGCACATTTAAAGCAAAAGAAGAACAGACTGTACAGCATCATCAAGTGAAATGTTTGTGTTCACTGACCTTATTGTTTTGTGACATCTTGATGTCAGGTGAGGGGCAGATTCCCCTGTACTGTGGGAGGGTCCAGGCCATTCCTAGTAGCAGGCTATATAAGGCTGCCAGTTTCTAGAGAAGTTGCTGTCAGGGCCACATTTTGCCTGTGGTCCATAGTATTTGATCTGGAAGTTATGTATTGTTAATATATCATCAGTGTGGGTGAAAGAAACTGCTGGTTGGGCTGCACCTAACCTCTGCCTCCCAAAGTCTCCTGCATTTAAAGTCCAGCTGCTACACAACAATGGTAAAAGTTTCATAATCGAAAATTGTAATCAAGCAATCCTTGACAATGCTATTATAATCGAATTATCCCTTTTTAAAAATGCAATGGGGCTGATTATAAAAACGTAATTAAGAAGAGAACAGTAGTTGACTGTTAAAGCTTTTAATGAGTGTTTTCCTAATGACTGTGAACTGGAAGTGAAAGAACAAACACATACTTCACCTACCTACACATACCTTCAAGTGAGCAGAACTTCCTCGTGGCTGTTGCTGAGCAGATTCCACTGCATACTATTCTAGTCCTCTTCTACCGATCATGAATGATTGATAACAAGAGCCATCATGTCTCGCTGCATTATTGTGGACAGAGATTCAAACTGCTGCAATGAGCTTAAAACATCCGAACTCTTGTTTTGAGGCTATTTAGAGCTTTCTTCTACATCTTAGTATTTTTTCTTTGAAGGACAGGAGCAGGTTCATACTGATGACTGATCAAGAAAAGTGTCAGCCAGTCACATTAGTCACTCAGGCTACTCTTGTGTCAATAAACTACAAAGAGCCTGTTTCAGCAGAAGGTGTTGTGTCGCCCTTGTGTATATAACCAAATGATTTTTGGAGGGAGGAGAAAGGAAACACTCTGCAGTGAGAAAGAATGAAAAAGGGGAAACTCTGACTCCTTTCATATCTGCGTGCATCTGACTCAACTGAATTTGAAGTGGCTGTGAATCTCAAATTCTGACGAAGCAAACTCACCCCTTAAGAGTCTACAGCCATGCTTGCAGCTTTACGTAGGAAGGTATTTGGTCATAAAGTATTGGACCCATCAAGACTTTGACCTGGTGATCATGCAAGATGAAAAGTCAGAGGATCAGGGACCATGAATGTCATGGATGTGCTTTTATTGGGGAGGCAGTGTTGCCTCCTGATTCAGAACAAATCCAATGCTGCAGTGAAAATGCAGCGAGGGAATGCCGGTACCAAGAAAGCCAGTGAATCAGTGAAATAAAAAGTTATTTTCAGATTGTTCAACACAAATAAACACACCGCCACCCCCTCACCCACACAGCACTGCACCACCCTGCAGTTATTTGCCGCAACGCCTGATTTGGTCTGAAAAGGGCCTATTTCACTCACTGGTTACATCACACTGTTACTTTGTCATTATGCATTTGTCATCTCAAGTACTAGTCTGTTTGTCAGGAACTGTGTGTTTATGTACAACACTGTCTCCTTGCATTAATCCGTTTGTGAGTCCTATATTTATGCACTAAAAGAAAGCGCTGCAATATTTTGAACTGTGCTGCTTCAGTGTTTGAGCATAAACCCGCTTTCGTCTTTGTTCATGTGTCGACATGTGATTTATTAGACCTCTGCTCCTCTGCTCCCAGTATTCTCTTTAGTGCTGAGTGAAGCTGGAGCACGTGGGAGCTGGATTCCCCGTGACTGCTCTCGCCCGTGGCACTCTCCATACGTACTGTAGGTGTGTGTGTGTGCACTGAAATTGGATTATACAGCATGTTGATGTGGCAGAGCGATCACCCATCTGTGAGCTGTTACAGATAATTATATGCATTGTGCGAGGTTGTTCAACACCTCATAAAATGTCTACATGTGCTCCTGCTGTGGAGGGGGAGATAAAGGGGGGAGGGGACAGAGGAAAACAAAGAAGGAGTCCAAGAGTAACACACATGAAACTTTGGTAGTATAACGCAGCATCTGAGAGACGTCTTCACAGAAAGACGTATGTGCATATATAGCAGCTGGAGAAGTCACCGCGACTTTCATCTTCATGCTGTATTTACAGGCTTTCAGTCTTTCCTGGGGAAATCTCGCGATTTGTGGTAATTATAGAGTTGATCAGAGATCTTAATCCAGTCTAACTCCACCGTGTCTGTAGTTCCTGCAAACCACCATATGTGAGAATCTAATTTGGCTAAAAATTTGAGATGCACACTTCTGTAATCTTATAAACAAAAGTCTGCTCTGTGCGGAATTTGTCATACCGTATCAAAGAAGGTTGTGAGGCGGCAAGATCACGCTAGAATCCATCTCGCCAGGTTTCAAGATATGCAAAAACAACAATGGCGAGGTTAGCATGGATGCTGCTATCATCAATTAGATGAGAACTGGAGAGGTCTTCCTCAGAACGGCTTTACTTGATGGAAAATATGTTTTCAACTACGTTGATCTGACCATTTGGAGTTTGTCCATGACAATCATGATAGACAGAGGGTTTATCCATTTACTTGCCAAGTCCTGCCCTTTTCCAAACAGTTTCCAAACCATCTAACCATCTGGTGCAGTGAGGTTAGAGAGAAGGCCAAAAAAATTCAGAACGATAGTTTTTCACTGGATGTACCCAGATGCAGCATTGGTTGTCACTCTGACACTGGATAAATGTTGCACCTAACCAATTTTTGAGACACATAAAACTATTCCTGCTAGTGTTTAAGTTAAACAGTGGGGATATATTCAAATAGGAGGCAGAAAATATGACCCAAGTAGTAGTGCGGGGTTGATATAAGCCTCAGGTTTACTAAAACTCAAAATCAACTCCATCCAGGTCACACAGGGTTAACCAGCCTCCCCTGTGTTTGTGTGTGAATGCTGGCATCCTGACAGGTGTAACTGGAGCCTCTCAGTGACTCTCTGCCCTCAGACAGCTGATGAAGACAATACTGCACATTGTGCTGCAAAGGCACTTTAATGTGGACTGCTGTCACGTAGCAGGTTACAGTGTGGAGGAATGCCTGGGCAAAGGTTTATACATACTGTTGAATGTTCAGCCTTGTCTAATTTGTTTCCTTACAGTTTTTGGACATGTCTGCTGTGGACACCTGCTGTAGATACAGTGCTAGGAAGGAAAACATTAACAAGATCCCCTCAAATGTAACAGCTGCAGTGTTTTCTGCTGGACTCGGACCAAACTGTGACTGCCAATGTGTCACTCTGCTCCACTCTATCATTTTCTACGCTCTCTGCATAAAGACAACCAGTAGTTACATGCTGAAATATGATGACATTTGAAATCACAAAGCACAATGGAGTCTTTGTACACGAGTAGCAGGGTTTTTTTTTTGTGTAGCCTCAACATGCTGCTGCTTTAAACTCGGTGGGAGAAAAAAGCAAAGGAGGGCAGTGTTCCAGAGGCCAGTGAGATCATGACTTTGTGGATGAACTGCTTGTTAGTTTGGAAAGTGATAGCTGTGGCATTAAGGTGCCCTGTGACTGCTTTTCATTTAGGCTCCAATGGTTTTTCTCCAGTGTTTCATTTGAACTTCATTCAGACGGGATGTGTTTCTCTTTGTTTCTCCTTCTACACCAGCATGAACCCAATTACTTTCTGTTCAAAACCAAAATAAATCAAAAACACAATTAGAACAAGGTTCATCTTTCAACTTGGAGCAGATTATTGATTCAGCTAAGTGCCTCGTTTTGTGTTGTAAGCTGAAGGTAAACAAGACTAAGAGGAAAAAAAGCCATTCTGGCAGCTATGGCAACGTACTGACAGGTCTGTTCACCACACTACCTTTGTAATGTTTCATATTATAAGCTAACATTTGCTTATCGGCACTAAACATTGAGTCCAGCTGAGTGGTGGACCATCTGACTGACTCCTATAGATTTAATCTTTTGTGGCACAAGTTGCTTGTTTATTCTGTATTTACACATAACGGCTACGTCTCTGGTGTTCTAGATTTTTCTTGTCAAAGTGCATACCCAAGCCAGTATTTATAGTGTGTGTATATATATTAAATATGAGCTGCTTCAAACTGTTTCTAGCAGGAACCAACTAGACTTAGAGAGTCACTGACAGTAGTAGGAAGAGACTACAGTGGGAGTAACATATTTTACATGCTATAATAAACTTTCAAATGTATCTTGTTCTTGATCCTGTTTTGACATAGGTTGGCATGCTAACATGAAAGTGTATGCAACTTTTACTTTAAGAGATTAAAAAAATAAATAAATACATGCTAATATTGACATGAATATTCAGGGTTTGATGTTGAAAGATAGATATTCATGCGTCTCTTGCCGTGAATTTTCCCGTCTGCACAATCACAGGCTGTTTTTCTCCCCCGGTGTCTCTTCCATCTGCCCTTGTTGTGTTTCTGCGTCAAGGCTGTCAGCTCCTGTTCTGACAGGAACACATCTTGTTTTTGGACACTGCAGAGCCAGTTTCTCCCTGAGCGTGACACAAAGTACATTGTACTGGGAAACGGATAGACAGACAGGAAAAATATTCTGCTGCAGTGTACAGCTGTTTTTTGGTGTTTTTTTTTAATTTTTCTATTTTAATTTTTTTACCTGAAACTCAAGTTATGATTCTACTTCAATTAGATACTATATTTGCAATATAAACCTGCTAGTAAAATGATCAAAATAAATAAATATAAGGCGGAATTACAATATACTGTATAGAGCTGATATAAAGCAGACAGCACCCGTGCTAGTTGGGAACACCCAGAGTTACGCCAGATTCTGTTTTAATCCAAAGTCATTTAACGGCTGAAGCTCAGACTGTATTCTTTAAACTTATGGGATCAAAAGATTTTTACCCACAGTTCTCAGCCTGTCTGCAACAGCAGTCTGCATCTGTGGTGATACTACATTCTTATACAGAGACCAGACCAAAAAAGGAGACTGCTTGGAGAAAAGTAAGGGAGACAGTTCTATGTGTCTGTTATTTTACTATGTACTAAGATAGTGTAACCCCGATCAATCTGAAATGGAGACTTGTCATCTCATGGACAATCTTTTTACAAATCGGCAGTTGTGATGTAGTTATTTTTAGATCCCTTCAATCTGTGTAGTGCAATCAATCACAGCAAAATCTGTTTATTTTGGGATCATCCCGCTGTAATGTTGGAAGTTGGTACTGCGAACATAAGCACAAATGATCATTTAATTGAATTGTAGCGTTCTAACATCTCACTGCATCATTCTTGAACTCATTTAATATTTTAAGGTTTATTATCCTACGTAGCCTGTATGGATTGTGTCAACATTTTTAAGCTTTCTTCATGCATGTTTATGAATGATAATCTGAATGATGACAAGGTGTGCATTAAGTGACACAGCTCTGACACGTCACCTTTGGACGCCTTTAGATATACGGCTGATTCAGTGCTCAAGGGCATTGTGGGTAGACATAATTGTAGTCCTTCTTTTACAACACGGAGGAGTCACTGCAGTCAGCACTGAAGAACTTTTATTTTGATCAAAGTCGCTTTAGCTTCTTTACACAAAGCTCCCTCTGTCCAACTTTTTACAGAGAATTTTTGACTCATCCGTCAAACCCTGGTGGTGTCCTTTTGTTTTGTTGTTGGCGGGGGGTGGGTTATGTTAGTGTTTGTAGCAGTGCAGTTTCTGTTGTAAGTTAAGATGGAAAATGTGGTTGCGTGTAGCTGATGAAAAAAACGACAGCAATTTTTGTAATGAAACATTGGGAATGTCTCACAGTTCACCTCACACACCCTTCATCGTCTTGTCTCCTTTGTGCATCCTCCTCATCCTTCTCTCACAAAGGCTTAGTAACCCACGACCTCATGTGTAACACACATGGTGGGCACCTCCTGCTGAGACTGCAAATTAAGATGGGGGAGGATAAAAAAAGCATCTTCTTCTCTCTTCCCGCCTTGCATCTCTGGCACAATTCCCCCTGACTAAATGAAGGCAAAACAAACCCCGTAAAAAGTCAGCTCTCTTCCACACAATGCAGGTTGAACTGTTTATGAGCAGGCTCATTAAATGTCAGGGCTCTAATTGCAACACCAACACATGACTGAGACAAAGAGCAGAGAGGGAGCGGAGGAGACTTGGAGGTGTTACTGCTCAGTGAGTGGCCCTAAAACTGTGGCATCAGGGTCCCTCACTTTACGACCTGTGGGATTAAACCGTTTAGAGGGCGCAGTGCGCACGTCTGTCACAGGAGAAGGGTTAATGTGACTGTTTTTTGTGTCATTTTAAGACGAGGCCGGTGTGTGATTAAAGGTTCATCAGAGGTCACACGAAGCCGGCGAGCGAACCTTTTGTCTACCGTGTTGTTAGTGAGCCCAACCGTCTGTAAGGAAACCACAATAATTACTTCCACTGGAGACAGGATGTCTCACTTAACAGCAGCTATAGTCAGTGTGTGTTGGAGAGCATAAACAGCTCTGCAAACCAGAGTTTGGACCTGAAGAGGGATTCCCCGTTAGCCCAACGCTTCAAGCAAAAAGGCTCCTACGAATAATTAAAAATTGCCAGTCCGTCCATGTATATATGCATCAGTCTGTCTGTCCATGCAAACTTTACTTGTAAAAAAACAACAACCAATTAAGACTTTTGCTGACTAAATCAGCCGCTGTTCTATCTTTAGCGGATGCCACATCGAGCACAGCACAGAGCAGATCAAGCTGGCCAGAAGTCAGACACAGAAACGGCATGGAGAATCTGGTCGATTTTCAAAATAAAACACCCTGTGCAAAGTTGTAAAAGTAGACAAAAGGAGTAAAGTACCAAATCTCAGCAAGTTAACAAAGTCTGGCTTTGCTTCTGAAAACAGTCCTGGTGGGGTATGAACATGTGTGGAGAACAGACCAAAACAAGGTCATAGCTGAGAGGTAAGAAATTTTCACAATAATATGTAACACTGTGAAAAAAATGCCACATTGATCAGTATATCTCTATTACAAGCACTGCTTCTGACAAAGTTTTTCAAACTGCAGTGAAAATGGTGTTGCTTTACTGATTCACACGTCCAACATGTCCATACATATGTACAGACCTACGTCAGTGGTGTAACCATGTATAAGATTTAATAACCAGTCAATAGACAGAGATAAAATGATCAGGTCAGACGTCCCATGATGGGCTTCTCTCCACTCCCACTGTGTCCATGGGAACCCCAAATCCTGTCTGCCTACTCAACTGTCACATAAAATCCTTGTTTAGTTCCAGATCAGCCTGTTGACACAATCCAGTTTTGAGGAGCTTGAATGAATTGATGCTGTTGGGATTGATGTCAAATGGTTGATTGTGTTTTGGGTGAATTGATACTTGCAAACTGACTTAATTCTGAGGTACTCTAAATGGTTAAGGCGTTGGCCTTGATCTTCCTTTGGAAGTTCCCTGCACAGATCCAAGTGCATATAAGTGCTGGTTTGGAGTTTAGTGTAAAAATAAACCTCTCAGTGAACTGTGCACTAGAAGCCTCATGAAATGATGTGAAATCAACCACTTGATGCTACAAGTGTGTGTTCAGCTGATGGAAACAGCTCATGTCTCTTGTGTTGTGGTGCGCTCATGAAAATGATAACAGTGATACAGCCAATTGGAATCTACTTGAGTAAATTTTAGTTTGGCGTGAACACAAAGCGAACCAACCACAGGACTTTGTGATATACAGAAAGTGAAAAAGTTAAAGAGATAGTTTGGATTACTGTATTACCTGCAGCAGACAGTGGTTAGCATGGTCCCCAGTTTGAAGAACAGGACAAAAGGACCGGCATATGTCAAGCTGGGGTCTGGCTAGGGCAAGAGTTTTTGGCCGAAGCAGGGCCCTAGTCCTTGAATTAACTACCGGCAGACGGCAGAAAACCTAGCCAAACAGCTTCTTGAACAGTGGAATGGGAAGCTAAAGTGGTTTCGCTGCATAACTGACATTACAATGGCTATTAGATTAGATAGATTAGATTAGATTCAACTTTATTGTCATTACACATGTACATGTACAGGGCAACGAAATGCAGTTTAGCATCTAACCAGAAGTGCAATAGGCAGTAAAGTGCATGTGGCATAAATATTGTGGTATATAAAAAGTCTAATATTTACAGATCAGAGGCTATGTACAGGTGAGACCATATATACAGGTTAATGAGCAAGATATACATAATGATTGAGGGAGGTACTATGAACATATTATACAGATGGATTGTTCGTTAAGTGGGAGAAGACTAGAAACAGGAACTAGCATAACATAATTTACAATAGAGGGGATGGCAGATGATAAATTAGGCGATACAAAGACAGATGACATGAGCAACCTATAGTGCAAAAATAAATAATAGCAGTAGCTAGTCTTAGTTACTAGACTAGTGCAATGTTCGGTACATAGTACTGTGCAAACAGATTGTATAAGTGAAAGTGAGCATGTGCAGAGTAGTCCAGTAGTGCAGTGTGATGGTGTAAGAGTCTTTGGTCGGTGACTGAGTGACTGTGAATTGGTGTGTGGGGGTCAGCGGGGGTCAGAGTTCAGTAAGGTCACAGCTCTGGGGAAAAAGCTGTTCCTCAGTCTGCTGGTCCTTGTCCGGAGGCTTCTGAAACGCCTGCCAGAGGGCAGGAGGGAAAATAGTCCATGTGCCGGGTGGGAGGGGTCCTTCAGAATGCTGCGGGCCCGACGCAGGCAGCGCTTCTTCTGGACGTCTTCAATGGCAGGGAGTGGAGTTCCTGTGATGCGCTGGGCAGTTTTCACTACGCGCTGCAGGTGTTTGCGCTCCGCAGCAGAGCAGCTTCCGTACCAGACTGTGACACAGTTTGTTAGGATGCTCTCGATCACGCAGTGGTAGAAGTTCACCAGGATGGCTGAAGACAGATGGTTCTTCTTCAGAGTCCTCAGGAAGAAGAGGCGCTGGTGAGCTTTCTTGACCAGGCTGGAGGTGTTGGTGGTCCAGGACAGGTCCTCTGAGATGTGGGTCCCCAGGAACTTGAAGCTGGAGACACGTTCGACGGCCATTCCGTTCATGTGAATGGGGTCATGAGTGCTTCTTCTCTCCTTCCTGAAGTCTACAATGAGCTCCTTGGTCTTACTGGTGTTAAGGAGCAGGTTATTGTCGGCGCACCATGTGGTCAGGTGCTGTACCTCCTCTCTGTAGGCTGTCTCGTCGTTGTTAGTGATGAGACCAATCACGGTGGTGTCGTCTGCAAACTTGATGATGGAGTTGGATCCATGCGTAGGTCTGCAGTCGTGGGTGAAGAGGGAGTACAGGAAGGGGCTCAGCACACAGCCTTGTGGCACACCGGTGTTGAGTGTGACAGTGGTGGAGCAGATGTAGCCTGACCTCACGTGTTGTGGTCTGTTGGTCAGAAAGTCCATGATCCAGTTGCAGAGGGCGGTGTTGATGCCCAGGGCTCCAAGTTTGGTGATTAACTTGGAGGGGATGACCGTGTTGAATGCTGAGCTGAAGTCAATGAACAGCAAACGTGCATAGGTGTGGTTATTGTCCAGATGTGAGAGCACAGAGTGCAGTGCTGTGGAGACTGCATCGTCTATGCTCCTGTTGCTACGGTAAGCAAACTGATGTGGATCCAGTGTGGGAGGGAGGGAGTCCTTCAGGTGCGCCAGGACCAGTCGCTCGAAGCACTTCATGATGATAGGTGTGAGTGCTACAGGGCGGTAGTCGTTGAGGCATGTCGGCTTGGAGTGTTTTGGCACTGGCACGATGGATGTCGCTTTAAAGCATGTTGGCACAGCTGCTTGGGCGAGGGACAGGTTGAAAATGTCCGTAAAGAGCCCAGTGAGCTGCTCCGCACATGCTCTGAGCACACGTCCTGGGATGCCGTCTGGTCCAGCAGCCTTGTGTGCCTTGATTCTGCTCAGTGCCGTGTGGACATCAGTGGGGGAGAGTGAGAGGGGCTGGTGGTCTGCAGGGAGCGTTGCCTTGGTGGCGGTGTCTCTGTTGTCTCTCTCAAAGCGAGCATAGAAGTTGTTTAGCTCGTTCAGGAAGGAGACATCCGTGGCTGTGGGGGTGGGGTTGCTGGGCCTGTAGTCTGTGATGGCCTGGATGCCTTGCCACATGCGTCGGGGGTCATAGTTGGAAAAGTGACCCTCTATCCTCAGCTTGTAGCAGTGCTTGGCCTTCTTGATGCCCCTCCTCAGGTTTGCCCTGGATGTGCTGTAGGCCTGTGCATCCCCTGATCTGAAGGCAGCATTACGGGCCTTCAGCAGGAGCCGCACCTCCTTGTTCATCCATGGCTTCTGGTTGGGGTAGGTGGTGATCTGTTTCTCTGTCGTGACTTCATCAATGATGGTGGTGATGTAGTCCATAACAGAGGAGGCATAATTGTCAATGTCCAAGTGTGAGCCACAGGTGGCTTGAGAAGCAAACGTACTCCAGTCTGTGTGTTGAAACCTGTCCTGGAGTACATAGTCTGTCTCTGCTGGCCACACCTTGATGGTCCTCACTGATGGCCTGACACGGTTGATGAGGGGTGAATATTTGGGGGTGAGGAACAAAGAAAGGTGATCTGACTGTCCGATGTGGGGGAGGGGGGTCGCGGTGTAAGCGGCAGCCATGTTAGTGTAAACATGGTCCAAAGTCTTGTTTCCTCTGGTATGGCAGGAAACATGCTGGTGGAATTTGGGGAGTACAGTCTTTAAGTTTGAGTGATTAAAATCACCCGCAACAATAAAAGCCGCCTCCGGGTGGTCAGTCTGTTGTTTACTAATGGCCGCATAAAGTTCGTTCATTGCGAGCTTAGCATTAGCATCCGGTGGAATATATAAATCACCTTCCATGCCTGGAGCAAACCATTAATCTAATGGCCAGAGATGCCCTCAAAAGCCTAAACCACATTCTGGATAAAGTGAAAGAAGCAGTGGAGTACTTTCACATGAGCAGACTGGCTGCAGACAAATTGAAGACCACTCAGATCCAAATGGGGACAACAGAGCTGTGACCCAAACAGGACTACTAACAAAATGTAACTCTACACATGACACGTTAAGCTGTTTTCTGCCATCAGGGACTGGGTGACATGTTTCACCATGAACACCAGGGGCGTATTTAGTCGTCTGAGGGCCCAAGGTAAACCAAGTCATTGGTGCCTCCACATTCTCGTACCCGGTAACATAATGTAACTAAATGCATTTCTACAAGTGCTGTATTTTAGTTACATTTTAACAAAAGGTGAGTTTAGGCCACTTTGTCCTGCTTTTGTAATCGGACAGCTTAAGTTACTAGTTACATAACCGTTTTTATATGTCCCCCTGTCCAGTGAATGATATTTATCACCCAACAAAGATTTTGAATCAACTAAAAAGTGTGAATTTGAGAAAATTCTCTGAATTTGAGCTAGATAAAGTCCTTAAAATCTTCCATGAGGATTATTATCTAAAAAGTGAATCATCTCAACTATTTTAATTAATTAATTAATTAATTAATAATACTTGATAAGAACATTAATCAGCATTTAATATAGTTTACCTTTTTGACCGCTTTAATACTCGCATCTTCATGATGGAGCGCCACTTGTGTCACTCTCCACTTCATCTCCTCCTCATCTGACACTGACAGCAGTGGTACTACTGGCAAGAGCGTCTGGCTAGATTCGGTGTCACTGTGAAAAAGGTTGACACCTTTTGTAGTCTTGATAATTTACTTTCCTCTCGCCTTCTCCTCTTCTCCGCTCCACTGGGATAACTCTGCTTCATTTTTCTCAACTCAAAACCGCGCCAACAAGTTTGTTTTAGTACTGTCTTCCTAAATCAAGCCTGCACATGGAATAGTCCATTGCATAAGAAGGGAGGGGGGAGCGGTCAAAACGATCATGATAGATTACGCACTTTTATGTATTTTTAAGCATGCAAATTAAGACTAAAACAATAATAATTACTTTAAATCGAGGAAACCTTTTATTAATACGTTTTTTATGAGACGTTCGGGGGACCCTGGAAATCTCGGGGCCCCAGGCAATTGCTTGTGTTTGCCTAAAGTCCGCCCCTGATGAACACACACAGTACTTTACATTGACTCAACCTCACTTTTACATTTACATCAGTAAAGAAACAATGAGGTTGGACACACACAGGTAGGATAGGGAAGTCAAAAAGTGGTTGTATAGGATGTAAAATGATAAAAGAAAGCTGCTGGAGCTGAGGTGGTTGCAGTGAATACCGCAAAGTACAAATGTAAGTTGTACATATGTTTTATACTTACATGTTGGCGCTTATGCTCCGTACAGTTATATATTAAATATTAGTGCTGGTGCTGTCCTGTCGTGCCACAAACAACCACCATGGTATGTTAGATCTGAGGTAAGAGAAATGCTTTGAACTGCAGGAAAGGCAGCAAAGAGGAGACAGAAATCATGTAAATTGATGAGAGGTAAAAAGATGAAAGAGTGAGATGTGGAGGGGAACGGGGGTCATAGAGAGCGAAACAAGGTGCAAAATCAAAGGACAGTGAGACTGTTGATGCTCCATGAAACAGAGGCAGACTCGTGCCTGTGTTTACTGTGGGCTGCAGGCCTTTAATCTGCCAACAAATCCATCTCTTTACCTCTATTTTTTCATCCAGCCAGTCCCTGTGCAGGGCACGAAAGCAGGACACAATGTAGAGTATGTGCATATATATCTGTACATATACAGTAATACATGTACAGCTTACTTCCTGTTCTCACACAAGCGTCATAGAATATTCAGAATTTAAGCTCTGATTGCGAGCTCATTTCCATGAACAAACAATGATGTCACCTACTGTGTGCAGAGTACATGCATTACGTCAGTGTTTGTTAAATAACACACACGCACACAGTCTCTGTCTTTACCCGTATTTTACCCATATACTTCTCTGTTGAATAAACAGAGTTCAGTTTTAGAAGCACAAGACTGTCTGTCTATAGAAGAGACTGTCCTGTAGAGTCTTTCAGCTGTGTGTGGCAGCGAGTTAGTTTTATCCTTCACTATGGTTTAATATCATGCTGACTGGATATTCACATAGCTACCATGAGCCATAAGCAAGAAATTTAAACAGCAGGCACACTGAAAAAACAGACTTACATAAAAACATATGGGATTAAAATAATATGATGAACATAGATGACACTGAACTGAATAACCATAACTGAAACTCTAATACCAGACAGGAAGTATTCATGTTAGAAAAGTCTGCAAATGTCCAATGTGTTTTGCTACCAGCTGACGAGCAGTGTCCAGTCACCCTGACAAAAGCTGTAGAGCACCTAAGAAGCCTGCAGGGTCTACTCTAAATGAGGACTGCCCTTTGGCACTCACACCCATTCTGGTGAAGTGCTTGGAAAAACTAGTTTTCAGCCTATATTTAGCAGCCTGGACCCTCACCAGATCAAACAGATCCACAGAGCATGCTGTCTCCACTGCCCTCCACTCAGACTTCGCACACCTTGAGAAAAACTACCTATGCAGCAGTATGTTGTTTGTTGATTTCAGCTTAGTGTTCAGCGCGGTCTCCCAGGCGGACTAACCCTAACTCTCACAAACAAACCTTAGATGTTCAGATTTGGCAGTCACTTCTTATAAACTCCAGTACTCCACACCGGAGTCCCCCAGGGCTGTGTGCTCAGCCCACACATGACTGTAAAACCCCATCATGTTGTAAAGTTTGGACGACACAACTTCTTCAGTTTATCTCAATATAATATAAAGAATGTTTGTGGTAGAATAGAGCAAGGTGTGATTAGAACAGACACAGAGCAACAACTTTTAAGAATCTGTCTTAAAGTTGGACAAAGAGCAGCCAAAAATATTATCACTGACAACACATAGAAACTAACTTTGGGAAAGGAAATTAAAAACCAACAGAAATAATTTAAAATGTGTGTATATTTGTACTCAGGCTCAGTATAGATCAGAGAATGCCATGGGCATAGTGAGAGAGACCCAGAATGTGTGAGGGAGGGTTGAAGGGCTGTGAAGTATGCAGACATAAACACCAGTCGTGCTGCATTCCCCGAATGCCAGACACACTCCATCCACCACCACCTGCTGCTGCTCAACGGCATACACTCACGCTGATCGAGCCTAGAGGGTCGGCTGCTCCATCAGTCTGTTGTTCAGATGAGATGAGATTTTGTGGTGTAATATTTTGACGTTTTTCAGCACTTCTTAGCATGAAATTTTTGTAGTGGTGAAATCCCAACCAGCTGTATTTTGTCAAGAAATTGTTCCAATATGTACTTCCTACTAAAAACTGTTATTTTTTATGTCTGTCCACATATTAAAGGAATAATATATGTGTTAGGGACAACCTCCGCAGCTGTGAAGTTAAGCCAATACAAAATGCCAAAAACTGCAGTTCCTCAAACCACCACTTGAGGTTGGCTACAGAATAAGTCGATTTGCATAAATCCCCATGTTAAAATTCACAGCAGAAATAAACATGTTTACAGCCTGGTACAAAAAACTGTTTTGGTCTCTATAGCTAATTTTCCCGTTTATGACAACTGTACTGAGGGTGAATTTCTATTTACCTAAATTAGTTTATATTAAGGCTTAAAGTTATGTATAATTAAAAGGTTGACTGCTTTGATCGACAGGTGGATGCATTTACAGGTGGCTTGTTTGAGTACACAGGCATGAATCATCCTGCCTCAGCGTTCCACGTTTTTTGCCCATTTTTAGATTAACCGGGAGGCAGCCGGACTGTTAGGATAGCAGCGGCCAGAGCCACGACACTCTGAGCTTTACTTACAGTTCTACAGAAACCAGTACATGACTGTCATGGATATAACATACATCTTTATGCTGCCTGTGGTTAATACATGTTAATCATTGAGTGTCCTTGGCATTTGTAAACTTAAATAAAAATTTTTAAACTGTACTAAGCCAGGCTAGTTGTTTGCCCCTGTGGCTAGTCTTGATGCCAAGCTAGGTTATCCAAACCCAGCTTCGTACTAAATATTCTCATCTCACTTTTATAAAAAAATCAAATTAGGGTATTTCTGAAAATTTTGAACCACTCCTTTAATCTCTAGAAACATGTGACATTGTGTTCTCTGGATTAAACAAAGGAAAAGGGCCCATTCCATTCACCTCCACTGAATTGGGGTAGGAGCAGAAAATCTGGACAAATACCACCCGACCTGCACAGCCTAATATCACTAGAGTGATGTTAAAAATTGTTTTTGAAGTTTGGTTGAATCAGTCTTTTAAAGAGCGCATGCATCACTGACTTGTTTCCTTATGAAGTTGCAGTTAATCAAATGAAGTCATACGTGGGCAAAATGAGACTAAACTGAACTGAAACCGGATCATCCTCCACCAACAGCTGACTCACGCACAGTTCAATATTTACAATTTTATACCTCCTCATCGACTTCAGCTGACACTCACGTTTTTACGTTTATCATCGAGCTTATTCATCTGAACGAGACACACACACACGCACACACACCTACACACACATTTGCACTGTGGTTTTATATCTGTGTGTTTTATCATCCCCCCCAGGCTGGAGCCTTTTGTTTTATTCTGCTCAGTCCGTCTGACTCATCTTTTCCCAGAACAACAGACCCGCTGTCTTGCAACCACAGTCCACACACACACAAAGTGCTGCATTCAAATGCCACGTATACTATGAGCAAACACACACATACATAACAGTATCTCAGTATGATGACTTGTCAGTGTGGAGTATTTTTTTGAAACACACACACACACACACAGGTTGAGTTTTGAACATTTTTTGTCCTTACATCACCTAGAGGCCTCAACAGCTGTTTCCCACATGAGAATCACAGACTGTGCGCATGCATATGTGTGTATGTGTGTATGTGTGTGTTCTGACCATCTTTTTCCAGACAGCTGGTAAGCAGAGATGAGGCAGTTCAGTTTTCCTGCCGTCCGCCACGAAGGATCGCTTTGCTCACAGGAATAAAGAGTACCAGTGCAGAAATTGAACTTATTGTAAATCACTTGAAACAAAGCCCCAAAATGCTCATTGTGCCTGACCATTCCCTCTGCAGACTGGTGCACATTAATGCACACTCCACTGTATGATACTGTGGTTTGTGGTGTCTGTTAAATTAACCAACGGTTAGCGATATGATATAGCAAATCACTAAACTGGTTCACTGTCGACAATAAGCTGATGCTCCAGTTCGTGTTTCTGCTGATGAAGGAGGTTTATGATGCGGTGAAGTCAGATCAGATAGTAAAATCTGTTCCTGTATCATTTGCGTCTCTGTCATTTCTGTGGTTGCCATGGTCACATGACAAACTGAAAAGGGTGAGTCATCATAAACTCTAATGAGCTGTGCGCACTCACGAGAGAATACCTTCATTGCCACCCATGACCTTCTCATATAAATCTGAACTTTTAAGAACTGTGAGGTGTTTTTTGTTATGTACCTGCAGTCAAAAATTATTATCGGAGTTCATACTGCAGTTTTGCCATACATGGACTGATTGTCTGTGTGGCTAAATGACTGGAACATTGTGAAGCAGCTGGATTTATGAAGCAGCTGGCAGGACGGAAGAGAATCCATCTTACCGTGCTTCAAGATATGCACTTGTGTCCGAATCACAATGGTTCAGACCAGGCATTGTCCTGTGAGGGTCTGACGCCATGAGCTAAGTGGTTTTAGTCATTGTTTGCTCAAAACACAACAATGGTGACCACTAAATATGTTAGTGTAGATGCTAATTCCAGCACTGATAACCGCTCCTCAGCCAACAGCTGCAATGGGCTTGCTGCAAATAGAGCGCCCTGAAGATTCAGTTGAGTCGAGCCGAGGGGACTGTTTTCCTGCAGGCAGACAGCTCTGCACATTCAAGCTGACACCGACTTTCCTTCCATGCACCAATTAGGTCTCTCTCTCTATCTCCCTCTCTTTTCCCTCCATCCTGTCAGTCACTGTACCAATTACATACCCAGGGAGGAACTACACTTGTCTTTCTCCATCCCACCTGCCCCCTCCTCCTCCTCCTCTCCACTATACACCTTCATTCTGTCTCTCCGCACCATGTACGAGGATGAAACTCAGCCTGACAACAATAAAAACACAAACATACAGAGGGAGCCAGAACTGGGTCATCCCAGTTCCTACTATGTTTGTGAGTAAAGTTCTTGATAATCAATAGGCATAATAATCCAATTAGTGATTACTTCATTAGGATGCATCATTAGAGCCTCAGGAATAGCTCAACATTATGGGGAATATGATAAGATCAATACCACTCTCATATCTGTATGTCAATTATACAAATAATAGACGTGGACAGGAAGCAGTATGTTCCTGGAGTGATGACAAGATTCCAGGACTTTGACCAGATAAGCTAGCTAGAAGTTTCTGATACAGACATGTGAGCGGTATGCAGGTGCACAGGTGGTAATACTGAATAAAAACAATCCTTATGTAAGAGTTTGTGCGTTACAACTAGTGCTTGAGGTCAGCAGAACCATGGTGCGGACCAACCAACCAGACTGCTTAAAAAATGGTGGTCTTGATACGCTGCCAAATGTTAATAATACACACCCGTGTGGTAATAATAAAACTTGAAAAACAAATCTTGAATAGCAAATTCATGATATACTGTTTATATAATGGACTATGGAGTCGTTTTATGGTATCGGGGATACGGGTTTCGGGTCTAAGGTGGTTACTCTGACCTGTGGTGTTCCCCAAGGTTCCGACCTTGGTCTCCTGTTGGTCTCTCTTTACATAGTTTCATGGGGAATTAATGTCTAAAAGGACAACATTCATTGATAATTCTGATTTCTTCTTTGACCTCTAACCATATAAACCCAATCCCAGGCCTCTGTCTTCACACTTCATTATCACTGTACCATCACGGGAGAAGGTTCTGGCTCAACCCAGTGTTTTTCTAGTATAGGGCTTGTTTGTATTTCATTAAGCCAATCACAATTGCAAGCCCAGGATGCAATGAAGATACTCTTGCAAAATAGAATACCACTTGAAATATGTGGCTAATAACCACAGCCTACATCTGGTGAGTCAGTCTAATCAAATCCTTATTCCACATCTGTACTCTGTAAAACAACCTGAAGAGGGAAGGAGCAGCTTAATGTCAGCAATGTAATGATTTTCACTGTGTTATATATCTCTGTGTCTAGAAATCATTTAGCATTCTCTCTGTACTGCTGCCTCCACCCCAAAGAGAAGAGATGGTGCAGTGTGAGAGCAGATGCAGGGACTGCCTTCTGTCCCAGCCCTGGCACTCCTCTCAGTTGTTAAGTAATCATTGCGTGCCCGTTTTGTTCTTCCCCAGAGGGCAAAGAGATGGGAGGGGACAGAGTGATGGAGAGCCCGTCTGATCTTTTCAAATGAGTTGATTGTTTTACTGCTGTGGAGTGCAAATGTCCAATGAGATTGTGATCAATCCTTTGACCTCATTTAACAACTTTACATACACACAGTACGTACCACATGTACTCCCACTTGGAATCAAAGACTCTGATTTATCACTTTCCTCTTGTGTTTCCCCAGGATGTTAACATTATATTATCACTTTCAATGTCTAGTCGACTAGACTAATAGTCTAGCAAATAGATAATATATTTTTTATTTTAAGTTCAGAGGCTTCAGAAGTTGCCTGAGAATCTTCATGTTTTTTTTAGTTGTGTTCAGTTTCAAAGCAATCCAGTGATAGTTGTCTGCACATTCATGGGAACACTGCAAACAGACATTGATAATAGTTAATTCGGCACACTTTTATTGGAGACAGTTTACCAAATTGTAAACAAATGTAGGCTAGAACTGACTTAAACACCAGTGCCAGATATGACAACATGCCATGAGCTTGTATGCTGTCTTGTCCTGTCTTGGTTCCCATATGTCGGTGTTAAGATGGTTTCTTCTACCAGATTAACAAAAAAACCTCACCTTGTCCATCTACATATGCACCCTGGACACCTGTAGTCTATATTGCAACTGGCCTGTGACAAAAGCCTCCTTTGAAAAATGAAGCCATGGATAAAATAAAAGTTTTACCTTCTGTGGACTGTAAGAAATGACTTGAGGGAGAAATCTAGCTTGAGTTTTTCATTGTCACGCTCCACCCTTGTGTGGTGCAACAGTGATTAAACAACTCACATTGTTCTCTTCACACATAAGGTATGTTTTCTTCTCTGTCAATACACTCGTGTACACGAAAATCTCCACTGAGGGTTGTTGGGCTGACTCACCCGTTCAGAGAGTACTATAAACGAGCTCTCCTTCCCCAGCCACCCACCACACACACCCGCATGCACACGCACTGGTCACCACACACCTAACCCACCAGCTGTTAGCAGCTGTTAGTGGTTGTCATGGGAATAGTCTGGAATGATCTGCACAGAATTCATTGTTTTGACTGGAGAGGCAGAGAAACAGGGACAGAGTTTGTACACGGCAGACAGATGTTAGTCACGTGTTTCCATCAATGTTTTTTGATCATTTCTGACATATCATATTGGAGAGTTTTGATGAAAATGACCAATAAAAGTTTTTACACTGCCACAATTTTATTGTTTTTCCTGCAGAATTATCCAACATGAATGCAATTTCTGGACTGGGCTTACTGGGCGATAAGTAGGTGTGTGCATTATGGGTGTAGTAAGATATGAGGTCATACAGGTCTGTGAAAATGAAATGCATGTCAGCCAACAATGATTTCTGCTGCTTCTGCCTGGACATGATATTGAGTTGAACAGTCACTTCTGCCGACGTCACTCACAACACACTTTGGCTGCCTGTGCACAAAGGACAAAACTTTTTTTTTTACAGTTATTTATTTATGCATTTATTTCAGTGTCTGTATGCTAATCGAGGGGGTGGTCCTTAATCAGTCTCAGGCAGTATTGGTTAACTGGGGGATATTGTACTGCAACCCAGGCAGAAGATTTATTTACACGTCAAAAGCTAGCTAGCTTATCTTTCATTAATTTATGTATCTAATTATGTATAAAATTGTTTTTTATGTATTCATATTTTTGTTGTGACTGTGTGTGACAGAGGAAGTCATTTACATTTATTTATTAATACACAAAAGTTTTTGAAATAATAATCTCAGCCCAGGATCATCTCTAACTGCTCTGCAGCTCTTTCGCCAAATAAATAAGAAATGAAATTATAACAGGTTAAAGACCCCTCATGAAGAAAATAAATGATAATGATGATATATTTGTTGTTTATTTGTGGAAATTCTCTTCAAACACTGGCAACAATCAATAAATGAAACACACTTTTGAAGGCCTGTAATGGCCTGAATGAAATGGTTGGTTGGCCGGCCTGCATACTGATTCAGCACTTAAGAGAGTGGGATATTTTCAGTTGAATACTTTAAAAGTTTTACTGTGTCTTTGCATGTTTCTCTAATGTTTCCTAACCTAAAACAAACTTTTCTGCAGAGAAATGTTTGATGAATTAGAAATAAGCCTGCTGGTAGAGAGAGCAAAGGAAGCTTGTTGCTCCTCAAGACAAAGACGCATTAGAGTGGAAGCATCACTCTCAACTGTCTTTTGTAATAAAAAATGATTAGTCTATCAGTCGAGGCATGTCTGAGGGAGCTCTGATGATTCCCTGAGGAGATCTCAGCTGTGATATGTTTCAGAAGCTGGCTTTATGGTTAAGGTGTGAACTTGAAAGTTTCACAATGCTGGTCTGGATTCTGCTCCTGGCACTGTGACATTCAAGCTCTGAACTTCACCGTTCACATCTTGAGGGCAAAGGGACTTGTAATGTCTTGAATGAGTTGTCTGACGTGTGTCACAAAGTGAACGGACAAGTTGGAATCCCCTGTTACAGTCTTGATCCACCATCTGCTGTGTGTTTCGCACGTTGGGAAAACTGAGTAGTAAATCACCTGCAGGTCTCACCCACACACACGAGGCTGATAGCATGTGAAGGACAAACCCAGCTCAGGGGATAAGGGCACGGTTCAAGTAACAGTGTTGATGATGAATACTATCAGGGGGATGATACTGTTTTTGTCCTTCCTGCATCATGGGGCATGGAATCATTTGCAAGATAAGTTGACATGCTGTTTTAATATCAGGGTCACATTCAAAACATGTTACATGATGAACATTATTGTTTTATAGTCAAATGTCTTTCCCTCGTGTCTCCTGGGTCCTGTTTTCTCCTGGTGTGTAGAGCTCTTTTGAATAATTACAATACCAGTACAGTAATGTGATACAGATATCAACAGAGCGCTTCACTTGATACTGTACCTGGTGTCAAAGAAGCCATTGGCCCTATGAATGTGGAGCAGCTTGGGCAACTTTTCGGCAAGCTGAACTTTTTTTTAGTTACTTATTTCAGGCAATACTTTAAAGGTGTCAAGTACCAAGCCCAAACTATATGTGATCAAATAACTAATGTGTTCTTATGTCAGTATGTCATTCTTCATAAGCCCCCATTGGGGTGATTTAAACGATATCAAGGCTTAAAGTTATGCGTAACAACTATGTCCTATGGAGAGACAATCTTTTCTCCAATTTGTGCTTCTACATAGGACAGTATAAGAATAAGTTGATATTAAATATTATATATTATCCTACCACATGGTAAAATGCAGGACTTTAAGGTGTGTAACATATAATATATTCAGAATTTAACTTTTGATGTTTTAATTTTAATGTTTTAAAAGACCAGAAAGTTAGGAATTAATTTATTTTGGCTCATCTGGCACACTGCAGAACATGAACTTTTGTCCTTTATCCAATTTGTTAATGATCTATGCTGTTCCACTATAATATTTTAGAGAGGGCGCTTAGTAATTAAACCAATTTATAAAGCTAATCTGTAAATTTGGGTTTACTGACCGTCAGCATGACAACAAAAGCTCACTCTGGTTACGTATGAGGCCCCTAACAGCAGTTCACCCAGCTCAACCTGCTCCTAGCTCTGATTTAAAGAGCACTAATCTGCAGTGATGCTCTGATGCCTGGAGGGAGGGTGCTGCTGTATATCCAGACAGGCCAGGCCTGTTTCCAACACCTGTATTTGGCCTAGGTGGGTGTGGAGCTGCAGGGGTGGAACAGACCTTCGACGTCAGACCAGCTGCTCCAGCTCCTCTGCAACAAGAGGAACCACAGTTCAGGGGGAGGGGAGCTGTTATATCAGTGCAGTGTCACCCAAGTAACTGGATTTTCTGCCTCAGGTACACATGCTGTGATTCAAATGTAATAACGTGGCAGTGTTTCTCGTGGGTGCTGAGAAAAAAGTTGTCAAAGTTTATTGGAAGTCTTCCAGCCGCTCTTCAGGGGTTTTCACAAAGTGTATCTCATGTCAATGAAAGGGAATATGCTTATACTCTTGCAGAGATTTAAAAGAGTTCAACACCACTCTCATATCTAATAATAAGTCTACAGCCAGCAGCAGGTTGTCTTAGATTACAACAAAAGCTGGAAACGGGGGCAAACAGCAACCTGGCTTTATCCAAAGGTAATATAATCCACGTATCAGCACGTTCTATCTTGTTTGTTTGTACCACCAAAATGTTACAAGGTGGATTTTGTTACCTTTTGGATACTGGCTGGCTCAATCTGAACATCTAATTATTCCTTTAACTGACCCTGATGCTCACACGGGGTCATGATTACCCTTAAAAACACTGAGGCCATCATTTCATTTTACTTTCATGAAGTTATGTTTGTTAGAAACCTGACAGAAGTGTTGTAAAATTAATTACAAAAATTATGGTTATAGGCTGATGGTGACTTTAAATTTAACTAAAGGCAACAAAATATGAATACATAAATAAAGATCTCAGCATTTCTCCTCAAGAGAACACACATGAATACATGAATCATTTTTTAAAAAGCCAATTTATACATTTTTTTTAAACATTGCTTTAAATTTCTGGCCAACATTTCCTGGGATGCTTGTCAGAGGCTTGGCAGCGGCCCTGTTTGACACATTGGTAAATACACTCTCTTGCAGAGAGTTAGATGAGGAGATTGATAACACTCATATCTGAGAGCTACTTTAAGCCTACTTTAAGTTTAGCATAAAGACTGGAAACATGAGGAAACGGCAAGCCTCTCCACAACATCTCCTTTTTTTAAAATGTCTTTATGTAATACTAAACCGCTGCAGTATCCCTTTCAACAAGATTTAGATGGCTCCTTTAAAGCACGAGAGGAATGCAGTAAGGATAATCCAACACTTTTAGAATAAATGGTACGCCACTGAAAAGTGTCTGCTTTACATAAAACAGCCTTATCACATATAAATAGAAAATCCTGTGGAACTGAACTAGCGAGAAAATCAAATACCGATACCAAAGAATGAATAGCCCTGTAAGATAAAATGCCTCCCTGTGGGTGTGTGACATGATAAGCAGCCTGAAGCGTGTCAGTGTGGCACATAGCTGAAATCCTTCACATGTTTCACATAGTGAAGAACAGGCTGTAACTCTGAGGTCGTTCCCTGGAGAACCTTTATTCTATTTTGAATTAACACAACAAGTCTACACTGTGAGTGTGACGAGTACAGAGATCAGTCCACGTCAGCTAAAGGCCCAGCACGCAAAAGTTAGAAAAAATAGAGGAATATTGATACTTTATTAGAATGAAACTTGAGTAATATGAAAATATTTGTCTGGGGTAAATAGTGTATACTTCCTGTTTATCTGTTGTACATGGGGTGGTTACCTTTACACACAGATTCCAGGCAGACGTTGTGCTGATGTTTGAAGTTTGGCCTATACTGTCACTTCAACACCTTAGTATCATCATTCTCAGGGATGAGGTGGCATCTGTTACATCAGTCAGCTTTCTGATGTGTTCAGATTTCTATATATGTGTATATATAGTGCAGTTATCTGTTTCAACACTTTTAAAGCTTTAGTTCAGGGTAAATGAAGCTATCTCGCGTTGGTCTGCCTGTCAAGACTTGAAAGCTGGAAACTCCAGTGACAGTGACTAAGCAAGGAGACTACGTGGGGGAGTGGATAGGCTCTATTTTCTGCAGCTATGATCTGAGTTTAGTGCAAAGAATGTCACATGAGATAAACGGGAAAAGATTCAGGTCACCCCAATGAAGTCCCTCTGGGTTTTACATGGACAGCTGTCACACAACATGTCCTTCTGCAGTTACTAACTTGATGTACGACGATACAAGAAAGTGGCATTTTACATCTAACACCATTGTTGTACACAATCCTTCTGTACAATTAAAGCAGCTATAACCCTGAGGTGGTTTGCCTTGAATGGAGGTTTTCTTCTGATGGTTGAACTCCACAGATTGTGGTAACATTGTGTTTTGGATGCACACAGTTCTATTTTGGACGGCATGTCTCATTTGAAATCGTGCATGCAGCTGAATCCGCCTTTTAACTGGCCAGGCCTGGGTGTACTGACAGACGTGTAGATACCCATCAAAAACCACAGAGCCTTCTGCAATTACTGTGCTGCTCTGAGGAAGGAAACACAACAGTGAGAAATCTCTGCACGTCTGTATGAGGATACAGATTCAGTGACTGATGTATCCTTGACTTAAGATCTTTGTCTTGATGTAGGAATAGTAACTGATTGCATAAATTATGCCAATAATAAGTCTTGACCCTTTTTGCTCCAAGTTGGGTGACTGGTTTCTTCCTTTCCTGTAGTAGCTCAGTCCATAGAGACTCGGCTTGGGAACTGGAGTGTGGCCGGTTCAAGTCCAGTATGGACCAAAGAATGGAAGGTGGACTGGTAGCTAGAGGCGTGCCAGTTCACCTCCTGGGCACTGCTGAGGGGCTTTTAAGCAAGGGAAATCAACTTTTTTAGAAATAGGTTTGTAGAATGCTCACTAGCTACCAGTTTTTAAAATAGCTAACAATATATTTACCTTTTAACCATCTTAGAAATATGGTTGTCTCCTTAACAAGCTAGCACATAATTACAGGAGAGGGAAAAAATGACGAATTCTGGCTAAAAATGATGGAGAATCGTGCAAAAAGTGTCAAGACATATAGGGCGAATGGTAAAAGACAGGAGGCAGTGATACTGTTACATAAGAAATGTATGTAAATGTATGATAATGCACATGTAAACCAACATGATGAGCTTTAGCAGAGGAAGAAATGAGAAGCACAAAATGGGCAGATGGAGAGTGAAAGATAAAAAGTAAAACGGAGCCAGAGCTGGACATCTGGTTGGGGTTTGGTTCTGATCCTGATCCTGTGGTGAGGCCTGCTGACATCTTTACAGTGGTAACTCCAGAGAGAAAGAAAGAGAGAGATTTAGCCTTAACCACGGATAATGGGAGACAGCTTGCCACTGCTGAATGAGCCTTGAGTCCAGCTCATTTCGAAAACGCTGCATACCAGTGTTGGAGATGCTACTTTGAAACTAGTGGAACAAATATAATAAATAAATGCATCAGGCCCATTAATATTATATTACTGTCAAAAAAAATGTCAAACACATTTGTATGGCACATCCATAACAATAATATTGTGCATTTCCAGGTCTTTTTGAGGCTTGAATTTCTACACCCTCGTCCCAGTGAGGCGAGAGAAACTGCTTTATTGGTAGCAGTGTGGAAGAAATAGACATAAAGGTGCCAAATGCCAAATGTAGGAGACAACAAGAATATGAAAGACAGAAGAACAAGAAGAAACAGACTAATGAAAAGTAAAAGACTAAATGACAAGACGAGTAATTCAAGTTAATCAAGCCTGAGTGAATTGAAGTCTGCTCTCGCTGGCTAAAGACTTTTCTTGTGGAGGGTTTTCCTGTCCTTTCTGCTGACTCACTAATCCTGCTTCTTACTGATTGCTCCAACAGCTAAGTCGCAGCAGGGGGGGGGCTCCAATCAGCATAATTGGATTGACTGAGCTGTAAGTGGGCATGGGAGGGTTAGACCAGTGATTTAAGGACTATAGGGACATAGGGCAGATTCCACGGACAGCCCTATGCCACGAAACATCTTCTTAGTAACACAGGAAAAATCAATTCTACACAACGATGTGTTTACGGCTGCAGTGTTCAAATGCACTTCCATGTATAGTATGCGAGTGACTTATTTGCTTAGAGATACTTGTGATAGAAATGTGTATGTTGTCTTTCAGCGTTTTGGAATTTTTTATTTTTTTTTAAAAAAAGATTATCGTTGACCAAAAACAAACTGTAAATGTGCATGTTGCTGTCCAGCACATTTAAATGGTAACTTCCATAGTGGGGGAAAAAAGGCATTTAAAGGAAAAAATGTGGTTATTACAACCTGAATTTAAATTTTTATTTATAGTTCCGACTGACAGTTAAATCAGTTTTGATTACATGGTATGCACCAAAGTGACTGCTGAAGGCTCACCGATGTTCACCGTTCTATAATTGCGAGGCATCTCTAACCCTGATTTAAGTTTTGTTACTTACATGGAAAAAAACAGGTCTAGAAAAATAAAGAAAATAAAGGCAAACAGTAAACAAACTTTCTGATTTCAACAGTTCTACATATCTTCTAACTTGGTAAATTAACAAGCAGAATAATGTAACTGGAAATAGAATTAACATTTATTAACTAATGAGTGTCTACATTTGAATTGTTATGTGTGAAACAAAACAAACAGTACACATTTGAGACTCGGGTGAAGCCAGATAAAATACCAGACGTAGTTTGACTAGTGTCATATTTAGTATTAGGCATTCAGAGACTCTTGTGAGACAGAGAAAGCTGGAAGAACACGGACAGCATATGGTTCTTGGTATAAAGTGGACTTGGGGATTAGGCTGCAGGTTTATGGCAAATGGCTGACTGCTGGGGGATGGGCAATGCTCTAACCTTCAGTACAGCTCTGAGTGTGGAGTATCAGTTTGCCATACCAATAGAAAGTTGGTGTGCAACTCTATAAATGTCTTCAGGGGAGACTTTCCTAAAATATGTGCTGCTATTCCCTTATTTAGTCCCCCCCCCCAACCCACTGTAGGCAGACTATTTAAATAAAGTGTTAGCTATAAAACCTTTAAAATGGCGACAAATAAATGTCAAGCACAAAGGTAATTCTTGACCTTGGAAACCACAGTAAACAAAAAATGGGCAACTAAAAATGAAGCAACACCAGGGATCTTGAAGTGGTTTAATCAGGCACTGCAGTGAAAACCCAGGACCTCCCATTCCTTTGTGTCTGTTTGTGAGTATCTCTGATTTAGGTTGCAGGGTATGGCAGGGGAAAAATAAAGCAAACTTTTGGATAAGTGGAATCCAATCGGGGAATCAGACCAGTCAAACTGCTCCGTTGTCGGTCTGAAATGTCACTGAAACCAAACACTATGCAGGTGGAGTTCATGAACTAAACTAAACTATGATACTCTTGCAGTTGCAGTTTGACATCTGCGACTTCCTTTGGCTTGTGTCCACGGCACAAAGAAATAAAATACACCAGGATTTGAAAACAGGGACACTACTTGTTAGGTTAGTAAGATTCAATGTTGGTTTTGCTTTTCATGGGGCTTGTGGACAATAAGAAAGTTACAGAATACCAAGCTCACATGGTGATCTAGGATGTCTTGTCAAATCACATGACTTGGACAAGAGACAAGATGACTCAAGTCCTTAACTTACTTTGAGAGATTTTGGGAAGGTAGTCTTTTACCTAACCAAATTCGAGAACTAAAGACCAATAAAGGTTCTAAAGACCAATAAAGGTTCTAAAGACCAATAAAGGTTCTAAATTTAAGTTCAGTAACTTAACCTAAATTTGTGGTTGAAGGCTGATGACATAAAAAACTGTAATAACAATGTGGGTGGCCCCCCAATGAGGCAGGATCACATGTATGAGTACACTACTGTTGGTATCAGTATCACAGTCAAGTGATAGAGGGTAAACAAAGGCAGGGGGCTGGGTATCAGCACTTGGTATCAGAGAACAACCCAGACCAGTCATGTGGGTGGGGGCTGGGCTGCTGGAGGAGGGCTCTGACATTCCTGTGTGACTGATCTTCACTGGTTACTACACTGTAACATTAACAATGATTAACAACAGTGATGAACAGTTAATATCACATGGGAACTCCCTTTGGAGTCTGTTTCAAGAGCTCAGACTTTTAGCCACCATAAGCTAAAATTCATATTTTGGATGATGAGAACAGTTTTGCTATAAAATACTTTTTTGTGTCAACAACTCTTTACATGACAGATATTTGATTGAAATGAACCAGCTCAGTCTGGTCTCAGTCTGAGTGTTGCAGTGTAGAGCATGGAGTAGAATATTAACTCACTGTGGCTAGTCTAGCAGTGGATATTATTCCACTCTTATTGATTTCTATTGTGTTTCTGTGTGTGTGTGTGTTTGAGTGTGTTTGCAGCTGTCTCTGTCTGTGCATCTGCAAGATATTTGTTTGAAGTCTACCTTGCCCCTTCCGACTTGCTCTCATTTCTCCTTCAAAAATTCATGAAAGGCCATGTTAGATTCTTGGTATTCTGTGCACAGATAACATATTACCACAAATCTGCCCTCTAGAACGATGAGCCTTGATGATTATAGCAAGGATGTGTAGCACATGCAAAACAGCTTTACAGTGTCTTTATTTTCCTAACATTCATTCTCAATGGACACACAAAGGCCACAAACCTTATTCCATTGTGCGCTAATCAGGACACTCATGATTAGAAACTATAGGCTGAAGAAGTGATGCCCTGTATATTATGTTAAATCTGTGCATGTGAGGAAATAAACTAGAACTTTGGCCATCAGTTCTGACAGTATTGTACTCATGGAAGTAACTGCTGAGATCTCTGAACATGATAGATTTGCTAAAAACAGTTCAACGTGACAAGCAGGTCAGACAGACATTTTCACCAAACACGCTTATAATTTTACACTTACTCCCATTAGTATACTTCTATGTAGTACACTGTGTACACTATGTACTTCCTGGTGTAGTGCGCTAATTTTATCAGGGTGATGTTGTTTTAATTCGAGTACAGCCATTGTGCCTCAACTTACCGGAAATAACAATTGCAACATTTGACCATTTCTTCTTCGCCTAGTTGCAACCAGGCGGAGCATTAGCATCAACATTTGACTGCCAAAATATAAATCTAAAAAATATGTACAACTTACATTTATACACTGTGGTATTCACTGCAACCATTTCATCTCCAGCAGCTTCCTCGGTCGGCATTTTCACAATGCCGGTGGTCCCTCCTCTTTATGTAGCCAAAATGCCGTCCATTGAAGGGTGAGAAGTCGTCCAGCGTTCCACACTCAACTTTTACACCGTTGGCTCACAGTGCATTTAATTGACAGTGTGAACCCATTTAGGGACTCTAAATAGCAAGTATAAGTATGTACACAGATTACAAGTGCACACTAAATGAAGAGGTCAGCTAATCCAGCTAAACTCAGTGTTTATAACCTGCTTATATGTGACAACTTGCATTCCCAGATAAAACCATCTATGTTGGTTTGCAACCAATATAACAATTACCACAAAATATATACTATTAAAAGTACTACTGTTGAAAAACGATTGTTACAAGAGGGATGAGTAGAGCTGAAACAACAAATTTATGAAATCATTTTGACTGTAAACTGAATGTCTGAACCGTTGCTTTAACTGTTGCTGGAACTTGGAGTTTGTTGACATTTGTGAAGATTTTTCATAATTAATTGATTAATCAACAGAAAACACTTGCTTGTTGCATCTCTAACCACCTTGCTTTTTCGTCTGTGAACATGATATAACTGGCCAGGTCAACAAAGTTCAGAGTGGATCGTGTGTAACTGTGGTGTCTTTACCAATAAACTAGTGGTAGATGTATAGAAAGTATATAAATATGTGAGTATATATTCATAACCACACACCCACATAAGATAGCAATGATCCAGGTATGCAGAGCTGTGAGAGTAAACATGGTCTGATTACACTTCAAAACTTTTATCTGTGTACAGCTGAGTGCAGCATCATTAATCTTTCAACAGAAGACTATCTCAAAGAGTTGTTATCTCCGTTTGTACAATTTATTGCACCTCACCTCTCGCTCTGACAGCAGGCTTTTCAGTCGGCCTTCAAACGTGGCCATTTAGAACAGATACAAACCCTTTAGAAGTGTTTGTTTGAAGCAAACTGAGATCTTTATTGTTGGTGTCTTATGCTGTATTTTTGTGGAGAAAATATGCTGCATGAATAAACTGTCTCACCTTAATGCTGGGTTCTTATTTCACACCCACCGAATATGAGCACACTGCTACATGATCGTCAAAGCAAGGAAAATAAAGATGTTAAACAATACATTTGGTGTCTACACAGAATAAAATGGATTCATGTATCCTATGAAACCTTCTCGTCCTAAACCTAAATTTAGTTTACATCCCTGCTCTGGTGTCAGTACAAATCTGATCTGGTTCATGACGTCACGAAAAGTGAAATATAAGCAGACAGTTGTTTACCACTGGAAAGGACTCCTCGTGAAAAGACTCTGCAGGGCGCAACCACCTCAAACAGGTCAGTGATATGAGCCCGAGCACTTGATACTATTATATGGCAGAGAAAGAGAGAAGGGTAATAATAGAGAGGTGTGTGTGTGGGAGAAATAATGGAATGACCTACTGATGAAACTCTAGCCTGAAATCACTGACATGAAACCTGTTTGATGTCCATAAGGCAACAAATACTGCTACATAACATCAGCCTGAATGCTTCAAACTTCCCACTGTCACTTTGCCTAATATCTGTGTCTATAAGTACACTTAGCCTGAATGTGAAACTTCAAGGGTAGTGATATATGTCAGGGGGCACCCAGGGCTAAGGGGTGATAAAAGGGTGCTGACCATTGACCACAACTTCCCCAGGTCTCCACATTTGTTGCATTCCTCTCATGCCGTCTAATAAATTCCAGATAAACAGATAAAAATAACTATCTACATTTACATTTTGAAATAGTTTTGGCCCTAATGCAAGAATAAATGATTAAAACATACCTAGTCGATGTCCCCACAGTGTTGCATAAAACTTTTTTTCTTTTACCTTATTATGAATTTTATTTTGCAGTCCAGAAATGCTTAAGTGATCCAAGAAGCATTCCTTGCTAATTGGATAAGGGGCAGGCATAAACACATGGCAGGTGAACCATCTATCACAACATAACTTCAACCAACTGAAGCCAGATGGTAAATAAAACTCTTACAAAGACCATCGATTAAGAAAATCCAGGTCAATGAAGATATACATTGGGTAGGTTCTGGTATAACTGATTCTAGCAGCATCTACAATAAGGTAGCCATTATCACTATTTGTGAACGAGTGGTCACTTCTCGCCATTGTCGTCGTAGTGGCCAGTTATTCCTCGTAGTACATTTCTGTTGTTCAAGCACAGCTTCAAAGCCTGGCAAGATGTATTTTACTATGATCTGATTTTTGCCGTCAGTTGTCAGTCTGGTTGAAACCCTTAACATAACCCTTCATACAAGGACTTTCTACAACCTGAAAGAATATACAAATATATATTAGACAGCCATCTGACTGTATCGAAGCTGTAGCTGTATCAAGCTTTTGTTAGTTACAATAAACGCACTCTGAATATCTACATTTGTTAGACATACACATTTGCTTGTTTTAAAGATGGGACCCAATGAGCTTGATCTGAGAGTCTCAGACAGGGTAGCAAAGAGAGAATATTGAGATAGACCAACATGTTAGTTCTTGTCATTTCATGGAATTAGAAAAATACTGAGTAACCCCAACAAACCGTTAGATTAGGTAAGACGTTCATGTCAACATGTGCCCTACATGTAGAGTGAGTTAAAACGAAACTTTTGAATTTTGCAATCCAGGACTTGTTTTGATGCCACTGGGTTTCAACATATTGGGCAGGTATCTTGTACAGCAGTAAACAGATGTGTGTAACAACCTACACGTATGAATCACTGATTCTGGCAGTGATTGTTTTCAGATAACAGGAGCAGCATAGTGTGGAGGACTGCTGACGCATTTAAAGACACATTCAGACACATTTAAACACTCACTAGATCATTGGTTTGCACCTGTCAGGCATCATTATGTTTGCCCTTTTGCTCGTGTACTCTGACTTTGAGATTCCTACAACTCCAGACGAGTTCTTATAAATCATTATGAAATATACTTGCAATAAAGAGACGTGCTCCCAGAATTTAATGCCAAAGTTTCTCAATAATTTATTCATGTTGACATTTTACAAAACAAAAATGTACACAATGTAAAAACAACTTCTTGTTTGAACTCACCAACCAACCATTCAGCCAACCCTGGAATACACCGAACTGAAACAAGCAAACAACTTTGGTGGAGAGTGAAAAACAATCTAAACTTGCATGGCTGGATTCAGCAGCCTGAGTGTGTCATGTTGGTGGCACATCTTAACTGTAGACCCAATGGCATAACTAACTGAACACTGGGCAGTTACTAAACTAGAATAATCAGAATAGTTTTCTTTTGATCAACAAAAGTGTTGTCTTAATATTCCCAAGCAGGTGTTTGGGTGAACATCATGCAACATAACGATTTAGAGTAAAGTGTGACATTTGAAACTTGGTGAAAGGAACAGGAACTATGCAAGGGTCAGGCCTGCAGGTTTCTGTTGGCACTACAGTTTGGACAAGTAGTGGTACAAAATCCTTCAATAATGGAGTGAGTGCATCAGTGAGCGTTCATCATATATTGCACAGGTTTTCCTCTGCTGTCCCCTCGGGAGCTCTATTGTCTCTCTGCAGAGTTCCTTAAAGAGAGGAGATAAGGAGGAGTGCTCAAGAGCAGAAACAATCCCGCAGGAAGCAGGTCTGCCCAAATGTCTAAAGGGTGAAGGGAGGTGGGAACATTTGGCACCGACTTCAGAGCCACAGTTTCAATTTGGTTGAAGACATCCCAACCTGTCTGAAGTGACTGACAGGTTTCCCTCCGGTTTCACCGACTGAAGTTCCAAAAGTGTAACAGACATATCTGCAGAGAACATCCTCAGACAAATAGTGGTTCAAAGAGTCTTCTCGATCCCTAGCGCTGCTTCAGTGCCACCGCCTCATCTCTTCTTTTTGCTGTGTCGCAGCATCTTCTTCCTCTTCAGGATCATCTCGTAAAGTTTCTCCAGGCCAGGCTGCAGGCCCTGACCGTCCAGTGCTGAGCAGCCCTGCGTGTGGTGCAGTGTGGACGAGCTCAGCTCGTGGAGTGTCAGCACCTTCTCCACCTGAAACGCAGAAGAAAAATGTGGTCAACAGCTGACACTCATTCCTACAAATCTGAGCACATTAAGCCCATCACTCAAAAACCAGTCAGTCAATCAAAAGAGGGGCTCATTTAATATTAACGAGACAAACCACAACACAAAATGGCATGTTCAAGTTAAAACACCAAGGAGGAGGGTGAAAGACGAGATTTAAGACTACACAAATAAGGTACTACCACAAATGCATCTTTTATGGATGACTTCAAAATAAAAGGCTGGAAAAGTGTAAAACATGGGGCCTTTAAATGTCAGCTTTGCAGTTGTAAATAATCTGTGTTTGGATGTATTTGCATTGATACCCCAAGAAGTAACCAGGTGTGGTGCACAGACCCACTTATGGATTGTTTGGCCTATAAAACCAAACCAACAAGTCCAGATATTGATTCAACAGAGTCTACAGAGATCATCTTCAAATATTGTTTTATCTAAACTACAGTTCAAACCTCAACCATATTGCTGCCATATTTTCTGTGTACGCAATAATCACCTCTGAAGCTGACATGGCTCCATCCAAGTCCTGTTTGTTTGCCAGAACCAGCACGGGCACCCCCTGGTTCTCCGCCGACCGTGTGATCCGGTGGAGCTCCACTTTGGCCTCCTCCATGCGCTCCGTCTCGGCCGCGTCCACCACAAACACCAGTCCGTCCGTCCTCCTGGTGTATGACTTCCACAGGGGCCTCAGCTTCTCCTGACCTCCCACGTCCCATACCTGGAACGCGGTGGTGTTGGTTTTGGAGTTCCCCATCTGCACTTTAATCCGCTCCATGTTGAAGCCTTTGGTGGGGATCGTCTCGACAAACTCCCGCAGCTTGAGTCTGTAGAGGAGGGAGGTTTTCCCCGCAGAGTCCAAACCGATCACCACTACGTGTAAAGACTGGAAGCTGGGGAGGAACGGGGTGGTGGGGGCAATTTCTGTTAGCTGGTTCCCCATGTTTAGATCCTGTGACGTGGAATAATCCCTCTAAAGATTTATGGGACGGTGTTATATCCTTTAGCTGGCCTTCCTTGCAGTCCAACTATCTTGCTGCTTTCCTGTGTCCTTTGGAGCCAAATAAGTGTGTGAGTGCGTGTCTGGAGACTCTTTGAAGATGGCAGGAGGGACAGGGGGAGCAGGTTTGACTGGAGAGCGGTTCACACTCCTGGCCTCACTTCAAAGGTTGGTGCAGGAAAATAGAGAGGTGGAGGGGTGAGGGGGGGTAGACCACTGGCTGCAGTCACTGAGGACCTGAGAGGAAAGAGGAGAGGGGGAGGAAAACATGAGTCAGCCATTTTATTTTCTTTGATTTTTTTTTTTTTTACAAGAAACCCGGGCTGTCAGTAATTAGACGGGCTGAGACAAAGTGTCTCACCAGGAAGGACAGAACTGCTACATTTAGCGACCTTTCAAAATAAAACAGTTTCAATACAGGCTGCGGGTTTAATTAGTTTTACGTGGTTAGTTACAGCGTCTGTGGTAATTTAGTGCAAAAAAACCGTGTGTTGTTAAACTGCTGCTAAGCTTTTGTCCCTCACGATGAATGGCTGCATTTGCACGGCAGAAGGCACAGTCAGCAGCTGTAGTGTTCTCTGGTTTCTAGCTGTGTCCTGCACAGAACTGGAAAGACCACCGAGAGGTCAAAGACCGGAGAAGTCCTGCAGTGGCTGTCCCGGCTTTCGTTAACTAATGCTGGTTAGTAGTTAACCCAAGCAGGCACTCCCGTTTGTACGAACAACGGCGTCAAACACGAGCAAACAGAGATAATATGAAGAAATAGCACATGCTTTTAAACATGTTTGATACATTTTAGTAGAAAACATAAGTTAGTCTTGAGTTACCGAGTTAAAATTGAGTAAAGTATATTATTCTGTGGTGCGTTTAAGGACCTCCGCTCCAACAAAGTCAACACGCGCAGCCTTTCTTTTACATTTTACGTGTGAAATAATTCATGTTTCTCACCCGCCAGCACTTCCAAGCTGCTTAAATCGGCCAACATTGTTGCGGCCGCGATGAATTTCCAAATAATATCCAAGTTTTAAGGGTGAAATAAATCCCAACAGAGCTGCAGCGTGTGGCGCGGTGCTGCCGTCCCGTTTGTCCGATGAACAGTGGCAGCAGCAGGGAGCAGAGCGAGCAGAGAGGTTGCTGGAGCCGCCGGTAAAAACACTCCCAACCCCCCGCTGCTGACGTAACAAGCAGCGGGAGGGACACCCAGTCAAAATGGAAGAGAGATAGTCCCTCATGATCACCGGTTTATCTCTGATATTGTTGTCATTTTATTCACTTTACACTTTATTTCACTTTGCGTCTTTTCAGACGATTCATTTGAACATGCTTCACTATATGAATGTGCTTGTTAAATTTGGTTACTCGACCAAAGCTGGAAATGCATGCAAGAGTATCACATATTAAAGCAGCCATACTCAGTGCTGTGTGCATTATATGTTATGGCTTAATATCATTATTACATAAGTAACGTGTAAGTAGCATTTTGATATCACAGCTGGAACTGTTTTGCATCATATGTTTCAAGATGAGTTTGGATGCAAATCAAAGCTGCAAAGTTAGCATAAACTGAAGTTGTTAAATCAATGTAGAAAATAAGTGTGCTTTTTTATATTCTTAGTGGGAGAGGGTTCAAATGAAATATTAATGATGCTTAAGAAGAAGAGTGCAACGTCATCTTCTACCCCCACACCAACAGAGAGTCAAAGTGAAGCCAAACCCTCTAGGTTCTGTTTCTGAGGCGAGGAAACCTCATTTAAAATCATTTGTAAACACCAAAACCAGGTGAACTGGTGAACACAATTTCCCACAAGCCCCATGCTTCTTCAGCTCACAGCAGGACGCATTCAAATGCAAGCAGCTGTAATGGCACAGGTTAGATCTCAGGAGCTCATCATGGGCCATCTATGACATAATGGGTCTTCAGTATGGATTTGCATGATAATCGCATACGTAGTTCTTTCCTTGATACCCGACCCTCATTATGATAACGATGTGGGTGTGTGTGAAAGTAGCGATGACCTATTGACTGGAGCCAGGCTGACTGACTGCCGGGTGACATCTGGCATTAATGATGGAAGTGTTATGACGGGACAGAAAGAAAAACATCACCGGGGCAGACACAGTTTATCTTTTCTTCTTTCTTTCTTTCTTTCTTTCTTTTTTTGGTCAGTGCAGTCCTGATTTGAATAAAATCATGCTGCCGTCAGATGATTTGATTTGATGCAATAACTGATTATATCAGCATCATGGAAGCTTTAGACACACACACACACACACACACACACACACACACACACACACACACACACACACACACACACACACAGGCCTCTAATTCTCCATTTCTTTCTCTAAACGAGAATATATAAGCTTTAGCATCGAAACATACTCAAAGCACCAAAAGTACTCGTGATGCAGAACACTGCAGAATAATGTGCACTGTATTTTTGGATTATATTTCTTGCATTAATGTGTGCAACCTGTGGGCTTAAAGTACTGTACAAATGTGTGCATCAGTCAAACTTTGGCATTAGTAGTTCTGTCACCCAGACTGAAGCCATGTTTTTTTGTGTTCTAGTAAAAATGTATTGTCTAATCATCGGTGTCTCGGATGTTTATAAAGTAGATACTCCTGAATAAAAGAACACATCTTTTACACTACAAATAAGTTCTTCCATCACACAGGCCACCATTCACTCCTTACACAGGGTAGCAGCGCACTCTGTTGTCCGCAGAAGGAATGGCAGCCCTCATGGATGAACAGACAAACACACAACCAAATATCCGTAAAGTAGAACTATATGTCATTTATAGATTCGTCTTATTTTATTCAGGTAAAAAAAGAGAAGTGGAGAGGCTATCATTGGATAAACCATGGCACTAATAATGTAAGAGTTCTGTCAAATGCTGGGTTTCATTGATAGTTCTTGTTTAAGAAAGTTGCAGGTATGCAGTTAAGTTGTAAATCTTTCCATCTTGTTTCTACGCTGCAATTTATTGCAGATTTTGTCCTCCACAGTCCTCATTCTGTGACTTCACTGAATACATATCTGATGGATGAAAAAGGGATATTTCATGGCTAGTATGGGCATGTACATACTGTATGGGCATGTCAGTATTGTCAGTAGATACCCTTTAATACATCCTTTTGTATATATGAGTCTGTTAAAGGTCCATTAGTTACTGTGTGGATTAGGCAAATAGCATAAAAAGAAACACAGTGATGTGAAACCATTGTTGGTGAGCCACAGGAGGTGGCAAACAACGATTTATCCACTCTACCTTTCTGTCTCTCTCTTACAAAAGCTGCCCAGGAGAGCGTTATGTTGCCTGGAAACTCCACTTAACAAGGTCAGAGGTAGGAGAGAGGTAAAGAGAGACTGACACCTCAGCCTTCACCAGTCCTCCGCTGAGGCCACGACAGCTGCTTTCTCTCTAGTCTGGTGAGTAAACGCTCATTATTTCTTCCACATCACTGCATCACATGTTTTATCCAATGTTAACGGGCCTCACCTAAACACATTAGACATATGAAAGATATACCTAATGTAAAATATATTAGTGTGTTACATTATGTTTACTCAGACACCAAAGATCTTTTATTGAAGTTAGTAGACTTTAGACTGACTGTGTGTGTCATGTTTTCATGAAATGGTTTACAAAATAAAACACAGAATATTCTGGTCTACAGTTGATCAAATGCCTTTATTTCTGTTAGAAATAGATTGGATTATTGATAAATGTTTACTTTGATTTCCACAGAAGGTTACAATCACATGGTTTATGAGTGATATATGCTGTAAAAATCATGAATGGATAAAAGTACCATGATTCAGCACAAAATTACAAATAGAAATGTGAATTTATTCGAAGATTTGAACATTTATATAAAAGCCACATCTTTAATATTTACAGATAATTTTGTCATTTTACATAAATTTGTACGTAATTTAAGAAAGTGGAAAACATACTGTACCAATTATAGAGTTATTGTAACTTGTCACAATACTTAAAAGAACCATTTTGTTGTTAATTGACAGATAATGTCTGTAGTTTTACAGTTTTGTCTACTTACATAAACATAAAATACAAAAACAAAAACAAACAAACAAACAACAAAAACAGAGAACTACCATACAAGATATTTTTCATAAATTTCTTTTTATGTAGTAGAATTTTTGTTAGAGACACAAAGTTCTGTGAATCTGACATAAGTTTTTTAATTTAATTTATTATTTCAAAATGTGCCACATTCTGTGTCAGGTTTACATACATCATAAAACCATGCAGGCTTAGCATTTACACACACGTTACAATAGCAAAATGTAATAACCATCATCATATGAACAAAATAGATCCAAAAGGTATCCAGTGTGTGCCGGGTGAGAGCTGTGCATGGAGAGAAGGTAACAAAGGAAAGAGATCAGTAATCAGAGGAGTTGATGGCAGTGGTTGGGAGTTAAAGTGTATCAGGTAACTCTTGGGTCACATCAGATAGATATAATGCAGGCAGACAGGGAGAAAGCAGGTAGATGTCTAAACATTCTTGTGGTGTCAGAACAAAATATCTTATTGTAATTGTGATGACGCACACTGCTAAATATTAACCGGGAACTTAACACCAGACTCAAAGTGTTTCACTGGCCTCTCTAGCTGACACTTTCACTGAAGTGTGGTCCAAAACCAAACCAGCACAGGTGTGAACCAGATGGGTGTAGTTTCCATTCCATTTTGATACAACATACAAAACGGCAAATACATCATGATCACTTGAATATCATCATGTGCTAACAACATCATCAACACTCCGGGCTAATTGACACATATTTCACACGATGACACTGCCAATACTTACAAGCTGTGAAAAGATTTAAAGCAATACTTTGACATTTTGGAAGACTGGAAACATCAACAGGTACAATTTGTTCATATTCAGGTTTAAACGTCCATTGTGTGGGATTTACAGAATCTTATATATATATAACTAGGTTTTTGTGACTGTATGATCACAATAATATTTTATATTTTAGAATGACCTTTTATATCTACAGATGCAGAAGGTCCTCTTTCATGGAGTCCGCCATATTGAAATACATTTATTTACAGGAGCCCAAAAGGGACAAAACAAACACTGGCTTTAGTGGATACAATCTGCAACTACACCACTAGATGCTATTAAATCCTACACACTACTCCTTCAAAACACAGATTTTCCTGCCTTTGTTAAACAGTTGTTCTCTGAGGACTTGGTAGAGACCAAAGCAGTGCTGAAGGAGAGGGTGGCTCTTTACACACTTTACAAAGTCAGATCATTCCACAGTGAATATTGATTTATTGTTTAGGTCTCCTGTAGCTGCTCGACATCAGGATGTCAGCTATGCACTGGGAGGCCAGGCGGCGTCAGAGTGCTCTGGACCGCAGGATGGCCAGAGACAAACAGCAGGTAAATTAAACATGTCGTGACAGCTCTTGACAAGGAGGCTGCTAAGTTGTGACTGATACTTAATTACAATTAGAGATAATTTGCCCGTGCTTAGATTTATTGTATTTTTAAATGTATATAAATGTCTATTTGTTGGAAATGTATGTTAAATTAATATTAATATTACTCTCCTGTAAGACTTTCCAATAATCTTATAATGCAGTGCCACCTCAGGCAAATATTTGCATCAATGAAGATATTTTGATGTATGAAAAAAATCTGACAGCCTGTCAGTGACATTAAGTCAAGATTTTCCACAGTGAACCTAAGAATCTAAAACCATTTCTTCCAAAACTAGACTGTGTTGACCGTGATCCAGCAGTCTGTCTGGTCTACTTTATTATTGAACAACAGCAGGGTTGACTGGAAACTGATCAGGGACATGTGACACCCCAGCATGGGGTCAAACTTGTTTCCTGTGTGAATCTGACGGCTTGTATCCTGTTGCTGATTTTCAGGATGCGTTCAGACATAAAATTGTTTTGGTTCAGTTTAATGGTTACCTGTTTTTATTTTTTAAGACCTGAGTTATTTAAGTAACTTTGACTTTAAATAAATAGATACCTGTTGAAAAAAAGGTGACTTATAGTCAGGTTAGTACATTTTTAATGAAATCAAAATGGATCCAAAATGTCAGATTGTTACAACAAGAAGGGAATAAATCTGAGATGTAAGAGAAATTAAAGGTATCCTATCCTAGTTTTTAACCACTAGTAGTGCTATAGAGCAATGTTTCATGCATGGGATGCGGGCGGCATGATACCATTCTTGATGCTGGTATCACAGTACTCCACTGATCGACAGTTGCTGGTAGTAAAACACAAAAAATGGATAGCAATAAACCAACAGAAGAAAGAGCAATAAACACTGATGTTATAATGTAGCCGTGTAGGATAAAAATATGTTGTATTATGTGAACTGATAATGTCAGGACACAGATTTCAGTGATGTTTTGTAATTAAGTAAAGTAGAGATGAATTAGTCTCTATTAGTTATTTATTTATTTGGCCATAAAGCTTGGCATATTCTTGTAACTTTGCTTGTTTATGCGTATTTGATGATTTCAGTTTCTGTTTTTATAGCTGCTGCAGACGGGTTCTGAGACTAACCACAGTACAACTGAATCAAACACAACACAAGAGCAAACAGGTATCAGTCTTAATATTTTCTTTGTGGATTTTATCCCTCTCCACTCATCCTACTGTTTTACAGTAGTTGATCCTGCTGTCTTTAAAAGAAGTATATCTGAAACATCACTTCACAAGGCTCCTGTAAGTTCAGGTTATTAGAGCCCCAAGTTTATGGGCTGTTCAATCTTCATCAGCTATCATCTGATGATTGAGCCTTTGGGACTGATATTTCTGTGACTTCCTCTCCTGTCTGAATGATGAAGAGCAAGTATCTGCATATAAATGTAGACAATAACTACAAAAAGGAAATAAAAAGCTTCCTAGATTACATTTCGACCAATGTGTTCCGACTCTTTTGGTCTCCATGTGAACTGTTGCAACCAAAGCCCGCTCAAACAAGATCGATAAAACACCACTCGGACTACATATGGAAACAAGAAAGTTTCTGTTGCCAAAATCTCAGTCTGGCATCTGCATTCATATGCAGATATCTGTTTACAGAGGTTAGGTTGACACAAATGCTGACTTCTATTAGCGAACATTTGACTTGCTGACAGGTTTACCATTAAAACTTTTAGGTACTGCTGCATGATTTGTTTTCAGCTTGTTTGTCTGTCTTCAAAAAATAAATGTATCTAGCTTTAAATAAATAATTTAAAAAAACATTGTAAACATGCCTTCATCTGCTACCACACGTCAACAGTGGGAATGATACTGTATTTGCTCATAACATACTGTATACCAACATAGAGGGAGACCATTCTGTCTCTGAGAAACAGCTGTTTACATTTAATCGTCCACTGAGTCATGTCCAAACATGACTACTGTACAGCTGTTCACACACAAGCACCCCATGCTGCTTCTACACACAGACACGGAACAATGGTGTCACCACTACATGAATATCTTTGTGATCTTCGAAAGTCTTTAACACTCGAGTGGTCAGACACAGAACACACACAGCACAACATTTACATACAACAGCTCAATGTAAACGATGTACACACACACACACACACACATAGACGAGCCACAGCTAGGGCCCAGCTACCAATGATTAATTCATGACTATGCTTAAATGTAGGGTAATTGACTATGGAGAAATCCAATGCCATGACTGGCTGGAATCGTGTTGCGCGACTCGATCCAAACAGTGAAATACTGGCACATTAAAAGATGCAACTGTTCTCAAAAAAGAGAAGGGCAACTTTATGGTTGCTGTCAGATGAAATAAGGAAGTACAGAGGAAGTAAGAAAGCACAGCTCAGCCTGAAAACAGGACATCAGGACAGATCTTCTTTGTCAAGTTTGAGAAAATGTCTCAATTGACTTTGCAAGAGTAATCACTGGTCACTGGTCTTCTTGGTTTCTAGAGACCTGAGCTCCATGTGACACCCAATGCGCATTTACATCTGTATTTACATGTTTCCTGTTCCAGAGAAGCTGTCCAGACACAGTTCCCATGTTGAAATGAGGCCCACACTCTCTTGCAAGTCCCACAGCTAATTAGTCCAATAGCATATTACTGAAGATTTTATTTGTGTTAGTTTAAACAACTATGTCAACCACTGTTCTTTTTTAGACCTTCACTATCAGAACCTCAGGAGAAGTTCATTGCATCAATTGTTGTGTTTACCTAACCTGTCAAATTTCAAACCCAGCATCGTTTTTCCAGGTCTTACCTCCTTATTTTAGTTTATTAATTAACTAACCCTGATCACACTCACACGCACAACACAATACAAACTACAGCAGGTCAGCCGTCACGGTCTACAGTGTTCATTAGAGGGAGGTCTGCTGAAGGATTCATGAAGGGCCACACAAGCTGCTCCACACATGCTGTGTGTCTCAGATGTCAGCAGCCACAGATTTACTGGTTTCCTGGAAATGATTGATGAGTGCAAAGTGAAACCATATAGCCACACATCATTTGATACTACACCTTAGGTGGCAGCATTAAGGTCCCATATGGTCTAGCGGTTAGGATTCCTGCTTTTCACCCAGGCGGCCTGGGTTCAACTCCCGGTATGGGAAGGTTACTTATGGGAATGTTTGTGTGCATTGTTGACATCATACAAAACATTACACAAATTGGTTAACCAACCAGAGCAGGACTCACAGACAAGTTATTCTTACATACGTTCCATGAAATCAAATATTGTAGTCCCTGCAAGCTGCCTGACAACCTCGTAACTCTTTATGAATTCAGAGCCAAGCTATACTTTATGAACCACATTATACACTGCCATCATCTAGTGTTATTATAGAACTATTATTGCAACATTAACCTAAGAAATATTTGCCAAACTTGCCTTATTTCCAGCTGAAGGTCAGTGTCCCCACTGCAAGGGTGACCTGAAGACTTCTGCCCACCACAGTGCCAAGATCCCGAACAGATACTCTGTAAGTATCAGTACTGTGTCATGTTAATACTTTTACCCTGCTCTCTGTGACTGATAAAGCGTCACCTGTCTTTGGGGAGAACAAGTTGCTTGTAAAGTTGCACATAGAGGAATAATGCCTGTTTATCTTACAGTCCTTACAGTACAAACAGCAGTGGTGAGGAAGTGTCACTGACGAGTGGAAGCACCGTTCTCCGATAACCTCACTGGATTACTGGACCGACGGCAACTCTGAATTTGGTTTTGTGTGAGATTGTCTCTAAGTTAACAGGATGAATGTGACTTTAAACTGTGTGCATCACTGCCGCCCGCAGACATGACAGTGCATTTTAAATACAAGACGGTTTTCAAAAATATAAACAAATAAAAAGGTTTTGAGTTCATATGTGTTTACTGCCTTTGCTGTGACAGCCATTGTTTTCAGAACAACAGTAAATCTACCAAGCGAAGGCAAGGAGAGTGCTAATCATCAAAGCAAACAAGAAGGCAGTGGTAACTCAGGTGGGAGAATCTGTCCATGGGGCAACTATTAGTGGTGCACTCCACAAATCAGGGCCTTTGTGGTATAGCGCAGAAAGCGGTTTGGAGGGGCATCATTTGGAGAGGACACAACGAACATGTAGAAGAAGCAACTCTGGTCAGATGAGACCAACTTCACTTTTTGGCCCTGGTGCAGAACGGTCAGCATCATGATGCACAGCATCCCCACAGTGAGAAAACAGCGGTGACAGCATCATGCTAATCAGCAGATACGAGAAAACTGGTCAGGTGTGAGGGCAAGGCTAGATGGATGGAGACAAATACAGAGCAATTCTTTGAGTCTGAAGTGAAGGTTTACCTTCCTGCAGAGTGATGACACTAGAGCCAGACACAGCAACACTGTAATGGTTTAAGAATGTTAAGGCTCAGACAAGCTCGGGACCTTAATCCAACTGAGAATCTGTAGCGAGAATTAAAAATTACTGTTCAAAGATGGTCTCTATTCAGTTTGCTTGAGCTATTATGTCAAGACAAATCCGCAAATATCATAGTCACTAAGATGTGTAAGGCTTGTAGAGAATTATGTTTTTTGCTCTTTTTTAAAGCACTGTACATGGTGTGGTAACCAAATGGCCTGATAAAATCTGTTTGGACTCTGCTCACATTCTTCTCTATCTCCCACACAACCTTAGAATAATGTGTTGGCTCAGCAGGACTTCAGACAGGCCAAGCTTGAACATTAAAGGGACTGCTTTTACTCGTGACGGTCAGTTTACTTGTCATGAAGAGCTTATTGAGAACAGAATTCCTGCAGCACGCAGAAGACATTTCCAGTTTCTAGTGAGAATGGGGACAGATGGTTGTGTTGACTGGCTCGGGTTTGGTCTCCACCAACTCCCGACAGCAGTCTGGGGCTTTAGGTGCTAAATGTTAACCAGTTAGTCACTAACTTTGTCAGTCTGCTGTTTGGTGCTGGGCAGGTAGTGTACAAATGTCAAATGGCAGCTGGAAACAATGCTGACAAAACTTTGTGGGTAGGACCAAAACAATGGGCTAAAAGACACTAAATAGCTGAGTGTGAGAGTTGGTGATAATTGCCTGTTGTTTGTACCAACACCTTTAACATCTGAGAAATCATTTACATCGTTTATGTAAAAATATAAGTGCTGCTTTAAAATTTGTGTTTTATCATTTTATTGACGAGTGTGGACAATCATGTTGATACCTTGAGGGTATACGGCATATATTGTGATTAGAAGTTACAAGGCACAAAATAAGATAAAATGAAAAGTTTCATAGAGTCCATCATTTCAGTTGTTTGGATTTTTACCATACAAAAAAAGGTTACTGTGCAAATTTTCACTTGGAGACTACTATAAGAACACATCTACTGTAGTTCAGCTCCGTTCAGCTCATTAAAAATTACAAAATATAGCTGATGCACTTACACTTACTGAATAGTGATTTGCAACACAAACAATCACAACATTTTCACAACTTTCAGCTGAAATCAGAACATATTCAGGTCCACAGGTGGAATTTCAGTCTCCTCACTGCTTTAAAGTTGGCTTTGGCCTCCAAACAACATCCACTCAGCCTCAAAAGTTTCTCTGGGCTTTCCTCCTCTGTGCAATTTTATCTGTAGAACTGTATAGATGTCATTTGGGGTGGTGAGAGTGGTGCATTTGAATCCATCCTTCCATTCCATTATTTGTTAAGATGTAGGACAGGGTTTAAAAAGTCTATTCTTCATCTAGACAATTCAGATTCATCAGATATGATAGGGTGAGATATTAAAAAAAACATTCCAGGCACAAATATTCCACTCTGAGTTTATCAGGGGGGTGGGGGTTGCATACTGTGTGGTACAGTGGTGTTTGCTCCACAGTCGATGTACTCGTACGACTCCAGTGAGAGCTGCTCATAGTGGACCAGGTAGTACACTGTCATAGTCATCCTGCAGTAACAAGACAAAACATAAGCGTTACAGGAGTGTACAGCCACGTTTACACTGCACAGTATGGATCTGCCTAACTTCTTTGTTTTTTCTTGAAATCTCACACACTTTCCACACTGCTCCTGAATGTTTCATGGAGTAACACTGTTAATCGTTGCAGTATAATCAAATAGAGCAAACACAGTGAAGTTTTATTCCCACATCCAATCTGAAGCATGTGCCTGAAGCACTGTGGAGAATTGTTTAATCTGTTCACTAAGAGTCATGTGATTTCTGGGTTCACAGCACATACTAGGCCAAAAGTCAACACAGATACTGTAGATGGTTATTCTGTCTTCTGGCATTAGTCGGAGCACGGTGAAACTATCTTTAGATTATCACTGAATAACTTTGGTTTAAAGATTCAAGCAGAGACGTCAACACGCAAGGAATATTCATACTTTGTTTTCAAATGTTTTGATATAATAGAAAAGCTTTTTTGGTCATTTCTTATGTCATTTATGGTTTAAAAGCTTGAAGGTCAATGAAGTTCCCCTACACTCAGAGATCCAGAAAGTGACCAGAATACTAGAAGAATAAGCTTTTTGTATGTTGGTATGATAATTCTTTATACAACTTTATTTAGAAATATGCATGATGAGCTCAATTGAGCTCAATTACATTTTAGTCGTGCAAACTCATAAACAAATGTGCAGTTACTCAAATTACAAACACAAAAAAATATTCCACAAATCAAAGACACATTCCTCACATGAAAAAATACTTACTGTAGGTGCAGATACAGAATGTGGACAGGATAGGAAGGTGTCTTACAGTAGTTACTGCAGAGAGACAGAGTGATAAGAAACAGCTCATGAGAGGAGGTCTAGTTTTTATACCATAATAAAAACAATACAATAACAATACGTGCTTTGAACTGAGTTTACACAAACATAATGTGTCCCAGAAACACAAAGTTAACTCTGTAACCAGGCTTGCTAGTATAACAGGTTGTGCCACTGTGCAGTGTGCATGTAATTCAAAACCAACAGCTCCATCTGATCTTGTACACAAAGCATTTTTATCACATTTTTGAAATAAGCTTTGCTTTTCCTGTAATATTTAGTTTCAGCCTGATTCGCCGTCATGTGTTTATGCACGTAGTGACAATGGTGGATCCGGTGCTGATCTGGTGCGGCATGACCGCCAGAGCTATGCGTGGCTGTTCTAGTCAATGTTTCAAAACTCGTCCAGTTTCTCTGCGATTTAAAAGTTTACTGACAGACACAGCTTTAGTTCTACTATCAGGACCATACAGCGAGTAACACTGGTCGCTCACCTCAGTCCAGAGTCTGTCAGCTTGACGGGGGTCACAAAGGAGTACTGGAAGGAAGAAAAGAGGCAGACGTAACTCATAACCATTCCTCACTTCAAAGGTTCTCACTGCTCACAGATTACATTCATTAATATGACAATGAGAGAATTTCTCAAGTATATACTTCTTATTATTTTATTTTATTTTTTTACTTATTTTACAAAATAAGTGTGCAAGTAGCTGACATCAGGTCATTTGCATGGCAGCCAAGGCTCTTTAATCATGATTAAATAGAATTGTTTGTAGAAAAAAAAAAAAGTATTGTAGAATAAGTATATTGGCCGACCAGTCAACAACAACAAGCTATTGCAACACATCCATTTTGCATGCATAACACAGTGCTGGCTATAGAGTTGCACGATACCCATGGTACCCCGCAGTGCCAAATTGTAATGGTTGCTACTAAGTTTCCGCTACATGGCGGCCGCCTCTACACTCCTCCCTGCTTGTTACTGCATGCTACTCCCTTGTAAACTACACAGCTGCTAAATGATTGGCTATTGGTATCGTGACATCTCTAGTTGGCTATGGTACTTTCTGTTCATGTGAGGCTGCCATGTCTCACCATTGTTGTAGACAGAGGTTGGATGGTGGTGACGTTCTTAATCAGCACTGTTCCCACCACCGTGTGATAATTCAGGGCCTGCACTGTCAGGTTGTAGGCCTGCACTGTCGCAAAGTTCTGGTTGGTGATGTTCAGGATGTTCTACAAGGAAACACACATAAAACAATCAAAATGATGTCAATCTATCCGTCCACACCTTTCACATTTCATTTTTCATAAACCAAAAAGTCTTCTCTCCCTCTCTACCCACCGTGATGTTGATCTGGACATCGTCGTCAACGAAGTAAACTAAGGTCGATTTGACGCCGACTGGAGAGAGGAGGACAGAGCGAGGAAACAGGAAGAACAACACCAGGAAGCTAAGCAGGAGGCACACACCAACAGACACAGCGACATACAGCTTCCTGAGAGAGGAGGAAACAGATCAGGTCATTAGCCACTCTTCTTCTGCATGTGACTGGAGAATAAGCACCAGCAGCCGTGGCATCAGCACAAACCAAAAACATTGTTTCCCTCTGATGATGTCAGATGTGATGGAAGCAGAAATGTCTAATATATGAATGAGTCTAATACGGGCTGAATGATTCTATATGGATATGAATTTTCTGCATCGGAAAGAAGTTGGCCTACACAGGTTTGCAAAAGCTCCGCTGTTAATTAGAAAGCAAGTTAGTGTGAGAGCTACCTGCAGCAGTCTGTTTGTCCTCATGTAAGAAAATAAAGGATATTTAATCCTGCCTGTGTGACGCCCATGTTATAACAGGATATTTACCATCGTGCCTAGGAATGTAAACAGTTAATCGATTAATCGGTTAATTGTTGAAAAGAATTTATTCGATTAAATTAATTTAATCGGGTTAACTGAATCTAGGGCCATTTTCCACAAGTTTTTTTTCAGTGAAAGGTCATAATGTGGCCAGTGGAGGGCGCCATTGCTTAATCTAGGCCACAGCGAACGTACCTGAACGTAATGCGGCGACAGACCCGGAGTGGAGTGTGGAGCATTTCAAACTAAGTAATGATGACAAAGACGCTCAGTGTAAACTCTGTGGTGCTACGTTTAAGTTCAGCAGCTCTACGAGTTCGCTAAGATAACACCTTCAAAACCTGCATGCAGCCGTGTTGACGCGCTAGCAGTTAGCATTAGCCACTAAGAATTAAATACATGCTAATTGCTAATATGCTAATGCTAATTGCTAGTGCGTCACCGCTATCTGCTCCTGTGTCTAAATAAACATGCTCAGCCCACTCGTCACTCTCAACATTTCTGCAGGACATTGTTTAATAGAGGCCCTCTCATTTTACTGTCCCCTTCCTCAGGGATGATTTAGTCCTACATGTTACTGTAAGTTTCCAGGTGATCTTACTGTGACCTTTCTCAGAACAAGGGAGATGATAAGTGCTGCTATTAATGTTTCAGTTTTTCATCTAAGTACTTTACCAGATAATTTTATGTAGGCTTCATATTGTGTAGGCTAAGCCCATATTGTGTAGCTTTAAAAAATATTTTATGTTGCTTAATGTTTCACATGCAGGTGAGCCAGTGCACAATATTTTTTTTTATGTATTTCAATTTTGTGTGCAGAATTTATTTTGGTTGAATGCCATATCTATACCATATCCCCACTGGTACAATAAAACATTGGTTGAGGAATATAACATGCAGTCAGTATATAAGCAATAATTTGCTTTATGTTAAAGACACCGTGAAAATTGTTCTCAGGAAAAAGCCGCTTATCAGTTAATCGTTAATCGATCGATAATGTCAATCAACTAACAATTAATGAATTAATCGATAATGTGCATCCCTAACCGTGCCGCTCGGTTATGAAGTACTGACACGTGCATGTGAATTACTTTGACATTCCTGGACTTCAAGTCCACGTTGTGCAGAAAGATGTTTCAGCATACTGCTGGTGTTTCTTACTTGAAATGATTTTCTAGACATTTATCAGCACTGAATTCAGTCCAGCCTCCAGCAGTGTAGGCGCATGAATTTGATGTTACAGTAATGCGCAATTGCCACAAAAAAAGGAACCGTGGAAAAAAGGAACTAAGTATTTTCTTACGTGTGTCTGGGTTTCAGCCTCTGGTCATTACAGGGGATGACAGCCACCAGCTCGCTCTGCTGCCCTGTGACACACATGGAACATGGATTCATATCAAATATGGAAACAACACCAAAACATAAGTAGGAGCATGTTTGATCACTGTATAAATGTGTGGCTGAATGTTGGCATGTGTAAAGTGCTTTCAGTGGTTAGTAGACTATAAAAGTTTTTTTATGATAGTTCAAGTGCCAGACAGAGGTACATTTTTAATAGCAGCTGACACGCTGGTTTTAATTTTGCCTCATGCATTCTTTAATGGTCTGAGTCTTCTTTGCCAAGATCCCTGGCTGTGTCCGAAATCACTCACTCATTCCCTACTCCCTACATAGGGAAATAAATGTAGTGGAGCTTAACAGAAGAAATGTTCGGACACTTTTGGACACTTCTCTTGGCGCCGGTAATTACGTCATCGCTGTCGCACAATTAAAACGTACCACATTAATGTCGTCTCACATAATACTTGTCCATTTACTACTGCATTTTTTATTAAATTACAGTCTTTTGATTACTGTCCTGTACGTTTTATTTTTGTATTTTGTTTTTCTATATTTCCATATTTTTATATTTTATTCTCTTGGCTCTTTAGTAACAGAAAGTTACAGTGTAATCTACTGGAATGTTTAATTATATGCTGTTCGTTTTACACTTTATTTAATGAATGTAGAAAGCCATTTAAATGGCCTTGTTTTGAAATGTGTAATAAAAAAAAACATCAAATAAACTGGCCTCGTGACTGTTGTACTGCTCCTCACACACCGTTATTCACTCCTGTAGCGCTATAGAAATGCCGTCCACTGTCAGTCTGGCTGTTTGTGTTTTATCAATAATTCAATTATTGATGATCAGGAGGAGAGCTAGAATAGTGAGAGAGAGAAAGGAGAAGATGCGCTGCTCTTCTAAGACTAGCAAGACGTCGTCAAATTGTGAGTGATAGCCTACTTTTTTGCGCCTTTTTAATTAGAGTAGATATCATTTTCTTTAATTAATTCAATAAACGGTCCTCCGTCAAACTACACCCCCTGCTGACTCCCGTCCATCTGCCATATTTATGTTCCTTTCCACGCCCAGAGAACTTCTGGCAATGCATGATGGGATATCTTGCTTCGGTTAGGGACCATCGGATGTTCACTACATTTCGCGGTGAATTGTGGGATACATTCAGTGCACTATATAGTGGACCCTAAACATTCGGACACCACTACAAAATGGCGTGGTCACTATATAGTGGTTAGGGAGTGATTTCGGACACAGCCCCAGTCTCCAAATGTTATATTCTTTAAGGCACTAAAACAATAAGACACAGGTTTTGAAGATGGCGGTAAAATAATCTATAGTTTAGGCAGAGTTTAACTGACGGTTTTCATTTTCAGACTATCTATTTACCATCAATAGTCGGATATTTTGAAAAGCTACTAAGCGTGGACATAGCCCATATTAGAAATAATCTGGTAAAAGCCAATGTGGTGTGACGAACAGATTTCACACATCAATGTGTCTACAAACTATTTCAATAATAGTTGGCTGATGCTCTAAGACATAATGTATGTGTGTGTGTGTGTGTGTGTGTGTGTGTGTGTTACCTCTGGGCATACGTCCAGTGCCTTTGCAGGAGGGACAGTCCACAGTCTCTCCTGAGCTGCGTCTCCTGCTGGAGCCCCCCTTTTTGTTGTCATCCTTTGAAATTATAGGCTGGTTGTCGTCCTGCCCACTGTGGCTGGAAACAGCCCCCATACCTGAGGAAACACAAACAGTCAGACACCTCTTCATCTTTTTAACTGACAACCTGGCTTTGTTTTAAGGTGAAATTGTGACCTTAATGTCCTCATGTTCTTGGAGTGTGGCAGCACTTACATATGGGTCTAACTAACTTCTGGTGATGCGGTGTGCAGTGCAGTCACTAAAACTAAAAGAGGAACTGTGTGCGTCTGCGTGTGGAGAAAGTGTGGTGTGAAAATAGAGAAGGAAAGCAGGAGGAGGACATTAAGTTCTACAGTTGTGTTTCATATAAATAGAATAGTGCAGAACACATGAAACACACCTGCAAGAACAAACAGTGACAGCTTTCAGCTTTAAAGAAACAATCCAATTACATTAGGGCTTAATGTTATGCATAATTTACAGTGTGGTAATGTTGACTGACAGGTAGGTGTCGTTACAAGTGGCTTGTTTGAGCAACCAGATGTCATTGGGCCTACCTCAAGTCCAGAGCCACCCCACTCTGAGCTTTAAAACAGCCTATCACGCACGGTGTATGCGTGACGCACGGGTTTCCCTGAGTCTTCAATAATAACTCTTTTGCAGTGTCTAAACATAATCTTTAAATCACTTAATTTTAAAAACTCTTTATAAATGGATGATTAATTTGCATAAATAACCTTCATATAAGGATGTCAGAAGGTTATTTACTTAAATAAATAAGCAAGGCAGTTTGGTCACGTCTACAGGAAACACACCAGATTAAAAAAACAAAAACAATCTGTACACTACCTGCACAGAGCAGAAATAGTAAGAGTTCAAGATGAAATGGTGAACAGCAGGAGCCAGTGGGGACCAAATACAAGCTAAAAAAAGAGTGATGTCAGACTAGTTTTTTAAAATAAATTGGTAAATTGCCATCCTGCAGGATGAGTGCTTAATGTTTCTGAGCTTCTACTGTAGCGGAAGAGAGATATCTGGGCCAAGCCTTCCCAGAAACATTAATGTACACAAAGACAGCTGATGAATTCAGAGATTGTCTTTCGAGGACTTTTCCAACCAAATGGACTACAAACACGTCATGCACTGTGGATAACGTAGGCCGAGCTGATGAAATCTAAAAATAAAAAAACCTTTTCTGCAATATCACGTTACATTTTTGACCTGAAGTGCAATACAGGAGCTGTCAGACAATAAAAATGTACATTGCTTATGACGAGGGGAGTGATAAAACATGGTTAATTATTGGACATGATGGAGAAGTGTTATGTAAGTGTTATGGCAAAAGACAACAGATGAATTTGTTAACACTACTCTTCACAGTTTTATAGCAGTACATACATTTATATCTATTTTGAATGATTAAAAAATAGATAATCTATTTCATAATTTAAAATAATTAGTCCAGTGACACACACACACACACACACACACACACACACACACACACACACACACACACACACACACACAGTCTTAACTACGCACTTTATTTTTTCCCGGACACTCCCTCCTCTAACACACTTCAGAGTGAGAGTTTAAGGACAAACTCAGGTAAATGTGAGCACCTGTAGCACAGGTGTGCTGCTGTCAACAGCAGCAACTTTCCTCTCAGACTGTCACGGAGTCTCCTCTGTAACATTAGCGCTCTTACAGTGCAGCAAACACATCGCAACAAGCTGTCCTAAACATGTCGTACTTTCATTTCCCCCACACTCCCGCCTGTTTCTCACTCGTTGTGTCTTATGTGCGTGTCTCTCACCTGGACAGACAGCTTTTACTTCAAGGTGTTGACAGCGTCTTCATCTCCGGTCCTGCTGAGGGTCAGCCATGTCTTCTTCTTGTTGTTGACTCCGCACCGTCACACGACCACGGGACCACACAAACACTTCCTGTTACAACTTTCAAAGTAAAACTTTCAATAATATTACTTTGTCTTCATATGTGGTATACAGGTTATGCACAATGAAGAACAAAAAGCAAGAAATGTCATCATTCAGTTGACTTTTTATTGATTGAAGAAGAAACAGAAGATGAAGTCTTCGGTGGTAATTTTTACTAGTTCCCTCTTAACTACTATTCAAAATGTGGATGTAATATTATTTTTCTGGATTTGATTTTAGCAACCACCACTAACACTCATGTTATGTAGGTATGCTGTGTCAGTTGTAACTATTCTAAATAATTTGTTTATATCTTTCTGAAAATGTTTTTACATCTGCAAAAAGATATGCATCTGATTGTATCACATTTGGTAAATCACTAATATAGACAACAATGAGTACATGGGCGAACACAGATCCCTGTAGAACTCCAGAGGTTTAAAAATGGCACCATGGCATACCTCTTGTTTCCTATTATGTAAAAAGTCCTGCATCCAGTCTGAAACTGTTGTTAGTGCAACAGGATTTTAATTTGGACACGAGTCATATACACTGTATATGCAATCAACTATCCAAAGCTGCTGCTCACTTATCAAGAACCGTATGAAGCAAAAGTGCAGTGGATCTCTAGTTAAACATAGACAACATGTATGTCCAGATTTCCAATTGTCTTACATACTACATATTGTATGTCAGACTAATGATGTTTCCTTTTTTGATAATTCTACTAATAATATATTATATACTAGATTATAATAATATATATAATCAGTCTGTTTTTAGCAAGTTACCTTTTTTCTGATTGGTTTAATGATAATCATGACATTTAAAAACTTTAGTATTGATATCATGTTAGTAATACACATACATACAGTATGATAACATCATGTATATAAATCATTTTTGTTTCTTTTGGTTATTACTCCAACGGGTGGCTGTGTTACAGTAGAGTGTAATTCATTTGCCAAATAAGAGACAAAACACAGTAAAAGTTCAAGATAAATTTGACGTATAGCATTATTTTTTATTTTTATTTTCTATAGATATCATAATACGGTTCTCATTATGAATACTTTTGGCGACGACACATACAGTACATGATTTGATTTCATATCTTTCCTCTCTCTAAAATGGCTAAGTATCACAGTCTGTGTTAACGGCACATTGCCTGATGCCATTCTACTTTTATTTTGAATAAACAATAAACAAAAAATCTTACTTCCGGTACTATATGGGTTATTTCTGGAAGCTTAGCTCAGCTGTTATTCAGCATTTTTGCTCTTTGTTTGTTTGTCCTCTGTCTGAACTGAACCCATGTTGGAAAGTGCCTTGTATGTATGACTAGATATGTTATCAGCAATAAACAGTTAATATCATTAGGCCCCTAAAAACTACCATCCTAATGTTACTATAACTGGAAAAAATGTAGAAAATGAAACAGAAATCCTTCATGAGTGTAGTGACTTTAATTGGAGACAGATTGATTTGTACATCATAACAATGTTCATAAAGTGCAACACAGAAAAAAAGCTTAAACAATCCAGCTTTTCTCTTCCTCCATAATTACTTCACCAGTACTCACACCCCCTTACATGTTAATTTAAAGCAAAATGACATACAGTACAGTACGTGAAACTCTTCACCTTCATCAAGTACACATTTCAGCCAGGGTCCATTTCATCACACGGGAGTCTGGATAGCGGGTATGAAACACTCTTTTCAAAGGGACTGTGGTGACATTCAGTTGAGTGAATGTGATTCAAGATGTACAAGAAACCCTGGAATACATGACACAAGGCTTAGGTGAACTATGGTGGGTAACAGCCCTAGGAACTGGAGACTGACACCTTAAAAAATATATGTCTCATTGTCAAAGTTCCCATTTCCTTTTTAAATACTTTTAACACCAAAACATGTTTAAATTATGATTATGTGGGGAAACATTTATCATTACAGCCCCCTTATCATCACGTTAACCTGTAAGTAAGACTGGCTGTGTGAACTCAACAGTGTATAAAACTGTACTCAAACTCATTCGGAGAACTTTGGTTTAGTAAAATGAGCGCTGCTGAGTGGAAGATGTCTAATTAAAATCACCACATATACACAAAGTCTACTTGGGGCAAGTTTGTCAGCAGTTTAAATATTTGTTTTTTTGGCCGAGCTGCAAAGATGGAAATCGCTCAGTTAAGATATAATCTGACGCCTAAACCTCAAAGGAGCAGCTCGACCTTATGGGAAATACACTGCCGACAATTAGACGGCATCAAACAAATACATTTCCCTGAATATCGAACAGTTCCTTTTAACTTCATTGCAGTTTTTATTCGACTTTGCAGCTTGGTCAAAAAAACAAAAACGCAGAATAAACACCTCTAAACTCTTTTTTTGGGACCACAGATTCATGTATTATGTATGCATGACATTAATAATAACCCTACAAGTGCTGTTTTATTAAATGATTTCTCCAACCCCAAAATCGTTCAAATCCTCTCATTGGCAAACTAAAACACAATCTTCAATCAATCGGGTAACATTTCTTTTTACAAAGGAAAACATTAACACACACACATACAGCAGAGCAAATGTAACCACCACACAATAAGCCTAAAAATACAACATCCACAGCTCTATTTTTTTTTCTTTTTTTTTTCTTTTTCTCCAAACAGCCTTCAAGCATTCGAAGCAAAAACAATTTTAACTCTTAACTTAAACAAATGAAGTCAACTGCCATTGCTTCCAACTAGCAGGTTCTGTATATATTCGCACATTTGTGTAGTGGAAAAAACAAACACATTTTCACATTGTTACACACTATTTTTTCCTCCCAGTTTAAGTTTGGAATGACCTTACTGTTACTGTACGTGCTCTTAAAGTGCTCCACCAAAGGAAGTACACGTCCTTCAGGAGTATCAGTCCCCACACCTGACCACTTCGAAGAAGCACACACCAGATGACGAGGAGTGACAAAAGGATGTGGAAACAACTGAGCTTTGCTGAAGGGATTTAACTCAGCTCAGTACTATTTGAAGTCATTAAACTTAACCCATCTAACTCGACTAAAAACAGTCACTTTAAGCAGCTGTTTGTCTCGGGCTGAGCTCTGTGTCACGCGTGACTTTCAAAGAACAAAAGAGAAACCGACTTATACCAAACTAGAGTTCTCAGTATGCTTCAAACTACATGTTAAGGTTGATGTCACACCTGTAGTTTGGTTCATTTGTTCCTGACTAAGGACAGAAAGCAGATTAGAAGGGTTAGGGTAAGAACTTTTTCTGGTCTGTTTCGTGTTCAACCAAGAGCTGTTAATGTGAAGTCAAATGGCAGGACAGGCGACTCATTTATTGGATTTGATGATGTCGTCTTGCATCATCAGCAACTGTCCCAACAACAACAACAACAACCAGGTAGAAATAGGATTCATAATTTCATAATACTGTCATTTACTCTTTCATGAGGAACTCCCAGATGTGCTCAACGTGCTGTTCTAAATCCCCAGACTCTCATGCTGAGGTGCATGCATTACAATTAGCCTGGAGCCAGACAGAGACCCTCATTTTCACTGCCTATAGAAAAAAGCAAACCTAACAGGTGAACACACTGTTTGTTAAAGTTTGTTCAAAACGAACCAAACAAGTCTTGTCTTATCTTACAAGATGACAGAACCGAAAAAGAGTCCAACAACTATGACTAAAGAGCAAAGTTAGTTTGAAGCATACTGACCCCTTTAGTCCAGTCCTTTAGACCAGAAGGTTTAGGGAACACAGATCCCTTATTGTAAGAGCCAGCTAACATGTTCAAGACAACAACAAGGTATAGTGAAGATGCTTAAAAGTAAGGCTGAACATGTGTTAAAGTTCAATATTCGGAAAATATGCTGAATGAATGGTCCCTGTGTCCTGTAAGCTTTTAAGTGCAAATAATATCTCCAAATCCAAAGTTTATAAGGGAATGTTTATCTTCTCTCAGTAGTTATATACTCATCTACAGCAGGTTATGCATACAGTACAGTGAGAGGTGTGTGGAAACCCTATATATACTCCAGTGATATGAGCATGAGCGAGTTATAAAACAACAACAATAATAAAATAAAATAACAAAATAACAATAATGCAGCCATAAACTAAAATACTTGAACCTAAATGAGCACAGATAATCACTCTGTACTAAGCTCCAAGGCTTGTGATATACTTGCTTTTTACCAACAGCGATGTGTGGATAAGTCGGGGAGCGAACAGCCAATCTTCTGATTGGTGGACGACCCGCCAAGCCACAGCTGCCTTCATGCAATTGAGTGGCCATACTATTTATACCACAGTAGCTACCATTTTATAGTAAGTAAATATCTGTGGTTATATTAGATCATTGTCTACAAGTAGGGAATGATGTCTATGTCACAGATAAAACAGGACTACTTCATGGCAATATATATATATATATATATATATATATATATATATATATATATATATATATATATATATATATATTCTCTTATCTAAAGAGGGAGCAGGTCCTCTTCAATGGAGTCCACCATTTTGTTTTCGACAGCAGCCCAGGAGAAACAAACTGACAAACTAAATTCTGGCACTACATAGGACTTTTTAGTGTAATGGCCACTGTAGTTTCTCCGTCATACTAAAAACCGAGTGGGAGAGGTGACAGGTTTTCAGTTTTTTTTTAAATTCTACACACTGGACCTTTAAGGTATTTTCTTACTGCTTAAGGTTCACATTCGTCACGTCATACAAAGATCTAGTATTGTCCTGCTCATTAATTCAATGATTCATTATTAAAGTGCGCCTTGACTTCAATCACCTTGATTCAGGCTGTTTGTTACCTGCACTCATGTAGAAGAACTCTAAGTCAAATTGAGTCCAACACTGGAAAATCCTCATTCAGAACTTTGGGTAACTGGTGACACTCTATAAATCGATCATTCGTTTCTATTCATAGACTTTCATTTTTGTTACTGTGGTTTGTTCAGAGACTTTCTGTTCATGAGCTACACCAGCAGAATGGAAGAACCATCATGCTCACACAAACACGCAGTTAAAAGCAAGTATATCAGCGCTCTGAGCCACGCCGTAACTTCCATGTGGATGTTCAACCTGTGACTGAAGAGCATGCGGACATGTTTTGATTAATCGTGACCGGTGATGTGGATCTCCTCACTTCTGTTCTCAGTGCAGATGTGGATACTTGACATTATCTCGCTGCTTTGTACTTCATCACTGTCTTAGGTGAAAGGGCAAAGCAGGGAAGGTGCTATGTGTAGCATTTCAGCGCTAACAAATCACAATGTTGGTACATTTGCTGTTACTGGATCAATGCCGTCTTTGCAGGCTGCAGTGAGGCTCATGGGATATGTGGTCTTCATTTTGGGCATGCTAAATGCTACACATAGCACCCTTGACACTATAGGAACATGTATCTTTCTTCATCTCTCCTTGCTGCCTTGCCACTATCAAAGCCGGAGCTGAAAGTAACACGACAGACAGACAGTGGGAAAGTGTTATCCCAGAGAGCTTGATGAAATGTCTCCTTGTGTGGTCATAGAGAAGATTGATCTCCATCCAATCAGAGCAGATGCTCCTCTTTTTTTCTCTTTAATTTATTGTGTTTCATCTCCTTCTCCCCCCCTCCCTCCTACACTCCTTCCTCTCTCGCTCGTCAGTAGCGTGTAGAGTACCAGTCATTGTCGGTCATCTGAACGAGCTCGTTGACCACATCCAGCAGGTTGTAGTTGTATTTGTTTAGCAGTCGCTGGTTAAGTGGCCGGTCCCCGAAGCCCATCTCCACCAGGACGGCCATCATGGTGTCCTGGGTGGATGCATCTACTGGAGGCTGCACAGGAACAAGAAATTATCAATCCAATAAAACTTGTACAGATTATAGACAACCAAAATGCCAAATGACCATTCACATAAGGCCTGCCCTGGACAGCAACTGTCCAATCATAGCAACCATAACTATGGCTTTGGATTTAGCTACATGTTGATAATTGACCACCAGCCAACACAAAACACCGATTGTATTGAATTCTACTGGAAATTCTACTGGCGGGCCAAAGCAATCTTTAAAGCATGCTAACTTTGGCGCTACTTTGGGCAGCCCTGCTGTATACAAAGAGCTTAGATGGTTGTGTCTCTCTAAATCAGAAATATATAAAGCAAAAGTTCAAAAATGGATGCAACTGTGTGAATTCTGCTTTACTGCAAGCTGCAAATGTTAGCATGACTGGCTGGCTGGCTCACTGCCAAGTGTAGCAACACATGCCGCACAGAAGCAGCTGAGGTACATCTGCAGAATCAAACACTCTTAACATTTTGATTAATAATCTCACAATAAAAGTGGGTTTGATTGATACTCCACGGGTACACCTAAAAAATACACAATTTAGGAACATATATAAAAACTGATATATCTTTTTATGCAGATGAATCCTTCGTATGTCTTTCTATTTACCAGAGTTAAGGCAAATGTTAGCAGCGCGGTTCTGTTTCACTGAATTTAAGGATGTTTACTCCAGCAGATAGTTTGCCACAATACCCCTAAAAAATATTGAAGCAACTCCTTTTCATAGGACAGATAAATAGATATTATTCATAATTTAAAGTTTAGATCTGAATTGATCGACACAGCATACTCTGGGACATCCCAAGTGTTACTTCCACAGGACCGTGAACTAAACAGATGTAAGACACAAGCTATGAAATTAGACTGAATATGAACTAATATAAACTGACCTGTGCGGGGCCTTGTCCTGTGAACAGAGCTTTGTAGGCAGAAGCAGCAACTGACAGAGCCCCTTTGACCAAGGCCACTGGTGATGCCAGGGTGCCTGAGAAGGCACAATATAGAGGTTAGGTTCATAATGGAAACAGGTCACTTGGATGGCAAAGTTCAACTTTGGTGAACTTTGACCCCATTTAACATCAGCGAGCCATACAGAAAATGCTGACTTTGAAGAGAATGCAGTGTGTGTGCGTGTGTGTGTGTGTGTGTGTGTGTGTGTGTGTGTGTGTGTGTGTGTGTGTGTGTGTGTGTGTGTGAGACCTGGGGTCCTCAGGGTTGTCCTCCTCTGTGTCTTCAGTAGCTTTAGTATCCGTCTGAGTCTGCTCAGGACCAGAGGCTGTGGAACAACAACATTATCTTCAACTCCAAAATGAAACCGTATTCACATCTAAATTTATATCGCTCAACGTCTATGAAATCTTCTGCAGTATCACATGACTTAGAAGAACCCGCGCAGAGCTGCCAGCGTGGCATGTTATATCATTTGCAGCAATATAGCAATGTGCTCACCATCTTCAGTTTGGTACAGTTCAGAGTCCTCTGCACCTTCCCTGGCAACAGCAGCGTCAACATCTGCTTCTCCACTGCTTTCTGGACTGTACAACATCGAGAGCAAGATGGTAAAGAAAGGAAATGATGAGTTTGCATTAACAGAGATCAGAAAAACATAAAACATACTTCGAAAACAGAGAACAAAAGAAATGAAGGCAGGTCTCTAATACTAGCCTGTTTCAAATAAAGGCCTGCAGTTGAGAATGTTCAGTACGTCCACACCACTGTGTCTGTGTCCCACCCTTCATACTGACCTGGGTGTGACAATGGCTTTAGGCGGTGCCACCACCTCGGGCGTCAGCGGCTCATCGTCCAGCGTCTGAGACGTGCAGAGCATGTCGTTGGCGCTGCTCGTGCCCGACACCCCCGTCCCTGGAGCCGCCACAGCTTCGTCTGCCTCACCCAGCTCACCGTCAGGGGTGGAGCCTCCCGAGTGGTCATGAGACAGGGGTTTCTGTGTCCGTTGGGCTCTTGGCTGGGATGTCGCCAGGCTGGGACAGAGCAGAGCTGCGATGGGAGAATGAAAGGGAGGAAATAAATCAAATATATTCTTGCCTGTTTGTTGTATGTGTAACTATTTCTTAATTTCCATGACAACACTAACTGAACAGCGACTGCTGCTGAAGTCACGTACCTGTACATGGATTCCCCCAGCGGCCGACTGGTATCAAAGCAGTCAGGGAGGATGATGATGTAATCCTCTGAGGAGGTGGAGGAGGAGCGACTCCTCGTCCCTTCTCTCTTCTCCTCTCCCTCGTTCTCCTTGACCTCCTCTGGGTTCTTCTCTCTCTCCATGTGGGACTCCTCACTTTCGCCTGTGATGGTGATCAAGAAAGGTGATTCACAGACAGATACAGATATGTATTTTCCACCACAATTCACCAGCAGGGCCACAACATTTTTAATTTCTTAAAACTTTTTGAACTCTATGGACAAGATTCTAGTTTTCATTTGTTGTCCTCCAACTGCTCATTTTCAATTTTCAGTGATCTACAGAGCTGACTCTGCCTGGACTAGGAGCTCAGAGTGTCGGTGTTTAACAATACATCTCTAAGGCAGCTTTGACTGTCACAAGCTCTCAGTGCATTAGCAGTTAGCTACAAGTCATTCAGTAAACTCTGTAAATCTGGGATGTCCAAAGTACGGCCCAGGGGCCAATCACAGCCGGAGATTTGGACTTATTTCTTGATAAATATAGTTTTGTCTAACTCCAGCACCTCTGTACAATGTCTATGACTTACATCCCAGGTTGGTCCATTAACACAGATTTTGGTTTGGGTTGGTTTTATTAATGAGTGGTGTTGGGAGGTGTATGGACAAAGTTGTTTCTATTCTGCTCTCCAGCTTTGTACTTGAACGCACTGACATGAGCTAGATATTAATCTTTCAGAAAGAAAATGTACACGTTTTTCAAAAAACTGCTCATTTAAAAGTCAAGAGCAATACCAGTTCAGGATCAGGAGGTCAGGAAACTCAAGTGTCTCGTTGTTGGCTTTATGTCCGACAGCTCCTTCAGTTCAGTGTTACTTTGTCATAAATGGGACTAAAACTTGATAAGAAGTAACTTGAAAATGGACCAACTCAGCTGAACTAGGCTTTATTGATTAAACAACCTCAGGTCAGCTTCACCCGGACAACTAAATGTTGTGCATATTCAGAAAAGATACCAGAGTCTCCAGCTTCATCTGTCTCAGTCAGAATCAATAGGACTGATTAGCTTTACAACACGTTGAGTTGGACAACAAGTCAAAGTTCTCTTCCATGTCGTCCCATTTTTATTGATTCTGGAGTCATTACTGCAAATGGACTAAATATTATCAGAGATGGAAAAGTCTCCTGCTCTTCAGTCTTTCAGTGATCTGTGTGAATGTTCTATGAGTCAGGGATGTCAATTATGTTTGTCTGCGTGAATCCAACCAGCAGCCTCATGCAACAAACCATGTCATTGTTTTGTGAGTCATGAGTAAGACTCAAGTCTTAGCTATGAAGCACCAACAAGTCAACAAGTCCCCTGGGATGAGAGGTGAAATCTACAACCTAGACAGTTGCCTCTTCTCTCTAAGAACTGTTGTTATGATCTAAGGTCAAACGCAGTCTCAACCGCTCAAGTCACCTGTGGCTGTGGATCTGGTCGGAGCATGGAGCGGGGTGGGTGCTGAGCTGGGGCCGGGTCCTGGGGTCAAGGCCACAGACAGGGGGGCAGGCAGGGAGGCTTTCAGCGGGGGAGGGAGGGAAGCTTTCAGCGTAGCCGGTGGGTTTCAGGGCATTTTTAGAGCTGCTGGGGCTGCTGTCGGGACTCTCCTCTGCTTTCAACGTTTTACTCTTCACACAAGAGGAGGAGGAGCCGCCTTGAGCGGCCAGACGCACCACTGAGAGCAAAACAGCAAGTCCACTGTTAGAGACTGCACGGTCACACTTTTCTCTTATAACCACAGGCAAACATGCAGACGGCATGCAAACATAGAGTTTGACTAGCCCAGTGAGCTGGATTTGATTTTACCTGGATATTTTAGTCATTCATAAAACTCATTATGGGAACAAGATGATAGGTAACGCATTAAGAGGTCAAAACAAACCGTGTTGATCCGTCAGAGTCATGTGCCTCAGCGCTTATCAACTCCTATTAATGAATGCTGACATGATTTTATGACTAATGCATTACAATAACGTCAACCTCTACGCTGCTAGAACCTTGCAACAAAATGAAGACATGGCAAACAGAGCATCATACTGTTATGATAACATCAGCATGCCTTTTTTTTTTTTTTTTTACCGCGGCTACACTGTGCTCAGACTTCGAGATGATACAATAGTTTTACCACACCCAAAACTGATCAAGAATCAGTAAGAGAATAAATAAAGACCAATAAATATTAAAGTCCCATCACTATTCAAAGAGGATTGTGCAGGATTTATTTCTCACTCAAATACTCAAACGCTGCACAGCAGTTCATAATACTCAGGATTTTAGGAACTCTGAAAAGTCATCACCTGGGCAAAGATCAGCAGACACACAGTGTTCCAAGATAATCTACCTGCTATGATTCTAGCAAACTGTCTGTCGCACTCACAAATACTCATTCTGTGTCTGTCTGAGGTCCAAACAAACGTCTCAATGCATTTCCCCGCATAGATCTATGTGGACATATAGGCTTTTGGCCAGGACAGCTTCAGACCTGTAACCCCTGCTGACTGACCTTTACCTGTTCCTGGCCGAGGCCCTCTCAGAGGGGCGTGGTCAGGGGCCTCCTCCAGGGTCATTGAGCGAATCACAGTCTCACAAACAAACTGAGTCCCACTGATGTCGTCCTCCCCTTCTTCCTGAGCTGGGACTCCTCCACCCTCTACTCCAGGTCCAGTACCATGAGGGACATCTGAGGAACCAGTAACAGGTAAACAGTCCAGAGACCTCATGTGTGCACTATAGGGGACGGGGTCACAATATTGATCTTATATCAAATATATGAAGGAAACTCAAATACCCATGATGCTGTTGATGACTTCAGTCTCTTCCTGGATAAGACCCAAAGAGGGGCTGCCCTTGTCTTGCAGGTGGCCGTCTTGAGGCAGAGGGGACATACACGGAGTCATGTCTACATGGAGAGAAGACATTTACTGAACTCAGGTCAGTTTATCATTGAGTCACTGACCAGGTGTGTTGTAAATATATCAGACGTGTGCATAGTTAATAGAAAACAGCAGCATCACTCTATTCCTGACCACCAGTCATCTTACCAGCAGGGGTGTTGTTTGGGACACTCTCCAATTCTTGGACGATGTTGATGTCCAACAGCTCAAAGGACAGGAGATCCTGAGAGATGAACAACAACAGACTGCATTATGGGAAAAGTTTAAACCATCCTATCGATTAAAAGCCAGGTTATCCTGTTTAAAACTGTGTGGGACACCATAATTCAAATTGATAAAACATAAGAAAGAGACTCAATGTGACTCAGATAAATTTATCACGCTAACTTACTGCTGATACCGTGTTCCATACATGATATCAAAGTTGAATGATATCCACAAATATCTGAGTTAAAAACAGCTAATGTCATTGTATAGACCATTTCTATAGTCGATGTCGGTGTAGCAGATCATGTTTTGATTGACAGCTCACTCATGAGTAATGTGCTGCTGCAGCAAAACATAAAAATATTAAAATTATAATTATTTATTAAATTAAAAATCAGTTTAAGTGTACGCTATACTTTGAGTATTTTCACCACTTTACATTGTCGTCACAGTCATTTTCCGACAGTGAGCGAAGCCGTTATCTACATTCTCTTCAAAGCAACCTGACCAGACTTACAGTTGAAACAGTGGGAAGACTAACCAATACGTTTTGATGAGTGTAATTGTTTTTATTGTTTCTGTCGTATTTGAATGGTGTGTTTGATGATGAGTGGCAACTAAGCTTAGTTTGCCAAAAGAGACAAACTTTAGGTGTACAGTTGGATTTTTCAGTTTATGAAGAAAGACAGGCGTAAGGACATTGCCTGTCTTGACAGTTCATGAGTTCATGTATTACACTACATGTAGCGAAGTCGGTTTCTTTCGGCTCCGGCTGGTTTTAAGGGCAGATTGTGTGAGAGCAGAGAAGTTTTTGTTTTGTGGGAGTCTGTTAAAAATTGTTTTGAATTGTGAATAATTCTTTGATTGCTGGGATGACATATCACCCAACCGTGAGCACTTTTCTTTTTTGGTACTTTAAGTGTATTTTGCTGTGAATATGTTATGTGTGTTACACTTTAGAAATTCATTTGCCCAAGCTTAAAAAGCATATTGCTGTACGATCATCCTCATCAGGTCACACGCAGAGGGTTTTATACATTTTACATTTTGGACATTTTTGGGAAAAACAGTCCTGGTGTCAGATCAGTTTAGGTATCGGCAGACAGTTAGATCAGTGCGTCCCTACAAATGTGAAAAAACATACTTAGCTGCAGTGCAGCCTGTATGCAGTGTGTGACGGACTGCAGACTCTTACCTGTGCAGTGAGCAGGTCAACTGAGGGGATGAAGTACTCTTCCTGGTCCACTGACATTAACGGTTGCTCCCTAGAAGCTGCACAGGCTTTTCCATCCTTTGCCACAGGGTTCTTACCCTGCAGAAGAGATCAGATCATTACATACAGTATGTACACACACACCTCTGCAGTATGTCTCCATGTGTGTGTCTAGTTCATTTATTCACCTGTCATTTTTAACACTCTCATTTCTATCACTTATGTTTTCACTCATTCGTTCTACCTGCGGTGTGACACAGGGTGACACTAGTATCCCATCAGCCATCATGGGCGCTGGGGCCAGAGGATCGACCACGATGCTGCACCAGACCCTGGGTCCAAACTGCTCTCCAGCGTGAGCCAGACGCCAGTGGGAGGTGTAGGAGCCCTCCACAGTGGGAGCACACAGCGCTACGCTCACTATGCCAACCTGGACGCACAAAGAGAACCATCAGGAAAGCAGTGATTTACTGTATGACACAGTGCAGATAATAATATGATTTAGTGCTACAAAGAAAAAACAAGAAGGTACTTTTGTAAAGATTACCGTCTCACCTGTCCTGGGTGGAGAAAGGGAACAGACACTTCTCTCCAACGGTCCCCGGAGCCCACCGCCAGGATTTCCCCACATGAACTTCAGCTGCAGGGAAAAAACAAGGCTAAGTATGATGCACACTTATCACACTTGGTTTGAAAAGAATCTGCTCGCCTTTTGTTTCCCTCATAGTTTCCCTCACCCCTTTTTTGTTTGTCTAATTTGTCTAATTTATTTTACCAAGTACATTTTGTTTTATGTTACTTCCCTTCTCCTGCACAAGCTGGGTCATAACATAAATGTGGTCTCATCCAGGATGGGATTAAGAAAGTGGCCACCCATCATCAGCTAGAATGAATCTGGAGCAGGGAACCACACACCTAGCTCTGCATACACAATACATGCTAAAGCTTCTTCTAACATGTTGTTTATTAACTCATATAAAAGAGTTTTAGTCTTTAGTCTTTTAGTCTTTTTAGTCAATTTGGTCAAATGTTTTCATAGGGCATTGGTGTATGTGTTCACTGAGACTGTCTACATGACTGCCTCCACAAAGTGAAGATAAACTGAAACTATTAAAAACTAAATGGGAAAACAACTATTTCCAGCAGTTGTTTTCAATGAAAAAGCATCAAACAGTACACAGACGTCTTGCGTTTTGGTCTTTTTACTACAGGCAACCTGACTGCCCTGACTGGGTAGAGATAGAGCTACAGTCGGATGATAATACATGTAAATTCTTGCATTTCTTGGATCCCCACTCCCACTTCCCTCACTCAGATTCATTAAATATCCAGTGGTTAAACATTCTTTAAAAATTTGGGCACAATTTAGGAAATATTTTGTATTTCTTGAGTCCTATTGCATTAAACCATCTTTTTAAACCATCCTGCCAGGATTCTGTTTTTTAGGAATGGCACAGGAAGGGTATATTATGCACTTTGAAGACCTCTTCATAGGCAACAGCTTGGCGTCTTTTGAGCAGCTAAGTGAAGTGTGAAGTCTTCCTAAGTCAAACTTTTTCAGATATCTTCAAGCAAGGCATTTTGTTCTTCAAATCAACAGATCTGACCGTTGTTTATAGAGTCCTCTCTGTAAATCCACTTTAAAAAACTCCCAAGAGGATAAACTCTTTTTTATTTATAACTGGAGTTTTTTTACCTTTGTATCAGCGCTCCAGCTGATTGTTCCAGTGTTCCTCATCTTCCAGTACTTGATAAATTTGGTCCCGGGACGCAGTCGGGTCCCATCAGGAAGGTTCTCGTCTAGAAATGCAGCAGTCATGGCTGGAACCACTAGGGGACAGGGTCGCTTCGGGCGCCTGGGTGAGACATAATATTGCATTAATTCATGTTTGATCAGTTGTTATTAAAGGAATCTATATATGGAACGTGCAACTGGTAAACATTGTTGTCAGTTGTACACTAAAGCCCTGTCAGATGAACTCAAGCACAAATGTATATTTTCTTACTCAGGACTGTTGTGCTGGGTGGCTCGAGGCTGAAGAAGAACAGGGGAGGAGCTTCCGTCTCTGTGGGAGGAGCTCCACTGTATGCCCCGCCTCTCCATCCTCAACTGTTTACGAATTTCTTTGACCTCTGCCTTCAATAGGCGCTTCTCTGCTTTCAGTCGCTGCTTCTCCGCCTTCCGGAAACTGCGGTCGCCTCGCCTGTAGAACCTGAAAGAAAGCAACCATGCAAAAAGCCAAAACAACAATCACCACATGGTGGTTGGTTGCGGTATAGATCTTATTCCCTGCCCCTTCCATGTAAGCAGATTGTCAAAACAGAAAATTTAAAGAAGTCACATAAATTGTTCCCAAAGATGGTCTCTGTTGTTTTAGGTAGTTCTCATCATGCTGAGGTTTGTTCAGTTTATTTATGATAAATCAGATGTATGGATAGGAAGATAGTCAACAAGGCAATTTATTCCTCACAATCAGTCACAATTACACAATTACAGTTAGCACTACTGGCTTACAGTCTGGTCGTAGTTCTGTAACCAGGTACATTTACTCATGTACTATACTTTAGTACAAGTTTACTGATACTTTTATATATACTTATATAATAACATTTTATACCTCTTTAGTTCTTATTGAATATGTCAATGAGGTGTCTTTATTAAAACTCAGGGTCTTGGTGTCAAAACACAGATAATTCAACATCTGCTGAAAAGTAAGTTTGGGCTTTTATTAAATATTTCAGAGCAATGCCTACAAACATAGACAATATTTCATATTAAACAAATTCTAAAATATGGGAGCAGTCTTAAAGTAACATACCTGCTGTGGTCTGGGGCAGGAGATCCGTGCTCTGGGATGGACAGAGGAGTTCTGGCTCTCACCAGGTTGTGACTGGGATCGTGAGAGAAACTGCAGGGCTCGCACAGAGTACATGCGGTGCACACACTGAGGACGGGAAACAAAACCGAAAGGAAAGAAAGATGGAGTGAGAGAGAGAGAGAAGGGGGTGATAGAAAGGGTAATTCCATGTAAAGGGAAATTACATCCTGATTAATGATGATCATGAATTTCTAAATCTACATCGGCCCTATACAAACTAAGACCTATTCTTTTCAGTTTCTTAAAGGAGAAGGTTGATATAAAGCTTATGTCCGGGCATTGTGAGGGGAAACGCCTCTGATTGTTTCTAGGTGTTGGCCAGTAATACTGCATGTGAGGAAAACCTCCTTCAGTGTCTCCAGATGGAGCTGTGTGAAGTCTGATAAATGTCCTCAAGTGATATCACTTCAGTGGAAAATTCTAGCACTTTTTCAAGCACATTCAAGGTACCAAAACCAAATATTCCTGGGCCCTTGAGCAATTTCAATATAAAGTTATTTACTGATGATGTGACACTTCTCTACCGTCTGAACAGTTAAATTAGAGTTAGAGTGGTTAAGTCTACAGAAGAGGAGAGGAGAGGTTGGACGTCTCACAGAAAAAGAACGTATACGATAATTTTTAAATGAAGACAGACATAATGTTGGATAGCTGTGGTGGGCTGTTATTTACACTAACATCAACTTTGACTGATACTAGATGTTACATATTAAAAGCCTGTGAGGTACTGTGGCCTTTGAGCTGCTGGAAGGCTTTTAATGTGAAACATTTTTGCAGTTTAAGTGACTTTTTAATGCGGAAACGGCAAAAAAAGTTGGTGTATGAATAAAAGCAATATAAAGCAAGCATCTACTGAAGAGACATCGCATCTGTGTGCACAATGAATGAGGAATAGTTCCTCAACAGTGAGGCCTGTGACGGTCACTGTGACTCCACTGATCACACAAACAAACATATCTGCCATTTCTGACAAAAACAACAAACAGTGAAAATATCAGAGGTTGTATTTTCCCCAATCGTGCGTACGTTTCTAATAATCAGGAGGCATGCAATATTGTGCATGTTACTGTCGACTGACAAGAAAAATATCCTAGAACTTTTGATCACATTTTGCTCTTTACAGAAATTATAATTGTATGACTTTATTGTTCATAGCGTGAACATACAACAGGTCTGGAGGAGCCTATGTTTTCAGTATAGCATTCATATCTTTTATTTAGATAAATCATCTTCTCTCATGATTTTTTAGAACGATGCCACATGTGGACCATGCAATATCATATTTCCTTCATGTCTGATAGACATTGTTTGAGCTTTGAAGTGGTGTTCTCTTCTTATACAATGGTTTAATAGCACCCGAACAGGAGAATTAGCAATACATCACAAACAAACTCTTAAAATTCATATATACACTATCTGTTACATATGGATGAAAGCCTGACAATTGACGGGAGCTGAACAGAGTAGAAATCTGTGTGACTATTACACATACCTGCACTGGTAGCCTCCTCCGGTGGTCTGCCCCCTGCAGGAGGAGCAGGGAGGAGTGGAAGAGGTTGGAGCTCCAGGCAGAGTGGAGGAGGAGACCTCAGGTACCTGCTGGGCCTCAGCACCTCCTACTGCTTCCCCTCTACCTCCCCCTCCTCCTCCTGCTCCTCCTCCTCCTCCTCCTCCGCCTCCTCCCCCCAGGGGCTTGTGGATGCAGCACTGTCCAGAGAACTCCCGGCAGATCTTCTCCACCGCCTCGCGAACCACCTGGTCCTTAAACTGGAAGGATAAAAAGGAAGTAATCTCAGTCAGTCCATCAAAACAGCAAAACACCTCCGTGTGACCTCCACCAGGCTGTCCTTACCTTCTCCATGTAGGAGGTGAACCAGGCGGGAGGAGTCTTGTCTTCTTCTTTGGTTCCCTTTATTTCTTTCATGATGACCTGCTTTACGGAGAGAGAGAAGTCAAACCGGCAGATTAACATCTTCATCATCGTTATTGTTGTAAATAACAGAAATAATAATCACGTGACTCTCTGTGGCTCTGACAAAAACCAATAAGAAAAAGAATAATGCTCATTCTTGAACATTTTTATTCATCACTGATCCTACAATCCTACAATCTCCAGTTGTAAAAATGTGTGGCCGTTACACACTGACACAGTGAAAAGGTTTTATCATCATCATTATCCTCCTCCTCATCATCATCGTTTTGCTTTGATTTCCATGCGGCTTCATATCCCACCAGGATTCAGCCTTTCACCCGCCAGACTTTGTCAACTTGTTCAGATTTGGTCAGATTTCCTCGGTTTATTTACCATGAGTAAATGTGCTGTGTAGTTAAATTGTTACCATTTTGTGTGTTTGAACAATGTGAAGTCTGCACAGGGTGTTTTATTTTGAAAAACAACCAGCTCTTCCTCTGCTCTGTGCTGCACTTGATTGATGAAAAATAGAACAGCCACGTATTCTCTGTGGATCAGAATTGCTTCTCGTTTGATATTACAATTTCTACTTTTCTAACACTACACCATGGAGAAAAACTAACCAATCGTCTCTCCGGAAAGGTTTCGAAGTTTACATTAATGTGAAATAAAGATCAGAACAATGTTAGTGGTGTACTGCCTAGTCTCATATCCCCGACAGTGATTAAGGATGAATTTATACGTGGTATTTTATCTACTTTTTTTACTCCCTTCGATCACTTGTGGTTTTATTCATTAAACTATTTGTCTACTGAAAGTGTCATAATGATATGACATTATTTTCGCATATATAACCTAGATAAATCAGTTACATCACTTACCAATCAAGGGCGTGATTAAACACTACTAATTCAAGGGGGTGAATTAATTTTTGAACCTTGTAACAACGACAGTACTCGTGTACAGTGGTGAAATGCATAATTTTCAAAGCATGTTAAAATCTCATCAGCAGCAGCAGAAATACTGTGGCAGAAAAATGGGCAAAGATATGAGAGGCTGTGTGTGTGTCGTGGTCTTACCATGCCCTGTTCTGGGACCGCAGCCTGGACTTTGCGGCTGACCACCTGGGCCAGAGCCGGGCAGTGCTGTGGGGGTCTGAAGCCCCTCTTGGGCTCTGTTCCACTGGCTTTGGTGGTGGCTACCCTCGCCGGCTGGCCCCGAGTCTCGTACACGTTCATGTGCAGTCTGTTCCCCTGCCTCGCTGCACTCTGGGGAAAACGAGTAAACGGGTTAGTCTCACTTGCTCTTTATTTCTGCATCAATTTCTCAAACAAGCTGCGGCTTTCTTCTGATAACAACAACAATACTAGAGTTTTCCTCTGTGACAACTGCCAACAGAGCAAACTAAGAGAATCTGTCCTATTAAAACCAATCCAGGAGAATCCAAGTAAACTTTTTTTAAGGTGCACAGAGGGTTAAGTTTGGGTCTTAGTAAAGAGGTAGTTGAGTCTGAGCAAAGGCAACACGTTTTTATCTGTCCAGTCGCCTGTGCTGCAACCAAACAGCCTCAACCCAACCTGAAACTCTGTTGGGACCTGTCAGGTTTGAGTCAGGTAGCAGAACTCTTCTTTGATACGTCTGCTTCCACAGTGATTCACCTCTCTGAATAATGCAGATTAAGTCTCACACGTGGCATTAAAACATTACGACAGTCATATTTTAAAGAGGCAATGTGAGCAAGCAGAGCTCAAATCTGCTGTACTGCAGGGTGCGAAATAAACTTGGCCAGTGAATGTTCAAATCAATCAGCCACTCAAAAGATGACCACTGGTTCTGTGCTCTGGTGTACAACATTTCTTTACTTCTGCTTCAATTCAACTCACCTTCAATGCCTCCTCATACTCCACTGGAATGAAAGCAGAAACATTCATTATTAAAAATAACATAAATATGTGACACACTCCAAATCTGAGAGATTCTTCTGGTTTTAGCAAACTGTCTTATGTCTTATGAACCGGCCATGTTTGCTTACCTTGGCTGTTGATGGACACCTGGAAGAGGAAGAAAGAGGACGACCTTTAATGTTTGTTCATGGCCATATTCAGCTTGTGAAAACAGTGGAGCCGGAGGAGCTTTGTCTGGTCTGAGAATAGAAACCTGATGACGTCGTTGTGATGTCATCGAGGTTTTCTTAGCCTGGGCGTGTAGACTACAAAATATTTAAGAGACGTGAGGGTGTGGACCTTGAAAGACATTTACCAGGCAGGGAGGGTTTACAGAGAGACGCCTCTGAGTTGCATTAGGGTATTAAATTATTATAAGAAACTAGAAACACACAAGATGCATGAATACTCACTGTCACTACAGCCAACAGCTTGCACCTATTGGGTAGAGTGGATATTCTAACTCAACATATCTTTAACTAGATTTTGACAGCCTACATGTCTAGAATTAAAATTGCCCCACATCTCTCAATATAAGGAGCAGAATCACGTGACTTACTCCAGCCAATCAGCAAATGCCAGGCTATGGCCTTTAATGGATCCCACTCTAACCCCAACCCTAATATTTTTTACACCCTGTCATGTTCGTGATCTGTTGAAATAAGTGTCATAAGTTCTGTAAGATATATGTTTGATTGTTCATTTGGAAATACATTTACCCTAGGTGGGCAAGTGACTGTATATGGTAACTTTTTTGACATTGATTTGCAGCCTAAAATTGACACTTTATATCCACCAATAACACTCCAGGGTTGAAATTTAAAATTAGTATTTCAATGAGTGCCCTATAAAGGGTTAATTCCAGACAGTCAAATGTAACTAATAAATGTTAAAGCGACTTGCCATACTAGTGACAGATACTAGTGATGGCTTGAGTTGGGGCCCCTCATACAGATCAGATCAAACAGGTTGGCTGTTTACAGACAACAATTAGCCTAATGATACCTAGTAATTCAATATCAGTATATAATATGCTCACTATGTTAGGTCATGGATCCAGAAGGGGCGGGGGCTAAAGAAGTATGACAGCTGACCAATCAAGCATAACTTATTAAGACATCGGAAACACTCAGGTTCAGGCAAGGTCGCAACATAGCTATTAGACTCACTAGAAATGAATACATCCAAACACACGTCAAATGTCCCTCTGATATGTCTCTGCCTCTGCTGCACCAATTCTTTTTTTTTTTTCAGTTCCGGCCATTATGGCACGAACAGAGCTAATTTTAGTGACGTTACATGTTATGTTTGATAAATGAATGCCTTCTGCCACCTGAGTACAACAAAGAAATGAACTCTGCAGACCTTTAGTCTGCCATGGGCTCATTTCATACGTCCAGTCTGGATTATTCAGATGAATAGCAAGAATCACATACTCTGTGACGGCTGAAAGTCTTAGATTATGATAAGTGTTAATGTAACAAGAAATGGTGACATTGATTTGAGATGATATAAAACATAAAAAACACAGACAGACAGTCTCTCACCTCCTCGTTCTCCTCATCGAAATACGTCAGCTGGAGACTGCACAGGCCAAACGAGCGCTTCACCTACACACACACGCACACACACACGCACACGCACACACACACACACGCACACACAGATCAGATAAGGACAGAATGATGCGTCAGCTGATGAGAGACATAAACCCAGTGATCTCAATGTCAGCCCGAAAAGTAATTTCAATTAGGATGAACTGAGATGTGTGTGTGTATGTGGCAGGGGTTGCTAAGGGCGTCAGTGAGCACTGTTTGTCTCCGTCTGTGTGTGTGTGAGAAAAGGTGACCTCTGAGAAGACTCTGTGGCTCGTGTTCGTCCTTGCTCAGCCAGCAGGACGCTGTGCTCAGGGAGCAGCTCACAGCTTCACACTCCTGCTGCATCTTTACTGGCTGACAGCTGGAAGCTTTATCCGGCTCCCCGTTTCTCTTAATTATGCTTCGACACGAACTAATAAGTGCTGCGCGTTATCGTTCGGCGATCTATGCCCGGATGAGAAGCAGATAACGGTAAACGAGTACACCAAAGCCGCTTTCATCTCTCTCGCTGGTAAAACAACAACTCAAAGTGAAGTCTGTGACTCAGCAGCACTCAACACAAATGAACTCGCCCAGGCTGCTGTGGCTGAGAGAGATGGGCCATAAATCCAAAAGGTGCACGGCTCAGTGCCCATATTTCACCTTCTGTCTTGACACTGATTAAAAAACAGCTCTCCTGCTCTTTTGCCCTGACAGTTTCTAGATCAGTGCTACAGTGCTCCACTGCAGAGGCTCGACAAACAGAACGTAACATGATATCAACAGCATGGGTGTCCACCTGCTTTGGATACGAGTCCTGGGAAAATAAATCTGGGCGACATCCAATGCAAATTGCGGGTACCTTTGTGATTGGTCAAGCAGATGTCAAAAGAAACATGTCTGAGCTGCTGAGCAGCAACCTCTGTGGCTGTGAAGTGCCAAAAACTGCAGTTTCTCAAAGGTCCACTTGAGGCTGGCTGCAGAACGAGTCAGCTTTCATATGTCCACATGTTAAAATGTCCAACTTCACAGCAGAAATAAACATGTTTACAGCCTGGTACAAAAAACAGTTTGGTAGCTAATTTCCCCGTTCATTACAATTGTACTGATGGTGAATTTATATACAACTCACCTGTTCAAATTATATCAAGACATTAAAGTTATGCAAAACTAACAGCTTGGCTCCTTTTATTGACAGGTGGCTTGTCGGGCTTCATTCGGCCCACCTCGTGTCCGCCGATGATGATTTTTAGATTATTTGGGAGGTGGCCACCGCCAGTACTGCCAACATGGCAGTGGCCAGATCTGGTGCTTCGGAACCCCGTGGGTGACGTCACACATCCATTCTTTATACGGTCACTGGTCCAGACTGCCAAGACTGCGACTGCAAGAGCCACCACGTTCTGAGTCATGGAACGACGTCCATGTTTTTTATACAGTCTATGTTCACACAATGATCTCCTGTTGCTAGTTTAGGCTGAGCTGCTGTGAAGAAACACACAGTTATTCCGGTCTGTTATCTCTCTTGCTTAAGTATAACATGAGACATCCATAAACTATGTCACTTCAGTCAGTTTACTAAGGGGTCCCTCGAGGGAACCAGTGTCAACAGGTGAACCAGACCTGGTGAAACACAAACTGAAACCTATGACAAAACGTTACAAAACCGTACAAATGGTAAAAGGTAAAAACTTGTGGTTTATTTATGTGTGCACACTTACTGCTATTGGTTGGTTTCCATTCCATTTTTTTTCTCTAGACCCCCCCTCAGGTGTACCAATCAGCACTGAGAGAATCAGACAACAGCTGGGTGACAGCTCAACAACAGTCCATCTGCCTGAACTGTGACTCTGTGGTGACTCATCAGCCGCATGGTTGTGAACAGCAGCCACAGATTCAGATAGAGTCTGTTGTCCACAGACAACAAGCACTCCTCTGACTGCATTATCATGGTTAGGGATGTACATATATATATATAACTTCTCTGTATAGTAGGCAACATGTGGCAACCAAGCAGGGACGGGAATCAGGAACCAGACCTTGTAGGTTCTTGCACATTGTTTAAAGACGTCGAAGTCATGACTACAAGAAGGAGTCATAGTGAAGTAGAAGAAACGGTCCAAAGCATGGCTTCATTTTACAAAGACAGATGACAACGGTGCCAATAAATGTGTGTCACATTATCATTTCAAGTATGAAACACCAGCAATCTGCTGAAACATCCACACAGAGCTTTAACGCAACCGAGGGTAACAAAAATGTTAGAATAGGGTTAAAACCATGGAGATAATAAAATAGTAAATAGTCATAGGGATCACTGCAAAAAATGTTTATATTTTTTACATATATACATGTTGTATAAGAATATTGGCCAATATATCCATAATACACTCAAAGGTCCAGTATCTGTCTCTAATAAGCAGTAGCAGTAGTTCTCGTTATGGATCAAATTGAATCCATTCCCAACCATACAGCAAAACTTTACAAAGTGAGCTCAGTTCAAATATCACATGTATTCAAGAGGTGCAACACTGGTCATAAAACATGCATACAGAACACCCTATAAAAAAAATCATGCTTTCGTTGAAATATCCGAGAAATATAAGATTATCCAAACAATTATTGACATGATTTCACATGTCTTATATTGACATATAGATTTGTTCTGTTTTAGTCATTTTTGGGGACAAATTTTCAGAATGAAAACTGACAGATAGCCATGTATGACAATTTTGGGGGCGTTGGTTACTGATGATCAATTGAAGCCTTTTGGCAGAGTTTCAGGAGCAGGACCACACCTCAACCGTGCCACTCCCAACATTCCTTGTATTCCCGCAGCCATGCCCATCCCATTTCTTTCACTGATTTCGCCTCTCCACAGAGTTCTGAGGGGGGTCCATTGTGCCCGGGTGCTACAGTGGATTCCCCACCGAAGCTTCCCCACAATGCAACAGGCCGAAGAAGTTCACACTTCACTCACAATCACAATCTTACCCTGCTGATCCTGTGGTCCATGCTAGTGAAGTCTTGCAAACACCCTCATGAACAGGTAGTATTCATCAAGATGAAACAAGCTTGTGCAATTAAGACAGTTTATAAGATATTAATGACGGCTGTGTTCCATTCAGATGAGTCAGTTCTGCTGTTGTGCATGCCGCCTCACTGACATGACTTACATTGCAGTGATGGCATCACTTCCACCTGTGTTTTTCCTGTCATGGCAAGTCTGAGAAAGACCTGTTGAGCTTCAATGAGCTGCTGTCATATGGGGACATATTTAGGAGGGCTGACTGGCAATCTGTGAGGAAAATACACACAATAATAATAATATATTTAAGTACTATTCACTATTCACTTGACAGTAGCCTTTCGTGTTATTTGCTGCAGTTTCTTCCACAAACCATAGTTTACCAAAGTATCTCCGCAATCTTTGAAGCCTCTTCTAATAATCAAATAAAAAAATAGTCTGCCTATTGCAACGGCCACTTAGTGTTGTGGTGTGTACACAGGTATGTACAAGTTACAGGCACATCTGGGCAGGGGGATTTATTGTTTACACTCAGCTGTCTTCACATAACACACAAGCTTCATGGAGGGGTGTTAAATACACATGCATTAACACAGTCGTACACTTGGGCATTAATGCATTAAAGAACTGTTAATAACATAACTGTTAGCAATTATTGCATCAGTGCTGGTAACCTAAGTAGAATTTTTAAAGGAGGACCAGCACATGTAGTGGAGTATTGTTTTGGTATGCTATTACAGGAGAGAACAGGGTCGGTTGTCATATTCATTAGATCTCGCTCCCTTAAGGTCGCTGTTTAAAAACAAGGTCACCTACAGAGTCATTTCAGGAGTTTCACTTGACATTTAGGTGTCCAAACTGGTAATACTGAATACTGAACAAGGCAAATAAGAGCGAATGAATACAAGCTTATACTTAGAATAGGAAATGATGAGGTCATCGTTTCTTAACTTTCCAGCAATTTATTTGTCAAACTACTCATCTAGCAATTTTGTGTGAGGACGCTGCTAACTCTGCGCCACCATCTGCCCAGCTGTAATGCTGCATGTCCTGCAGACAGAGCTCAGAGTATTCTCATAATTAATGATACTACTATTAAAACGTATGAAGAGAGAGAAATGGGACTTCAACTGAGCAGGCAACCTCCGTGGTTCACCAAAAATCACAGCTCCCTGAGCGGCTGCTTGAGACAGGCTGCAGAAGTGAGTCAGCCTCCATAAGTCCCCATGTTGAAATGTCCAACCTCACAGCAGAAATAAACATGTTTACAGCCTGGTTCAAAAAAGGTTTTGGTCTCTATAGCTAATTTCCCTGTTCATGACAACTGTACTGAGGGAGATTTAACTCACCTGTTCAAATTATATTAAGGCTTAAAGTTATCAGGGTTCCCACACCGTTTTCATGAACAAATTCAAGCACTTTTCAAGCACCTTCAAGCACCAGTTTTTCCATTTTTCCAGCACCTTTAAATAGGTAGCCTACTAGTTATGTTTGCCATGATGGTCATGGGAAGCGCAGCGGTGCCACTGTATGGCATAATAATATGGGTCTAATTAGCATTATTTCATATGGTGGTAGATTGACTGTTTTGATTTTTAACTCATTGTGAATTGGCTTGTATTCTCAGCTTGTGAGCGGCGTATTGTGTCACTACCATAGCGCAATAAGAGTGACCAACAGGTGTCGATAGTAGTCTACTGTTAGTCAAAAGAGGCAGTACAGCCAACGTGGCAGCCAGTACTGCTTATCTCCAGCTTCAAACTGGCGCTTCAGAAACCTATGGGTGACGTCACTCATGCTCTGTCAATTCTTTAAACTGTCAACATGTGGTAGTTAGCGCAGTTGCAAGCAAAAAATCCCAGTTGGGATGATTGTCACATTCTCTTCTGGGGTTGGTTGTCTTCGTATTGTTGTTTATATTGTCATATATTTACGTCCTCTTAAATGTCCAGTGTGAAAAATTTAGGGAACTCTAGAAACAGACTAAAACTTTGATATCTACAGCCATGTTTCTACAGTAGCCCAGCAGAGACAAGATAAACAGTAGCTCTAGCTGGGTCATTTGTGTTTTTCATCTACATCACTTCTCCCTCACACCAGGAAGAAGAGGTCGAAACCAGGAGGTTGCAATCAGCCACTACACTACTAGATACTACTAAATCCTACACGCTGGTCCTTCAATGCAAAAGATGTGTTAGGAATTAAACATTTTAAAAGGTCTTGTGAATGGATTACAGAATATGGCAGAAATAGTAATATAGTAATTGTAATATTCATAACTATTTTTTAATTTGGGTAGAATTACCCAAAAATAAGCGTTGTTGTGTCTTTGTTTCCTTTAAATTAGCTCTTTACATCTACAGAGGAAGCTGGTCCCCTTCTGTGGAGTCCACCATGTTGAATTGGGATGTTTCTACAGTAGCCCAGAGTGGACAAACCAGTTGTAGTTTATCCTATCAAAGCTTGGATAGGGAGCAGTGTTCAGTTGTTTTGCTGTGTGTCTTTAATGCTAGATCCCACTAAATCCTACACACTGGACCTTTAAGTTCATTTTCTGGATAACCTCCAATTCTTTATAGCAACCCCACAGCGAGGATGGATGTCACGAGGGCACGTAGACGTATTTGACAGGAGAGTTAGCTCACTCCATTCCTGTGTGACACTCCAGGCTTTGATTACACGTTGAAAGGGGATCTATTCAGGATACAGTTTCTGAGGGATTCAAGTGGAAATAAAGAGGGGGGGCAACCAGCCCCGTCCTCCCCTCCCTTTCCCTCAGGTGTAGACACCACAGCTACCTGCAGACCATTTCAAATGGAGGCCGTGTGTTTCAAACTGCTCAGACCAGTTATGCTGAGCTGGTAAACAGTGTTTCCATGACGACAAAGCACTATAATAATCGTGTAAGGACTGCAGTGTATCCTCCCTCTGTTATCTCTGCGCTGTCAGTCACATCTTCACAGCTTTAAACGTCTCAGTTACATCATGGGAATGCTAAAGTGTGTCAATACCGTCTCTCGACCAGCGTGCCTGAAGCTGGCAGGCTATTCCCTGAAGGGTTAATGCAACACTCCGATTGTTGGCACATCAATGTCATCAATCACAATCACGAGCGCGAGAGCGGTATCGAGGCGGCAGCACCTGCGGGCTGACCGTGCGCTGTGGACGGTGTTGTCTGAGAACGGGCCCGGTGCTCCCCACCACCACCTCCTCTCTATCTATCTCTCTTACCATGGCCTCCATCGACTCCCAGCTCTTGGTCTCGGATCCCGACAGGAGGAAATTTTTGGAATTTCCCCTGAAATTCACCTTCAGGTTGATGTAGAAGTCCATGGCGTCGTCCGTCCGCGCTCCTAGCGCATATTACACACGACGGACACGGAGCGTTTTCCCCGAGCAGCTGTGGCTATTCGGGTTAATCTCGTCAATTCGCTCCACTGTGACTTATCAGACGGAGGATGAGGCGTATTTTGTGTTTACATCAGCGTACAGGACACGCCCACCCTGCACCATGTGTCCGGAAACTATGAGCTCTGCTTCCGCTTGTGCGGAAAAACAGAAGTGCTGCAGGGTGCGGCGCGGAGACTGGCCGCTAGAGGGCGCCAGAGCGCCACACTGTCCTGTTATAGCAGGGGGCGGGGGCCAGAAAAGTTATAGATTTTTTCAAACAGAGACATATTCTTAAGACATATCAGGATGTAATAAGCTGTTTTGTAAATGAATGGCTCATGAATTTTTAATATTTTCAGAATAAACTGAAAGTAAAGATTTGGAGTGATTATGTTATGCTTCTACTTGAATACACTTTGAATTGTTGGGGTGTTGGGGTTTATATGGAAAGTACAAAGATATGCAGGTTGATATGTGATTCTAAATTGCACGTTGGTGTGAATGTAAGCTTGAATGGTTATGTGTCAGACTTGTGATGAACTTGTCCAGGGTGTACCCAGCTTCTCAATGCAACCCTGATAAGGATAAGAAGTTATAGAAAATAGATGAATGAATAAATTGAGATAGCTTGAGATCAAACTGGGATGTATGTGGCCCATGAATGAGAATGAGCATGACACTTCAGTTCTGGATTAAAAAATATTGCATAAAACAAGTGTTCAAAAAACAGCGGGCAACAAATTAAAGGACAAAACAGCATAACGTGTCTTAGAAGAGCTTCAGCATAGCAATATCGCATGGGATGGAGTGCCGTTATACTGAATATCGGCACAGCTATGATTCAGTCGTAAGCCATAATAGAGCCACATATCTAGCATGGATAAAAAGGTGCCAGTAGGACTGACTGCAGGGTGTAATGCTGGATAATAACTCAGGCTGTATTTATTTCCATCATAAAGGTTTATTTCTGTCAGTTAAATTGTTTAATAAAATTCTAAATAATACAACTTCAGCTGAGAAACACACAGAACTTCTCTATAACATTAAATATTTATTACTGGATAAAAACGTCATTTATGTCATTTATCATTTATAGTGCATTGTGTGGGTGTGATCTGACTGCATTGACAGTAGACCTGGCATCATAAACAAGCCCAAAACATCACCTGATTCTGATTGCGTTAATTTTTTTAACGTGTTAATTTGTTAAAATTAATCGACAAATTTAACGGTTTAATTTGGACAGCACCAATTCTTACATGAAAAACCTCGCTCTGGTGTTCCAGCTCAACCTGAATGTGTTGGATGTCATTGAGGTCTGCCAAACACAAAAAAGATGTAAAAGTATGCGTCCATATACTTTTGGCCATATATCAAACCCACAACTTGAGTAGTATATAACATGATGCACAGACATTCACCCACCCAACAGTACATGTAATGTTAGGGCACCTGCATCAAAGCAGCGTCTCCCCTGTGTATGTCAGTGCTGCAGTGACACAGTAGGGAACGACAGCCACAGTAGCCAGAGGCACCGTGGCACTTTTACAGAACGACAGCAGATAGAACAGAGCTCCGCTGTGGACGGGCGGCCTGAAAGCAAAGTCAAATAACTGCAGCAGTACCAGTGTTGCACTTAAACAGATCAACCTGTAGATCCCCTCAGACCCCCTGGCAAACACCACTCTGTTGGTATGCACATGCAGAGGATAGTGGAGCCCCAGGCCCAGGCCCAACAGAGTCCCGGTGTTTCTGAACAAACTGGCTAAGGGGCTTGTGTCCACACTGACCCACTCTGCTCTGCGGCACCAGCACCTCGCTTTCTCCACACTCCAGAGGACATCGACGCCTATCAGCTGGAGGCACAGGTACAGGAGGAGAGCCAGGGAGAGGAGGAGCAGGGAGGTGAGCAGGTAAGAACGCAGGCCAGCCTCATAGAACTGTTGGGTCCGGCTTAGAGATTCTGCCACCAGGATACCTGAGAGGAAATTTATTTATTTATTTGTTTTGTTATGGTGTCATAGTTCACTATCTAATTACATGCAGATCCTTATTATTCCACTTGTTTTGATGATGCTGAACTCAGTTACTAAGGCCATTTCTAAAATATTGAAATGTTTACATCAAAATTATGATTCAGCATGCTCGCACATCAAGGCCCTCCTGAATTAAAAAAAAAAGGAGAGCATTCAAGACAGGGGACAGGGATAAGCTCAAATGAATTCAGGGAGTTTAGAATTAAGATCAATGAGGGAGGATCAAGGAGCTCTGGAAGACTCAGGGATGATCTCCCATGTTTGGGAAAAATGCAGAAAAGTTCACTTCACTGGGTCAACCAAACAGACCAGACAGGGGAAGGTAGCTCTACATGGGTTGATGAGCTAAACCTGTTTTTCAACACATGATTGTGGACTTCTGCAGGTCTACCATGACTCTTGTATCCACCCAGGTGGAGGATGATGAGTTGGTTTGCTGCTATAAGTAGTACATCCGAATGCCTATCTATCTGTAATACGATGGTGTAACAGGAAACGTTTCTGATTAAAATGGAATCATTTTGTTGTTTGTCATTGTAGGACTAAAAGCTTTTTGGTCATCAATTGGCTGACATACAATTGCTCAGAATTTTGACTTACTAATTTTGAATTTAGATCGATTGATGCACATATGATGAACATATATCAATATTTTGGATTCAATATTTTGATCCCTGATGAGGATAAGTGGTTACAGATAATGGATAGATGGATGGATGGATGGATGGATGGATGGATGGATGGATGGATGGATGGATGGATGGATGGATGGATGGATGGATGGATGGATGGATGGATGGACTTAGAAGTCAGTACTTCGGTTTATGACCAAATACCTGCAGGTTAGTTTCTTACTTCTTCTTCTGCAGAACAAATCTGAATGTTTAAATGATTTGCTGGTGAAATACAGAGCAGTGGGTTGATCGAGAGTTAACATTATTAACACTTGTGCTTTGTCCATACCTATGGCAACTCCTGTGATGACCTGATGTGGAAAATGAGCGGCAACAAAAACCCTGGAAAGGCACACACACACCTGCACACACCAGAACAGCGTCCACAGTGAGACACGCATGCACCTGGAGGGCAGATATACATGTTATTGCTCTGCACTACATGCAGTGCACAGAGGTGTTAGACAGTGAGTAAAGGTGAGGTTGATCTTACCATCTTCTGATCTGATGTCTATCTTTCTTCATCACTGTGGAGAGGAGTGATGACATCATGGTGTAGTAAACTGCTGCCGTTCCCATGGCATGACCTGATGGACTTCCTGTCAGGGGAGGAAATAGGGTTTTTAAGAGATGGATTAAAGTTGATACACACATTACTCCAGACATATGGTCCTACCTGGGCCGGTTTCACAGGTCAAGGGGAACTGTTCTATCATTGGTTGAGAGGAGTTGCCATAGTAATCTGTCTCTTGAACCCACCAATAGGGACGTTCCCCAAACAGAAGCCTTAAAAAATGGCGTAATGGATACAGTTTGTGTGCAGTGCAAAAGGCATCATCATAATTGTCATCATCCCAGTTCCAATACTCACCATTTCAGCATCAGGTTGACCCAGTCTCCCACCACTGCTACCCACACCAGTTTGATGGCTTCAGCCTGCTGTACATGGAACCATATGGGGAAAAAAAGGAAGAAAGTGTTGCGTAGGTCCGTTGCCATGGAGACTGACAGGAAGTAGCCCTGGCTGTGGCTGAAGTGCGTCTGCAGGTAGTGTGTACTACTCACACCGGAGCTGTGGAGCAAGTCCATTACCACTGCAAGAGAAAGCAAAATATAAATGTGTGTCCTCAAGTTATGTGTTGTTGTCAATCTCACATGTGACTCGCTGCAGGTTACAACAGGTTCAGTTATAGCAGAACATGCAGAGGTTTGAGCGGCAAGCTAACTCAGACTCTGCTGAAAATGCTGTTTTCAAAGAAGCACTGGCTTATGTCACATAACAGTTGTATGTAAGTTACTTTATCTTTCACATGTTTTTCACATGCAGTTTGTGAAATGGCCACTTAAAATAAAAATACCCTTATTTATATAGCAACTTTAAAACAGCATTTACAAACTACTTTGACAGACAAGCATGGACAAAATACTCAGGCAAAATAAGAAGAACCAACAACATTTCGAAGACAAAAAAAAGCAATTAAAAAAATAAAAGTTAAGAAATGCATAAATTACCTAAACAACCACATAATAAAAATAAAATAAAACACACTGAAATTGAATGATTTAATTCAAGTTAAAAGTTAAAAAAAGGGTTAAAAAGACAAACATCACATAAAAGTCTATAAGTCTATAAGCAAGTCTATAAAAATGAGTTTTAAGTTTTAAGAAGTGACTTAAAAGAATTCACTGTTATACTAGTTATACTGTTGTATAGACTGCAGGGTTCAAAGCGTGTGAAAAAAGTAGCGGCTTATAGTCCTAAAATTGCGGAAAATATAAAATAAAATTGGACCTAAAATTGAACCTTGCGGTACACCACAGGTAAATGTGAGCTGACAAGAAAGAATAATTACCTGTGGTGATCGAGAAGGTTCTTTTTAAAAGATAAGAGTAAAACCAACCAAGTGCAGAGTCCTTGATGCCCACCCAGGTTTTAAGACGGTTAATTAAAATTAAGTGATCTATGGTGTCAAAAGCTGCACTGGGGTCTATAAGAATTAAAATTGCACTTGATGTTGGCTACAGAACAGTTCACAGACACTCTGACTGACAGGTGGTGCCATTACAGACAGCTTATTTGAGCACCCAGGCTTCATTCAGCCCACCTCATACATGGTAAGTTGCAGTATTTTGTTGTTTCACTTTCTGTCTACACATCTGCTGCATTGATCACTTTAACCTGCATTTTAGCAAATATGTGAGCAGTTTTAATATTGTTGCTAAACCTACAGTATCTGATTTACTTTTGGCCATTTGGGATGGCTGAAACTATGTGGAGTCAACATTTCATCTGTTAACTTGCTTTCTGTGGTGAACTTGCTTATTTTCACATTCAGCAACATTAGCATTCATGTGGTGTCATGTTTATGCCCACCGGGTGAGTTTAAATCTAATATTCACTCTCTTTCAGCAAAATTAAGTTAAACCTCTGTTCAACCAGGTGTCTGGGTTGGTTTACATCAATGCTCAGTTAAACAGGTTTGCAGCAGGTTTAAGTTAAACCTCAGTTAAACCAGGCGTGAACAAGTTTAAGTTAAACTTCAGATACAATGTCCTCTTGTAGCATTTAGACGATTTCTACAGGACACAGTAGCTTTTGGTTTAGACCAAACTGCAGTTGGAATTTAATTACAAAGACAGATTTAAGATAGCCTAAAGCTAATGACAGAACAACAGTACCATGAAAGGGCAATAAAATAGTATAATGTCAGTATAACTAAACATATATAACTAGACAGACTAATACTTACAGAATTTTGTAAGAATATCCCAGTTAGTACATCTTCTTCTTGCAAATTCAGTTTGGATGTGAGCTGCACAAACAAGTCGGTCCTCTAGTGCAGCTATAAACAGCAGCCTTATCAGTGCATCCAGTGATATTTATGTGTGTGTGTGTGTGTAAGAGTGTGTGTGAGAGAGAATGACTGTGTCCGTAATTTAAGTTGCTGAGATGTCCTGAGTTAGCTCAGGTCATTGAGTGTTTAAATAAAAAAGTATTTACAAGAAAAATTGGGTCAGTGGAGGTTTTCTTTGTGACAGATGGATGTATCGTGTGTGGCTGTGTTCTGCTTGTTTCTTTTATATTCAGACAGATCATCTGGTCCTCAGGCTCGGACTTTGGACTAAACAACAGGAGGAGGGGGAGGAGGAGGAGGAGGAGGAGGAGGAGGAGGAGGAGGAGGAGGTTAGGTTAGGTTAGGTTAGGTTAGGTTAGGTTAGGTTAGGTTAGGTTAGGTTAGGTTAGGTGAGGTGAGGCTTTTGTATCTCTCTGTCCTGCAACAAAGAGAGAGGAGCTGTCTACCACTGTTACTTCTTTGGTCCATCAAGATGTTATGTAGTTGATGATCCGTGTTGTTCAGGATGGCATCCACCACCCTCATTGTGTCTCTCTCCACAACTTCCTCCAGAGAGTCCATCCTTACTCCGATCACAGAGCCGGCGTTCTTAACAAGTTTATGCAGCCTCCTTGCCTGCTTTCTTCCCAAACTTCCTCCCCAGCAGACTGCAGCATAAAATAAAACACTTGCCACAATAGACTGTTAAAACATCTGCAGCATCTTACAACAGATGTTTAGAGATCTGAGCTTCCTTAGGATAAAGAGGCGGCTTTGCCCCTTTTTGTAGAGTGCATCTGTGTTAAGGGACCATTCCAGCTTGTTATCAAGGTGTACACCTAGATATTTATAGGTATGGATGGTTCAGTATGAGGCAGTTTTTGTAACTCCAGTCACTGAAGGATTTTATTAAATCCCTATATTTGGATTCTTGTCCATTTGCAAGCTACAATAGCAGCAGGACTCAGAGTTACATTTAAAGTCTGCTGTATACAATGTGAACAGAAATGGAGCCAGAACAGTCCCTTGTTGAGCCCCTGTGCTGCTCATTAATGTCCCAGAAAAACAGTTCCTCAACCTGACAAACTGTGGCCTTTCTGTCAGGTAATCTGTGATCCAGGAGACAAAGGAAGAATCCACTCCCATATTATATGGATAATCTGATTTTACCAGGGAGGTCAAAATTACCTTTTTCCCTTTATTGCTTTCCTTTTCCTGTCCACGACAAGCACATCCTATATGTAACAAATAATTGATATTAATATAATTCTGAAATGAATGCAAGCAAAAGGAAGGTATCAGAAAACATGAACGTGAGGGAGGTTAACGTGGAGGCTAGTCCCTGAAAAACACTGTAATTTTCATGTTGAGCAGCACTGTTCCACTTTACTGCCACAAGTTTCCACTGTGACACAGGATCAGGCCATGTCGTGATTCACCACATGGGCTGAGGAGGAACACACGTATGCATACATGTCCACGTGCAAACACATTTGCCGGTCTGCAAACACATGCATGGATACACACAGGAGGAGCACCCTCTGCACATCCATTCTCCACTCCAGCACTCTTCATCCTGCCTGACCTCTCAGCATTCCATTTAAAGATCATCCCCATGTCTCTCTTTTCTTTACAACCCTCTCTACTACTGTATCTTCATGCCGCCATTTGTAATGCACCAAACTTCCCCTTCAAGAAACCTTGAAGCACATAAGTCAAATCCAGACTCAGTGGCTGAACTGATGCGGATCAGTGCTTTATTTAGTGAATGTACTGAAGCTTACAGATTGTCTGGTGAACTAATGATGAAAATAATAATGATAATATCCTATGAATAATTCAGAACCTCTTAAATCATTTCCATTTATTTATGTTCTCTCTTTGTGGTTTCCTCCAACCTCCATGGCTGTGAAGTGAAGCCGATGCAGAAGTGTCAAAAAACTGCAGTTCCTTGAACGGACACTTGAGGCTGTCTAGAGTCAATTTCCACAAGTCACCATGTTCAAATGTCCAACTTCAGAGCAGAAATAAACATGTTTACAGCCTGGTACAAAAAACAGTTTTGGTCTCTATAGCTAATTTCAACATTAATGATAACTGTACTGATCTAATCTGGAAATAAACGTTGAAATAAATACTGATTTACATTATGTACAAAACATATATACAAGTGTATGTCTGTCATCTGTCATATTAACCCCCAAATTCAATCAGGCCTGTGCCGCCTTCCGTGTGCCACAGCGGTACGCAGTCGTTTTATCCAATGTTCACCAAAACAGCATGGCGGCGTGACAGAAACTTGCCCGGTGGAGTTTCAGTCACTGTAGCAGCTGTCACTGTTAAAAAAGGTAAAAAATGTCTTTTGGCTGCTATAGAAATCTATAAGTACATTACACAGAAGTAAACAGTCATAACATATCAGGAACAGGGGCTGACATTGGTCTCATCTCTGTTTTATTTAGTCTTTTAGTCTTCAGATCAACAGGATCTCTAACAGGATACCACAGGATCGACATGCGCTGTTGAGGACAGATGATAAAGACGATTAGATAAACAGAATACTGTATATTGGTAGAGTGAATACTAAGCAGGATGTGTTGGTGCTTTTACTTCTCTGAGGGTGCCCTTTGTGAGCCAGATCTTGCCAACAGCCCATATGGGTATTGGTACCACAGAGGAAAAGGCTATGGCTCGGCCCAGACTGTAGGCCCAGTCTGGGAACGCCTTGTCCTCGCTGGATGTCAGGGGCTTTTGGTCCACAAAGGAGCAGATGAAGCAAATCTTGAATGAAACGCAGAGGAATAAAGTAACTTCTGTAGCTTAATATTGTATCAGCATCATTGGCCTTCTGGTTCCAGGTCAGAAATTTCCCATAGGAACCAAGTCTAGGTTCATATTTATCAGATGTGTCAGAAACTCAACAGTGTGTAACTCACCACGCAGGTCAGAGGTGTGAAGTAACACCAGCACAGATTGAAAAAAAAAGATGGTCTCTGTCCTGTCATGTCTTTCACTGCATCACACATCCGACCGGAACCTGCATGATAATCACAGTTTGTTAGCAATAATTTAAAGAATATATGACGGACTGGCCTGTAATCACTAAGTCTAAGCTTAAATATATAAAACATACATCAATAAATTATAATGTTATTTGAAGGAGCAGTCAGTAAGGTTTAGTGGCACCTGGTGCTGGAGTTGCTGATTGCAATCCCCTCCCCTGACTCTCTTGGCCAAAGAGGAAAATCTGCAGTGACTACAAAACCCACATGGTTCTTTTTAGATGCAGCATTTAGTATATTGATGGTTATACACTAATGAAAAAGTTTTACATTCATAAATGTTATACTACATATTCTTACACATTAGACCTTTAAATCATTTTGTTAGATGACAAAAATCACGTGAAAATCCATCCTGCCGGGCTGCAATCCATACCCTTGCGTCCAAAAGCAGTGGTTGTGAACCAGTAAGTGGTTTAACACACTACGAGAGAGATGTGACGACAGTGGTGGCGACTAAAGATGTTAGCAAGGTTGCTAACAGAACGTTGCTGAAGGCTTTTTCTTAAAGGAAAAGATGTTCTTGCTCCTCTTTCTGGCGACTTTGGTAAGAGTTCGACTACATTATGTATTTCTGATTGGTTCAAGTCTGTGATAGACAGATTTTGAACGTGCCTGTCCAAACAGTTTCCAACAAACAACTAACAACAGGTTGTCACACCGCGGTGAGGTTAAGCTGGGTTTTTGTTATGTCTTGTCATTTCCTGTTTTATTTTGAAAGATAACTCTCCTCTCGTTTCAGGTCACTTGCCCTTCCTCATGTGTCACCGGTCTGATTGTCTTCCCCGCCCTGATTGTTTTCACCTGTTCCCCATTACCTGGTGTATATATTGTGTGCGTCTCCCTTTGTCCCGTGCCGAAGTGTTTTTTCTCATGTAGCGTCACCAAAGCCTTAATTCCTTAGCCCACAGCCATAGCTTTTGCTCAAGTGATCTTTTGTTTCTTCCTTGCAAGAGTGATTTTTTGTTGTATCATCTTAGTCTAGCCCTTTTGGTTTCCTAGTGTTTAGCCTAGTGTTTTGTCAGCCTCGTAGGAGCGTCCTTAGTTAGTGTTTTCATAGTGATTTTGATTTTGTTAATCTTTGATAAACTTAGTTCAGAGTTTTTTCCTCCTCGGAGTGATTTTTTGTTTTGAGGTGTCTACACATAGATAGTCACATACTAAGGCTGATATTATTATGTACAAGACATATGGGTTACATCAAGAAACTTGGGTTGTCATTTAGTAGACTTTGAAGTAACTTAGAGAGGAAGCTAGTCAGGGCCACCTGTGGTGGGGTCTCCTGTTCTTTTCTTTTAGAAGAAGAAGATTAGATCATTAGGTCAAAAGAGCCATTTGGTGAAGCAGCCTGGGAAGGAAGCCTCCCCCGCTTTCCCGGCCCTTTTTATGGCTAAGTGTTATCTTTCTTCTGGGTTAGGAGAAGGGATCAGGTAAATAGAGAAAAGAACCATTTGTGGGGGTATCCTGGGAAAGGAGTTTTTTCTCTCTTTCCCTGGCCTTTTTTATGACACAAGTGTTATAAACGTTGTTGACTTGAAAGGCATGTTCAGGAAGCTCATCATGTATATAAGGGTTTGCTCTGTTTAGTTCGGGAGGGTTTTTTCATTTTTCGGCCAGAAGCCCTCCAAGTACTTCGTACTTGCTTCGACACTGTGCTTGTTGTAATAAACTTGTTATACGACTAAGACGATGTCGGCGGATTTTCTCTTTAAACATCTTCATCTGCATCACCACCGGAGGAGCACAAGGAACAAGAAGAATACACCACAGAAATGGCGCTGCGAGCAGGGTTCGTGTTGCGACCGAGGCGCGGCTGGACGAGGCTCTGCTTTCCTCCTCTCATCCCAGGTGAGCGTACTCCGTTCTGCTGTTCGGGGGGTGGCTGTTTGCCGGTTGCTGTAGTCTGGCTGTGTTGAGTCGCACCGAGACGGTCCGGTGTGGGTAATGTGTGTCATGCTGTGTTGATGTTTGCGGAGAAGTTCCGTTTAAATTTGTTTACTCTTCATCATTTTACTGCGTTGCTGGCAACGGGGTAGGGGGGAGTGATGGTAGAGTAAAATTATGGTTCACATTAGAACAGTAAGGTTGCGCAATAGGAGAGGATGTCTTACAATTAGTATTGCTAGGGAATTTGGAAATTCCACAGTGTGACTGAGCGTACAGGATTGTAGGCGAGGTGAAGACATCTTACAATCCGTAACGCCAGAGAGTTGGGAAACTCTACAGTTTGACTGGGCGTGACGGATTGGGTAGTTAGAGGTAAAAGGCTAAAGGCCTTATAACAAGTAACGTTAGCTAGAAGTTTGGAACTCAGCAGATGGTCTGCGGCAGCGTGAACGTTAATGAGTAGAAAATAGGAATAAGGTTTAAGATAGCCGCGAATTCGGTAAAGCCCTCTGGGAGGCGGTTTTAGACGGGCCCTAAAACCCGGACAGTTCACTAGGTGATGTTCAGGTCGGTTATAAAAGTATAACTGGGAGTGTAGGTGAAAATATTTGTAGATAGATGACCGCTCTGTCGTGGGCTGACGAGACACGACTGAAGTCGTTTTGTCAGATATTCTGCACTTCATGAGGTAGCAGAAATTTAGATTAAAGGGACGCGGCTGAGCATGCTCAATTAGGACGTATGAATGAGTTGTCTTTAGGATAGATTGTCGATCGTGATTTGTCTTTCTGTTTGTTATATTATGTGTTAAAGTTAAGTGTATTGATAAGCTGGAGAGGGACCCCTCCTCCCTCTCTCGGTCTCTGTCTCTGTGTCTCTCTGTGTCTTTGTCTCTGTTGAAAGAGACGTCAGCACTGCAGGCTGAAATTTGTGTTTGTGTTTGGAGTTTGACCATTTCTGTTTTGGAAATGTGATTATTATTCCAGTGTTTATCTAATGAGCCTCTTTTAAGGACTTAAAAAAGGACGTTTCTATATGCTAATGATGAGAGTAACGTATAACTTTTTAGAAATAACCATGATCGAGAAGAGTGAAAAGTGTTGAGTGAGTGCTAAGGTTGAAGGCTTTACGGGTGTGGGGTGCATTGTAAGTCTGGTGTTGAAAAGAATGATGTGGAATAAGGTTCGGTGCTGAAGAGCGCAAAGGTAATATTAGGGTTATGATATACATAGTTTGATGAATGAAGCTATGAGCCTTTTTAGAGACATCTCTATAAATAAATTATATTAGCTCCATAAAGATGGCCTCTATAAGATTCATGCGAAATAAATAAATAAATAAATAAATAAATAAATAAATAAATAAATAAATAAATATCTATTTAGGATAAGTAAGGAGATATTGAGTGAGTTTTGATGTGGTCAGTAACCCTAAAGTGTTGACTGCAAAAGAAAGGGGGGTTACTAAAGAATGTGACATGGAACTGTGATGATATTAAACGAAAATCTAATTCTTGCTGTTTTTCCATTGTTCTTTGCATCTGTGGGAGAGACACGGAGAAAAAGGCGGAGACTGAACGGGGGTTAAACGGACCAGTTCAGTGACGTCAGACTCCAAGCCAGGCCACTGCACAAGGCCAGTACTGATTTTGTTTGCGAACTCTTGCTATACCTGCTGGTTTTGGAATATGTGTATATGCATTTATGATCACTAGAAACTGAGATCTATTTGCTTATATATGTATGATTAGATGTTTATAGCTGGAAGTGGGAATAGTTTATACTTCTTTTATGTGCTATTTTGAAAAAGCTTGGCAACAGACTGACCGATTAAGTTGTTGTATTGTGGATTGCAATTGTGATGTGTGGCTGTTTGTGCATTGTCCTGCTGTTTGAGTTATTCTAAGCTGACTTGTGTCGTATGATTGCATTTAAGATTCTTTAAGGGCTAGAAGTAAAAGCTGTGATTGTGGATACTTGCTTTGTGGTACATAGTTACTATTGATATCTGTTGGCATTTAGAGATTTTGCTGATAGCTTTTTGGGCTAGAGAGGCATTGTGTGGATTTAGTGGTGTAATTTTATTTGCATTAATAGATCCCCTAAAGTTCCTTGAAGTTGGTGACTTTCTTTCTTGGGTTCATTGACTGTGGCATAAAATAGTGATACATCAATAAAATAAATTAGTAAAGCGACTCCAAATTAAGTGATTAGCCTCGAACACATGAGATTATTTTGTTTAGTTGATTGATTAGTTCCCTTAATGAAAGAGGTCTCACGAATCACAACAAATTGGTCCCGCCGTTGGCCAGGGACTGATCAACCCTGACCAGAGGAAGGAACCTTTAATCCGAATGTCATTAAAACACTACAAGTGCTTGTTTATAAGGCATCATCTGTTACAATGCGGTATCCGGTGACTATTCTTACGCATCATAGTCTCAGGAATCTTTTTAATGAATTAGGGTAAATATACATTGACCATGCCGAGGCTTAGAGACTATCATAGGCTTCTAGAGCAGGAAGATGTTACTTTAGCGAGATGTGCCACAGTGAACCCGGCTGAAACTTTGCTAACTCCAGAGGACAGTAAGCCACATGATTGTGTTCATGAGGCAGGAAGTATTCAAGGCTCAAAACAATCTTACAAGCCCTCCCATTGCGTGAGGCAGACTTGGAGTACTGGACAGATGGATCTTGCTATCGTGTGGGAGATAAGTTGAGTGCAGGATATGCCATAGTAAAAGCTTAAGCTAATGATTTTGTTGTGGAGAAGGCTAACTGAAGCATGTTTGTTAGCCGAAGGTAAGCGACTGACAATTTATACAGATTCTGATTATGCTCACAATGTGTGTCATCTATTTGGGTCAGTGTGGAAGAGCCGAGGGTTTAAGAAAACCGATAGTTCCTTAATAAAATGTACCGCTCAAATAATGAAGCTGTTGCATGCTATGATGAAACCTAAAGAGATAGCGATAGCTAAATGTGCAGCTCATAGAGCAGACTTGTCCAGAGTAACGCAAGGTAACAAAGCAGCTGATGAAGCCATAAAAGGCAGTCACAGGAGCAAATAGAGTGGGTAAAGTTTTGTTGGTCACACATGAAGTTGATTTGGAGGATAGAGTCACTCTTAGGGATGTGTTTTTATGCAGAATGTAGCTTCTGAGATTGACAAACAGTTGTGGAGAGACAGGGGTGCCACCCAGGATTTTAGGGTTTTTGGAAGAATCATGCAGGGCTGATAATAGCTCCTCCAGATCTGTTAGGATGCACATGAGGTAGCTTATGTTGCAAGGGGGGAAGTTAAGAGAAAGGTTATAGAGGAATATGGATTCTGGGCACTATGTCTACTTGCACAGATTGATTTGCCATAGGCAGATGCACAATCAGTTTGAAAATAACGTTCTAAGGGGGGTGATGATTCCACCTGGTCGCATTCTGACTCCAAGGGGTCCTAGGTGTGAGCTAGTTGTGGATTTTGGTGATATGATCAGACCAGTTGAAGGTATAAGAGGCTTATGATGGTTGTTGTGGACCAATTTTTAAGATGGTCTGAAGCTTGTCCAACCAAGCAGAGGGATGCTCAGTCTTCTGCCAAAGTTTTTGCCAAAGTTTTTGCTAAAGTTATTTGCTAAAGTTTTTATAAAGAGAAGTCATAAGCAGGTTTGGATAAACTAAAGAGTTCGTTGACAAAACAGTAAAATTGATTTTGTAACAATTGTGATTAAAGCAGTGTTTTGGTGCAGTGTATCATCCACAGAGTCAAGGAATGAAGGAAATTAATGGGGTCATGAAGAATAGAATTACATTTATAATTTAACATATATTTTAGTTGTCTAGTTATTTAGTAGAGGTAGGATAGTAATGGGTGTTAAAAAAGGGGAAGTAGCTTATAGGTTTGCATGAAATTTATATTAGATATAGAAATGTATCAATAATCTGAATTGTATATGTTACTACTGTATATGTTATTTCGGCAAAGATACTGGTTGGTGTTTTCTGTTTCCCTCAGAACAACAGTGGGGGAGGACCGCCATGAGGGTGGATGATGATTCAAGGAGCCCCAGCTGTTAAAGGGATTCAGAAACTCCAATAAACCAATCAAGAAGGACAATTAACCCGGACTCCAAACAAGGACATTGAGAGAAGGTTCAGAGGAAATATCACCTCTACTATGCCGAGAATCAACAATGTGGAGGAACTGTGAACTCGAGAAACAACAAAGAAGAACGGAAAATGTAACATATATATGTAATGCATGTATAAGAAGTTATTGTTAAATGTTATTTTGTATCATTTATTATGTTAAAATGTAGTAAGAGATTGGGGTACTATATGTGGCCGCCTCGGGCGGAGGGGCCGTGAAAGAGTTTTCCTGTCCAAAATTATGGAAGGATATTCAGGAAATATGGCTGCCAGACAGGTTTTTCGCTTTCACACTCCAGTAAATTGCTCTATTGATAAGATTAATTTGAAAGGAACTATCATTTTTGTCAACGTTATAACCATGTGTAACACTACTCTGTTTATCGGGACTCTGTGAAGTCCCGAAGGGGGGAATATGAGGTGTCTACACATAGATAGTCACATACTAAGGCTGATATTATTATGTACAAGACATATGGGTTACATCAAGAAACTTGGGTTGTCATTTAGTAGACTTTGAAGTAACTTAGAGAGGAAGCTAGTCAGGGCCACCTGTGGTGGGGTCTCCTGTTCTTTTCTTTTAGAAGAAGAAGATTAGATCATTAGGTCAAAAGAGCCATTTGGTGAAGCAGCCTGGGAAGGAAGCCTCCCCCGCTTTCCCGGCCCTTTTTATGGCTAAGTGTTATCTTTCTTCTGGGTTAGGAGAAGGGATCAGGTAAATAGAGAAAAGAACCATTTGTGGGGGTATCCTGGGAAAGGAGTTTTTTCTCTCTTTCCCTGGCCTTTTTTATGACACAAGTGTTATAAACGTTGTTGACTTGAAAGGCATGTTCAGGAAGCTCATCATGTATATAAGGGTTTGCTCTGTTTAGTTCGGGAGGGTTTTTTCATTTTTCGGCCAGAAGCCCTCCAAGTACTTCGTACTTGCTTCGACACTGTGCTTGTTGTAATAAACTTGTTATACGACTAAGACGATGTCGGCGGATTTTCTCTTTAAACATCTTCATCTGCATCACCACCGGAGGAGCACAAGGAACAAGAAGAATACACCACAGTTTCTCTTAGTTTAGGCCTATTTTTATAGCCTCAATCTTTCGAGGGTTATTGAAGACCTGAATAAAGCTACTCTCAGCCTAACTCTGCATCTGAGTCCTCACTGAGTCCCGGCCTGACACAGGTTAGGTGTTATACAGAAATAGCAACCGCACCTGAGTTATCATTACCGACTGGTCACTGTGGCAGAGAAGTCCTGCTACTAAAGAGTCACTTATTCCTTATTCACTGGCTTGCTCGGCACTCGCCTGCTCTCTCTTTAACTTGCTCTATTTAGACGTGTCAGGAAATTGAGATGCATACAGTATTGTTTCTACAACAGAGATATTTCTAGATACAGGAACTATAGCAGAGGACTTTAAAATAGCAACTTATTACCAAACATGAACACTGATACTGAAAGATTATGTTCAATGATGACCATGATTTACAAATAATATCTCTCCACCACACCTGTGCGTGACAAACGCACACTTTTGTTTATAGAAAATAAACTATGGTTGAAGGAACATTTTGACATTTCTGGAAATACATGAGAAGACCCATACCACCAGGAAGTCGCAAGAAATAGTCACACTACTTCCTGCTCCCGCAAGAACTCAGAGGATACTGGGTTGATATTTAAACCGTGGTAACAGTTGAAAGCTTGATACTGTAGTACTTTTGGAACATGATATTGGTACTACTCACCAAAGGCCCAGCCAATAGCCACACACTCGGCCAGAGACACAAACATTATACACGCTCCATTAGCAGCATAATGGTCAAACAACTGGAACAGGTACACTCCTCCCTGGACAACAGACAACAGGTACATGCAGTATATTTGGTGTCACTTAAATTGCGCCTTCAATATGAGAATGTGTTGAGTGTTAGCTGTTGTGTTTGGGTTTCACAGCCTGTGCAGTACCTGAGAGGCGAGAGGGATCTCTATCAAGAAGAAAGCAGAGGAGAAGATGATGAGGAAGATTTCTCTGCGCCAGGGTCTGCGCATCTGTCCTGGGAACAAGTCGATCACTGACGATGTTATAGTTTCCAAACCTGCAAACTAACACACACAAGTAGACAGAGAAGAGAATACCTTTATACCAGATCATTATGTCAAACATACACAGTGAAAAGTGTGCCTGCATCTTGATTCTAACTACATATGAGGCTGGTTTATTTCATACTGGAAGATGTGTCACTCCCTCTTCTCCAGCACCGTGAGTTACATGTTTACTGGAATGCCCTGAAACCTTGTAATGATTGAAGTTTGCGGTTAGTATGACGGTACAACATCACTGAATACTGAAGTTCTGTACATGGTTGATTGCTGGAGTAAAACTTGAAACAAGCTTTGCTCAAAAAGCAGCCCACAGTCCACTTTCACTGCAGCCATCGCATCTTCTCTGAAAGTCGCTTTGGATAAAAGCATCAGCTAAATGACTAAATGTAAATAATGATGAAATGTAAATAACTAAGGTATTGACGGTGTGTGCGCCCTCCCATTTATCAATCCTTTTCCATTGAGGTTTTAAATTTTTTTTAGAAAGTATTAAAAAGGTGTTAAATTTAACCTCAGGAATCCTGCATAAAGCCTAAAAAATCTGTAAAATATTGGTATTTTCCTGCAGAATCTTTAGGATTGACCCTTTATTGAAGGTGATTGATCATAATTATTTGGGAAAAATCGGTAAAATAATGTTATTTTTCTTTTTTGAAATTTTCTGTAAATTTAATGTTTTTGGACATTATTTGAATTACGTTTTTTTACTTTTTTGTTTGTTTGGCAGACAGTCATTTACCATTTTTATGTTGTTTTTTTTCTTACAGTGTTCTACATGCCACCCCTAGTCAGTACCCCGTTTAGGGCCACCCCAGTCAAAAGAGTTTGGACACACCCCTGCTCTGTAGACTACATGCATACAAGACACATTGATGTTGGTGAGATATCTTTAGACCTGACTAAAAATGTATACAACACAAAGATTTGATATAATTAAATTAATATGATATATAAGATCCTATAAATATGCCTTGTATTATGGTGTGTGTTATCTTCTTACCACTGTGTCCAGTCCCAACAGAATAAGCATAAAGAAGAAGCAAACAGCCCACAGCTGAGGCACGGGCATCATGGCCACAGCCTGAGGAAAAGCAATGAATGCCAGTCCAGGGCCTGGAGGACAGAAGGGAAAATTTTAATTATTGTCCTCTCCTTGCCTTGTATTGGATAAGATTTCTGTCCTTTTCTAGTTAAAGTGTGAGGGTACATTAGATTCTCATGTCGAGCAGAGACAGAACTTTAAATCATACCTGATTCGACCACCATGTTGATGGGAATTCCCTGTTCGTGGGCCATGTAGCCCAGAGCTGAGAAGACTGCGAAGCCGGCCACAAAGCTTGTGCCACTGTTGAGCGCACACAACCACAGACTGTCCCTGTATATTTACAAAAACGTCCATAAAGTTAAAGGACCAGTGTGCAGGAATATAGCAGGGTAGTTGCGGATTGCACCCCCCTCACCTCGCCCTCTCTTTCCTAGTGTTACGGTGGCCTCAGAACATGCGGAAAAACAGCTCACCTGTAACAGTTGTTCTTGACTTTATTGTAGCTGCTCAATGTAATAACGGTTCCTGATGCAACACCATAGGAGAAGAGAACCTGAGCGCAAGCCTCCATCCATACCTGAGTAACAAGTAATTGGATCATTGTCAATGTTATATGAGTTGGTAGTCGGTTTTTAGTAGGTCAGTTCTCTGCTCGTCTCCTGTGATAACTGCCCCCCAGGTCAGGTAGGTGTGACACTTCAACACAAACTTGGCCTTTCACAAATACCACTTCACAAACAGACAAGACACTGAATTGGGACACAGCTTAAAGTTGCAAGATTTGTCCAAGGTGCCTCACCTGAAGGTCTGCCAGACGAGAGGGATCTGGATACAGGTAGTAGACCACACCCTGCCAAGCTCCGGGCAGTGTCAACCCCCTGACCAGCAGGATGGCCAGCATCACATAGGGGAACACAGCTGTGAAATACACCACCTGAAATTTCAATAGTTACTTAGCATATTTCTTTATATCTTTCCATCACAAATGGCTCTCCATATTTACGACATGAGATATTGCGCACTGAAACTGAAAAAAATACAGATTTCTACAAAATCTTGTTTTTAAGTGATATATCACACAAGAAAATTCAGTTTAATGTAAAGTTTGGTCACTTTTTCACTGGAGGGAGATTCTGGTTCATAACAGTATCAGTTTTATTTTGTAAAGCTGTATTTACTAAGCTCCACCAAGCTTTACTTCCTCTTTTCGCCTAAACTCACTTGCAGGCAGCATTACATGAGGTAAATGTTTTTCTCCTCACAGTTAAAGACATACAGAATTTTTGGTTCTCAAAGAACACTCCAGAAAGTGCAGTTGTTATATTTCACACAATGTGATGTAGAATAAAATCCTCTACACTCAGATTTCCTGCAACCTCGACCGTTAGCTGACATATCAAACAAAATAAATATCAACACCAAACACACCCAACCACATTACAGTAATGCAAATGTGGATGATGGACAACTGGACTTGCCATCATCCTTGTGGACATGCCCCCTATAGATATCAATAAATTGCCATATTTTGTACACAGTCAGTGGTGTAACACTGTTGTGTTGTATAAAAATCCTCTATAGCACATTTTTCAATGAAAATGAGCAGGATATTAAAATTAAAATAACATAAAACCTATTAAAAATAAGTTCAAAAATCTATTTTAGGACAAGAGGTGATGCAACAGACATGATTCTGTCCAAACCTTTTTGAAACTCCCCAAAGCGGGAAATTTCATTTGGTCGCTCAACCCTCAGACCAAAGTTCACAGACAGACCTTTCCTGTGGTGCGGACCCCTTTCCAAATGCAGAAGTAGCAGGCCACCCAGCAGGCCAGGAGACATAGCACCAGCTCCCACTGTACTGAACCAATCTCATCTATTCCCTGAGACATGGACAGCACTCCTCTCCTGTATGGGGCAATAGACATTCAGTATTACTGGATTTAACCAGAAAAGAGTGAACTTTAAACTGCCTCCATTGCTGCTGCACTAAGTAATTTATTAAGAACACTGACTCACTCCCAGAACTCAGTGGCTGAAGACTTAGTGAGATTTCCTTTTGTCCAGTTTACTGTCAGGCTGCTGCTGTGTATTGCAGTCCTGTTTGCAGAGGTGAGGTCCACACATCTTTCTGTTGAGAGGAAGGGAAATGATCACACTGATTATGTGTTCATCGTTAAACCATGTTATTTAAATGGTCATTAGAATTTAGTCAATGGCACCATTTTCTGCATTAAGGTTAATCGTTAGCAGCTGTCAGCACCTTGATACCTTGTCATGGAATCACATGCATGGCTAACGATGTCTAGGGTTACCATCCAGACAAAACTATTTATTATCTCAAATAAAAACGCCCCCAAAAAACACTTTTATCAGGAAAAAATGGAAGAAACCTCAGGTAGGGCCGGGTATCGGTACTCGACACCTTTCAAGATATCGACCGAAACAACCCAGTATAAAGTAGTATCGAAACTGGGCCTGTCAAATGATACCTGCAATCGTTTCTTTTTGGAACCAGATAAAAAAAAAGACTCTTTCTATGGTCTTGCAGCCAATCACTGCAAGCGGTATTTGATTTATGCGGCGTGTGATTGGTCCAACACCGCAACAACACCTAGGGGTCATGTACTGAGGACTAAGCAAAATGTTTCTTTCACAGGCAATGGCAGAAGTAGTGTGACATGATTGCAAAGCCATATCAATGGCTGGTTCAATAAAGCGTGTGACTTGACTGTTAACTTTTTTAACCTGGTTGCACGAAGTTATGATCTAGTACACTAGCCCACAGTACTTTTACATAAAAGTAGTCTATTCAGATAAGAGACCCAACAATTGTCATCACATTAATGTAAATGGGTGCATGTCAGAAATGGGCTCTGGCTCAATCAATCTTTACAAGAGGTAGATATGTTTTTTTTTATTTACTATACATCCACCCTCATCCTATACTGACCCGTGTTCCAGTGATTGTTGCAGGTAGTCCAGGGCAGAGGGTCTCTGAAACTGTAGATGAGGTAGAGGAGGGCCCAGGCCAAAACAATGGCATACAGTCTGGAATACAGCTGGATCATCATGATAGAATAGCCAGTCCCTGAGAGGGAGAAAACCAAAGGCAATATAAAACATGGATGTAGTATCTGTGACATCATCCACAGGTTTCTGAAGAGTGCTTAATGAAGCCTGGCTGCTCAAACAAACCATCTGTGACAGCACCCACCTGTCAATCAAAGCATCCACTGTCTTAATTATTATCTTTAAGCAGATGAGTTCAGTCATGAACAGGGAAATGAGTTATAGAGAGAAAAAACGTTTTTTTGTACCAGGCTGTTATTTCTGCTGTGAAGTTGAAGATTTTAACATTAGAACTTATGGAGATTGACTTGTTTTGTAGCCAGCCTCAAGTGGCCATTATGGGAAACTGCAGTTTTTGACACTTCCATGTTGGCTTCAGCCACAGAGGTTGACTCTTAAAGAAATCATCCAAAACACCTTAGTTTAATTGGATACAGTTCTAGAAATAAGGCACACCTAAAGGCAGCAGCCAAATCTGGTAAAGATTGTTAAATGTTACTTTCAATATTAGCCCTTGTCCAAGAATACCAGCACCAGTAGTAGAAAGAGTACTGAAAATCTGTACTCAAAGGGAAGTACTGTTACATTGTTACTTTTTAACTGATGGTGTTTGATTTATTAACAACAGGCAGTCAATCATATATGGCATGAATTTCAGCATTCTTGTTGTTTTGCTCACTTTGTTATATGATGTCCACAGCACCATGAGAATACTATAATTACTGTCCAGTGTCATAGAAATGTTTCTGCTTACAGTGATTTAACCAGCAATAATGTGATTACCATTTGCCAGTGGGCAGAACTTGGTCCAGCAGGTCATGGCACCCTCCTGCCCGTACTGACCAATCGCAGTCTCCAGCATGAAAAGTGGCACACCACACAGCAGAGCAAAGAAACAGTAAGGTAAGAGGAAGACGCCTGCAGAGACACAGAAATACACGTGAAAACTCCACTAACAATTATTTTCACGATGGCTTAATCCAGTGATTATTATCCAAAATAATTGATTCATCTGTTGATCTACTATAAAATGTCTTTTAATGTTTTGGCTGACCTGATCTAAAAGGAGTTTTACAATACAGATATATGGTTGACAAAGAACACATAATACTAACTGATAAAACTAAAAAACAATGATCATTTCAGCTCTAATTCAATCGACGCCCAGTGTCTTGTGTGCAGGAGTCCTGTAGGCATCTATAAATACATGTATTACATTCAAAAACTGTTCCATTTTTTCCTTCTGTTTTTCTCCTTTGTTTCCTCTGTTTCCCATAAATTTGGTCATGAAGAAATCAATAAAGAATGGCATCTATAAAGACCTCATCAGTGATAAAAAGTGAACATTTGAATCATTTGAATCAAGCTTACCTCCTCCATTCTTGTAGCACAGGTAGGGGAATCTCCACAAATTTCCCAGACCGACCACATTGCCTGCTGCTGCCAGAAAATATTCAGTTTTCCTGCTCCACTGTTCCCTCTTTTTCACTCGGGTCTCCATCTTGACGTGGCCTCCTCAGTCTCTGACCAGTACTAGCAGTGCAGACCTCTGTCAGTGAGTGTTAATGTTTTACTTTAATCTTTAACACTGACTGAACTACCTAATTTATTATTTCTTATTGATGACCAATTTTCTTTTCTTTCTTTTTTTCCTTTTCTTTCTTTTTATTGTGTTTTTTTAAATTTGATTTTGTATATTTACTCATTTCCATACAAGTTTCTTGTCTATTGTCTTTCTGTTTTCAGTTTTTTATTGAAACTTGAAACTTGATTTGTTATAACTGGCAATTACTGTATATGCTTGAAAATGCAATAAAAATGTTTTTCTTGTTTGATTTCCACACAGCGTTGTTGTTTTTGCATCGACTACCTTTATTATTTAATCAGAATTACCAGTGCTCTTGAGATGTCCATGCTTAATTTTCCGCATTAAGCTTGATTCCTGTGTTGTTTTGATCAAATAATACCTACAAAGGAAGTTGAAAAAAGAAGTCTTAAGTATGGGAAATATCAGCCAATGAGCCAATTATTAGAGATCTGTAAGTAGAGAATCATTTCACCGCCTCTAGAGAGATCGTCAACTACTGTAAAAGACAGAGGATAGTGAAAACCCAGAGGGACTTTGGGACACATCTCAAGGCAAAACAACATATTTTATAACCCACACCAGCTAACATTCGTCCACCTAGCTGACTGATTACTGTTTGATAATGTTATACAATAACAAAGGTGTAAATCGTTGTCTGCTAAAGCAGTTGGAACACATTTTTGTGTTGGATGTAATCTGTATGAACATTAACAAAGAGAAATGTGTTCTAGTGAGCATAATGTCACATGATGTGACTGCAAGCATGAGGTGCGCACATTTTTTTTTTTTTTTTTTTTTAGCCTATTGTAAACAACATGGACTAAAATAGACCTGTTGTTACACCTTTGCATAAAAATGTGCACACTGAAACCCATACAAAACACTATTTTTGATCGTGCTCAAATACAAAGTATAAATAATAACAAATCATTTTTCCGCTTCATTTGAGGCCTGGGGCTTTTAAGTGTAACCACACTATTGTTATCCAAATCTTTATTATTTATTTATTTTATTTATTTATTTATTTTTTTCTACCATGCCGCGCTTCTACTCCCACAAATCCTGTACGACAACCATAACATTACACCAGATGCAGCTCATTCATGACATGTGTGTTATTACTTAGTTCTACTATTTATACTGCACAAATTATTCAACGTTTTCTACAATAATTTAATGCATTGGAAAATCACGTGCTGCTCTTCTTAGGGCCCAAAAGATGGCGCCATTGCTTTGCAACCTCATGCCTGCACTCAAGGGCCACAGGGAGCACTAAGCTCACACTATTTCAAAATGTGGGGGGGGGGCTGTGGTTACGTCCGACAGTCACCGAGTCCTGTAACCAAACCGTTAAATGAAAATAACTGTAATAATAAATATTAAATGTAGGTTTGTTGAATAACGCCTCGTCATTCATCACGTGTCCGGCTGGACGCTACAATAGTAACGAGTAACGATTGAGCACATGAAAAATGTAAAAGTATTAAATTCATCAAAAATATGTAGTGCAGTAAAAGTAGAAGTTGGGGTAAAAAACAATACTCCAGAAAAGTACAGATACTGCATTTTAGTACTTAGGTACAGTCCTTAAGTAGTTCCACTTTGTTACTATACATCTCTGTAAATCACTGAATGGTTTACATCCAAGATATGATCAGATCTGTGCTGCTGGAGACTTGCAGCAAGTCATGGTGGTGAGGGAGAAATGGCTTTATTTGACAAGGACGGGTGACAACAGTGCTAATAAATGTATGTAAAATGATCATTTCAGGCAAGAACCACCAGCAACCTGCTGAAACATCTTTCTACACACCATGGGCTTAGATTCCAGGAACATTAAGTCTGACTGCTTTACAACCAAGCAGACCGTTACTGAGGGTAAATATCCTGTTATAACATGAGCACCATCCAGGCAGGAATTAACAGAATAAACTCAAATTTTCTCTTATTTAATTTATTTTACATGCTGACCAACAGTCTGCTGCTACAGTTAGCTCTCGGGATAACCGGTTCTTAATTAAACAGTGGTTAAACAGTGGAGCTTTTGTAAACCTGTGTAGGTTAGGGTCTCCCCCACACAGAAAAGTGATCAAAAATCAATAAGAAAACTCATAAAGAATCAGACCAATAACCAGAATTGTTAGTTGCGTTTATATCAATAAAATCTTATGCATTAATCAGTTAATGCAAATAACTAAACAGTTCCAATGCCCCACCAGCACATTAAATCCAGTACATTTGCATTTGAAGTACAAGGTATAAACATTTATCTTAAACATGGTGATAAATTATGTATTTGATGATAGACTGATTGTCGTGCATATTACAATCAGTGCATACAAGTAGCCTTGCCATTAAAAGTCCAGTGTGTAGAATTTAGTGGCATCTAGTGGTGATGAGGTTTCAGATTGCAACCAACTGAAAACCTGTCATGTCTCTCTTTCAATTCAAGCATGAAGGAGGAACTACAGCAGCTGTGAAACTTGAAGTGTCCTATGTAGAGCCAGAATTTGGTTTGTCCCTTCTGGGCTGCTATAGAAACAAAATGGTGAACTCCATGAAAGAGGACCCGCTCCCTCTTTAGATATAATCTTTATAAGGTAACATAAACATAAAAATTCTTATTTTCAGGTGATTTTGCACTAATGAAAACATAGTTATGAATGATGATATTACATTCCTATCAATAGATACCCTTAAAATGTTACAAACTGGACCATGTTTAATCGACATTATTAACGAGCGGCATGTGACCATGTAAAAGTTTAATAAACTATCAAACCAGGACGCCAACATGATGAACTTATCAGAGAATTTAAGAATAATGAGAATATACTGTATGTTTACACTCCATGTATGCACACAGAATTCGCACACTCCCTTTCTGCTCACATCAACCAGCAAAGTAATCTTTTGATGGTGAATGAAGGTGAGCAGCTCCCTCTACTGACCAAATCGCCTGATCGCCACTTGTCGTTCAAACACATTTCTTTGGCTTATCTATGGAGGATAAAAATGGTGGAGATGATTACCCCAGTATCTGTCATTGCCTTTGAAGGCCATGGCTCTTTGACAGGAGCTCCCTGTTCCTGTCAAAGTGTAAAGGCAGATAACGGTTCCTGATCATTCCCACTATTCCTAATAGTATCCCAAATTTGCTGTGAGAGAACCCAAGAACCCAAGAAATGCATCTCTAAATGGAAATGGAATAAATTATAAACAGTTATGTGGATATGAATCAGCAGTGCGAGGTTGAGGCTGAGGTTACAGTGACAAAAGTCTTGTGGAGAAAGACCAGACGCTGCAGTGTGCTCTGTAAAAGGACTGAGCGGAGGACTGAAGCACATAGCTTCATCTTATAGCATCACAGATAAAGATCTGCTGCACACAGTTTGTGTATGTCTCTGTTCCCCTCAAATTCTTTCCACTGTGGAAAGAAGGGAGGACATAAAAGTAAATATTATTCATTTAAGAAAACAATAATTCATGTGGTATAGATACAAAGTCATATCCTCTTAAATATAAGGGAGAGAGGGGAATGTAGCTGGTTTCTTAGATCTGGATTGCCGCCTGCTAAAGTGTTGTGAATATGTTCCCAATTTTGAATTGCATAAACCAAACTACCACAAAGTTGTCCAGTCAAGTTCTATACATTGAAAACACCACTTAATTTACTACTGGTTCCCAGTACTAAAGTTCCCATTGAACTGAAAGCAAAGTGTTTCCTGTAAAAATGGAATTGTCATGGATACTGATAGCCAATACTCAGTGTGTGGTACCCTTCCCCAACAACTATGCACTGCAGGCAGCGCTCTGAGCTAGTATCAGCGTCTACATTCGAGTCAACACTAGGACCGCAGCAGTTAATTAGCAGCTAGCCGCTTTATTGTAGTAGTAGTAGTGTAGTTAGGCTAAAGCTATCTGTGCATGTAACTCTGTAACATGGAGATGTTACAGAAAAAAAATATGATCCAGTTTCACCTAAATTACTAAATAAAGTTATAAAGTTGTGTTTTTGTGCAGAAATCTGCCCAGCCATAGATACATGTAGCAACCATAACAAACGTTTTAGACTGTATCAAACAGGAGTCACTTTGCGGCGTCATAAGTGAAAAAGAGTTTCATTGGATACAAAATTAGTATACGTCCCTAAGTGCACGGTGAGTGATCGCCATGTCTTTATCATTGATCAGGAAACAACAAACTTTAAAATATCAAGATAAAAATACAATTTTTGTCATTGGTGGGCCAGATACTGGTGTATAGGCGACAATCAATCAAACTTTATTTGTATAAATGCTTCACACAATAAAACCTGTTCGAAAACAACAATGCGGGTGCTAAAAAGAGAGATGCATAGATGCTAGACCGAAGGCTTTCCTTGATGAGAAAGATGTTTTCACTCTTCTTTTAACTGACTACAAAAAGAGTTTGACTACATTATATGGTTAATTGATGACAGGCTGAATTTTTCTGGGCTAAAAGACACGTAGTCCAATACACACAGCAGACAACAAGTTGATCTTCAGTTGACGGTTGAAATGTCAGCGCTGAGGAAACCACAGACAATCTCCTCGAACATAGAAGGATACAGGCTCAATATACTCTTGGCACACTTCACATCTGGAAAACATTTACATTTCTCAGGACCTCCTCCTCCACTGTAACTCTAAAAAGCATCGGCCCCACTCTGACCCTGATCCTTAACTGATCCTAGGTTGACTCCAAAAACATCAACAAAACATCTGTCTTGGACTTCTGCCAACGTTTGTACCAGATGTGTGCGTGACAAACTGAGTCAGGCATACCGACATGCTTCTACACTGAACATAAACTTTTGTCACATGCATCTTAACACAAATGCATCCTAACAATTGATCTGACTGCCTGAAGTTAACCGTCGACGGATAGTTAGATGGTTCATCCAATCACCTGCCAGGTTTTTTAATTGCTGCTCTTTTATTACGTAATAATTTCTAATAAAGATTTCCAAGATAGTTCTGTATGAAGTGATGAAGCTGTGTTGCTGGTGTGCGTGTGTGTGTGTGTGTGTGTGTGTGTGTGTGTGTGTGTGTGTGTGTGTGTGTGCGTGTGTGTGAATGTGACAAGTGTAGTAAAAGCTCTCTGAGTGGACAGTATATGAGAAAGGTGTTATGTAAATACAAGCCCATTTATACCCACCAGCACTGAATAATATTTACTTTCAGATTTGAACAGCCTACGTACGGTGACCAAGGAGACATCCGGCATTGGAAATGTAATAAACACATCCTCCTTATATAGATACATGTCCTAACCGAAGCTGAACAAAAAAAAATCTGCATTTGTTTCTAATAATAAAAATAAAATATATTATAAATAGTTTTGGTTGATATTACCATGTTGGGATGCTGTGTAAAACTAAATTGTCACAGTAAATCACAGTATATCTTCTTTACAGCTCCTCTTCATGTTGAACATAAACTACTCTGTCATAAAAGTCAGAATTATGATTGTATTCTATATATTTTGACTTACTACTCACTTTCACTTTCAGTTTTGCAAGTATTTGCAAAGTATTCTAACTTATAAAGTTACATTTGCAACAACTTGGCTTCATCTTTACTTGTGCCATGAATATTGCAGTTTTGTCTCAGTTTTGATGAAGATACTTGGATGCGATCTGTGCTTGATATCAATGATCGTTTCAGTTCTTAAACCAGACTTGATTTAGACATAAAGACATCCGCACAGTCTGGTCTCGGGTCTTCTTGCTCATGATTCCTCGGGGTAGATTTATCAGGGCACTGGGGAACTGGAATGCTGTTCACGATGGTGGACCCGAGTGATTAAAGATCAAATGGGAATTGGGATGTGCTCTTTAAACCAGACTTCACTTTGTCTGATCTCACCAGCTCTGAGTTGTCTTTATCAAACAGTTGGTGCACTTAGTCTTATCCAAGTCAGACTTTTTAACTGCTTTCCTGAGCCACCTTCATGAAGAGTTTACTGCTTTTACAATACACGTCTACTTGATAATATAATAATTTACATGTACATATAAAGTAACATTTTAAAGCCTGAAATTACAAACAAGTATTTTTGTCCTGCAGGTATGGCAGAAAAAGTGAAACTGTTTATGCTGCCTGTTTGCAACACATTGTGTTTCCTGTGGCTGCTTCACGATAAAGGTTGCCCTGTATTTCACCAGTTGAATGCTTTTAATGTACTGTAAAGCAGAAAAGGGTGTATATATACATATCTGTTATATATAAAGATGGATATATATTAAACAGCAAAACTGGGTCTGATTAAATGATTTAAACCGTTCACCACAAAATATTACATAACTTGTATGATCCATAAAAAAGAAAAAACACAGGAGCTTTGTAAAAAAACAACAACAACCGGATTCACCAAGCTGGGAGCTTCGGCATCCTGTTCACTCATAAAGGCTCATTTCCAAGAAACCAAGAAACAAGGGAAGTTCAGCTCGCGCTGCAGTTCCAGTTGACACTAAACCAAACTTTGCACGTATAAATGATACATACTACATTACCAGCATTAGAGGGGAGATCTCTGATGAGTTATGCAGCTAAAGCTGGAATGTATGAAGAGACCACAGGGTCAATCTAAACAGCCATTCATAAAGCTTAGGTGGGAACAGACAAGTGTGTGTATCTTTGTGCATGGCTCAATGCGTGTTAATTTAAAGTGGATGTGCCTGATCCAGATGTCCGTGCACATGTGTACTACTCTACATGCTAAGAGTGGTTACACAACGATGATGAATTATTGATTAACATTAAAGGTTCAGTGTGTCACATTTAGGGGTCTCTATTTACAGAACATGTCAGAAATTAAATAGAACATTCATAACTATGTTATATTCACATGAAATAAGAATTATTATGTTTTTATTACTGGTCTACTTGGCTTAAAGCTACACAGCTATAATAAAGGAATTCAAAGCGTGTATTGTGTTATCATCACTTATCTGTTAGCATTCCTGTTATGTTTAACTAAACCTTCAAACCACTTCTATCACATTAAAAACAGTGTATAGGGGTATTCAGGGGATAGTCCGTTTCCGCACCGGCAGTCCGCAACGCAGGGGGGATCAGCAGATCCAACAAGATCCAACTTTTGGGAAAGCGGAGCCCGACGTCACACTCCGCAAGCCAATCAGACAGCCTGAAATGTCTCTGAAACTGAGACTATCCAGGTGGATTCATGGACTAAACTCTGATAATCTACCTGTGTGTGTGTTCTGACTTTCTTTATTTCATGTACCCAGCTTCTAAGTCTGACGATTAGAGACATAGCGTAACAATAACAATGAGCGAGCACCGACCTTATAAAAGAATAAAGCTGTTAATCAGAGAAATAAAAAGTTATTTCCTGATTGTTTCACAGCGGTTACATTCAGCACGTATAGACACGCCCACGGCAACGGCAAGTTTAACAATGCATGCAATATGCAACTACACAACTATACCACTAAATCTTACACTCTGTTCCTTGAAAGTATGAAAAATAGACTCTGACAAGCAAGAGGTTAGTCAGGGAACCACAAAAGCATGACAGGTGCCACGTCTTTCTTTGAAAAAATGCAGAGAAAACAAATGGGATCAAATGGTGACCTCAAGATGACATTTGTGTGAGAACAAAGAGACAGAAACAACATGCAGGACATGCACAAAAGCAAGACACAGAACACTTTTATTGCTCCAAATAGGAAAGGGGATTAAATGGTGTCAGCAGAGAACAGACAACAAAGAAATAGGGAACAGAACGAACATGCACAAAAGCATGACATCTAACCCTTTTATTTCAATAAAAAGAGAAAAAAAGGGTTCCAATGGTGATGTGAACTTTTATCAGGTCAGAAAGGTGCATTTTCGTTATGCAAAGAACAACAGACCTGTCTTTGGACTAGGAGCCTATGTCAGGGGTCAGGTACCTCCTCTTTTTGGGTTTAACTAGCATCACCAAGCAGGCTCACTATTAATTGGGGTGGATCACCATGGTACTTGTTTCACAGCAGGTTAACCTCAGAGGATCAAATGTGTCTTAAGGTGAAGTAAAAAATTATAATTTTTTTAAATCAAATGATGAAACTGGACTTCGCAGGGAAAGGAAGACCAGTTTTGGCATGGTAGTGTTCTCTCAGTTCAAGTAAGGCCTTGTAAGTTCCTTGAATTGCAACCATTCTGAGCATTAACGTCAACATTAAATGCCAAAATATAAATATAAAACATATGTACAACTTTGTATATTGCAGTGTGCACTGCAACCATTTCACCTCCAGCTGCTTCTTCGCTAACCATTTTCCCAACGTTTATTTTCGCTCAGATTTTTGTGGATGCTTACTGAGACCCTCAGCTTTAATATTATCTCTGCACTTTAAGTTACACTTCCAGTTGCTTGAAAGGCAGTTTTGAAAAGGTGAGTTTTGAGTAGTGATTCGATTTGTAGTCTTGGATTTGTGTGAGAAGATTTTCAGGGGAAGGGTGTAGCTATGATGAGCTAAGGCTCTGTTGTTCCTGTGCTTGGTCCTAAGTGGTGGAGACAGGGGGCTGGCACTAGAGAAGTGGAAACAGCAATACTGAGTATGGTGGTGAAGTAGGTCACTGAGGTAGCAGGGGGCCTGGTTACAGAGAGTTTTTCAGAGTTATGAGGACTTTGACTTGGATACTTTGTAGGCAGGGTGAAGTTTCTGGAGGACAGGGGTGAAGTGGTCTGGGTGAGCAGATTGGCAGCAGAGTACTGGATATATTGGAGTTTATTCAAGACTTTGGATGATGTGCCATATAAAATGCTGTTGCAGTAGTCTATTCTGGATGTGATGAAGGTGTGGATTCAAGTTTCAGTAGCAGAGAAGGAGAGTGACTGTTGGAGAAACGCTGAACTGAGTGGGGTGGGAGATGGGCAGTTTTATAGCTATAGATACAGTTTTTATAGCAGAGTTATCAACGGTGAGACCGAAGTTGTGAGGGATTTTGGACAATTGATTGACTTGACTTTTCACAGTTAAGTTTGGAACATTGTCTTGCATCCATGATTTTATTTCAGTGGTCAGGGCTAAATGAGTTGCAGTGGTGAAGGATTTATTAAAGATGTAAAGCTGAAGGTCATCTGCATAGCAGTGGAAGTTGGGACCATGATGGAATATGATGTGATCAAGGGGGAGCATGTAGAAGATGAACAGGAGAGGGCCAAGCACCGAACTGGGGGACGTGGTGCAGGAAGTGTGCAGCTATTGATGTTGATGAATTGTTGTCTGTTTATGAGATAGGACTTTAGCTGGGAAAGGACAGTACCGGTGATTTAAGGGAGAATGGTGTGGTTGCTGAACTATGCTCTGGATGTGTAGCTGTCTGTCTTTTAGTGGGTAAAAAGATAAATATTTCCCTCAGGAGTGGGCAGAGACCAAAAATAGCTTTAAATCAGTAGCAAAAATCAGTAACTGCAGCCTTTATTTTTATACCCAGGTGGGCACAAGGTGCAGAGTATAGTACAAAATGTCAAAAATGTCACTATGATACAACACTCTTTTATCCAAGGTGGCCTTACTCTGTGCCAAAACCTATTTTCGTCCTCTTGCAATCAACATGTCGGAGGGAAGTCTAAAAAATGCTTTGGCTATCAAACACGTCACAATGTGGGAGAGAATGCTGGCTGCGAGCTTAATCTGACAAAAACATTTCCCACAGGGCCCACAGGAAGCACGCCAGGTCAAGAACGGTCCAATTAAGGACCCACTTCCTCTTCTATGTGACCTGCCGGGACCTGGGAGAAACAACAACAGGGTTCCCCTCTACTGTTGGTCCTGCTCCTCTGTTTTCATTGACTGGAGAGAGATATAGTAAAATATTTAGCTGAACATCTAAAACTCACTGTCATGCTATGAGAATGTTTAATATGGGGCTGTATCTCAAGTTTTATTTGTCCTAACAGAAACCCAGTATTTTCCTCATAGTGTATGTCACTCTACATCAACATGTCAATACTTCTGCTGAGCTTGAAAGAAAGTAATTCATCAGCTGTAAATAGACAGAAACAAATTACTAACCTACCTAAGTTTTTAAAGGACCACCTCAAACTTAGTAATGTTTTAAAATTACTATGTATTAAAGTTACTATATCATGAATTGTTTAATCTTTTTTTAAAATGTAATATTTTCAATACTTAGGTCAAGTTTTATACATACCTATGACCAAAATCAGTGCTGGAGAGATTCAATTAAGTGCAGAGTACCTCGAGGCAATCATCTTCCTTTCTTTTTCTAGAAACGCTAAACTACTCTAAACTACTTGCAAACCCCTTGGGAATACCTTGCAGAAAAACTTAATCTCACAAGAGACAACAACCAGCTAGCATAGTTAACAAGCACACATGTAAAGGTACGTGAGCCAAGTACATGTCGACAAAGAGTCTCCTGATAATGTTATCTCTGAACACTTCTCCATGACCCTGTTGATGTCAGAACTGGCTAAACATCAGGCTAATCTTAAAGGAGACATGGCGACACTCATTCTTGACTCCGTTAAGTTTCTCCAGTTCTCAGTCGATGCACTACACAAGATCGTAAGGGCATTCCAGACCCACATCACATTGACACAAGGGGAGAACTTTGAACAGCCACAATCGCAATCTTGCAAAGTCAAGACGCCCCCCTGCTAGACTGACTAGAGGACCTATAAAATAGATCAGTTAGGTCTAATCTACGCATACTAAATATACCAGAAGACAGGATGTGAAGACGGGAGAGACCCCACCGCCTTTATATGCTAGCTACTGAGAGATGTTATGGGTCCAGACACTTTCTCCATCTTAGCTGGGCAAGGGGCATCACACCCTCTGACCAAAACCTTCAACGGGTAAGCTGGCAAGGCTGTTCATCCTGTGTTTTTTTTTAACCAATACCAAGACAGAGAGCTGGAATTGAGATGGGCCAGGCAATATCAGGGACGCGACCCCAGACTCTACCATGACTTGAGTGCAGCTCTCACCAAAAGATGGACTGTGTTTAACTCAATTAAGAGAACTGCTCTGCCACAAAAATATGCACTTCTGTCTCCTATATCCAGCTAATCTGAAGTTTATGTTGAAGCATCACAGATGCATTGACATTCTGAGTTTGAATACTGAACAACAGATATGTACTTTCAAATAGAACATGGGTAATAATGCTGAAACCTTTGGTTACCCTCACTTTCCCTCTCTCTGGTTCGGCCTGATACATTGCCCACTGACTTAGATAAGATGAGAAGGATGAAAATATATTGACTATTTTTTTTGTTATTTCTTTGGTTGGCAGGGACTATGGACAATTCCATTACAGTTATCCATTGTCTACCTATTTTTAATATTAAATGGATCAGAGGGGACCAGTGGATAAGGGGAAGACTTTACTTATTTATTTCGTTTTCTTTTTTCCTTTTCCATCCATACCTCCTTAAGAAGGAGAATCAGGTGGGTTCAGTGTGGGAAGGGTTTAAATCTTCTTATGTTTAGTACAAACCAAGCTTTTACTAGTTGCATCTGGGGTATGCTACATCTATTGGAAAACGATTTCAGCTTCCTTTCCGATCCGCACTGTTAAGGAAATTATTCCATAACCTTCAGGATGCCGTTAGACTTTTAAAGCTGGATCATTTAATAGTAACTTGCAGCAAGGGAACAACTTACAGACTCTGTGGTTCAGTAAACACCCTTAGCCTGTCATCACACAGTTTCAATCTTGTGCAATTTTAACCATGTACAGTATGGCCTTAGAACATTAGGTTAAGTTTGTTAATACACCAATGTTGCAACTTCCCTAAAACCAAGCAGGCATGAGTTATTCCTTTGTACGCCCCTGCAGGGTCATACTGGGTAATCTCATCTGATGGAAAAATATTGAAAGCATAAAGGATAATAACAACGATTTAACACACGCCAATCAGATTCTAGAGTTGAATATATTTAGTGTTCAAGAGCCATTTTAACCTGACCCTGAATGCTTCTATTGGGAATATTGATTGCTATGGTGATACAATAAGAGCTCATTTAGATAACAAGGAGAAAACAATGCACTGGTGTTTAAATAATTTAAATTCTAAAATGATCAGAGAATCATAGAATTTTGGACACATAACAACAGCTCTGTCTCCAACTCTGATACTATTTAAGGCAGTCTGAAGGGACAAATAATTCAATACTGCTCAGGGCAAAAGAGGAAAGAGCCTGAAAAATGACTTCAGCAACAGCTGAAACATCTTAAGACCAAACTACTTGGAATAATAAGAGCACACTAAGAAACATAATAATTAGCTAGTTCCTTTGCCAAACAACAGCATGAGAATTGTTGGCACACAGGGTTCAACAGCTTAAACATAATTCTATCAATGAGCAGTTCTTTAGTGGTACCCTGCATTCCTCATCAAGGAGGAACCTGCTGGACAAAGAGGTCTCTCTACAAGAGGTCCAAGATGGAAAAAGAGGTTTTAGATCAGGTCGGACCCCTGGGGATGATGTTATCCATCAGAGTTTTGGAAAAGATCCAATGACATACCCCCTAGGCCATTGGCTGCAATTTGTGGTGCATTTTGGAAAGTAAAAAAAGGAAAAAAAAAAAAAGATCCCCAGCAGTGTAGCAGATGTAGACCCATATCATCAGGAAATATAGATGGCAAGATACTCCCTAAAATAATATCACACACTTGGTGCCATCCTTCCAACAATAATACACCTCAATCAAAGAGGCTTTGTTAGGGGCAGATCATCTGCAGATAACTTGAGAGGAACATCTAACTATCTGAAACAATATTAGAGTCTGACAAATTCATATATATCATATATATATATATTCCATGTTTGTCCTGTTGACAAGAATACTGTAAACCTTCTGAAAACCTACATCTCTATCCCTCTATTTGTTTGTGTCCCACAAGCACAGCTGTGTTCCCATCTTTCTCACTAGTTTCCTCATCATCCTCTCTTTTCTCTTAGTCTTCAGTGACTCTCTGGCGTCCTAGGACCCCCTCCTTACTCTCTCTCTCTCTCTCTCTCTCTCTCTCTCTCTCTCTCTGCTGGCTGTCGGTGCCTCATTCCAGATGTTTTGGATCCTCCAGGAAATTCCTCTACGTTTCTCCCTCTCTCTGTTGTATTGGTGCCTTCATTATCTCTCTCTCTCTCTCTCTCTCTCTCTCTCTCTCTCTCTCTCTCTCTCTCTCTCTCTCTCTCTCTCTCTCTCTCTCTCTCTCTCTCTCTCTCTCTCTCTCTCTCTCTCTCTCTCTCTCTCTCTCTCTCTCTCTCTCTCTATCTGTGTGAATGTTGTGCTTGACCTTTGCTCTTGTGTGTTTATGTAGTTTGTCCTTTTTTCCAGGTCTCCATAGTGGAGAGGAGTTTTGTGTGGTGACACCTGAAGTTGCTTGGTGTCCTCCCGGATCTGTTCTTCACTTACATACAATATGTTTACATTTTGGGGGTGAGTTGCTTCCTCGGCTATCTTGGGGTCTTGTTCACAAGTGACAGGAAAATGGAGCATGAAATGGACCGACGGATTGGTTCAGCATCAGCAGCAATGTGGATGTTGTATTGGACCATTTGGATAAGAGGCATCTGACCTGACTCTGGATAAACTGAAGCAAATGGATATAACTTTGTCGTCTTGATTGCCCATACTCTATAGTTAGTGTGTTTTGTATGCAGAACATCGATTGTAAGGCGAACAGGACTCTAAATGATGCGGTGTCCGATGCACAAATACCCTCCGTCTCTGCGGTATGATCCATTATGTGTTCACTTACTAAAGTAGATACTGAAGTGAAAGTCAAATAAGCAAGTCTAAGTAACGACATTTGGAAATGGAGTTCCATACATCAAGCTTGTGCAAGAAGTCTGACACATACTTTATGTATTGCAGTACTTCCACAGTAGACAACTCACCGGGTGCAACCATCTGGTTTACTGCACAAAAAGTGAGGGGGGAGTGCCCTCAGATTCCTGAAATTAAGTTAAATAAAAATAACATTTTAAGTTAACTCCTATGTCTATGTATGAACCTGATGACTTTAGTGCTTTGTACAATAAGTGTGCAGTACATATTTATCTTCATCACGGTTTGCACGGTTATCTCTATCATGTAACTCTTTTTATTCGCAAAGAAAAACGCAAAGATTCCAGTAGCGCTTTAACCTTAATGCGATGCATGCTGGGAGGTGTAAACAACAATGTTTCTAGATCATTTTATTTGGTCATTTAAAGGAGCGGTGAGCAGGATTTAATGGCATTTAACGTTAACCTATCCATCATAGTGGGAAGAACCATGGTGGTCGAAATGCATAGAAATATGAAAGTCCCCATCTAGAGCCACTGTTTAGTTTGTCTGTTCTCAGCTACTGATCCATTATGTGTTCACTTACTGAAGTAGATACTGAAGTGAAAGTCAAATAAGCAAGTCTAAGCAACGACATTTGGAAATGGAGTTCCATACATCAAGCTTGTGCAAGAAGTCTGACACATATTTTATGTATTGCAGTACTTCCACGGTAGACAACTCACTGGGTGTAACCATCTGGTATACTGCACAAAAAGTGAGGGGGGAGTGCCCTCAGATTCCTGAAAATGATCATTTTAGGTTAACTCCTATGTCTATGTATGAACCTAATTACTTTAGTGCTTTGTACAATAAGTGTGCAGTACATATTTATCTTCATCACGGTTTGCATGGTTAATCTCCATCATGTAACTCTTTTTATACGCAAATGTGCCACTGTTTAGTTTGTCTGTTCTCAGCTACTGAAACACAGCAGTTCAGGACCCACTTGTAGATATAAAAGGATCATTATAAGGTAATTATTTTCAGGTGATTATACACTATATTATATACATAACATAGTGTATAATACATAGTTTATAAAACATAGTTTCTGCACTATTCTGAAAAATACAGCCCCCTAAATCTGACACACTGGACCTTAAATAAACGATCCAATGGACAAAGAGTCAACTAAACTAAAAGTTTTGTAAATGATGATTAAAAGATTTAAAGTTGACAAACTTTTCTAATCCCACTCAGTTACTGAGTAAATAGCCATTCATTTGATACAACTACAATGCAACTTTATTGTTTTGAAATAAATTCACAGATTAAGAATTCAAGACAGTCACTCACTAAGACTAACTTGATATGAATATACTTGAATATCTTAAAATTTAAAGCATTAAAAGTATATTACATGGAATTTAGAAGTCTTTACCAGGATTACACAGCTGATAGTGTGGAAAAGGCTTTAAGACAGCTTTAATCTCTTTGTAGGGAAAAACGATTTTCAGAAAATGAAGTTGGATAGTTATACAATTATTATTATTTTTCAAAATGACTGCTGGGGTAATTTAGTATAAGTATATTCAATCTGTATATGTGAAGCTTCTGACATTAATGTATGTGTACAGTCAGATTGGTGTACTTATGAACGCAACACAAGACTACTACTATTCCACTATTTCCATTCGTTTATATTCTTTAGAAACACAATTGTATTTAGTGTGCATGTCATGTCAATGTAGCAAATTGAAAATAAGACGTCAAGTTGAAATATGAAAGAAAGGGTAGAGGTGAAAGTCATTCTTTCGAATTTGGATAAATGGAGATATTTGGATAAAAGTTTGCTTGCAAATATAGAATCGTGTCTGTGGAGGGTGTAGGTGTATTCCAACTTTAGCAATGACTTGGATATTTTTGGATTGTTTCATTTAAGGTGCCAGAACGCTAACACAGCGTCATTTTGTCTTTAAATGACGTGCGTAAAACACTTCAACGGCGTGCGTAAAATGATGTTGGTCAGTTTAGATGAATAGAGGCTGGATGAAACTGTAGTGTCATAACTCTATAACTCATTCAAACGGGAGGGAGGGGCAAGGGCTCATGGGATCTGTACCAAGAAGGGTGGGAAACGGCAGAGTTGAGGGGCGCGCCTCTCATTTCCTAAAATCGTCTGGCCGCTTACTGTTCACCCTGAGTTCATTCCTCTTCTCCCCTTCTTAAGGCCGCGCGTAATGGTAGAGAGGAGGATGAACTCTCTAGTGAAATGGGCGCTCATCCTCTTTGTCCTCGTCTCCATCATTCTCAACATCGTCCTGATCGGTATCCACTCGAGCAGGACGCCAAAATGCTCCGCTCAGCGTGTCCACCCGCTGCGGGGCAAACACGACAAGCGCAGCCTCGTGTTCGCTGACCTCACCCGGGAGGAGTACTTGCAGGTCCAGCAGTTCATGCTCAAGGATAAAATCTTGAACATATCCATCAACCAGGCCACCACTCCATCGGAAAACTTCTTATTTTTGATAGACCTATCTCTGCCTAAAAAAGTGGACGTACTGGCTTATTTGAGCGGAACATCTCCAAAGCCGGACAGAGAGGCGACGGCGGTGGTCTTCCACGGCTCCAAAGGCTACATTAAGGAGTACGTAGTAGGGCCTCTGCCCAATCCGACATACATCAAAGATGTCACTCTGGATAAGTACGGTGCTCAACTGCCAATCAACGCGCGCACGGTCACCATCGGGGAATACAATTTGCTTTTTAAGTTTTTGGATGACGAGGTCTTCTCCAAACTGAAGAAGCTCATGAAAGAGAGCTTCGACGTGGATGAGAACAAGAAGCTGAACCCGTTCGAGCAGATGCCCCGCGGACTCCGATCCGGGGACAGAAAGACCTGGATATCTTTCTTCAGAGATATGAGCGGCATGTACATCCACCCGGTGGGCTTTGAGGTGCTGGTTGACCACGGCAGCGTCAACGCGTCACAATGGAAAGTGGAGAGGCTGCTTTATAACGGCCAATACTTCAACACCGTGGAAGACCTTAAACAGAAATATGATGCGATGTCTGTTAAGAAAATAGCTTACAAGAAGTCGCCTGACTATGATTCGCTAAAACCCCGAAACAAACCTCTGCAGATCGGCCCGCAGCTGTTTTACGCAGAGGGGAAGCGCTACAGCGTCAGCAACAACCATGTCCTGTACATGGACTGGAGCTTCGCCTTCGGGCTCAGCTCTCTCACGGGCATGAGGGTGTTTGATGTGCGCTTTAAGAACGAGAGGATAGCCTACGAGCTGAGCGTGCAAGAGGCCATGTCGGTGTACGGTTCTTTGACTCCAGGGATGATACTGACCAAGTTTCTGGACTCGAGCATCGGGATAGGACGCTTTGCGCACGAACTGACCCGTGGCGTGGATTGTCCCTACGAAGCCACCTACGTGGACACATATCGCTACATTGATGTCCAAGCCCCGGTCAGATACAGGAATTCAATATGCATCTTTGAGCACAACATGGGGCAGCCCCTGCGGAGGCACTTCGGTGACTTCTTCCACAAAAGTTACGGGGGGATGGTGAACAGCGCCCTGGTGTTCAGGACGATCACAGCTATAGGAAACTATGACTACATGTGGGATTTCATCTTCTATCAGACCGGAGCAGTGGAGGCCAAGGTGCACGCCACCGGATATATCACCTCTTCATACCTGGTGGACGGTAGTCAGAAATACGGACACCAGGTGGCGGAAAATGTACTGGGGAACATCCACACCCACTTCATCAACTTTAAAGTGGACCTGGATGTGTTGGGTGAGTGGCAGCATTACATTTATACATGTTTATGTATGATAAATCCATAACCAGGATGCTTCAGTTCAAAATGTAAAAATGTATTTATAGTCAGTGTCAATCTGACAACGCTCACTGTCAAGACGTTTTTTGGTTTCCAACCAGTGATGAAAAACTGCTTGTCCAAAACAGTCTACCAGACAGCCAATTGTAACCATTTGATCTCCCATGCAGGTCTAAAGCGTTCTGACTGCTAAAGAGTACAAAAAGAGATAATTTATAGCCTGTTATCAGTGGCTGATGTGACAACACTAGACCTCAGATAGATAACAGGTGATGAAGTCAAGTGATGCCTTTAATGTGCAGGCTTTCGAACAGGAACAGGGATGAGCCATAATCAGTGAGAGAACTTCTCTGTTTATTTATTGTGGTTTGATATGCAAAAATATGCACAGTAAGCAATATCTAATTCTAGATATAGACCACACAGTCTGAACTGTAGCTGTAAGAGCTGTAAAAACAAAACAATGAGCTGAATGGCGCTCGAGTGGAACCTCAGATTTGGTTTGAATTGTCTGTAGGTTTCCAGCTGACATGGATCTACAAGAGCATCAAAAATTCACAATGTAGCGCTCATTTGGTGTGGAAACTACAACAGAACATAAGTATTGTTGCAAACATATTTGCGTCATTGCCTCTGCAGGAGAGAGGAATGTCTTCCAGACCAAAGACATGGAATACGTCAATGTGTCGCTGCCATGGAAGACTGATCACCACGCCATGGTCCCGCAGCTGGTGGAGAAACAGCTCAAAACAGAACAGGTCTGCCTTCAACTCATTTTTTTGAAATATTCAAGGGTGGGAACAGGGATAAGCAACAGTGTGCATCATGAACTACATTCAGGCTTTTGACAGGAAGGAGGCAACATGACCGTCCCACTGTGTTGACTGCATGTCTGAATATGCGTTATTATCCAAGTATTGTAAACAGCTATGATTATAAATAGTAATTTATGCATCTGTTGTACACATAGCAATCTCAACTTCACACCACTGGTTACATTTTATTAGATTTTGATGGACTTGTTGCAGAAATGCATACATTCATGAGGAACAATATTTTCTTCAAACCGTTTACTACAGAGTTTATTAATGCAACATTTTTGTCACATGTGTGGCTATTGTAGAATTTGAAATCGGTCTCGGTCTTGTATATTTACTTGGTTTGTCTTGGTCTCAGACAAAAAGAACTGAGGATTTTATTTCAAGACTGATCAAGACCCCAGCTGAGATTTCACTAAATTGCCTGTGCATTGTCTGATTTATTTGTTAGCATCATTACTGTGATTAGGTGTTAAATTTCAACCAATAACCCATAACTCAACTCATTTCTAATTTGAAATGTATGTTACTGCGAACGGCTGTCAACCCTCCCCGCCCCTTTTCACATTCACTCAAAGAATGTGGGAGAAGCTGTGGCTTCATCCATTTCCAATCTTCCCTAAACCACAAAGAGTTCATCTGCAAAACAGCAGCACTTAAAAACATGTGACATTTTAACAATTCCTTACACATTAAAAAAACACAAGATAAAGTATTAGTCATATGTATGTCAACTGTATTTCTGTCCAAACTTTACATTTTGCATTTTGTTGACTCAACATCTCAGGAACTACCAGCCAACTTTGGTTAGCTGCAATATTTTAGTGGGAGAAGACAGTCATATAAGGTGAACTGTTTCCAAAATTAAGATTACTCACTAAAATAAGTGCTGATTGGTGGATCAGATACACACTAATTTAAACACCAGCTGAAAACACTGTCTGTCGTGTGTATAACGTTTCTTTTTGGCCATAACTAGAGTAACTACCCGGTTTCCTGAGCACCAAACAGATGCCGATGAAGTGTACATGCCCTCCCATAATAATAAACATGTTTGATTTTATCGGAATGTTAAAATGATAAAAAGACAATGTATATTTCCACTTAGTTGACTGTCATCAGACTCCTATGTAGACTGAGACTCCCTGTGTGGTATCACTTTAATATTACCCACCTAATACCTCTAACCACTTGACCTCGACCTCACAAAGTCTTTGTGTCTTCCCAGTCTCGATACAACACTGGTGTTGGCATGAACATATTAATATATATTTTGAATGTTTTCCTGGGAGTTGGTAAAAAACAAACCAGAGCTAAACGAAGACTTAATGTTGGATTTACATCATGGCTCTAGATGAATGATAATGTTGCTCTCTGTCTGCTGGATTTATAAATATGTAACTCTTTGCAAAGATGCTAACAGTTATAGTGATAATATACAAGTACAAGTGTTGTGTTTACAGGTTGTTTCTCTGCCCCAGAGTAGCCAACATATCAAATAATAACTTCAAACAAACATTAACTTTCCTTTCCATCTTACCCTATATCTTAGCTTGTTAAACGAGGGACTAACAAGGTAAAAGCTCACTGCTAATGTTAGTTTACAAGCTAGATGGCAAATTATCTTGTCTGCTGCAGCAAATCAAACCACACGTAAACACACCTGCAGCTGTTTTCTTGGACAGTTTAAATGCTGGTGTCACACTGTTGGCAAATAATCTGCAAGATGCAGCACAAGTTTGGTTTGCCCCTCCGGTCCCCTGCTGGGGCTCAGCCTGCCAACACCAATGTGCTCCTTTAGGGGCTGAGTGAAAAAGCAACATTTGAACGTAATATGCACTAATACACAACTGGTTATGTTGTAATAATGTGTTTATTTTACAGGCAGCTCAAGACGCTGTCTTTTAAAAGTCTATGATATACTATATATTAACAAACTCATAATCCACCAGCGCTGCAGTCAACAAAGTATCTTGTAAATCTAATGGGACTAACATATACCGTGACACCGCTACAGGAGGCGGCTCTGCGTTACGGCACCAAGACTCCCCGCTACCTCCACATTGCCAGCAATAAGACCAACAAATGGGGTCACCAGCGCTCCTACAGGCTGCAGGTATTTAGCTTCACTGGAGATCACCTCCCGGAGAGCGAGCCAGAGGAGAGGAGCATGTCGTGGGCCAGGTGAGACTGTCAAAAAAAGCTCAAAAATCCCAAAAGTTAAAGCTGAAAGCTGAATAAAAGTTGTGTTAGACAAGACATGTTTTGCTGACAATTGGACTATCTAAGAATAAGACTATGCAGCTTCTTAGAAAATAACAATGAGAGGACAGGACCCCCTGTAGACAGAGAAGTCCTGGAGCCAGATTGTATGTTTGTGTTTCTGTGTGGACTTTTTTTTGGTCAAAGTACCTACAAGACAGGAAAACACATGCACAGCCTGATATCCTAAACTTTATAATAATTCAATGTTGGATCACTGTCATATTCTATTTATAAAAGGTGATGAGGGTGCCTCAGTCGTTTTTGTCTCTCCTCACGAACTGAATGTGAGTGTATCGATTGCTCGTAATCACTCTTGATTAATTAACGATACCAGTGACCAGTGTCCTATCATAGCTAAAAATAGATAATTTGAACAAAGTCTTACATATTGTAGTCTCATATTCAGTCAAAGAAAAGTTTGGTCTCAATTTTAATCAGAACATCTGCAGAAAATAATCCCATACCTGATATGTTATGATTAACTAATGTTAGACACAAGATCTGAAATTCTCTTTGACATATCTCACGGCAATCAGCTAAATGTCTTTTGGGTTTTGGACTGCTCAGACCACAGAGGGCACAGGGGCAACAGTGGCTCAGGTGGTAGAGCCCATCATCCAGTCATCGCTCATTTCATTCCCAGCCCCAGTCGAAGTGTCCTTGGGCAAAATACTGAATGGCAAAATGCTTCCGATGCAGTGTATGGACAAGCTTGTTTCCTTGGATAGTCGTAGCCTCTGCCATCAGTGTGTAAATAAGTGAACATGACAAGTGTTGTGAAGTGGTGTTATTAGCTGGTAGACCAGAAATGCTCTGTATAAAATATAAGTTCAACATAGGGGCATGTAGTTTTGCTTTAGGAGATTGTAAAATCAGGCCCTTGGTTACATTTTAGATATCCTCAGTTCGGTGTCACTAGGAGCTGAGGGTGTCTAAAAAGTGATGTTTCCCTGACCTTAATGCTGGAGTTGCTTTGCAAAGGTATTGAAAAAGCAAAAATGTTTCTAAAAAATGTTCTCATCGAAGAACACAGCCAGGCAGGAAGATCTTCAAGCCAGGCTCTGCTGGGCATCCAATGATATCCCCCTCTACACCTCTTCTGTCTGTCTCCAGGTATAAGGTTGCTATCACCAAGTATAAGGACTCAGAGCTAACCAGCAGCAGTCTGTACAGTCAAAACAACATCTGGAGTCCAGCTGTCGACTTCAGCAAGTACATTGCAGACGATGAAAGCATTGAAGACGAGGTGGGTAAAATAGTAGGGTATATACATGTAATTTTTAAAACTGGATAAAGTAGCTGAAGGATTTTACATGATGCGTATGAAATCGTGCCCGCAGGACCTGGTTGCCTGGGTGACCACTGGCTTTCTCCACATCCCCCACGCCGAGGACATCCCCAACACGGTAACAGTGGGCAATGGGGGCGGGGTCCTGCTGCGACCCCACAACTACTTTGATGAGGACCCGTCCATCCACTCTGCTGATTCGGTGTACATTAAGCCGGGCAGTGAGAACAGCTGTGAGAACAACAGGATGGCCTGCCTTGCTAAGGAGACCTGCAGCCCCGTGCTGGAACCTTTCACCTTTAACGGCTTTGAAGGAGTCATGAAGTTTGAAGACTGATTTATTGAGAACTTAGAGGTAATAGCTTAAAAAGGCTTGTGCTTGGGGTTATACTGATCTATCAAGGAGGTTGTGTCAGTGTTAGCATGTTTAGGAAGCGGTTTGGGACGGCAAATTATTTGGGCAAATAATCAAGTAAAGGATTTTTTTTCCAAGAGAGAGATAAGAAGAATATCCTGGAATCAGGATGTGCTTAACAAAAACTCCCATATGTTCTTCTTGCAGATTTGGTGCTAAGCTGAGCTAACTACAGCCTAAATCTAGCTCCGTACTTAAGACATAGACATGAATTATTTGCCTATATAAAGAAAGCCAAGAAAAGCACTCCATCACAGATAATGAGCCCTCTACAGATTTACTCTATTCTAATCTTGCTGGTGAGCACACAACACACCAGTGTCCCTGAAACAGCAGTAATTTTGGCTGTTAATGAGGTTGGCATGTGCTACCTCATTAACTACAATCATGCATATTTTACAGTACATAACTGCTGATCACATTTCAAAGCTTGTAATTTTATTTTACAACCATTTCCAATCTTCTAACATTTAACTACTAATATGAAAAATCAATGTACAGCATGGAAACTGGAAACATGCAAATCGTCCATGACCACCATTCCCCCGATGACGCCATTTCAGACACAACGTGACCGTGCTCTGAAACCCATTATTTCCAATGGTCCAACATTTTTTTTTGCTACACTAAGCAAACTTTAATCCAAAGTTCAGCTGACCTTTGTTCCTCACCTTTGTTCAACCCTGTTTGCATGAAGTTTGGCGCGCCTTGGCACAGTTAGGAAGAGCAACGTGTGGCTAAGGAATCAAGATTATGATATAATTTAATCCTCAATCATTAAAAACAAGCTACATTGTATTACATTCAGCATTTAGTACTATCATCATGTTTCAGTAGTTAGTTGCAAGAATCTTTACTATCAGCAGCTGCAGTGCTACCTAACTGATGACATTTCATTTTTCTTTACACAAACCACCATTTGCTCACTGGCGCTTTTCGCCGATCACTGACAAATCGTCTTTAATGAAGTGCTACTATTCTATGACGTTCAACAAAACCCAAGAAAAGTCATTGTCATGTATTTTATAATTTAAAAAAAACAGCACCTGCTTTGCATGAGCACGTTTTGCTTTGTCATTGCTCAGAGATGCTTGCATGGCAGTAGAGTCTTAAAGTCTTGTGCCTTTTTGGTGGTATCGCCAAGGTTAGCAATGCCTCTTGACAGTTTTTGTTTGCTTTCTGATTTGTAGTTGAGTGATTACATCTATAAAACTGAAAATGTGAATTTGTCATTGTCAAAATAAAAAGCAAAGTTGTAGTTATCATTAGGTGAACAGGAATAAGGGTTATGCCACCACCACTGATTTTACTAGTTCGAAATGTATTACTTTACTTACTTTTACTACTTTTAAGACTATACACTGCAAGCTGATATTTTATCAGTAACCTCTTTTTTTATAAAAGCATATGATGATATCATCCTAAATGTGGTCTATGATTTAAGATTTTGTAAGCAAAGAGGGTATCATCTGTCATCATTTCCATACTTTATAATAAGGGTACAAATCATATAATTAAGTAATACAAGCCTTGTGATGATTTAATGCAACTAATGCACAATGTATGATGAACATCATCAGTTAAGGAATGTTAATTCATACATTAAGCGATGGATTCATAATATGTAACCGCCCCATTCAAGTTATTTTTTATGTAGCTATAACAGGTTTTTATGCTGACATGCCCACAGCAGTGGGTTGCTCTACTTTCGACATCAGACATCAGTTTGCTTGTCCAAACCAAGTACCTCATACAATCCAACTTCAAAAAACCCCAAACTATCCCTTTAAGTATGAACTAATCACATAAAGTCATAGTGTTCTGATCATTTGTTTGTGATGAGAAACAGGAATTCATTATTTATCCTGCATTAGTAGAAGTATATCATTTGTACCCTTATTGTAAAAGGTTGTCATGTTTGAAATCCGTTTTGCTTTTATGAAATCAATATCTATCCAGATTGGCACTGAGAAAGACACCATTCTTTGTTTTGCTCTATGTGTTTGTTACCGATGAGCCACTGTGTTATAAACTGTGATGTGAACATTGTAAACTGACACTGTACAGTCAGCTGTGTGTAAATGTGTGCACTGACAGATACAACCGTTCAATCCAAAGCAGGATCAATCTTTAATGTGGCTCCAGGCTGGGACTACTGAACATCTACCTGATTTCTGATTCATTCTGTATGGTTTTGCTTGTACCGCAGCAAAGTGGGGCCAGCCCTGACTAAGTGATGAAGGTGCACCATTGATGGTTTCTACATGGACCGCAAAGCAGATCTTTAAAAAATGAATAGTTGTAAAGGAGTCTTTTAAGCTTTGTTTATGCTCTTGTGAGACACTGAAAACAACAAATGTAATCTGGTGAAATAAAGGTTGAAAATCCTGACAACAATTTGATTCTGATGTTGAAATATCATTTATTCAAACATGTGTTTAAGACATAATAATAGTAAAAATGTATTCATTACTTAAATTCCTAATTCCGGGGGTAAAATGTGCTTTTATCAGTATTCGTGGCAGTCATGTTCTCAGTTGTATTGTGATATTATCTTCTACAGACTCGGTAAACTTTTGGTTTCAACACAGTTAGAAATAAACAATAAACCACAAAACCTTCAAACTTGTCAGTCTTGAAATGAAAAGCTCCATGTGCATAGCAAGTGTGCAAAAAGTGCGACAATGTCCACCTCATGCGAGGTCCACCGCGTTGAGCATAAACAAAGCTTTACAGCGAGGTGCAATCAGTTTTCAGTTATGTCCTTGAGAGCACATTAATAGTCCAGACACTAGATATGACCTACGGTTGTTTTTTTGTACAGTGCAACATCCTAAGGAATATTTTTGTGGATGTTGTTTCCTTTCAAAACTAAAAAGGAAAGATGATTTGTTCAAGAAGAGATCTGGAGGTCTTTACACACAGACACACACACAAATTATCACAAGATTTTGTAGAATGCATTTTGATAGCATTGTTAGAGAAGTTCAGACGAGGCTGAGAGTACACACACGTACACACACACATACACACACACACACATACCCACCCGCCCCTCTCTACATACTTCATGGGAACAGATTCAGAGGATGGATTTGAGTGGAGGGCATTTAAGGTTCAGTGATTGTTTGCGTGTGTGTGTGTGTGTCCCTAAAGTCAAACATGGTAACTGTTTTTTTTGCCTCAGTGAATTCCACTGTGGCTTGTTGAAGAAAGCCACTGGCAGGATGTGAAAAACAAAGGCGATTACGAATCCAACAAAAACGTTGATAACACTTTATTTGGATAATTGGCCTAGAGAAAGTTTATAGAGTGTTTGTAACATTTCAGGTTCAACAGTTGTGGTGGTCAGTAGTTAAAACAACATTGTGTAATTTTCTACCATAAAATAACAGATTACAAATCATGTTGATGCCTTTCTGCATTATGTAACTTTGTAGTCTGGGTACGATCACCTGCAGAGTTTTTGGATGGAGAGTAAAATAAACTGCTGCAAAGTGTAGCTGCTGTTAGCTAATGTTACCTCAGTTTGTTATAGCTCGACTGTGAGCTCAGAGCACCGGGGGAATGTTAGTGTTTGTACAACAGATGTTACTGACCATCAAGAAGAATAGGTTTTAGGGCCTGGGGTGCAGATGAATGCTGAGTGAAGCGGTGTCAGTGTTGTGCCAGAACTGAAGCTGGGCAAGTGGGCAATCTAACAGGCTTCAGCAACCTTTATGGACATTACAAGAGAAGTGAAGTTGACAAAGGACGCTAAGAAGAGAAAACCAAGCAAGAAGCCACCCGAATAAATCTGGAGCTGACTTTTAGTCATTGGCAAGAGCTTTGTAAAAGTTAAAGACTGAAGGACACACATTGAACTGGGCTACTTGCTTTTGGACTAGTAATTAATATTATCTGGCTGCCATATCATATGTTGGTGCACTTGCTTGATGTTTGGCTGTTAGTAGAAGTGTCAACACTGAATTTCACTCGTTTTTATGAATGTCACTTATACTTTATACAGATAATCCGTTAAACATCTGCAGAGAGCTAACAAAGCCTGCACCATGTCAGTTGTTTGCTTACCTGCCCCTGCTTACAGCCTGTATGTTAAGCTGCGCTAAACACGGATCCAGCTCCATACTAAACACTCGCACGAGTTAAAGAAAACTGAAAATTCCAAAACTGAATTTATCTTGAAATTAAAGTTATTTGCTTATATGACCACAACCTACAAATTCCATCTACAGTGCCTGGTGGAGAATCTTCTCACTGAAATGAGGTCATAAAAGGTCAGAGTGAACTCTACAACTCCCTGAAACTCCAGCAACTTTGGCTGCCACTGAGGCTGCCATGTACTAGCTCATTAACTACAAATCATGCATACTTTAGATAACTGCTGACCATTTTTCAAAGTCTGTGAGTGGGGAGGAAATTCCAGAGAAACATGATTCTATTGCTCTTACAATTTTTATATGTACTTAGATCCTTTGCTTAGTCCTGCATTAATATCCTAGTAATAAGTATTATCAACCTAATGAATTAGTGACAAAATTTGCCCTAATTTATTAATATAAATAAAACATTATTAGGTTCTTAATACAGATGGATCAATGTGCACGTAGCATTTTACTGATACATGAGTTGTCATGTGATGATTTATGGGGGATGCTAGCAATTCAAATATACAACCTATAACTTTAATCAGATAATCTCACTGAGATCAAGGCAAGTAAGCTTGTTTCAACAACGAAGCAAGTCAACGTTCTTTCTATTAGAAATAAATACATTAAGAAACACAGGGCTATATACACATAAATGGGATTTCAACGTCAATAAAACTAAATAAAATGGTGTATGCATGAGCGCATAGGTGAGCATGAAGGTGCTGTAGAGCTGAAGGTACATTTTAGGGGCCCAGTTTGGTGGTTGGAAAAGGTGGTTTGCCCTCCAATGGACACAATAAGCAAAAATAGATATTTGAAGAGTTCAATCCTGCGTGAAACACTAATCACAAGAGTCTGGACCAAAGTGGAAGACCACACGCAAATTGTTATTGCTATTCCATGCACCCAGCATGGCTAAAAATAACAGCTGAGAATCCCACAAGAACTCACATAAGGATGGAAAAAGACAAACAAACAAGGCAATGGTATACTTTAGGACAGGTGGACTTTATTTGTATAACATTAAAGTGACTTAATAGTGTGTGACAGGAAAAGTTTGAATGGTAGCTAAATAACCGAGAGACGACCAAAGCCTAATAAGTGTTTGAGTTTTTCTTCCAGCAGGTGCCTATTTCTGTCAGGCCAGGAAAAATGGACAAAACAGGCCAAAACAAATCATCATAACCATAAATCATTGCTATTTTCATGCCTTCCTCCAATAACAGCTCAAGAAAGTCACAGTCTCAGCCTATGTGTCTTAAACACAGAGTTCATCTGAGAATTTTCTTGAGACAAGTGTTAGGATTACTGAACGCACACACTGCATGGGTACAAATACATTTCAAACTGCTAGTAGCATTTCACATGAAAAGAAACAACACACAGTGTTAACACTTCCTTTCCTGGCCAGTTTCCTATCAGATACAATAGGCAACGGCGAATTTGAGAGCGGGAGAGCAAAACAAAGGAAACAACAACAAACAGATACCAGCTATCTCCCTTACCACAATATTTATGGAATATTACATCATTCAAAAGTGTGTATGTGAAAACAGGGTTTTGTATCTATCATTTTGTGAACCTGCACACTTCCATCTGTATCTGTAAATTCTTGGCTGCAACCTTGCATGGACATAAATGTTTGTGCATTCAGTTACAGTTAGTAGTTAGGAGTAGTTAGTATGCTGATGATGAAGAATGACATCACCAAAACTAACCACTTAGTGAGTTACCTATCAGTCCATGATTTAAAAAAAGATGGTGAATCTTTTGCTCCATAGTCCTGACCAAATAACTCAAAGGAGTGAATGTCAAACACAGTCTGCAATGTTTCTACAGTAGCCCAGAAAGGACAAACCAAAAGAGGGTGAGACAAGGTGGTTGCAATCAGCAACTAAATCGCTAGGCAACCTGAGATAAACTGACACTTGTCGCCATTTTCTGGCCTTGTCCTGGAGTATAATGTCACCATTGTGAGTCCAAAAAAGCTATGATTGGTAGGCTCTCTCAGGTGAAATCGTTGTCAATGAGTACAACACCAGATCTGTCTAAATCAATGAAAACTTTAAAACCCAAATTAAGGTTGAGAATCCATGGCATGGACTCAAAGAAAAATCACCAGTGAGTTGGTCTCATCTATTACTCTCGTAACACAAATTAAGTCAACAGCACTTTTTATTAGCATGGAGCTTGACAGCTTCTGAAAACCTCCTGAGGAAGGAAACCATGTACATTCAAGCACTGCGGGGAAAGTAGTCCGTGCTACTTCAAAACAGGGTATTGTTATATTGTGTTTTATATCGTGTAATGTTTCCCAATCTCAATCTGAGTTGTACTTAGGCACAGCAATACAATACTACTATGTACCAATACAGGTTCATCATGCTAGTTTAACCCAGAACAAAATACGGTCGGCAGGCCTGATTCAACGCTTAGAACTCTTCCAGTCTCTATAAAAAGATACCTGTGTAAAAGCAGAATCTGTAGACAAGGGATCACAATTTTGGCATTGGACTGTTCTGGTTCCTGTTTATTGTCCGCACTGTGTTGACCAATTATGTTTGAGCAGGTTTGGGTTGAAAGAGTCCATGTAGAGAGTATAATGAGGGGAACACATGGCTGAAAATCTCTGACCTTCATGTAATCAGGCCAAGAGGAAGATAAAAAGGATCACTAAAATTATATTCCATAAATTAATTCACCCTCAGGGGAACATGAATGAATATACAACATTTCACGCTGGAAAAAGTAAGGCAATCACTAGAGTCAGTAAGATTCATCTTCTTGGGGCTTGCTCAGCCTAAGAGAAACCACATAGAATACCCCACTACCAAGGATGACCAAAGCCACAGCAGAAACAACAAACAGAATTATTAGGATAGAAATTAGCATCAGGGACATCATGGCCCAAAACAGCCTCTAACATGAACTTCTAACCTACCTAAACCACAAAAGACAGGCATCAAGACAAGATAGGTATCTCACCTACCTCTCCACAGGAGAAAAGAAAGGTTCCAGCACAGGGCAGTAGGTCTCCTGAGCAAGGCAGGCCATCCTGTTGCTGTCACAGCTGACTTCGGTGTCAGGGACAGCTGTGACAACCCCATTGTCAAAGCCGATGGTCACCAGTTCATGGTGAAAACAACCAAACAAGTGATGAATGAGGAAGGCATATAATGTGATACGTTTAGTTTAATAATCATTTTAGAGATGTTTCCTGATGAAAACCCCACACGCCTCATTTTTAGTGTTTTTATTGTCCTCAATGAAAATGCTGAAGTCCAGATCTAATTGCACAGACTGCAGCAGCTCTGTCCTTCTGCCTGGTGATGGCAACCTTTCACCTGGAAAAGTGAAGTTAAGTGAGATTACAGGGAGAAAATGGACTAGAGGATAATGGATGAGGAGGTGTATTGTCAAGCTGTTGTGGCTCTTACCAGGCCCAGGACATTGCTAGTTCCTCTGCCTGGCTGTCGGGGAGATGGTGCCCAGTGAAGCTGAAGCCTGTAGGACAGTGCTTCAACGATTGGAGGCTGTAAACAGACATACCTCTGTGACACAGACTGTTTCTTTTACCTGCCAGTCATGAAACTTAATTGGGCAAACCTGTGGGAGCTTCTCTGTAACCCACAGTTTCAGTCGCCCCTTCCCACTGTGCAGGTAACCTGCTTCTAGATCTCTGAATTTGTCACCACTTTGTTCAGTGATTCTTCTGACTAATCAGAGCTTTATATAAAGGAGAATTATAAATAGGGACGCCATTTTTCTGTGGCTTGCTGGCAATATACCTATAAAACCTGTTGACTGAAAAATAGCCACAAGGACCAAAATGGATATGACTAATGCAGCCATACAGGTTACAAGTTGACTCACAAAAGGGGGGGGGGGTTCCTGGATTCAGGTGAGTTTCTAGTTTTACTTTTAAATCTTGGGAAAGAATACAGAATAATTTGTGAAATTAAATAAAAAAAATGTATCACAAGCTAATTTCTGGGACGTGAGCTGGGATGTGAGAACAGAAGTGTAGAGACTTGAAGGATCTGATATTGTTTGGCTGGTTGAATCCGTTTGGCCCTCTGTCAGAACTTCACTACATCCCGCTGGTTAAAGGTGCACATGAATGTACACCTTGATTCCATGATACAAACAAACATGCAGCGAGCACAGTGAATGTTTCCCATTCCCACAGTGTTTTGAAAGATTTGGGAGGTCTGCCCATGCATGGTGAATGAACTTCCTGCAAAGTACATGATGGTTTTGGATTCATTTCAGATGCTGTGATGTGTGAAGGGTTAGCAACAATCAAGACCAATTGCTGCCATGTGGAATGCATGTTAGGAACATTAGGTTCTCGTAAAGTCTGTGCTTTGTTTATAAAGTCATCTTGACAATCAGATGTTGGTACAAGTTATAGATGATTCTGAATTTATGGCATGGAGTGAAAGCCAAAGTTGGTATTTGTATCTGTTTATTTCTAATGATAAATGTGTGTTCAAAGATCTGTGTTATAAATAGACAAAATGACACTATAACAACGTACCAACAATAATCAACCATCAAGGTATATACTGTATTTGAACAATTTTCCATGCACTTTTGAGACAGCCCCTAACTTCAGTTAGTCATTGTCCCATCTGCTGTCAAGTGTTTTCAGGTTTCCAGTCTTCAATAAGGACTTCATCAGCCAAGTTTTATCCTGCATTAATTATATAAAAAAATGATCATATTCAAAACTTATGGGGGATTCAAATCTAAAAAAACTCTATCTACTCTACCATATATTTGTAAACATTTTGGTGACTTTGAATCCCCCCCCAAAAATGCTGCTTTAGCTTTTAGTAGTATGTTTGTAACCATGGATGTACTTTAACTATTATCCAATTACTTTTGATGCTAAAGAAAGAAGTTTGAATATATTATGAGGAAGAACCGATGTTGTAAGCAGCACCTTTTTTTGTGATGCAAACTTGAAATAGTGAGTTCTGCTGATCTGACAGGTTTGCGTTGGAAATTATTGGTGGCTTTAATTGTTCCTCCTGTTAGTATCGACCATGGGTCGTATGATTTTAAGACAAAAACAAACTTACCCTTTAAATATTTAACAGGCCCCTTTGGGATACAAGAGAGTCCCCTTCAATTCACTGTGCACCTGTTTGCCTTGCCATATTAACTCGTCACCGAAATGAAGCAGTGAAGGCACCACGAACGAATGGAACTTCCAAAGCGCTCACATACTGAGGCAAAAAGCAGTCTTAGCGTGACTAACCCGCTAACAGACGCATTCCATGAGATGAATATTATACAATGTGTTATCAAACACTTCATTGTCCTTGTGCCATGCAGTTACATTACCAAGGACACAGCATAAACAGAAAGAGGTCAATCCCGCCGTCAAACCAGCTGGATACTGGAGAGACTGCAGATTTGACAGGTCAGAATTTAATCAAATTGAACTTTGCACAAAATGAATGAGGCGGTGAATACTTCTCGCTCCATTCCTCATATAAAAGGAAAGCCCTACTGTATGCACCGAGCTCTTCTATGACTTTGTTTATTTCAAATTCAAATAAAGAAACTGTGTACAACCACATTTTGGATTCACTTTAAATCACTATGTTCCATAGTACTGTCGAGCTGGAAAAAATTTTCAAAGCGCCGACCTTTACTGTTTTATGAATAAGGACTTAATACAAAACATGAGTCAATGATCCTGCGCTGCACAATAAAGCTGATCGTGTTCAAAGTCTCCACATGTTGCATGGAAGAGTCCTGCCAGATTGAAATCCGCGCAGAGAAAATAAGGCTTCTGTTGTCCTATTGTGTTGGTGCCGGATTATTACTATTTGTCTGCGGCGGCAGCAGCAGCTCAAATTGCAGTGAGCTGGAACAAACTAGAAACACGAAACTTGGCTCAAAAAAAAGGAAGCGATGTGATTTTTTTTTTTTGGAACTCCTTCACACCATAAGTCAGACTAAATAAAAATTGGAAATAATAATAATAATGTGAAAAACAATACTGACGTCCATTTTTGAATTTGAATTAAAGCAGCACCAAATCTATGTACAGTATTGGTGATTGGTCTAATAATAAATAATAAATATAATAACATAACAATAATAAACCCTTGATGCAAGTGGGTATGGCCTATTACATATTTGCTCATAACTCAAGACACCTTTAGTCAGACCTGTTCGAACACATTGGAGACGTCCCGCTGCTCCTCCCAGACTTACAAAACTTTTTTTGTCAAATCTGATGATGGCAGGGAAAATGGCAGAACTTCAAATGAATAAAAATGATATTTTTTGACGATGAAGCAAGTGTGTGATTGGACTTTCTTTTAACACAACCAGTTAAACTGGATGAAGTGACTGATATTGGTGCGTCTGAGCCGCTTTCTTCTGCTGAGCACAAAAAGATTGGAAGCCGCCAACTGTTGCTTGCGGCTTTATTGGAAATGCCACACACAGGTGTTTTCACTTATTACAACTAATCAGGCCTCTGCTAAGGCTGAAGTTAGGCTCAGACGAGGTCTAATCAGGTTCAGAAAGTTAAAAACACCCGTGTGGGCGCAGCACGGTCTATAAAAACAACAAGAAAACAGCTGTATGAAGCCACACACACTCTCTGGTTACGGAGTTAAAAACATGTAAATTGGAAAATACATGATCCCAGCCCGACTTGCTGTGTGGAAGCCATTTTGTTTTGCTTGATCAATAGAGTGAGGTTGTCACAATACCAGAATTTTAGACTTTGATACAATACTAGTATTAAAAAAATCTATACCCGATACCTTGTTTGATACTATGCAAAGAAAGTCCAGTTCTCTTATTATGTTTTTTTTGTTTTTGTTTAATTAACAACCTGCACACAGTGCTGGTACAAAGTCACTAATCACAAACACATTTGTGTATGTGGTTAGTTGTGTATGTCTACATTTGTACGGTTTGTAAAATTGAAAAAAGTATCTACACATGATACTTTTGAAAACAATAAAGACGGATACATGGAGGCACATTAATAAGTGTGTGTGGAACAACGCCAACGTCTCTCTCACAGGTCCGTACTGACAGACAGCAGTGTGGTAACAGCATTCAGAGGGACCAGCCTGGAGCAGGAGTGTCCCGGGGTCCACATCTCTGTGTTTCTTTCGTACCTACAAGTAACATTAACACAGGCAAACTCTTGGGATGCAATAGCACCTCCAAGTGTATGCATACAATGCACCATATATGCAACAAGCGAGTGGGCTAGGGGGGGGGGGGGGAAGAAAGAAAAAAAGATGAATCTTAAAGTGGACAGAGAGTCTCTCTTGTGCAGCCAAATCACTACAAGGCTACAGCTGAAGAAATACTTCTGTTCTCTAAAGCACTGAGGAAATATGTTCTTCCACTGTTTTAGGACAACCAGGGGAGATTTGAGTGGAGTTCAAATTTCATAGTTTTGCTTCCTAGTACAGTGGTATGCCCAGAAAGATTCAGAGGCAAAAACTGAACAGAGAGTCAGAGCTAAGAGAAGCAGGAAAACCATTCAAAGCCAGATGAGAAATCCTGGGAGAGGCACGGCATCCACAAGGACCAAAACTCCACAGACAGGAAGAGAAACCAGCAGGAACCTGTGAGCTTGAGTCCCAGCGGAGCAGAAGATGGAAAGCAGGCGATGCAGTTGAGATACGTATGGGAAAAGAGTCTGCGGTCAGGTCTCAGAGTGCCGGAGAGGCGAAACTGAAGGATACGTGCCAAAAAGCACGTGTGTGACTGCAGAGTAAGGTCAAAACAATAGATGGGGGAGGGTCCCACAACAGCTCTGGATGTCTGATTGGGGAGTATGTCTTTGCATTTTTAGTCATTTCCTCTAGCTCAACTGCAAGCACCACTCAGATTACAGTCTTAAACATTCAATCTTAGCACAGTTGTCCAGCGGCAGCAGCTTGTTTGACACATCATGATGTGGCTGTAAAAACTCCAAAACAAAAGCTGAGCGCTACCGGTCACAGTACTGTTGCACCCACGGCAGATGCTTTGTGTTTGTAAGGGTCGTCAGTAAAGAGCTTCAGCGTTGCTGTTTCTTGGTTTCTTGATCTTCTCAATGTTTTTCAGGATCATGTCGTGAAGACACACCTAAAAGCGACCAGCAGAAATACAGATTAGCGTTATGCTGGGGGAAAACAGTCAAAGGAAGGGTGTGGTAAAAACAACAGAGTTCTTATCCCAGCCCCCTTCTTTCCAGGCCAGTCTATTCAGATTGTATCAGGGAAGGTCTGCTAAAGAATTTGGGAATCTGTTTTGTACTGCTGGTTTATGTCACAGATAAACAGCACAGAGGCAGGATTATCAGACAGGAAGTATTTGGCTCAGAGGGTGAACCTTACTGGGACAAGTTGTCCACTCAACATGTTGGGACAGGGTATTGTACAAAGGAGCTCTGATAACCTCAACATTACCTAGACATCGGTGTCCTGCAGCTCCTGTGAATGAGGATTTTAAATGAAGAAAACTCACATATTGATTCCTGAGCTCTGAAACAATAATCTTCAAACTGATGTACTCCTTCTCGTCGATCTCCATCACGGTCCTTCTGTAGTCCTCCTGCGGAGCAGAGACAGCTGATTGATAAATGCAAGTTCATCATGAACACAAGCAGACCAGAGAAGGAGCTAGACGCACTACCCACCACATGAGGGTATTTGGCTATTTTGGAGACCAGTTTGGCTCTGGTGATGTAATATCTGGAGATCTGGTCCAAGTATGACGCTGCCTCTGACTCCACCGTCCTCAGCTCTGTCACCGTCTCTTCCTGCAGACAGTCGTGGTGAAACAGAAAACTGAGTTAGCAGCCAGTTAGCTTAGCATAAAGACTGAAAACAGGGGAAAACGGCTAGCCTGGCTCTGTCCAATGTGACAATTTGTTTTGTTTTACAGGTTTCATGTGTGGAGAGTGACACGGTGGTCTGTGATTGAGCCTTTGCAGATCTGTTTCATCTGGATAATAATGCTGTGTGTGTGTGTGAGAGAGCTGGGAAACATTCTGAGTGCATAGCACTCGCTCCACTGCCATCTGAGCAGAGACTGTGGAGCATGTCAGTGCTGCCCCCCAGTGTCCGACATAGTGACTACACAAACTGCACTCCAATGTCCAAAACACTTCACTACAGAACAAGAGTAAACACCAGTGATAGGAGCTGACGAGATGTGAGACTTATAGTGACGTTCTGTCTTCAACTGGTCTGAAATTGGTGAATGCGGCAACCAAAATCAAGTTTGTTTCAAACTGGAGGTGTACCAGTTAAACACTGATTCCACACAACCAAAAAACTTCAGGGGAAAATTATTAGTATACTGCAGACGCATCAATAAAGCATTTTTGGTAACCATTGCAGAGTTCTAAGTCTAGAATTCACACTACCTAGACATCAAATATGCTTTAATCATTTCATACAATAAGCTGTCTTCCCCTACAGTTACTACAGGACCCTCTTTATTTTTGAAACATGTATAACTATTTTTCCAGACGTAGACAGTGAACACTGACCTGTATGGAGACTCCAAAGTTGTTTCCATCTTCTATTCTGGGGATGAGCAGCTGGACCCACATCTTAACCTGACAGAGTGCAGAGACAAGGCGGTGTCAGGGTCTCCTCAGTGTGGGTGACAAAACTACATCAAACCATTTCAAAAGCAAGACCTCTGTGTCGTGTTCACTGTTCTGTCCTCTCCACAGATTCTCAGGGCTCCTACAGAGGATGCTGCCGATTCATTGTCACTGCGCTGATGACAGACACACATACCTAATACATAAGCTAAAACCATTTAAACGTATGGTACTATCTTCTGTTTGGTTTAATTTAAAGAGGTCAGGTGCATTTGCAAATTTGTTTGGCAGCGGCCGTGCTTCCATCCACTGCTGTTATTCTGGTGAGTTGGTTTACGAGATAAGCAGTGGGTGGCGGCAAATTGTCCTGTTGAAAACCCAGAAGAAGTGAAAGAAGAAGATGTTGTAATTAAAAGAGCCCCAGTTGAAGCCCAATCAGTGAAAAACAGCCCAGAGAACAGGATGTAAAATATGACATCTGTGTTTGTCTCATGTATTAATGTGCGGAAGGTTACATCACATGTGTGTGCAGTGAGAGAGCCACGAGAAAACAGCTGATCAGCATGTGAGTTAAACGTTTGCTATGCCACAGCTGTGAAGACGTGTTTCCAATTCCCATTAAGAGATGAGATTCTAAAAACACCTCAAACCAGTATCAGAACCTTCTTGCAAAATTGAGGATTTTTTTTGTAAAATTAAAACGTTTCTCACGTGATGCTTCAAAATTCGCTCAGACTCTGATGCGGTTTGTGAAAACAAAGTGAACAGATCTAATACTAAGTCACACACACACACACACACACACACACACACACACACAACACACACACACACACACACACACACACACACACACACACACACACACACACACACACACACACACACACACACACACACACACACACACACACACACACACACACACACACACACACACACACACACACACACACACACACACACACACACACACACGTCAGTGTATTTCCTGTGGTAAACGGAAGGCTGGTTTTAAAAGTATCTCTGTGTTCAACTCGCAGAACTTTTGTAGATTTAGACATTTAGCTGACGCCTTTATCCAAAGCAACTTACAGGGAGCAAATTTGGGGTTCAGTATCTTGCCCAAGAACATTTCCACATGCAGACTGGAGGAGCCGGGGATCGAACCACAGATCATCTGATTAGTGGATGACCCGCTCTACCTCCTGAGACACAAGCATCCTCTTTTGTAGTTTCTAAACTGAACCTCTGTGGTTCGCAGTTGCACAAATCAGCTTTTATTTTCATAGCTGTGTTCAATTTCCGGACATTGCTTAACATGCATGCATGTGTGTGCGTGTACGTGCACTTACTGTGTTACACTTCTCAATCAGTGTCCTGATCTCTGGTTTGACTTGTTCAATCAGGTCCACCAGCTTGCCGTTACATTTCATCATCCCCTCTGGCATCAGTGTTCTGGCTCCCCCTGGAATCAAAAACATCATCCACAGTTACAAACATCATCCTCTCATCAAAGATTTCTCTACCAGCTGAATGTCTGTCTGTTTTATGTTCCAAACATGGTCAGCTGGCTTGAGTTGAGCTAAATTTTCCCTATAGTCCTTATTTTGTGCGTCGCAACCTTTTTTGGGGACCAGCGTTCATTATCCATTACCCAGGTCCCCTTGCCACCACTATCAAATAAAAAGTAGTAGAAGTACGAGTTTCCCATGGATCATAAAAAGCAATAGGAATTATATTATATTTAAGTTAAAAAATGCAATGGTTAGAAATGTGACACTCAGAATTGAATTTAACTGCAGCCAACCAGTAAGCAAAACAAGAGCTGCATACCAAGGGAAAAAAATATATTTAAGGAAATTAGGACTCGCATAAAAAAAACAGATAAATGTGTGAGTCCTGGTGAATAGTTAGAAAAGGGGGAAGTCAAAACTATCTGCTTGTTGTACTGGGACTGAAAACTCAACAACATATGTTGACTGGAAAGCAACAGCAAGCAGTCTTTGTAAATGTCCTCCTTGATTTCACAGGGTTGTGACTTGTGAGGCAAAAACTCACACTTCTCAACTGGAATCGAGCCGGCTGATGGAGTGTCTGTTTTAAAAAACTGTTGATTTATGTTCAATATGGTCTAGATTGTGTTGATATGCTTTGCCAAAAAGCTGCTGAACCTCCAGTGTTATGTTGTGTTCTGGATGCTAGACATCAAGTTGCTTTCACAGAAGGTTTGTTTGAGAGAGAGAGAGAAATGAATACTTTCAAGGGAAGAAAACTCCTTTTTCTTCTTATTTGGTAAATATGACCTTTTACACAGTGCTGCCAAATTTCTTAACTTGCTGACTTTTCAGACCCTCTTAGTGACTGAATTTTGCAATTTATATAGACCATGAGGGAATGGATATCCAGAAAACGGATATGGGATATCCAGGCCAAGACTTCCCTCTGGAGTCCGATTAGAAATTGGATCCACAAAAAACGATCAAGAAGACTTTATAATAGATACTTGCATATTATAACTTTAAAACAAGCTAATAAAAAGCTAAATAGTTGTCAGACGAATGCGTTCTGCCTCTTTTGCTCTGGACGTTTTCAACCAAAAGCCTGCTCAAATCGGTCTGGTCATTTGGTCAATCACATGCTTCTCCCTCACTCACTCTCTCTCTCTCTCTCCACATCTCTGGATAAGGATGTTCACACAGTTTTGTAAAACATTTTTTTGATCTTGCCGAGACAGATTCCCATAAAATAAAAGACTAAATAAATGTATTATTATGACACTGGGGAATGTTTTTGTTTTTACCTTGCCAGCTCTCATCAGTGACTCCGTCCTCTAGTTTCCTCTTCTTTGTATTCTGCAGCACAAACAGAAGACGTCATTTCTATTCGACGCATATTAGTAGTGCAACTTTACAGATGCTAACGCCGGTCTGTTGGTCACTTAACCAATCAGTTTGGTCCAGAATTAAATATCTCAGCAAGTATCGAACAGATCGAGGATAGACTGATTATAATAATAAGTAGGAACCATCTGTGGAGGTTAGAACTTTGTAGCATCTGTGTGACAAGTGGCCATCTCTGCTGAAAGTTACAGATGTGAAGTACCGGTGTAGTGACACAAACATATTTAAGTTGAGTCTGTTGAATTATTGTTTTTTTTTCCTTTATGGAAAAAGCTACTGACATGATCATTTCCATCATTCGATTTCACTGAAGAAATGAAATCCACCGAATGGAAACCATGTGATAAATATACAGTAGACTCACCATGTCCACGCCATCATGGCTGTTAGTGAAGACAATGGGTTCTGGGATTTTGCACTTGATCTCTGAATGGATTTCTTTCAGGTCAATTACGTTAAAAATTGGCTCCTGGATACAGATCATATGGAAAAGGTTAAAAATTACCATCTGAACACACAGATAGACACACAAAAAAAAGGAGGAGACAGTAAGAGAAAATCTGAATTTGATATATATGAGTACAATATGGCCATACCTTAAGAAATTGATCCAACTCCAGGAGTTTTTGAGGAAAAAAGCTGGAGACCAGGTGTTCGGCCTACAGTGAGAAACTTAAGTAAACATGTTGTGATAAAACTCACAGTGAACATGCTGACGTCTGAACCAGAGAGAAGGAATAGGACAGAGAGAGGACATCCCTGCATAACCGTGAAATGGAAAACACTCACCTCACTGGTGATCTGCTCCCTGAAGGTTTCCACCTGTCAACACATTGATGGGCAGTTACAACACTACTCTTCACATGTTCACTCTTCTACTCTTACAGGCGCTCAACAGTGACAAAAACTTTTTGAATTCCCCAATTATTCACTCATTCTGATGTAAAGCAAATATGTACAGCCAGGCTGCAAACTGTTTATATGAAGAACTGCAAAGTGAATCATGACTAAAAAACATTTGATTTGAGCAAATAACATTAGAAAAAAAATACACCTCTATAGTGTATTGTGAATAATAGTGTTGACTTTGTCTTGTGTATGGATCATAAAACAACAACATCTGAATGCACCCTACAGATTGTGGGTAGTGTAGTAATTCTGCAGACGTCTTAAAACTACGGATACATCTGGAGTTAAACATCGTTAGAAACATTTGTAGTAATGTACCGCGCCCCTAAAGTCCCAGAAGGTGTTATTTCTTTTATCATGTGTTACTATAATAATTTATTCAGATGCACACAGCCACTATATAATGGAGAGAACTCAGCCAACCAAGTTTTATGTTCACCTCAGAGTGTCATATCATGAGACAAAGGAGCATTTGATGGAGGTTTAAAAAAATGATTTGACGCTTAGCCAAGCCTCATTTAGGCTTAATGAGAACTATAAGTGCAGGCCACTACACTTTAAAAAGGTCCAGTGTGTAGAATTTAGCTGCATCTTGTGTTGTAATCGTGTGTAAAAGGAGAAACAACACTTTAAAGGCCCTGTCTAGAGTCAGTATTTAGTTTGTCTGTTCTGGGCTACTGTAGAAACACAGTGTTTCAACATGGTGGCCTCCATGAAAAAGGACCCACTCCTACTGTAGATATAAAAAAGGAGAATTTTTAAATAACAAAACCAAAAAGATTGTTATTTTCAGGTGATTATGCATGCAATGAAACATAGTAATGAATATTCTATATTATGTCTGCCTTAGTCTAAAAATAAAGGCTCAGAAACTTACACACTGCACCTTTAAATGACTGTAATTTATGGCTGCACGTGGCTTCACATAAAAATATGTGAATTAATATCAAGGCTGGAGTTCAGATACAGATAAAGCTGGCAAAATATAGCTGATATGAATCTGGCATTGTATAATAAATAGAGCCCAGTGGAAAGTGTGACATGAGGGTGAGTAAACAGAGAGCAGCTCAGTGTTCAGGCCCGGTGCGGGGTGCGTGTGTATGTGTGAGGAGCTCACCTTGCTCTTCAGCTCGCTGTTCACCTTTAATAGAGACGACATGCTGACGCTGAACAACAGTAAAAACTTCCCAAGTGTCCAGAAGAGCTCAAACCTTTGCACTGCCGCTCGAGTCTGTCAGTGTACGGACACAAGGCACGCACACTACCGCCGCTACCGCAAACTGGTGAAGTAGCCGGAAGGCGACAAGCAAACTCAACCGGGTGCGTTTGTTTATTCATCCGGTGTGACGGGAGGGTTCGTGACCTAGTGTGGATTAACCGCGCTGCCAGACAAGCGAGTCGATAAATCGAGCAAATCCCTTACTGTCGCTCATGTGACGACATTATTTATTTATTTATTTATTTATTTATTTATTTATTTATTTATTTATTTATTTATTTTAACTCCAACATTTCGCAAACATAAAAATAATCCAGTATATTTTTACATGTTTGAAAAAAAATGTTTGACACCTATTTATTTATTAAATTCGTTTAAGCGTGACATCAGATATTGAAACAAATTGTATTAAAAATAAAATAAAAAATATTACAATTTCTTTATGCTTACGTTTTAGCTCTCATATTGAAAATAATAATAATAATAAAAAAATAAATATATATATTTCAAATGAAACACAGTTGAGAAATAACGTACAGGAGAGTGGAATATGTAGTTTTTGAACTGTTAAGATTACAAAAAGTGTCTTTTTTTATGCAGTATGACAGCACGTGACGATGGTCAGGTATGTCTGTCAATCACTTCCTTCGACACAAACTAATAATAAATAAGAAATCAATTCGGGCGAAGTTTAAACTCTCAATTTTTACTTTTTAACGTTGGAATCAAACCGAGATCGTGTGACTTGAAAACAAACGTAGATATTAAAGCGACTTTCACGTTAAACAAGCAAGCAAGCAAGCAAGCAAGCAAGCAAGCAAGCAAACAAACAAACAAACAAACAAACGCTTTAACAATGCAGGAAATTACGTGTTTCTACACGGAAGCATTTAAGTCGAGGACTTCAAATTCGCGCCGCCCCCGGAGTGTCGACATAAAATCACTTTCGATGCGGGTTTCTCGGTAAATTGCGGGATTTTATGATTCACGGAGGAGTGCTCGTCTTTAAGACACACTTTTTAAAAAAGTATATCATTCATAAGGACGTTTTATTTCTGCACCCCGCCTGAAATTTGGAAGTTTTTTTATCTGACTGAGCGAAGAGAGAAGTTGACCTCACTTTATTTTTTAAAGTTGGTGTCTTCTTCTTTGACCCATGGCTTGTGAAGGAAACGGTATTTCAGGTGAGCTCGAGAGGTCCAGTTTGAACACAGAGTTGTGGTCTCGTTCACACAGCCCTGTCAGATGTCCTATATGTTTTTTAACCAGTGTTCACTAATGCTGCTTTCATTCCTCCACAGATGAGCGGATAGGCGAGGCTCTGATCAAAGAGTAAGTTTGCTTTTAACGTCTTCTAATAAAGAACAGAATATATTGCATATGTTCAGTATAAAATCAGATAAAACTCTCCGCTTAATCGTCACTCAGGTCAGTTCTGTGTAATAACAAATGATGTAGTATTATGTTATTAAATAAAAAATAAAAAAGGAGAAAACTCTCCATTTCCAGCCAAAATCTGTAATGACATGTGCATGTCACACACAATCTGTCAAAAATAGTTTATTTTCTTTATTTATAACAGCGGCTTATTTTACAAGAACTCAAAGGCGAATGCTGTACAACTTATTCTGCTGTTCACAAAATATAGGAGCTTTGTACAATTTGGGAGACAGGGTGTGCACACACAGGTGGTAAAGGAGGTGTTATATAGACAGAGTAACAAATTCTAAAACAAATAGGATGGAGAACCATAAATCTTAGAAAGGAGGGGGGAGAGAGGGATAAGTAGGTAGGAAATACTTTAAATGAGGAAAAAATTAAAGTATTTGCTGATCTAAAACCACTTGTTCTAAGCAGTCAGTGCTGCAGGTCAATGAGAAAAACTGCGTCAATGTATGGTGGCACGCAGGTTTCAGTTTCATTTCACAGTAATAGTTGCCCGTTTGCAGTAAATCACACCACTTATTACCTACATGTTGTACCTGAGTCACACAGTGAATCACGTGCGATAAGGCAGACCATAAAGGGAATTCAGAGGTGTGTGTGTGTGTGTGTGTGTGTGTGTGTGTGTGTGTGTGTGTGTGTGTGTGTGTGTGTGTGTGTGTGTGTGTGTGTGTGAGATGCTTCTTTCAGGAATTGGCGTTTCACCATCAGGAATGTTTATTGTTTCCCGGAATGCTTTGCATTTTGTTGCACCGTGTTTATCTTGTGTCTCATCAGCAAAACAGGAAGTTTGAGCAGAACGTACTGTCAAAAAAAGAACACTTGCTGTTTGAGGTTTCACTTTCATGTAGCTCTTTGGTAGATGTTTGCAGTTACATAGTGTTTCTGTAGTGTTGACCAGACGTTTGAAAATATAACATAAAAGCAGCTTGAGTTAAACTAAAAGCTTCCTGCACTGTGCGGGCACAAAACACCAAACTTCCTTCAAGAAATGCGACATTTGGACAGTTACTTACATGACGGTAAAAACACATCACTGTCAGGACAAAGGACGTCACATGTCGACATTATTATTGCCAATTTGGCATCAATGTAATCCATAAAGATTCTCACTAAAATATGTTCTGGTCGGTGGCTCAGACACACAGAATTAAACACTTGTTAATTTGCCGTCTGTCATGTGTCTGTCACTCTACAGTGATGTTTTTTTAGCCATTACCAGAGTAACTACTCGGCTTCCTGTTTGGAGCTGAAGAGAGTGCACCTATCGTCTTATAATATTAAACATGTTTGATTTTATTAGTACCTCAAGCCACGAAAAAAAGAAGATATTTCCACCAAAGTGAGTCAGTAGACTCTTGTGTCGATGGTTGCACACATGGTACAAAGCCGCTGGCCTGTTGTGCAGACCTACACAAAGTAGGCTAGTGTTCAGGAAATGTTTATGTATTGCTTGGCAACAGTGCAGTCCTGGTCTGGAACTATTTGTGTCAAATAAAAAATTATATAAACAAACATCTGTTCTCACTGTTACACGTAGAACTGTTGTATAAAAGCAATATCGTATTGAGGTTGTGCCGTTATACTGAATATTAGCATGGTTGTCATTAACTTTGACACTCAGCCTGGGGTCTCGTATCCATGACTGAATCTCGACCGTGTTGATATTCCCTAAATGTAACTTGGCCTAAATGTCCAACACTTCCAAACACTGGACTATTGTTCCTTTCGAGGGAGTAGCTCTTCTGCCTCTTCTGCTGTCTGTTATTACTTTTCTGTGTCACAGAAGCATGATGGCAACATCTCAATCACCTGACTGTTAGTTTAGAAAGAGCTCGATCGTCTGACCGTAGAGGACTAGTGAGTAGGGGTCGGTCCTGTGTTTTAACGTCCTGTTCTCTTCCAGGGTCATAAAGGAGGAGCTGAAGGATGTGTCCTCAGACTGCCCGCCCCTCACCCCGCTGGCTGTGGAAGTGAAGACAGCGCAAGAGCAGAAAATAGTGACTCAGCTGGGGATAATGATCCGGATCATCGGCGACCGGGTCAAAGACGACAAGGAGTTCCAAGAGTGAGTCTCTCAGCAACTTCAGAGCCTCAGCGCTCATGTTAGATAACTAATAATGTCTTTAAAACATTTTATGTGGTATGGAGTCTCTTCACTTTACTTTAACTGTCCTCATCCTCTCTTGTATCTCTGTTGCAGTGCCATAGATGGGGTGGCTTGTTGCCCCGGCTCTAAGTGGGACAGATTCAAGGAAGTGGCGGCCAAAGTGTTCCAACATGGCATCAACTGGGAGAGGATCGCTGTGCTCTTCTACGTCGCCGGCAAGCTGGCTGTCAGGGTGTGTTCTTCTTCCCTTTGTTGCACTTGGCCTCAAGGTGTCCTACATTCCAAATTTTACATATAAACTTTGTATTTTTGTGCCCATCAGTTTTTAGAAGCCCATCTCCCTCAGTCTGTGACGGACATCCTAAAGTGGACTGTGGACTTTTTCAAAAAGAATCTGCTGGACTGGATTCGGGAGCACGGAGGATGGGTATGTTCATGTCATCTGTTCATTCTTTTAGAGCTCCTCTCTCATGTTGTAAGAACTCTGAGAGTGTAGATGAAGCAATATTTCTTTCATTATTCCAATAGTGATAAAATGGGGAGGGTCATTAGAGGGAGCTGTTTAACCACAGACTCCATGTTAGATTTGAAATAACCCATAGAGAGGTGCTCTCTTTTCTACAGCACTCAAGTAGCTTCCTTCCTTCTCTTTCTAAACTCAGTGTATCTACAGTAAATTTGGCTTTTTTTTCTTCATTTATATTAAAGACAGACTAAACTCTGATAATCTACCTGTGTGTGTGTGTGTGTGTGTGTGTGTGTGTGTGTTCTGACTTTGTTTATTTCATGAATCAACTTCTAAATCTGAGTGCGACTCGCAATTTACACCGGAAAATAGTGACACAAAGAAGTTTAGATTTGTGTCCGATGGTTGGAGAGACATGGAGTAGCAATAACCTGGCCCTAAATAAAGCTGTTAATCAGAGAAATAAAAAGTTACAACCGCGGACAATCCTGCTACGATTTGCCGCAATCCCTGATCCTGTCTAAATCCGTGCTTAGGAGAAGACGACCGCGGTGTTCAAAGAATCCGACTGCACTTACACTACACTACGTCCTGATGCGACGGCGAATGTTATTGACGGTAAAACCACAAAGCTCAGAAGATGGACTACAAAACACGCTAAGATAGTTACCCTTGTATGTTCTTACTGTGTTTTTAATGCAGGGAATATAAACGTGGACAGCCCGGTGAAAAATGTGATGTCATTATCAATGTCAGAATTCAAATAATAAATGGATATCGTCCACCTGTCACAGAAGTCTCCCCCCCCCCCTCTATAAATTAATGTTTTCTATCTTATGTCAGTTAGAAAGGCTCCTAAGCGAAATTGACTATGCGAGATAGTGTCCCCTCCTAACATGAGCCGTTACAGGTTCGTCAGTTCCTGTTGGCGGCTGAACGTCACAGACCCTGTGGCTGTTTTAACGTTAATCGACAGTAATGTTGTCAGCTTCCAGACTAGTTAAGGAGAAATGAAGAAAAACAGCAAGAACAAGAGAGAGAGAGAGGGAGAGAGAGGACCAGAGGATAATTAGAACTGATCCAAACGTCTTGGACCTGAACAGACCCCAAAAAAGAGAGAACACCAACACCAGAAGCAGCATTATTATTCATTTTCATTCATGCTTCAAGGAGCCTGTTTATGTCTCTTTGGCAATCTGTGCTTATGTACACAGACATGCAAGAAGTAAATTCAAATTTAAATCAAAGGTGTCTGTTTACTTCTGGCATGTCTGTGTATGTATTTAAGAATATTAGACACATTGTGATCCTACTACTTTCCGGTAGTCTGGGACACATTTGACCACATATGTTTTGTAGTAAATGCTAATGTGTCCTGGGCCACATTCAAAACAAAGATGCTTACTAAACTGACATCCTCTAAGCACACATGGAAAAACACCATCGGATTTCCATTTTGTTCACCATAATGCTAATTTGACCTCACAAGGTAAGCAGCAGGTGTTTATGAACACACTGTCTGTTACAACCGTTGAATTAGTAATGAGAGATTCCCCAGACTCTATTAGGAAACTGTGCAATGAAAATGAAATAAACTTTACGAAATGGCTACAGCAGACTCTTATTGTTCATGCCTTCTTGTAAATTATGCAGTATGTCAAATATATAAAAAATACAGTAAACAGTAAGCAGTGTACGCTGCTTGTTGTTGCCTGTAGAAAAAAGTCCCTAAAGAATCGAGTTAGGACAAACTGTCTTTACAGACAGACAGACAGACAGATTGGTATCTGTGACTGAAATTCGAATGTGTCTTCTGCTGTGACGTGATCAGAGCTGTCCCTCCGCAGATCAACAGTTTCTCGGACCTGGCGGTGGCGTCCATGCAGGGCGTGTCATCGCTGAGCTCTCACAGCTACGGCCTCATCTTCATCTTTGTCGCCGGGCTGGCTATAGGAAGCTTTATCACCTGGAGGATGACCAAACACTGAGCTGCGGGCACGCACACACACACGCACACACACACACACACACACACACATACATGCCACTTGGGTCAGCACAGGTTTATCAATTAAGGGGTACTTGACCTGAAATGTTTACCAGAGGTTTTATTATTCAGGGTTGTCATGTGACAACATGTCTGCTCATCACATGTTGCCGTGTGATGTTCAAACTGTAAAAACGCACTCTACTTTTCTATCCTCTCTAATGTTATCTATGCATATACATGTATTCGCAACAGATTCGGTATGTAGGTCGTCCACCGGAAATTCGTTCAACCTTTTATTTAAAGTCAGAAAAACATTGAGACCTCATTTACAATGTAGCTGAGTAACAAAAAAAAAAATCATTGTTAGCTCCACGAATGCCTCACAGCGGTAAACAGGTGGTGACACGGCAGCGTTTGTGCTGCTCCACACCTGCGTTCCAAATGTTCCACCTGCAGCGTTCAGCTTTAGTGCACCACCACACAGGGTGCGTCCCAATTTCCCCTCGTTTGATCGCTCCGTCACCATGAAGGACGCTGGTCTGCTCTGAGGCGGGATCCCTCCCTCAATGAAACACCAAACCAAACTTCTCTAAGGGGAGAGTCTTGACGGGCTGCTATGACCTGCAAGGTTAGGTCACGTGACCGCAGAAGGTGTCACTTGGTTAGTTACACTGACCTGCTGCCGTGGTTACACTATAATAAACTGAAGAAGTGAAAGTGAAAAAAAGAAAGTGAACGAATGTAAGACAGACCGAGCTCCCTCTTCATTTCAACTTTGAAGAATTCACAGAATTCTTTCTCAGATTCCTTGCTGTGCAGGATGGGATACATTTTTAAAAAAAAAAAGTTTTTTAGAAGGAGAAAATGTATTTTAATTTATTTTCTGAAATAAAATAGTCATATCGGAGGATTGTGCACAGATATGACTATGCAACGGTTGGCTTTCTTAATTGTAAAACTTTATTTAAGTTTAGTATTCTTCAACATGTTCAACATAGGATTTTCATCTGCATTATATACTGTGGGGAAAAACAGTTTTTATACCGGCCTGTCATATATATCAGATAACATATATGCAGATACAGAAATGTATAGATAAATAGTAGTGCGCATGTTAGCAGATTAGTGGTTAAAGCCTCGCAGATCGTAGTGGTCTCTCTCGAGAGTCTCCCCTGTGTCTTATTGTAGCTTATCCGGCTGTTCTTAAACTGTCAATTTTATTCATCAAATATCACAAATCATCGTTTTTTAGAAAGATATAACCCCTTCTATAAATCTATAAGGAGGAAAAACTCGGACAGAGCACATGAGGGATCCATCTTCAGGGCAGACAGACCCTGCAGTACAGAAAAGTCCTACACGGCAAAATGAGTAAAGACGATTGTGATGACACGACAGACATGCACGTTTGCAAGTACAAACTTTATTAAACCTATTAAGACTGAGACAGACCTGCCGCTGAAGGGGACAGGTAACAGGACTGAAGATGAGTTTGAAGTCTGATGATGAACACGTACATTTTTATACCAGCACAAATAACAGAAGCAACTCAGGTGTTTTATCATCTTTCCATTTCTCATATTTCCAATAGTCATTTTCCATCTAGTTAAAAAACAGTGAATCTGTGTTTGATTAAAATGAGACAGATTTTTCCTAATCTGTCATTTCATATTTTCTCCTGCATCATGGATCATATTGTAGTCGGGGCCAGCAGTTTAATCAGCAATAAACATTTTGATTATCCACAGGCGTCACACACTGAACACTGCACATCAGGTGGAAACAATCATGAGACCTGCTCATAATGTAGATTATTAAATTATTAAACAAATTATGCATTTTTTTTTCTGGTTACGGCAGTTAAGATAATAATGAGCAACAGAGCAATATTACCAAAAATGATTTGATGTATTCAGAATGGCAGACAAAGTTAAACAATAAAAACCGTCGCATATTATGAATTAATATTTAAGACATTCACCTGCCATTGAAATGCCTCATGTTCTTTATATATTATCCTTTATTTAAAACATATAAAGCCACATTATGTTTATTCTTTAAAAACTTGTGCCTTTTAAAAGTTGTGAAATCATGGCATTAATATGAATCTCTGCACAAACATATGATGTGGAAGGTTTCCTACCATGTGAATGTCACGTTGCAGTCCATGGAGCACATGAAGTGTTTCCTCAGTGTGACTTTGAGCAGCAGTGATACTATTTTGATACAATAGTAGATTTGATGCATTATTTTTTTATACTATTTTTTAATGGGGAGCATTCAGAGTTGATGTACAGAGTTGATGCAACCTGGGATGCAACGATTATAGATTTTCATGGTACAAATCTAGTTTCACAATTACAATGCATTCGTTTATGTCACAGCACTACAGATGTCTGAAATCACATGAGCAGGTTTCGTTTATTTAGCAAACGGAGGACATCTCTCATTACATGCTCACCGCTACCTCCTGCAAGTGATATCAGAACTTCACAGTTCCAGACCTGTGATGTTTTGTACCGCCGTTAATCATGAAATTTGTTAATCGCTGCATCCCAAAATGCAACTACAGCTGGATTTTTCACACATTCATGTGCAAAATAAGTAACAGTAAATGTCATTGGTGTTTGTCCACCAGAGAGCGCTGACGAGTTCAGCTTATGTGTCCTACTCACGACATGTGTTTGTCACAGTTCTTTCAAAAAAACAAATTAAAGGGATTCTGATGAGAAAAATGTTATCTGGCTTTTTTTCCCCCATCTCTGACTTAAAGGGGAAATGCACCAGGTTTTATGTGGATGTTCAACACTGATGGTAAATATCGTCAATTAAAGCAATATTCCTAAGTGGGTGTACAAAATTTTTTCTTTTTCGCTAGTGCGGTCCTTTGACACATAGGGTGTAGTTGGTGACAAAGAAGAACTACAGGCTACTTTTTCCACTTTATTTTTTTGTTTTGTTTTTATATTGTAAGTACTTTCCAGCTCTCCAAGTACCACCATCATGACCATGAAAGCCAGGATCCGATTTAGAAGCTGGTTAGCTAATAGTTCCTGTTTGCAGCCACAATTACAGTATTTTAGAACCTTTAATTTTAGCTCCACTTACTAATTTCCCATCACAGTTTAATTCATAACAAATCGGGGTGATGTATTGAACGTGACTACGTAGCAGGCTTACATTGAAAAAAATGAAATGAAATCACAGGAAAGACTGATTGTAAATTACATTTTAGCAATATTATAATTGTTTTATTTTAATTTTAGTAGAACTTAAACATAATTCTGATTAATAAGTTTCATTTTAAATATTTAGATTTAAAAATTTTGCAGATTGCTCTGCGAACCATGAGAGGGGGCTTGCATATCACCAGTGTTACATACACACAGTTTAGAATCACTTAATTACGCTAAAACATATACAAAATGAACAGTATTCAAAAAACAGCATGAACAGTTGAAATGAGGTTCATAATGAACATCCACTACTCAAATGAAACGTGGCAAAGGGATCATGTGTTTGGTCATGTGTGTGTCCGCAGATAATCTCACGCACATTACTCGACAGATTGAATTTTTGAAAAACCGAATTATTATTGACTTCTCCGTTTTTATACGTCACTGACTGCTGACCACATGAGATCGACAACTGCTTCAGTTTGCAGTCTTTTTTTCTCTTGGGACAACGTGCGTGGCGGTGCTGGTGGATTACGATCATATTTGAAATAAATCACAGAAGAAAAATGTGACCAATCATCACCTGATGTTGAAACAAATTTAGGAGATCTTGGTTTTAAGCTATTTAGATTTTTTTTTTTCTAAATCAAAAAGGGGACGCCTCACATTTTACTGCTTTAAATGTTCATGGTTGAGTTTGTGTAACTACTTTGTATACTGTTGGGTAGCTTAATCCACAGCAGCGCATCATGGTTTACAAAATCATTATATGCTCGCACGTTTTCTGTTATTTTGGGGAAAATGTGTATCAAAATATATCTTATCTATTTTAAAACCATATAATCCGGCCCTACTTTGACACTGTTGGTGTTTTGCAATTGTCCAAGGTTTTTGTCTCCCCTTCCTTCCACTACTTTTATTCATACATGATGACAGCCTGCCCTTCACTCAGAGATAGTTAATGATTCAATTTCCAAGTTTATTCAGGTAAACAATATAGCCAGATTTGAAATACCCATGGATTTCTCCATTTGCACCATTACAACACAATGTTGCATTAAAAAAAACCTACACCAAATAGAAAACCTGAGTTTATTCTGAAGTCATAAACAAGCACACATAACCATGAATTGACACTCTTTGGTTTCGTCCATGTCCATGACAATCCATTCTGTAGTTGTTGAGTGATTTCAGTCTGGTGGAGACAGGACAACATTGCCATCCCCTAGAGCCATGCTGCTGGCCTGGCTACTGAAAAGCAGTAGCTACAAATTCTCACAGTGCGACATGTACTGAACCGGTGAGATCGCTGTAATTGTACACTGCGTGGAAGCTTTTGGATAAGAGGCCAGAAAGGAGTGCAGTTTACAGTCTTTCTTCTCTCGCTTCCATCTGCTTCTTCTCTCTGTGTTTTCCCCCCTTTAAGGCGCATTAGATCAGCCTTGTTAAACGCTCTTTGAACTGAAATAAACTCGTCCTCCTCCTTCCTGTCATTTTCCTACATTTCCTGTGCTAAGAATAAGCTCTATCAAGTTCATGTGTGATTTGGCTTAACATAATTATAGCCCCACACTGCTACCTCTCTCTTTATCTCTCCCTGTTACTCTCTCTCCTGCTCTCACTCCCTGGTGTCTCCTGTGGTCCTATAAACGGTAGACAATTAGCAGGAAAGGGTAGTTTTATTAATTAGCCTGTAACAAGGGATGAGGAAAAGAGGGATTGATGGATGGATGGAAGGAAGGATGATGGAGGAGAGGGGTTGCGTTTGTACGTAGAACGTGAGCATGTGCATGCTCACTGCTGTTCAGGGGATTGGGATACAGAACACATCAGACTTTGTGTCACATTTTTTAAGACTTCTGGAGAATTGATAAAATCAGCAATATGAAAACACAGAAGAGGCCGACCTTTTGTCAAACATAAATTTAGCCTGGAGGACACGGCAGTCTGAAACGTTAACTTTTCGACAAGCTCAGACCATGTTCACCATCAGTGATGGTGATCAATTTTCTCTCTGTATGGTCGAGTCTTAACTTGAATGTATAGACGCTGGTACGAACTGTGTTTACCCACAGCGGTTTTATGAAGTGTTCCTGAGCCCATATAGTGACATCATGGGCATCCAACGTTGATTCTGGGCCTCTTAATTGCAGAGATTTATCCAGATTCTCTGAATCTTTTAATGATATTATGCATTGTAGACAGTGAAATCCACAAGTTCTTTGCAACTGTGCATTGAGAAATGTTGCTCTTAAACTTTAGACTATTTGCCCGTGCAGTTTTTACGAAAGTGGTGAACCTCACCCCGACCTTATTTGTGAACTCTTTCGAGGATGCCCCTTTCATGATAGTATTACCTGTGTACCTGTGGAACGTTCCACACAGATTCTTGGTGAATTACTTTGTAATGTGAGTGGGCTATTTCTCCTGTTTACCTGGTTGACCGTCGTAACGTCATTGTCACAGCGATTTTGAGTTTTGGTAAGTACTTTCTCAGACTGCTGTGCTGTGTTTTTGCACATCATAAGCCTTCAAAGCGGTATTTGTATTTCATCTTCTGGTTGTAAATTCTTTGTAGAAATACCAAGGTAACTCTGCATAATAGCAAATCATTTCAATACATCCACTCATGCATGTGTGTGTGACTGACAGCAGCAGTCTGTAGCAGGTTTCCACCAGTCATGGAAACTGGGCTTGTATATGCGAGGTTTTGAGTATGTGATTCCAGTAGTCCTTCTCTTTTTCCCTCTGTCTGTCTGTGTTCATCCATTATTAATCCAGCAGCGTCCTGCCTGCCTCCCCGCTCATTTATTATGGCTGTGCAGTAGAGAAACACTGGTAGGGGCATCCTGTGCTAGGTGCAGGTCTCAGGTAACGTGCCCTCTGGCAGCCATCTTGGAAATCCACAGCTCTTGGAAACCGCAGCTGTTAACAGCTGATTTCATTTCTTATGATTCGACTGTGTCAGCGTGAAATCAAGATATTTCAGCACTGGAAGGGAGAATAATCGATAGGCCACGGTGTTAAGAAATACAGAAACTGTTATCATGTAGTTTTAATTGCCATCATCATCGCAGTATTTGACAATGAACACAAGAGGGAGCCCCTCTGCACCACACGCTTGTGGACTGAACACAGCAGCACGTGGCTGCTGGTCACACCATACAGACCTAAAGTAGAATCATCGAATATTTAATGAACGCGCATTGTTTGACCATTTAATCTCCTAAGAGACCCTTCTTTTTATAGTTAAAGACAGATATAACGAAAACCTGCTGTGTGTCTTTAATACGTGTAGAGATAAGTCATATCTCCCTCAGCGATGAAAACGATGCTGATCATGATGAAGCCTACCAATCCTTGAAACTTGAAAATGATTCCAAAACCTCCACGTTAACTCTGGTGACTGCAACAGCAGCTGCTACAGGGTTCACCCGCCAAACAAACCCCGAACAAGCTGATTCCTGAATAGTGGAACTACCAGGAGACACTTTTCTTTTTTACTCTTTTGGTGCCAAGCTAACACTTCTTGGATCGTGCTGTCAACTGAAGAGAGATACACCAACATCAGCATATACCCAACCCACAAAATGTCAATGTACCGAAGCATTACCGCGATTAGTAACTGTAATGTAATTACTTAATCTCGAACTGTAAACTCGTCCACCTTTCATTACTGAAAACAGTACTTTAATCACTGCAAGGCCATCGGGGGGCAGCCTCTCGTAGTGTCTTTGTAGCAGCAGGTACAAAGAGCCTGCAACAGGAGCAGCCAGAGCTGTGATGAATGAAACTACCAAGCAAATCTCACTTTAACATGCACCAGTGACTGTAACAGTTGTTGATTGGACTTCATAACTGAGAGTTATCAGACTTATTTTTTTAAGTTCATTGAACTTAACCCCTTAACGCAACTGTTCAAGTTGAGTTCAGTGAATATACATGATTAAAGCAGTGAGGGAACTTAATGTTTAACAACTTGTGTGAACATTTCGTGTTATTACAACATCTCACAGAAAAAAAAAGGTCCAGTCAAAAGAAAACTCTACATCAGTCAAATATATATTCTTTCTTCCCTCTCGGCTCGATATTTCCTCTTTACATGATAAAACTCGAAACGCAACCCTGAACTGTCATCTTCTATTGCATTCGTGGGAAACAAGAAAGGCGAGAGGAGAGGACGCAACACATGAGGGGAGGAGTGAGGAAACGAGGAGGTCAGAGGGGGCACATGGACAGCTAGAGGTAGAGAGAGAAAGAGAGAGAGAGACAGAGCAAGAGGAGGAGGAGGAGGAGGAGGAGGAGGGGCAAGGGAAGACTGCGGTGTTTTGTCTCCTGCAGTTCTCTCTTTTGGCCCTTAGATGTCCCCGTGTACCACACTGCGGTATAACAGCTCCAAGGAAGAGATGCAAAAACTGCACTGCACAGAGACAGAGAGAGAGAGTGAGAGGACAAGAGAGACATTCAGGTAAAGACTCTCTCTCTCTCTCTCTCTCTCTCTCTCTCTCTCTCTCTCTCTCTCTCTCTCTCTCTCTCTTTCTGTAGCAACAATGCAGTTTTATGCCATTGATCTTCCCTCCGTCACTGATGTAATAGGTCGTTTTCTTTCTCCCGGTGTTGCCGAAGCAGGTGGTTCAGCGTTTCAGCAAATACACGTATTTGCTTTCCTTCTGAGCGTAAGATGATCATCAGTGTGTTATGTACAAAGCTGGAGTCAGGACACTGCTAGATTAGATCCTAGATTAGCTTAGCCTGGCTCTGTCCGAAGAGTTTCAACGATTCATCTAGCAACCACTTCAACGTTCTCTGATTTGTATTTCGTGTATTTAGTCTTTACAGAGACAAAAAATATTCAAAAGACAGTTGGCAAGCTGGATAGTTAAACTCATGTTAGCTTCATGAGTTGATTGAAAGCACTGTACAAGGTTGACTTGAATATTTCCAGATGACTACATCCTCAGAAGTTGATGGTCCATGCACAAGTCTGTTGCATTACAGTGTAGAGCTAGGGTTAGCAATATACGACTGCTACATTATAGACTGTTACCGTGTTAGGCTTTACTTACATTGTTACAAGAGAAAAGAAATGTAACACTGATCGGGTAGCACAGGCCAGAGTTGCTGAAGTATAAACCTTGCGACATTCAATAAAGAGCAGGGCAGAGCTGCCAACGTTACCCAGAACGCGGTGCAGAAATACTCCACAGTATAGTGGAGTCATGAAGTCATTAACACAGCTTCGTTTAAATGTAGCCCGATCCCCAAACCCCACAAATGAATGTGTTTAGTTAATGATATGCTATATATTTGCCCAGATAAACACGCTGTTTATTCCATTACTTCAAGTCCAGTCGCTAGAAGCACTGTCACACTTTGTCGGCGTGCACTCTTGCATCAGCAGCTTTAGATTTGGATAAAAATTCAAATACCCTCAAGTTTTCACACTGCTTGTCAATGTCACACTTGGCCCAGGCAGGCCAATCAAATCAAGCAATAGGTGGGCTTGACTACTTTACCAGGTCCCTTCCTGTTTGGAGCACAATTGGAGCATGCAGATGTGAGGTTGTATTAGCAGACACAACACATGAAAAAGTACTTTCTTCCTTTCTCATCCAGTAGCACAGCAATGGCTAATCACATTTGTTTACCCGGTTGCGCACACAGGCGCGCTCCACAGGTGCACCAGGTGTTTTGCCGATCCGCATTGCTAAGGTGTTTTTGAAGTGGCTGCACCTGTAGCAATGCGTCTCTGTCTGATCAGATTATTTCACCTTTTGTTCTTGTTTTTTTTTTTAGTTTTAGAAAGACTATAAAAAAAAAGTTTGTGTACTTGAACTGTTTCTTTGCAAACAACAGCCAGGCACAGTGACTCTTCTCAGCCTCCCGGAGCCTTGTTGTCTTAGTGAGGTTGCTACGTTTAGCGCTGTGTGTGTACAGACGCTAACACCAAACCTATGCACACATGCCAAACTGCACTGCTACGGACAGAGTGTTTATGCTAAGCTAGGCTAACTACACCCTGAGTCCAGCTGTGTAATCAACCCACAGACTTAAAGACTTGTCCTGATGCTTTCCATCTCACTCACATGTTGAACTATTCCTTTAAAAAAAGTATCCGCCCGTCTCCGTCTCTGTTAAAGCATCTCGCTCTACCACTCTGTCTGTAATTATAGAAACAGCTCTCTCTCCGTCTCCCTAGTTATGAATTCTGTACCAACAGTGTTCTTGTACTTTGCGCTTGCTGCACTCTTCCCGTCTCACACAGACACACACACACACTATTTTCCCATGTTTTCTTTCCGCTAAGTCAGCGCACCAACCAATTTATCACTGTCTCTTTCTCTCATCCGTCTCCCCCTGTCTCTTTCTTCCCTCGCTTTTTCAAATTTGCTTTATTTGCGTTACCATTATTAAGAACAATATTACCAAAGCAGGCTGAACAAGGTTTACATTGTTTGCATTGATTTAGAATGTGAGTGAATAAAAGCGGTTGGTACATGATTATGATGTATTTATATATACTACAAGATCATATATACACAATTCAACATGTTATAAAAAAGGATACAGCTATGCTTCGCTGGATATTTACACAGTGGTCACCAACTTTTGCTGTCATGCCCTTCTTTGGAGGACATCAGAGCTCTCTCGTTGTTCGTAAATAAATCAGATGTTGTTACTTGTTATAGCAGGAAAAGCAGCAGTGGAACTATTAGCATAAATGATTGCTCCTTTCCAGCAATTATGGTGCATGTAGCAATAAGTAATGTGATACTGTCTTTGTTAAGTCTCCTCTGAAATGGCTCTATTTAACTTTAGTCTGACTCCTTCACTTCTAGCCTACATCGTCAGTTCAGTGATGAACAATATTGAAACTGACTTTTATGTTTTGTAATGTGTAGATCCTTCACAGTTTACGTTTTTGTCGTCTCGTGTTCTTGTGTGCTTGTTAAACTTAATCAGTCCCAGCCCAAGTACTGTTCCAATTCCTCTCAAGTCAACATTCAGCCAAGAACACTCCAAATGATCAGAAGTGTTTTTGCTTTGCACATTTTATTGAGGACACTGTACAAATTTGTTCAAATGTTTTCGGAGACTTCAGCCCATGCCAAGTGATAGGTCAGCTTCCGAGATGACTGACTAGGCCAATGTCTGTGACCACCGTCTTAGTGGGCGTTCAGACCAGAAACCACTAGTTGCTGAAAACATGGCAACAAAGATGTTTAACTGCTGAAACTAAAAATAAATTGCAGATTGTAGTTGTTGTCAGTTTTCACAACACTGCAATGAAGAATTTGAAGTTTGTATTTCTAGTTAACAATGTAGGTTACGATGTTTATGCTGCCACTGTGGACTTTTGGCTCCTTATATATTTAGACAAATTCACAAATGCCACAAATTAAAACCACTTAATAGCCAGAATTAAAAAGCCAAAATGAGCTACACCATGAATGCATGACTTCTGTGGATGCATCACCACCACTATGCTCTTAGTGATGACATTTAACGTCCCCAACAACCTTTGCAGTCTCATTTGCCACTTGTTAGCAACTGTCACAACACGTAAAAGCTTCTCAATTCGTGAGTGGAGTGTATTTTATGTTGTAGAACAAAACTAGACAATCTCTTTAACTTGTGTTAGCCACAAATTTTATTCCAGACATCTAACCAAATACCATTTTTCTTTTCTAAAAGTGTCTTTAAGATGAGAGAACCAGAAGTGCTGAAATGCTGAAAAACAAATTTCCAGGTTTCAGGACTAATCCGTCTATATCCGTGTATATAAACAATACTATAAAATACACCTGATGAATTTACTTCAAAAATGATATCATTATTCTAATCATTACATTTATTCTGTTAACAATGTATTCATTTGGAAGTAATAGGCTATCTTTACACTACAAGCCTTAGTACTCAATTCTGGTTTACTGCTCAGATCTGATTTTTGGTCACAGTCCTGAACTGAACCCAATGCACCAAACCACAATCTGTCATACAATGTCACATGCAGAATGCTGTCATATGGAAATCAGACTAAGACAATGGTATGGTTTTTTTCATAAGCTGATGTGCAGTCAGCCAGCGAATTCATCAGAAGATGATAATGAGGATCGTGAGAAAAAGAGCCAAATTTTTAAGTACGGCCATTTGAAGAGGAAAGGCTTCTCCATCTGTTTCAGCTGTTATTTACTGTTGGTTAGTACTTGACTGCTGACTAGCTACCAGGACTGGGCTGGAAATTAGTGCTTGTAGGCAGCTAAAGCTAGATTGTTTTTGAACAGCGATCCTTGCTAAGTTTCCTATTGTAATTTGGCTAAATCACAATCTCAGAACCCATCAGATATTGTCTGACAAATAATTGGCCCATGTTTCCTCCATAGTAGCCAGCAGATATCTGGAAAAAGGATGAGCAACTTGATGTGCAAGAATGACAAGAAAGACACATTTCTGCTGATCTCTATAAACAGATATATGAATGCAGATAATTATGTACATCGCCTCTCGCCCTAAGTCAGCTGGGATAGGCTCCAGTCCCCCACGAACCTGATGATGATATGCGGTTACAGGAAATGGATGGATGGATGTTGTCAGACGATAGCAATGGGTTCCAAAATTGGATTTTTGGCCAAAACATTCCTCCTCTTTTTGCTCTACACAAGGACTGTCTCACTTAACTGCCCACTTAAACATGACGTGGTCAATACTACTCTACAAACCAGAAACCAGAATGCTTAGGGTGCCAGAATCTTGGTCCCTTGCCTCATACATATGCAGATATTTGTTTCTAGAGATTTAAATCATAATATAAATGCTGATAGGTCTAATAAAATCTAAGACAGAGAAAGCATCGATCCTACCCTTGATTTATATGTTGCACAATTGCAGTGATGGAACATTTTACTTCAAAGAGGTCATTTTTGCAATGGCATGCCCTGGCTCAGACCATGCTTCCTTGTCAAAGACCTTTTGGTGTGACGTTTTTATAGAACCTTATAGTCTACATAGTGGATTGATGAGTAAACAAAGCATCTTTGACTTTGCCAAGGCAGAAAGCTATTTGTTTCAAGTTTCCTACCAACAATCATAGTTGGTTTCTTTTGATTGTGACCACGATCAGTACCTAAACTTCACCAGCTGGTTTTTCTTTTAACCATGATGACAGACACACTAAACTGAAGTGGGAACTCCACCAATTTCCTACATCAGTGTGTATTTCTAGGTGTTTGGAAGTTCTAAAAAGTTGGAGTTTGGGAGTTAGAAAAAAGTGAGTTGACCTTACCTCTGTAGCCCATTCCTGCTCCAGCCTTGAGGCTACTTTAGCTGCTGGTAGCATGACACACCTCTGACACATTCTCAGACTGATCTGTCAGTGGCTGAGTTGCATTATGGGTAGTGTAGGCACAAGGTTTTAAGATAATCACTGCACTCAAAATTGCATACTATTCCCTACGTACTCAGTATACTGTATGTACTGGCGTTCAACATACCTTTGTATGTAGAAGGTCTTTTTTCGGACACACTGTCTAGGTAGTTGTTGTTGTCACTACTGCATTGCTACTGCATGTGGGATATTATTTATGTGTTTGTTTATAATGGCCAGTGTTTGCATACAGTAATATTTCTCCTAATTATCCTAACTATTGTCTGAGTCTGTCCGTGTTATTTAAGTATTATGTTATAAAGTAGATATACTTCATCTATTCAAGTTTTCAAACGTTCAGATCGGAAAATGCTTACATGGCTGAGGTAATAGACAAATAATGTATTTTGTTTCACACATATTCCTGCATATTGGTGCAATGTCAAAACAAATACAGGTCCCTCCAGGTTGACTTTGTCCCATCCTGTCCTGTCCATGCGTGTTCCTCGTATGTAAGTACTTTGTGCGCACGTGTCCCACCCTCTATCACTGTCATACAGCAAAGAGCTCTGTAGCGCCTTAGTCAGCATGTTAACTTAATTAACTGAGTGTGCGTATGGGTGTGTGTGTGTTTACATGCGCTAATACATTCTCTATCTCTGTGACGGTTTGTGCATAGCTCTGTGTTTGTAAAAGCGCGCTCGCACGTGTGTGTGTGTGTGTGTGGGCGCGTGAAGGAGAGTATGTGAGCCTGTGAAGAGAGCAAACATGGCTGACCCATCAGTCATTTCTAGATACAAAACAGAGGAGAAAACAGGAGAGTAATAGATTGCATAATAGCATAATATGATACTGGGTTGCATTCATAAACTTGATTAGTTCAGTTATATAATTTGTAACTGGTAGATCTACATTTGACAAAACATTTTCTTTGACTCATTCTGCAAGTGCAAAAGATAATCTTGCTAAAATGAATGCACAAGTGGCCAGCCCACATGCTGCTGTACGTGGCAAAATGCTTGTGAGAAAAGAACATAACTCCTTTCCTATCGTGACCTTGGAATAATAGCTAGCTATTTTATATATCCTGCTGAAGTACACAAGCTACAAGCCAAACAGACTAAAACTCACTTAAAGGTCCAAAATGCTTTTTATGTGGATTGGTCTTAGCCATCCTTAGGAACCTTATGTCTTCACTGTACGTTGTTTTTTCTAAACAACCTGGTTGGTTTGATCCTTTTTGCTGTGCGGCAGCAGTAATAACCACTGAACCATTGTGCCGGATTAGGAGCCCAATGGTTGCCCCAAGCAAAGGAGTTCATGTATCTCTGGGACTTGTTCTTGTGTGATGGGAGAATGTACCAGCAGGTTGCACCAGTACTGTGGATGTTGTGTGTAAGAAGTAGCCAGAAGACTCACTTTTCCAGTCCATCTACATTTGAACCCACACCTATGGTCATGAGCTTTGAGTAATAACTGCGAGAATAAGATCGCGGACACAAACAGTGAGCTTCCTCTGGTGTTCAGGCTTAGCCTGCGACATCAAAAGGTAGCTCAGAGTAGAGCAGCTGTTGTTTCGTGTTGAAAGAAGCCAGCTGAGGTGGTTCGACCCTCTGATTAGGATGCCCCCTGGAGGTGTTCCTGGCACAGCAACTGGAAGAAGACACCAGGGCAGTGCAAGAACCCATTAGATGGCCATCTAGCCTGGGAACGCCTTGGGATCCTTCAGGAGGAGCTGGAATGTGTTGCTGGGGAAAAGGACATCTGGAACTACCTGTTAAAACTGCTGCCACCACGACCAGACCCCTGATAAGCGGAAGAAAATGAATGGATGGATGGATGGATGGATGGATGGATGGATGGATGGATGGATGGATGAATGGATGATAACATAATTCTTGCTAATAAACAGCAGCATTAAGTTGCTAAGTTAAGTGATCAACATTAGTAAGCTAGCTGTCTATCATAGTTAGAGATTTAAAAAAAAGAGCTCTGCAGTGTCTTGTAACCAAACTTAAAATTGCAGACAAATGTAGACAATAAAGATCTATAGAAAGTGATCACAAAATAAAAAGAATACAAAAAACCCAAACAAGAAGGACAAGGAGACACTTTCAAATGCTAAAATCAAATCCATATAACGGGCTGAAGCTATTCTAAAGGATGCATTTGCTTCAGATGTATAAATAATCATGACCACTGCCTCCAGTGTGGATGTGTCATCAGTCATTACAGCTTCATACACACCTTGTTACCATCATGACTGTTGGAATAACCAGGCAATTAGTTATTCATTGATACATACAGTTCATAAATACATCTGGCTTCTCCTCCCCTCACTATAGACTCGGTACAGGACTGATGAGGAAAGCTCCCAGGAGTCTCTGCTGCTCCCTCTTGGCTCGTCTGCTTTCAGCACCACGGACAGCACCAACACTGCTGCACTGTGTTTAAACATGAGAAAAAAACTGTGTGTGTGTGTGTGTGCAGAGTGTGTGCGGTTTAACTTGATTTTAAGCTAACTGCAGATTTAATTCATTTTTCATTTGTTTTTACACACCTGTTTCTCGTCACTTTTTCGGAGCAATGATCAAGAAGCAGAGGAGAGGAAGACAGGGTGTATGGATGGAGAGAAAAGCTGCTGAAGAGAAAAGAGAGCAGAGATGACGAGGGAGAGAGCCATGGAGTCCAGTCTATTGTCACTTTTGATCAGCGTGTTCTCGTGGAGGACAGGATGAGAAAGAGGCGGAGAAAAAAGTCTCCCAGTGCAGAGGGGATGAAAGGTGAGAGAAGATTTGAGAAAGAGTGGAGGAAGGGACGGACAGGAAACTGAGGTACAGATAAAAAGAGAAACCACTTTCGCTGCAGTAAATACAGTGTCAGTATATATGTACATGAAAAAAAAAATATATATATATTTACAGTATATTTATAGACAGCATATCCTTGTATGTTTTTAGAAACTAAGAAAAGCTGACAGTGCACTTCCAGTTTGCCAACTGGAGGTTTTAGATGAGTTGTAGGAGCCTGTAGGTCATTGAACTCAGCAGCACGTCCTCTTTCAAAAGTCAAAAATATGATAAAAGCCTGAACTAAAAATAAGACCTTTTCACAGTGTGTCTGCTTTGTGCATCTCCTCTGCCAAAGTTAGAAAGAGCCTAAGGTTCAAATTTCAATCCACTTGACTTGGACTGGACCCTCTTGACTTCACTGATATGTACCGTGAAGTGTTAACCATCATCACGACAACGATATGAGGTTACCAGGCTGTGAGGGGATAAAATGTGCTGAAGGGCAATTCTTAAAGACTATTTAACAGCTTGCAACACTTAGCAGCTCATCAAAAACAGCAGTTTAGTCAGTTTTCCTGTCAAACTAGCATCTCGCAGTGACTCTGTAGCATCAGTTTTGCACGCGCAGTACTCTGTGGTCAAGTTACCATAGTTAGCATAGCATGTAAAATACGTTGTCCGCTCCGACTTTCAAAATAAAACTTACTGGGAAACATTTCACATTTTATGTTTATATTTTACATTTTATTAAACCTTGCAGTTTGATTTGCAGTCGAGTAAAAGATCACTGTTTGGGTTGAGTTAAAGGTTGATGTGTAGAGTGTGTAGGATTTAGTTGCACGTAGTTGTGAAGTTGCAAACCAAGATTGCAACCAAATAAATACTCTCCCACGCGTCACCGCTGCCAAATTCACATTAAAAGCAAAACGCTGTATCTAGATCAGGATTTAGTTTGTCTGCTCAGGGCCACTGTAGAAAAATGGAGGGTCAACATGGTGGGCTCCATGGAAGAGGACCCACTAAAGGGCTCATATTACGACAGCTTAAACACAACAATTCTTATTTTCAGGTAATTATACACTAATAAAAAATATTGATGAATATTGTATTCCATTCCTGCAAATAAATACTCTGAAATCCACACGCTGGCGGGACGCAGAGTGGGAATGAGAACCATATTACAAAAAACAGAAAAGTTTTATTATGTTCCATTGAAAATGTTTCAAATTTAAACCATAACCACAATTATTCTTTGTTAGTCCAACAGCAGTCCCTAAATATAACCATAAAAGAGCAGATGTTATAGGCAAACTAATATCACGTTAAACTCACCATTAACATAATCCAGGTGGGATTATTTTCCTTTTCAAAGCTTACTTGTTTTTGCAAATTAGCAGTATATGAACAGAATTTCAGACAGACAGAGATAGATTTGGTGTGTAGGTGATCGCTCCAGACAGAGCTTTCAACCCAGATCATGCATTAGTTTGGGTGCACGTGAATGGTTTAGGGCATTCCACTGACTGAGGCTGTAGTATAGTGTGTGCGTGTGTGTGTGTGCGTGTGTGTGTGTGTGTGTGTGTGTTTGTGTGTGTGTGTGTGTGTTCTACTGACGTTGTAGTGGACCCTATACAGCAGAGCACAGTGCTGCAGGCTGCTACAGACCAACACAGCACATTAGCACTGCACTAGTAGGAGAGAGGTAGAGAGAGAAAGAGAGAGAGAGAGGACAGGCAGTAGAGATGATAAGGAGAGGTGGAGAAAGAAATGGAGAGAATGCACTGTGTGAGAGGAAAAGAGAGAGAGAGAGAGAAAGAGAGGGGGGGGCGAAAATGGGAGAGCACTAATGATCTGATGGTCTGCAGTCTTTTCTCCCCATTTTGTGGAGCTCAGCAAATACTCGTTCTGCTTCTGGTCTCCCTCTCTCTCCCTCTCTCTATCTCTCTGCTGGTGGAGGGACTATCTTGGAAAGGGAAAAAGAGGTAGGGAGAGAGGGAGAGAGAGAGACTGGGCGGTGGGCGTGAAACACTCTATCATATCCCTCCTGCTCTGCTCTAATTGAGCCAAGTGTTTTAGTAGATTGAAAGACAATGTGGAAGGAGGGAGTGATGCAGCAGAGAACGAGAGAGCTGGCACTCCGGTATTTCAATTCTTCTGAGATCTGTTACTTTCACATGTGACTACATATATGTGATGGATGTTTTTATCACCTACAATGTTAAAAATTGCTGACACATGATTACATCAATAATTCAAACCTCGGAAAGGAACTGTTTTCCGGAATGAGCAGCATTAAGTGTGTGTTAATATGTCTTGACTCTGTACCTGCTGATAGAGTCTTGGATTTGCTTGTACCATCCATCCATTTCCTTCCGTTTATCCGGGGTCTGTTTGCAGTGCCAGCAGGTTTAGCAGGGCGTTCCAGACGTTCCTCTCCCTGGCAATTCATTCCAGCTCCTCCTCGGGGATCCCGGGGTGCTCCCAGGCCAGGCCTGGATAGTCCCTCCAGCAGGTTCTGGGTCTGCCACAGGGTCTCTCTTGCCAGTTGGATCTTCCGCCCAGGAGGCATCCTGATCAGATGACTGAACCACTTCGGCTGGCTCTTTTCGACAGGAAGAAGCAACGCTCTACTTTGAGCTCCCTCCGGATGTCCGAGCTCCTTACTATCTCTAACGTTAATCCAGTCACCATGAGGAGGAAACATGGCAGTTCAATATGGCAGACTCTGTGGAAGAGGACCCACGGTGTTTGTAGGTATAAAAAGGGAACAAAAACATGTGATTATACACTAATAAAACATACCTATGAATAACATGTTCCATTTCTGCCATGTTCTGTTTGAACTAGTTTGATTTTATGACTAACCTGCGGTTTGCGTCAGTCTCTCAGGAACAGCACTGGCCCTGCTTCCCAAAAGCATCTTAATGCTACGATGATTATGGAATCCATCTTACAAACCCTCTTAAGCTTAAGCATTTCCCAAAAGAGCTGTCATTTACAAATGATCATAAATTAACATGCGTCTCCTCACTCATAGATGTAGGATGTAATGGCCATCACTTTTTAAGTCTATCACCATTTATGCCTACAAGGAGAGACTAAATGTGTCTGACACATCACATTATCCTGTATATACAGGATTTTAAGTCCTTCGTCCAGCCTCACCATTGGCCTATTACCATGCTGCCACAACTGTCAAAATCAAACATGGTGAATCATGTACAGGTGTATGTAATCCTTCTTTGAACTGTATAGAGTAAGTATAGAGTAATACTAAATTATATATATATATATGTGTGTGTGTGTGTGTGTGTGTGTGTGTGTGTGTGTGTGTGTGTGTGTGTGTGTGTGTGTGTGTGTGTAGAAAATCATGTGTATATGTGTAGAAAATCAGGATAACAAACCATGTAATAGTCAAGACTGTTACTGAAACCAGTCAGGAGAAGAGCAAAAACATATTTTATATAAGAAGAAAAACCCTTCAGTTGCCTTTTTTTTTAACTTCTCTTTCAGTGAAGAAATACTAACTGATGCTAGCAGCTTCTGTGCCAGATGGCAACCTCCATGGCTGTGAAGTAAGGCCTATGCAGAAGTGCCAAAAGCTGCAGTTCCTTGAACGGCCACTTGAGGCTGGCTATAAAACAAGTCAATCTCCGTAAGTCCCCATGTTCAAATGTCTAACTTCACAGCAGAAATAAACATGTTTACAGTCTGGTACAAAAACAGTTTTGGTCTCTATAGCTAATTTCCCCGTTCGTGACAACTGTACTGAGGGTGAATTTTTATAGAACTCGCTTGTTCAAATTATATTAAGTTATGCAGAATTAACAGTGTGGCCACTTTGATTGACAGGTCCTCAAGTCCAGAGATGATCCATGTCTTTGTCGATTTTTAGATTAGCGAAGGTCTATTCTTAGTACTATCAATGATTTACGTTTTTTTTTTAGCAGCCACCATTGTTGTCTTTTGGTAAACAGTACCTTGAAACAAGTTCATAGCTCATAATGTAGCTGCCGATAGTTCCAAATGGGACGCTAATTGGTCTGAACCATTGCGATATGGACACAAGTACATAGCTCGTAGCCCAGGGAGATGGATTCTCACGTGATTTTGTAATCCTGCTGCTTTAAGCTAAGTGGTGCAAAAGGTTGTGTGCCTGTTCTGGAGAGGTGGACCCCATCAAAATATAGATATACATACACCATTTACGTTGATATTATGATGTTAGACATCCAGAGCTTTGTAACCGTTGCCCACATCTGTCCACATTCTTTAGTGCACTGCAACTTAGTAATTGTCCCTTTATTGCTTCAACATGTTAACAAAGCCAGCTCCATCCAAGACCTTTGGGATGAAATGGAACTCATGACCCAACATCAGCACCGAACATCACTCTGTTCTGCTCTGCTAAAACCTGAAGAGTGGAGACCCCAGTCTTATTCGGCATTGGGTATGATGTTCAGGTGTACATGTTATCAGTCATGTGGTTTTGCATTCTATCTGTATTTGGACATTCGCAGTGTAAAAAAAAAACCCAGACCCATCTGGTTTCTGTCTCTCTCTGCTTCTCAGCTCAATAAATCTTATTTCCTTGCAGTTCAATCCAAGAATGCAGCAAAGTCGACTGTACCAAAGAGCCAAACGAGCAGAATTTAAATAGATTTATTCAGCAGCAACGACAGTTTTAACATCAAATGATCCAATAATATGAATTCAACCAGTCAGTCAATCAGGCAGTCAGTCATTCAGCGGGCAAATCTATTGATTCATAAAATCCGCATCCCACATACTCTTTCTCTTCCGATCTCTGTCATACACACTTGCAGACTCTCTCTCTCTCTCTCTCTCTCTCTCTCTCTCTCTCTCTCTCTCTCTCTCTCTCTCTCTCACACACACACACACACACACACACACACACACACACACACTCACACACACACACGCACGCACGCAGGCAGACTCCTCCTTCCTCTCCTCCTCTCCTCCTCCTCTCAGTTGCCCCTGTGACTCCTTGCCGGGTCGGTATAACAGTAGCCTACAGAGCGGGGACAGGCGGTGGATGGGGCAGGGCAGTAGCCGCAGAAGCAGCAGCAGTCGGACGCATCGACCGAAGCATGCTCCAGCGCAGCCATGACTTGCTCGGCGTCAGATAGCGAGAAGATCGTGATCAACTGCGGCGGGATCCGACACGAGACCTACCGGAGCACCCTGAAGACGCTGCCAGGGACACGTTTGTCTTGGCTGACCGAGCCCGACGCCTACAGCAACTTCGATTACGACCCCAAGTCCGACGAATTCTTCTTCGACCGCCACCCGGCCACCTTCGCCTTCATCCTAAACTACTACCGCACCGGCAAGCTTCACTGCCCCAATGATGTGTGCGGGCCGCTCTTCGAGGAGGAGCTCGCCTTCTGGGGCATCGATGAAACGGACGTGGAGGCGTGCTGCTGGATGAACTACCGGCAGCATCGCGACGCCGAGGAAGCCCTGGACAGCTTCGAACAACCCGAGCCGGACGCACCAGAGGATGACCCGGCGCTCACCGGAGGAGCGGACGGCGACCTGAAGCGGCTGTGCATGCAGGAGGACGGCCGCAGGGCGACATGGTGGGAGGTGTGGCAGCCCAATATGTGGGCGCTGTTCGAGGACCCCTACTCCTCCAAATACGCCCGGGTGAGTGGTCGGACAAGTGTCTTTTCTTTTGGCGCGCTCACATACAGACGTTTGGCACTGTTTGGGCCACTGCGCATTGTTGCGCGTAAAAGTTACCCCCTAAACTGTTTGGAGAAATGCATGATTCACTGCAGATGAATGTCAGATTCACTGCAGTGCTTTTCAACAAGATAGATAGATAGATAGATAGATAGATAGATAGATAGATAGATAGATAGATAGATAGATAGATAGATAGATCATGTCTTCCATCGTTCTTTCTTTCTTTCCTAATTTTTACACATTACAGTCTGTTCATCACATTAACTGCCCTGCTGCTGTTCTTTCCTTTTAATCTCTCCCATTGATATCATCATGTGAAGATTTGTCTGCAAGCATTAGTCTCTTTCTCTCTCTCCAGCATCTGTGTATGTGTGCGCCAAATGATTTCTACTGCAAAATACTGCTTTAACATGATTTAATTGGAAGCCACATTCACTGTGAACTGTTCTGCAGTCTAATAATCAACTTAATCACAGAGTACCTGGAAGTAAATCTGTGAACTTGTTACCCAGCAGGTAGTTCTGCCTCCATTCATCTTCTCTCTCCTGTAAGCAGCAGCCACCTCACACCAATAGGATGCTGGATTTGCGCATGTTTATGTGTGTGTGTGAATGAGCATATGCACATCAATGCATGACTGTTTACTCATGAGTGTGTGCCTTAGATGTGCTGGCAGGTGTGTGTGTGTGTTTGGGTAGATGAAGCAGTGAACACTGTTGCATTATAAAGCACTGCTCTTCCTCCAGTATCCGTCTGAGCTAGTTGATATTTGTGTGTTGTTGTTTTTTTTTTTGGTTGATTTGCTTGTGAGCACACATCCAGTTTAGACTGGACCACATCGCCAGGGAATCAGATATCACTGTTAACCTCTACGCATTATATCTGGTTTGAATATGGCGTTAAATACTGCGCTGTTTTACAGCACAGAGGTGAATTCTTAAGCATAAAGCAGTATCCTGCTAACTTTTTTTGAAGAAGATCTTAAAGGATTCAATTCAAGATCCAAAAGCTGTCAGTCACAAATTATACGCAGCACAAACGCAGGACAAATTGTACCCTTTATGTAGCAAAGCGGAGGTCAGGGTAGAGGATGGGGCACCCAACTGAGCGCAGTCCAACTTTCACATGAGAGAAGGAGTTTGTGTCTTGTGGCCATCCAACAGCTAAAGGGTATATACACCCTCGATTTCTGCCTGGCTCCTTCCAGAATATTCAAAACATGCAATGTGAAGGTAGGGGGTGCGGAGGCTTGGCAATGTGACGACACAGGGATAAGGTGGACAACGGACAGAGACAGATGAGCACTAACCCTTCCCCCTGACAATAATGAGATCACAGAGGTCTGACCAGTTAGTACCTTCTGGTTGAATCCAAACCTCCTGGACCTGAGGCTGCGGCTGTCCTCGTATGAACATGGAGGTTCAAGAGAGGTCAGGGAATGGTACAAAAGTCATTTTAGCTTGAGGAGGGGCTACAGAATACAGGTGAATTCACCTTTCAGAATGCAGGTAGAGATGTAATAGTAGTTGTAGTAGTTGGAAAATTAATATATATTGAGATTGCGTCTCTCTTTGCGTTCCCTTCTGTCTTGCCCAGCGTCCCCCCCCCCCCCTCATCTCCTCCGTCTCATCCCTTTTCTCTCCTTGTCCTGTCAGTCTGCCATCTCTCACCCGCGTTTCACGCTACCTTCGTTTGCTTAATTGTCTCTAAAAATCTATGGCCATTTGCCGAGCCAGAAGCTAGTGCTGATCATTGTGAGCTGAGGTGTATTTTCTGTGGACTCTGCTATACGCTCAGAGACAGAATATTGACTTAGTCAAACTCTGTGACTAAGGATGGAGACATACGATGAGGGACACACATACTACACACACACACACACCATTTCTAAAGCAAGTGTTCACCGGTGGTCCATAGACCCCTTGTGGCCTTTGTAGGGAGTTTATGGCAAAATGAAATTACCATCTGTATATCTTTCTGGTTGGTTGATTTGCTTATTAAAATGAGACACTAAATACGTGTCTAACGTTCCTTCCTCAAGACACTGGCACACAACACATCTGCATAGACGAAGATAGAGAATCCATGTAAAGTAAATGTCGTCATCTGCATAAAGCCAGAGTTCTTCTGTCTTCTGAAGATGCAGTCAAACGTCACTGCAAACCATGGGTAACCATGATCTTTCCTTAACCTTAAGGTACAGGTACAACAAGTACAGGTGTTGTAGATATGAATGTAACAAAAAAACAGGGCTTTTCAATATCAGTGTTCTTGTGTAGCGGTAGGGTTGTCCTTCCCTATGACATACAACTAAAAAACGCAGCTGAAATACATCCGTCTATGTCAATGGAAGAAAACTACACCCTACGTCTCTGCTACAGTGAGTCCTATTACCGAAAAACATCTGTCTCTCTAGGGTCATCACATTCATACATCTTATCAATGAACAAAATTTGCATTGAGAAGTGCATTGACTTTCTCGTACAGCAAAAGAAGAACCACAGTGACCGCCTTTTACGCACTTGAGAGTGTCACATGTTCTTGTCATGTAGAGGTGGAGTCACAAATGTGCAGCTGGGGGATCTCTGTAGTTTTTAGTCGGTCTGTGAGGCATGGTAGCTCATCATAAAGGACGCAGTACTGTAAAGAAGGCTGAGATTTACTGTTTTATACCAAATGAAAGGGGAAGAGAAAGAGAAAGGGAAGATCAGAGTAAATTTCGACGCGTCAGTCTTTCATCTCCTATTCAGCTTTTTAAGACTGGCGTTCTGGACCGTAAATTCGAGCCTCGTGCAGATTTTTCATGCATGAAACTTGACAAGTCAGAAAATTAAATGGCAGCCAAACAAGCGATCAAAGAACCGGATGGAGGATTGGGGGGGGGGGTGGCAGTAAAAAAAAGATTGAACGCTGGGGTGGTGTCATGGTGGAGGGTTCGTAAGGAGCATCAGTATGACAGCTGAGGTGACTTTGAAAGTGTTGCAGTCAATAGTTTCGGTGCCAGCGCGGTGACATAAAGATAGGTTGGAAGGGGTGGAGGGGGACAGCCAGCGCAGCAACAGCAGCATTCAGGTGCGCTGAGGTCAGTCGGCCGGCTTGGTTTTAGCTGATTAGCTCGGTGGAGAACGACCAGGGTGATGCTGCTCGTCCCTGTCAGCGTCTCGGCTCAAGAAGACAGAAATGTCGGACGTTAGAGGAAAGTAATGGTGAATTAATGGATCACTGCTTTAATTCATTCATCTGCTCATTAAGTGCATAAAACATCTTTGTAAAGATAGCAGGATTTCCCATTTCGTTCTTTGTCCTTCCGTCTTCTTCTCTCCTACTCTACGGTCTGTACAGTCCTCTCCCCGTTCCTTTTTCTCACCGTCATCACCGCTGACAGCTCGTGCTGCTTTATTACCACGATTTCAGAGCTGAGTGCTGGATTGCTTATTATCGCTATTCAGCCCCCCCCCCCTCCCAACCCCTCTCCACGTCCCTCCCCCCAACCCCCCCACCCTCCTCTCGTTCTCTCCAGCTCTCTGCTTGTGCTATAGCGTAACACTGCAGTCCCTGTAGTAGCTGACTGCGCTCTAGTCTGCTGCAGAGAAGGAGGGAGAGAGACACAGAGAGAGGGGAGGGGGTGACAGGGTAGGAGGTGTTTTTGGTGAGGGTGGCGGTGAAATGAATTCAGTAAGTAGTAAGAAACAGTAGAGGAGGAAGAAGAAGAAGAAGAAGAAGAAGAAGAAGAAGAACAAGAACAACATTTTCTGCACCCCCTCATTTTTGTTCCTGTTGCAACCCCCCCCCCTTTTTTTTTCCTTTTCTGCTGAGCTCGGCAAGCTGGGACGCTCGTATCCGTTTATCGATCGGGCAGTACGTCTCAGCTCGCCTCATTCAGGTGGACGTCTCAGCTGAATGGTGCTCCTTTGTAAGCAAAACCTTCCCACACACACATTCCTTCTCTCTCTCTCTCTCTCTCTCTCTCTCTCTCTCTCTCTCTCTCTCTCTCTCTCTCTGTCTCTCTGTCTCGCCTTCTCTGTCTCTCTCCATCCTCTAACACAGTGGGGTGTGATGGCAATTCCCATTCCCTCGAGGGGAGAAACCAATACCAACACAGTGGCAACACACATGCACGCACCTGCACTCACAAACGCTTACTGTACCACCACACGCAGCAATTGTAGTATTGTTAATGTCATTTTGACCTAATTTCTGAGGTTTGGTTACACAAGTGAGTCATTTGAGTTCATCACTGTTAGACGCTGATGTCCTCTAACAACAGAAAATGAGCTAAGCTCTGTCCCGTTAGCACATAGCTACATCAGTATTGATCTCTGATGAGGCTACGTTCACACGATCTGATTCTAACATACGTTTTAAAAAATGGAGTTCAGTGTCATCACATTCCTTTTGGTGAACATGAAAGACATGTTTTGGATGTCGGCGTTTAAATTCAGCGATAGACGGAACAATATTTTAATGTTAAAATAGATTTAATAGTATATAATTTAAGGTGCCACTCATAGTGACAAACCCAAAGATAATATGCAGTCACTCTGCACTTCCCCTATACGTAACATTAGCCAAATGTAATGGTTAAAATAGCTAGTAATGGTTAAATAGTAACTGTAAACTTAACAAACTGATTGTCGTTGAGTGTATGAATATATATGCACATGTATAATTAATAGTGTTAAATAAACAATTGCCTAAAATGAATTAAATGAACACATTTGGAACACGTTGATGATGAGCTCATCTAAAATTAAAAACATAAAAAAATGTGGAGGTACACCTGCTTCCAGTCTTAATGCTAAGCTAGGGTGATCGTTGTCATGACTAAAGGCTTATGTTCATATTTTCATTCCAATCTTGGAAAAAAAAGTATTTTTATACTGCTATTATTTCTGCTACTAAAATGTAGAACTATTCCTTTAAGAGCTAAGGTGAGACAGATGGTCAGTGGGTGGAAACTGGCCCCATTTATTGACTAGTTCACCCAAAAACAATGACTTAGCCAGTGTTATTTATGGAGCAGGTACTTTGCTTATGACCTCCAGTATGGAGCACTGTGCATGATGGTAACGTCACCACAGGATCTCAAAACCACTGCAGCAAAGCAATGACAACCAGATAATGACATTTAATCGGATGCACGCTTGTGTTTTTAAATCTTCCTATCTTCTTCTCTCTTGACATTTTTTTCACTGTCTTTCCTCCTGTTTTTAAAAAACCTTTAGCACCGCTGTCTCTCCCCCTCCCTCTCTAGTGGTTTTGTTGCGCTATAGGCAATATATCCACCAGGGTCCCCCTTCCCCCTCTGTGCTTTTCAGGATAATGCTGCGACAGAGCTTTCTTTCTCTGTGTGTCGCCCATCGCAGGAGAGAGAGAGAGAATGTAAGAGGAGAGTGTGCAGGCAAGAGAAAGAGGGACACCATAATATATATGATGACATGTCAAGAAATAAAGCGTTTAACCTCTGAGTGATCTTCACTGTCCTCTCGCCTCGCAGGGGTCAATAACACAGTCAACGGACGCACACACACGTGCGCACACTGGCTAAATGCAGAGACACACATTTACGCAAAAGAGCTAATTGAGCAAAGAAAATGCATGTGCAGTAAGACTCTAGCCTTGCACAGCCTAATACACACACACGCAGCAGATTACTGCAGGATGATCTGCTCTGACCCGTTGTGTGTGTGTGCGCGTGTGTGTGTGCGTGTGTGTGTGTGTGTGTGTGTGTGAGGGAGGGAGGAAGGTGAGAAATACAGTTGATCTCCTTCTACCATTTTGGCTGGATTTGATCATTACCTGCTCACTGTTTTGGTGCCTATGTCAATTCTGCCGTTATTCTTTTGAATTTTTCAAATCCCATGAAACGGCAAAATCCAACAGTAAAATACTTCTGTACCATGTTTGTTACACTCAGCCCAAGCCCCTTTGTTCTTACTGAACACTTATCCATGCCAAATATAAATAAATGTATTTTCAAAAGTGTCAAACAGGAGGAAATATTGCATTTTCAGCTGCGGATTAATCCACATTTAGTGACAGCAAGACTAGAGTGTTTGATTATCAACACTCCACCTAATCCTTCTTGATTATTGCGTCCTTGTGATGAACATTCTTCTCATCTTGTCAGTGTAAGGAAACCTGCAGATTCTGCAAAATGACTACAATTACGTCAGTGTTATTAAAATTCTTTACTTTCTACAAAACTTTGCTACATAACAGGCATTTCCTGCACTGGAACAGCATGTTGGAATTATATATAAACCTTAAACAGTAGATTTGTCCAGTATACTCCTAGGATATTTTAGGAAACTGCCCTGCATTTCGCAACTGTATTCTGTGGAACATTACAGTATATGTGGGTTGGATAGTTTGCAGGATACAAACACTGTTCTCCAGTTTCAAAATCAACCCTCTCTTTTTGTGGTAGTATAGTGGCCCAAAATTGAGAGAGAGCCAAGGCCATTATTGACATCACCACCAAGAAAAGGTAAGCAGAGGTTGTTTCAAGCATTTCGAACAAAAGGACTTCTCAAATCGTCTCCAATCTTCAAACTTAATACATTTCTATAGTCTCTATCTTTCAGGACTAACAGACTGAAATGATATCAACCAGTAAGCTCCTATTTGTCGCTTTGTTTGCAAATGTTTCTATAGAGGGAAATCTAAAGAAAAGTCAGTGGTGGATCAGCAGCTGTTACGCGCGCTAAACTGTCTCCTTGTAGGCCAATAACAGCTAATAACACCATATGCTCTACTTAAGGTTCTTGTTAGCAAATAACTGAACAACACATCACTCACATACACATGTTTGGACACTTATATACACACATACACACTTTCATTTGCCTTGGCTGAGCAGGTGCCTAATGCTCTCCAGCAGAATGGCCTCGCCGCCAACAACAACAGCCCTCAAACATTAGCACTGTTTCAACTAGCCCAGAGGAGCTGAAATTAAAAACCCCTGCTCACTTTCTGTTAACCTGGTGGACAAAACACCGAGCTGATAATGTCTCACACAACTCTCAAAATGTCTATATGATGCTGGTATCTTAAATGAAAAGTCTGGGAGATCATAGATCCAGAGAGTTAGTGTAGGGGTTAAAGGTTACAGCACAGCAGAAGAACTAGAACAAAAATATTACAAGTATATTGGAAGTAAAACTACTTGGATAGGTTTAGGAACAGATTGTAAATGATGTCACATGACATAACTTGACATAACTTATGTACATTATGTAAGTTATGCTACGTAGCCAGAGATGTATAAAGTACTGCAGTAAAGGAGTGGAGTAGAAGTACAAGTGCTACATCAAAAAACTGACTTGAGTAGAAGTTGAAGTGTTCTTTAAACACCATACTTAAGTAAAAGTACTAAAGTATTCAAAATGTTTTGTACTTAAGTATTGCAAGTAGAAGTATGTAAAAAAATTGCTACTCAAGTACTGAAAGTAAAAGTACAAGTAAAAGTACAAGAACTGTTGTTTATATTATTTCAAATATTTATTAAGGCACAATAATGTTACAGTGTTACAATGTTCATGGTAGAGTTCTGTGATTTCCCATGGTCTGTGAATGCGTCTGAATGAAAGCGAGAGCGAGGGGGCGGGGCAGCAGGTGAGAGAGCGCACCTGGGTGGGTCAGGTGTATGACGTACGGCGCACGAGCGAGGTTGATGTGAGACCGGGACTGTTCAGTTGGTTTTTTGGCGTGGTTCCGGCCGACAGTCACCGAGTCCTGGAACCAAACCGTTCAACAATAAATGCAGGTTTGTTCAATATCGCCTCGTCATTCATCACGTGTCTGGCTGGACGTTACAATAGTAACGAGTAACGACTCAGCACATGAAAAATGTATCCGAGTAAAAATATTAAATTCATCAAAAATATGTAGTGCAGTAAAAGTGGAAGTTGTGGTTTCGAAAACGTACAGATACTGCATTTTAGTACTTAAGTACAGTACTTAAGTAGTTCCACTTTGTTACTATACATCTCTGTACGTAGCCTCAAAAAAAAGTAAACATTGGGACACACTGGGCATGGACAGCGGCCTCCTGGGTAAAGGTCCCGACTTTCCCGCTCTTTCTACTACACCACAATGCCACATCGGTCCACTACTGTGGACTAATATGTCTCTTTGTTGCAGGGTTTGCTGCGAAATCAGCATGTTAGCATTAGTATTAGTACAAAAAAAAGTGTCCATCCAATAAAAATGCAACATACAGCACTTAAAGACATCCCAGAGATCCCCTTTGCAGGAGTCGAAAAGTATATTTTTATGTCTGTGTCACAGACACAGTTAAAGAAAATGTGTCTCGGTTTGTGACAGCTCCTTGATATTGTTCATACATACTAAAATTCTTCAAAATACACACCAGGTATGATTCTTTCTGTGTAAATGTGTTCAGAGCATCCTGGATGAATGCCTGATTGGTAGAGTGCTCACAGTGCACAAATCTTGTCTGTGTGATGAGCCCCACAGAGCTATCCACTGCTGAGAGAGCTGATATAGGGTGTAGGTTTCAGCTAACAGAGCTGTCCTATGAAAAATGAAAAGCTTTACATGTGCTGTTTGTTCCCCTGGGGTGCTGTCCACCGCTGAAGTGGCTAATGTGGGTCGCTGGCACCAAGCAGTGGCATGAAAATAGAAGCATGGCTGCAGATGAAGAAATGCTGAATCAACTTCAGAACACAATTTTAATTTGGGAGCGCTTGTTTTCCTGGCGCTTTCAGATGGTGAAGCAGCTGCTGAAGCAGAAGTTGTCCAAGCTGAAGAGCTAAAATGGTGTACAGACGACAATTTCTCTTTAGGTACGAGATCGTCTTGGAAATAAAGGTAGTAGGATGACATGTTCCAGCACTGTCATCATCTGACCTAGCTGACTTATCACTGATGATGTTAACATGCTTCCCAATTTCCTCTATGTTGCAAATATGGCAATAATCAACAACAACAACAAAACAACATATTCTTTGGACACATGCACAGCACTTGTAAACAAATCAACCAACCAACAGTTTGCAAGGCTGGGGTAGAGATGCATGCACAGAAGGAAAATACATTTATTAGCAATTGATCTTTTCTTGGCCTTTATATGAATTATTTCAGATTTTAAGGAACGAAGAGTCAGGGAACGACCCTTACTTGCACCCAAATCACTCAATACAACAACATGAATTAGACTTGCCTCTGGTAGGCATATGCAATGTAATCGGTAAGAGGAGAGGACTTCAACATAGTGTTGATATAAACCAAATAGAGTTAAAGCAACATAGAAATTAGTAATTTTGTGATTTAGTTCCCCACAGCCAAACATCAAGCAAGTGCAACAACACATAGCAGCCAGCTAATATCAACAACAGCAAGAAGCCCAGCTCAGCGCCTGTCTTTTGGCCTTTTTTCATGAAGCTCCTGCCAATGACTAAAAGTCATTTACTGTTGTCCAGCAGCTTCTAGCTCGGCCACTCTCTGCTTTTGACTTGCCGAGCTCCAGTTCGGGCACGACAGCGGCTCTGCTCCCCGTCAGCCTTCACCTTCGCCCAGGCGCCTGAAAGCCTCCTTTTCCCCAGAACGCCTGTGGTACAAACACGAACACTCCACAGGCACTCTTTGCTCACAGTCCAGACAGCCTGGCTAACAAACTGAGCAAACATTAGCTCACAGCAGCTACAGTTGGCAGAGGTTTACTTTACTGTCCATCAGGAAACTGAATGGGTAAATCAGGTGCTGAAGCCAGCCAGCCAGAGTACATCGGCGGGAAAAGTAGAAAACATTTTCTCTGTTAAATATGATCCAGTTTCACCAAAATCAGTGAACTAGTTGATGCTGTGTGACTTCTCACGACCATTAACCAGATCACAAGTCAGTGTAGCATCAAAATGATTTTAAACCTGTTGTTTTATGGTAGTTACACAATATTGATTTGAACAAGTGCGTTACATGATCTGTAAGTGACCTGGAATGTGGAAGCAGTGTGGTAAACCTCTACTTTACAGAAGGGCTGAACTTGAACCACAGTTGTGTCCCGTAACACCTTTAAAAGATGTAATCCGAATTTGCTACCTCAATGCACACAGGCAAAGCTATGCTAATCTATCAACCCGCACACTGCATGCGGTCAGTGTGACTTTATTTATTCATGACAAGCATGCCATTTGAAGAGCTTTCTCAGGGGAGGTATTGACCCGGGGAAGCCTTTCATGGTCGTTTGACCAAACCAACAGTATCACTTTAACACTCACTACAAAGCCTCTGGTCATACACGCCACATCGCAGAATTACAGAAACAACATTTCCCATTCCAATCTACAGTTATTCCGTGGGTTCCATTAAAAGCATGATGAATGCTTTTTTTATTGTTAATGATAAATGATGAATTGGCACAGAGCCAGCTGGCATTGACAGTTTGGACAGTTTTGTGTTTTTTTTAATATTCAGATTGAAATAGAGTAGTTTAAATTATTCTTATTTTGTGCCATGAGAAGCTGTGTAAGCAGAATTTAATTGGAGTAATTTTCAAAATAATTCCTCCTTAGGGGCATTGTGGAAGCTGTAGAGCTCCATCCTGGAAACAGACATGAAAATAAGGCTTTTACAATGGCTACATGAACGTACAACCTTGAATGCACCAAACAGAGATGTACCCACGGCTTCTCTCTGAATCATCCTCCTCAAGTAGCCAAAAACCCATTAGAGGAACCCTTTCTCCCTCCCATCCCTCCTCCTCCTCATCTCCTTTCTTTCCCTCCAAATATAGACTTTCAACACACACACACACACACACCTCTTCCCCACGGTGGGGTTGGTGGTGTTACAGCGTCTCCGATGCATGTGTACACATACACACACACACAGGCAGATCGCTCTTTGCACTTGGAGGAACACCCTGCGGCAGTGTGCATGGTGGCGCTCTGTGGGGGGAGCTGTCGCAAACAGCATGCATACAGGAGCTGTTAGGGCTGCAGGGTTCACTTCAAAGAAAGCTACGCATACAAACTGTACAATCAAAAACACTATCGACTTAAAGCTACGAAAATTAATATTTTATATATTTCAACAATATACAGTATCAGATGATGTGTGAATGGAGTTGTAGCAACATCTACAGAGAATTATTACAATCTCCTGTGAGCTCTACTGAGCTTTTTGGCCTCTTTTATCTCTTTTATTATTTCTGATAAATCCATTGTACTCTCAGTGCCAACCAGCAGACTTGACAGCATTTAGCTAAAGAGACAGATATATTTCTAGTCTCTGGTGGAGACCAAACCAGAGGTAACAGGAGTGGACTGGACTTCAGGTGGACACAAAGAAGTGAATGCTAATGATGCCCTCTGTGTGACGTCACCCATAGGTTTTAAGAGCCGTTGTGCGGCTCAGTGTGGTCATCGTTATTCATGACTCCATTTAACTTCTGCCTAATCTGAAAATAGGCAGAGATGTGGAGCAGAGGCAGGCTGACACAAATGTATTCCCTACCTGTGAGGGTGGCCACCTGTCAATCAGCCACAGCCACACCCTTAATTATGCATAACTTTAACCCTTGATATCATTTGAATAGGTGAGTACTACTAGCAGTACAGTTGTCATGAACGGGGAAATTACCTATAGAGGGCACTGTTTTTTGTACCAGGCTGTAAACATGTTTATTTCTGCTGTGAAGTTTTACATTTTAACGTGGATGCTAACAGGACCTGCCTTGTTTATGGATCCAGCCTCAAGTTGCCATTCAAGGCACTGAGAGCTTTTGGCACTTATGTGTTGGCTTCACTTTTCAGCCCTGGAGAGTAACGTGTTAATCATGTACTGATCGGTGGATTTTGTTACCTTTGGACAGACTAAACCCTGTGTTTCCAGTCTTTGTGCTATGCTAAAGTAACCGTCTGCTGGCTGTAGCCTCATATTGAACAGACTGAGAGTGGTATCGATTTTCTCATCATTTCACTCTTGGCAAGACGTTGAGCAAGCTCTTTTAAACTAGTTTGCATATGCAGTGGAACAATGACAAAGGAATATCTTAATAACTACTGACTGCTATTTGGGTTTACAGTCATCTTTTGTTCTGTGCTTTATGGAGCTGTATTTTTTTTCAGTAAAAAGTGTAGATGGATAAATGTCTAATAATAATAATAATAATAAAAGGCAGGGGGAGTTATCCTTTGCTATGTGGGATTTATCAGCAGGTTGACTATTTGTCACCTGATCATATGATTAAACTGATGAGTTTATGATAGCAACGTCTGAGGGTAATGTAACGCCACCGAAAATTGTTAATTAACATATAGTGCAAGTTGCAAAATTGTTACTACTACACATATCAGTAAAGTGTTCACTGACATGTTCATTTAATTTCTACCAAACTACACAAACTGTATTACAACATACGACATTATTAACATACTCAAAATCACAATCTTAGAGTCTTAGAGCGAGGTTGTCACCACAATGTAACTGTAAAAACAATTTAGTAACATATGAATGTAATATATAGGAGACAAGATTGCCTCTTTAGAACACAAACTCCTTCTCCCATAAAACAGAAGAAAATGTAGAAGACATAAAGCACTGGTGGGAATGAGGAAAGGAGGGCACGAGAGGAAGACAGCCCCTTTTAGTCCATTTTACCTCCTGTCTTTTAACGTTACTGCAAAGTCGGCTGTTTCTCTCTTGCTCCTGCACACACACACACACGCACACACACAGTCATGCCATAAACCTCTCTCAGTCCTCATGCTCTGCATCGATAATACGACGATAAATGTAGATGTAAAGCCTTCCTGTACGTTTGCTGTGTTCAAGTCTCCCGCACCGTGCTATTGATCGATTGTGTGTGTGTGTGTATGTGTGTAGAGGATGAGCAGATGAGTATAAAGAGGAGTAGGGGGTGACAGAGCGAGGGGAAGGAGGGATTATTTCTATTTTCACAGTCAACAGCGCCCCGATTTATTCCTCTCTTCTTTTTTGGTTCCTCTCCCGTAATATCCCGTGAAGTTCCCTCCATAAATTCTTCTGCTTTATCATTTCCACTTCAGTATTATGCTGAGAAATCTCTGCAGGTGTGTGTGTGTGCACGTGTGTGTGTGCACGTGTGAGTGTGCACGTGTGTGTGTGCACGTGTGTGTGTGCACGTGTATATTATTTGATGATGGAGATGAAATAAGTTGCTGACCGGTGCTTTGCAAACAGATTGCACTCAGCTGCTCTGTGAATGCACAATATGTACAGTTTTACAAAAGAAATGACCCCTCATAATTCTAATGTCATACTATATATGACTACTATACTATGTATGGTTTTAGTGGTGGCACTGTGTTGCCTCACAGCAGGGAGTTTTCTGGTTCGAACACCCCAGCCCAGTTAATTGGTGACTCCCATAGTAGTCAATGTTAGCGTGAATGTTTTTTTGTCTCTATGGGTCACTGACGACCTGTGCATGGCGTACCCCGCCTCTCCCACAGTAGTGTCAGCTGGGGTCGGCTCCAGCCCCCTGATGAGGATAAACGGTTATGAAAGATGGATCATTGGGCTTTAAACAGTTACAGACTCCTATAGAATGATGAACATGGTAAACATTATCTTCCAAGCATCAGCATATTAGCATGTGATGTTAGCATTAAGATGAAAGCACATCTAGGCCTACAGCATGACTGTATAGCCTCTTGTCCCGGTGAGGACAGTCTGGAAACAAAACACTGACTCTGAGGTTAAAGTGCTGACTTTCAGCTTTAAGGGTGTTTGAGGATGTTCATATACATATTGGGTGAACTGAGCGGGACTCGTTGCCCTTTCTTTTTTTCCCCAGGACATTGCAGCAGGACAATTATCCTAAATGTACCGACAAGGATAGAACAGTGGAATGTTCAAGTCAGTCACCTTACCTCAGTCCAGCAAAGTAGATAATGAGTGTTGTGTAAGTAATGATACCACAGAGTGACTCTCCTCTTAGCTCTGGAAAAAATATCTTGAGCTCGCTAGATGTTCGAGTAGGTTCACAAACCATGAACTTAGTCTGTCTGCCCTTTAGTCAGAAGCCTTTTTCTGCCCGAGCGTCGTCCTTCAGCGGTGCAGATTGGTTGATCTCTGTTGAAATCCCAAAGTTGTGACTGAGACAAAGGTACTTCTATTCAGGAGGTGAGGAGAGGAGGACGCGGTAAAAAAAAAAAGGAACATTTTTTTCGAAGGACAAATGTGAATGGCATTGTGGAGCACTGCAGCGATCAGGGAGAACAGGAGAACTAAGCAGAAAAATTGCATTACCTTCTGTTTGGCTGCCTCACCTTAGTGAGCTGTGTGAAGGTGTGTGTGCATGTGTGCACCAGGGAGGCAGGTGGGGAGATGGAGCAGCACTGGTAAATGTGTAATGTAAATGTGAAATGTATGTTGTCGTATATAACTTCTTTCTTTCTTTCTTTCTTTCTTTCTTTCTTTCTTTCTTTCTTTCTTTCTTTCTTTCTTTCTTTCTTTCTTTCTTTCTTTCTTTTCTTTCTTTCTTTCTTTCCTTCCTTCCATCGTCCCTCTGCATGATATCATATTCCATTATCCTGCTCTCATTCTTATTGTCCCTAAGGTCTTGTGCTGTTCTTAAATCACTCAAGGGACCTATAGCTGCACACTGACACGCACGCACGCACGCATACACTCAGAAATACATGAGTGTACACATTTCCTTCTAACACTGTACCCTATTTTTGATTCTACAATGTTCTTTCTATGTTCACGATTTAATCATGTAGCCTGTATTTTTGATAGAAAATAGAGAAAAAGGCTGGAAGAAAGAAAGAAAATGAACAAAGGACAAAAATAAGCAAGCAGCCAAGTCAAAGACAAGCCAGCTAGTTAATGCACCTCCAAGCATTTCTTTACATCAGTGTACGATGCAGTCGTACTGTGCTGCGTTAGAAAGGCTACGTGAACCAAAAAAAATGTAAACAACAAAAAAAGAAGCTGTACAATTAATTTCCTCTTCTCTCACTAATGCAAATCACCTGTGTCCTCAGAGCAGTTTGCTTTTGGTTGCTGTGGAAGACAACTGACATTTTTCTCCATTTGTAAAAAATCCATCCTGACTGTAGGGATAAACCAGACTACTTACTTTTCCTTCCATTATTTACTTTGTGAATTTAAAGCAACGCTTCATTGAACCACCAGATTTTTTTAATGGAGTTCGGCAGTACATTTATGTAATCTCAGAACTAATGCATGTTAATTATGCTAATGACATATTGTAAAGGTGCAAGCCTATATATTAAGTTGCTGTGAGCTGTGAATTTACTACTTCTAAGGTCCGATGGGCAAGGCCTCTCTTTGTTAGGGCAACCCAGCATCTCACTCAGACTCACCCTGGGTCCAGGTCCCAGTTGCTTAGACCCATTGCAGATTTGGGACAAGACGTAGTTAGATGATTTTCCCCGAAGAAAAGTGTTAAAGTGAGGGGTGCTCACCCTGCAGCTATCGAAATGGTTCATAGGGGGGCCAACAAAAAAAGAAATCCCCCAAATGACTGACTGCCCGACTTTGAATTTAAGTCGACTGAGGGGTCTCCACCTGATGATTCAAATCTTCGACTTTTAGGGAGCATTCCTTGTGCCTCTCAACTATTGAGAGGTGTTGTTAAGGTGCAGATATTTTTAGTAATGTTTATTGGTGAATAAAACGAAGCTGTTTGGTTAAGCAATTAAAACTAGTTTCTTCAGGTTAAAGAAAGACCTTAACATGTTTCACGTAGGAGACAAGATGCAAACTATGGCAGCTTCTGTCAAAGTCAGACGCTTTGTATGTACAGCCATCCAACCTTCCTTAGATGTTTTGCATCTTTTTATCAAGATCGTGTTACTTCCTCCTTTGTTTCTCATCAATAACAGCCATTATTCTCATGAATGTGAATCACATGAATGTGTCAGACACAGTAAACCTCACCACAAGACCACAAACAGTTCTCATTAACAATACTAAGAGCGAAAACAGAAAAGACAAATGTAAAGGGGTGGTTTAGAAAATTAGAGAAAGATAAGAGAGATCTGAACGCACACACAAACAGCCAAGCCTATTCCCTGATGTGTCTTGGTGTAGCTGATGAAATACAGAAGTAATCGTCATATTGCAGGTGCTGTGCAGAAGGAAACCTTTTAGTTCTGAAAAAACCTTGTAAAACTGTCCTGTTAGAGCAGAAGTTGCAAATGACAATAAAAAAACAAAATCTTTCTGTACTACGGCCTGATGAACAGTGATGACTTCTATTATTTGTAATACGTTAACAATGGTTTGATACACAGATGCACCTAATTTGCCATCGCTTGTTGAAACTGAGTTGCAAGTTTGATTCTTCTCTAACGGGAAATTATTTAGCTACCAATACTACTATATCTGTGAGTAGCAAAAACATCTGTTATAATTTGGACCAGCCAATGTAGTCAACAATTTCTACTCTGTTTTATTATTGTCAATAATTTATACCAAACTGGCCATTTGTTATTATAGTGTGAAAGACACATGTGAACATTTTTCTGATAAAGCGCCCTTTTCACCAGGATATCATTGTTTGTCTGTGTCTTCTAAAATCGTTACAAATAACCATGAAAAAAAATGATGTGTCTGAGCACTTCCTATAAGTTTAGGCACATAAAACTATTAATTCTGACTTTGAAACCACACAATGTCTTTGTCTTTCAAGATGGGCACTATGTCAGATCAGTTGAATAAAATCATAGTAACTTATTCTTGTTATCATTTTATCCAAAACAAAAATAGCAACGTAAACAGTAGATATTCTCATAAATATGCACCATGTTATTAATGATACCGCTGTGTTACAGCTAAATCAGAGCTGGGCTGAATTTTTTTGTCTGGCAACCTGCATTATTTTGCTATGGATGAGTTATTGCCACAGGACAGTTACATACAAAAAGTGGTCTGCGCTCGTATCAGTCAATGCTTTTTAGAGCTTGGCGAGATGGTGCATCGGTAGTCTTCTTTTATGATACAGTGCAGGCGATGAAACTGGCAAATTATTGCTCCAAACATCTAACGTCTACCAGGTCGGGCTGTTATTGGAATGATGTTGTGGTACAGAGGTGCGTTGAAGAACTGGAAGTGTATGTAAACACTACAGTCTTGGGTGTCTAAATCAGATACTATCACTTCATTGAAGCTGTGTTGCCATTTTTATGGTGATGAGTCCCAGTTTGCTGGACAGCTGAGTCTGCTCTCCATCCATCGCTTGTCCATTCAGGAACACAACCAGCTGCTTGGTCTCTGCAGTATTCTGTGGATATAGTGTGTGTGTGTGTGTGTGTGTGTGTGTGTGTGGGTCAGTGGGTTGATGGGTTGAGCTACATCCCCAGTCTTGTACCTGCGCCAGTTCTCTTTTTGCTTTCAACACACTTCTTCAACACTTCTTCAGACTTCTCTCACTCTTATCATTTCTTCTTATTAGTTCACTCTCAGTCACATACTAAGACACAATTATAGTATATTGTGCTCAAATCTGCAGGGATCTCACTTATGTCCCTGCCCTATTGGTAATTCGTCTGCTTCTGTTTTTCACGAGCTAAGAACGCCCACACACCGATACCCCAACGCACACAAACACACATGAAAAAAGAGGAGATCAATATACGACCTCAGCAGAGTGCTCTCCTCAGTTGATGACCTCATTTGACCAGCCAGTTAAAACATCAATACAGGGCTAGAAGGCGGGGCCAAGCTGTCAATCATTCTAGTGGACAGTGGAGGGTTTCAATCTGTCCTGTATTACTATGGATGGTTCTGTTTTTAAAAAAGCAATACAACTATGTGTATATACACACGGAAATATATATCATCAAATCTCATGTGTACATCCAAACCAACAATGAATGTATCCGACTATCTTCTTCCTCTGTCCCATAGAGCTCAACTGTCCAAAAACACATCACCGAGTCAGACTGTTCTGCTGGGTGACATGTTCCTTTATTACAAGGGAGGGACACACACACTCCTGTCTGCTGTCTCAAATACTCACTTAAGCACCAAATGTGGATTAATCCGAAATTAACAAGCCTACTTAGCCACACTACCAGTGTGGCTCTCGGGATGGTCAGTGAACCAGTCTGATCTAGACTCAAATGTCTCAACAACTATTAGATGGTTCAAACACTCGCAAGCTCCATCATCACTTCAAGATTTCAGTTTTTCCAATACTTTGATTTACTTATCCATTTTATTAACCTTCCTATCGGCCTCAGCTATACTTTTATTTTTTAGGGCTAATCAGCAAAGAAAAAGAAAAGATCAGATCAAGTCAGGGAATATTGAGATTTGGTGGTTTTGGTATTTTCTCTGAACTTATTGAGAACTTGAAAAGTGTAGAGTAATGATCAGCTTATTCGTTGAACGACAGGTGAAAATGTGTCATGACATCGACCATTAACCATTTATGCCACGACAGGATCTGGCACAGCCAAAACGTTTAAGTGGGGGTAGTCTGTTTTGGCTGCAGTGGTGCAGGCTGTCCACCAAAAAGCGCACAGTCCTGCGTCGGAGAAGTTGAGCCAGATCCAACTTTTGGAAAAACGCAGCCTGATGTCACATTGTGGCCGCCAATCAGACCCTCGGATCGGTCAAACCTCTCCACAGTCAGCCTAAAATGTCTCTAAAACTATCTGAGACTATCCAGGTGGATTCATGGACTGAACTCTGATACTCTACCTGTTGTGTACCCAGCTTCTAAATTGCAATTTATGCAACAAAAGCCTGTTAATCTGGCTAATAAAAAGTAATTACCTGATTGTTTCACAGCGCACTCCCCCAGTAGGACCCCCACACCGCCGCACAACCCATTGGCAACTGGTCGCAGTGTCTGATCCTATCTGAATGCGGCCTTGAACTTGTTAGAAAACTGTGAGGACAACAGGGACTTCATGACACAAGGACACTAATATTTAGAAATGTCAGGTTTTCATATCATCAGAGAAAGTCTCCTGAACTTAAGTCTGAGTTAGGGTTCGGATCCAGGATAAGGCAGCACAGATAGAAAGTGTCAGACCTGGACTCAAGGAGGACTCAGATGCAGAGATTTTACCAACTGGGTGGAACTTTATTGGAATACTCCAACACTGAGTGACTCAAAGAATAGACTATGAAAATTACACTAGAGCTGAAAATAAAGATACTATTCAAGAATATACTCTACAAAACAAAACCACTTTGAAGAGGGAAAAAACATAAAAGCAAAGGGGAAAAAGGTAACAGAAAATCACTAAACAAGGGAGGACAAAAACTACAAGCACACGTTACGTGGGGAAGCAAGGAAGATCGAGGACTGTGGGAAAGACTGGCTGGGGTGAACGAAATGAACGAAACACTCTGGCAACAGACAAACGGAGACGCAGACAATATATACACCAGGTAATAGGGAACAGGTGGAAACAATCAGGGCGGGGAAGACAATCAGACCGGTAACACATGAGGAAGGGCAAGTGACCTGAAACGAGAGGAGAGTTATCTTTCAAAATAAAACAGGAAGTGACAAGACAAGACAAAAACCCAGCTTGACTTCACCGCGTGACACAAAGTCAACTGTGTTTTTCGTTTTGCCATTTAGCTCCAATCCAATGAGCAGGAAGTTGTTCGCTGTTCCCTGATTGAGGATTCTTGAATAGATTTGCTTGCTTTGAGCCGCTCTGATTGTAAACTGTTGTGTTGGTGTGGGGGTGGAGGTCTGTCTGGCCACCACAGTAGCAGGAAGTGTCAGACAGCGCCTCTACTGGCTTGTTCTATCCCCCAGGTACGTGCAGTATTCACTTTCTGGCAGCTGCTACTTTTGGCCCTCACTGAGTCTTGGCAGCCTGGGGCACTATTTGGCAGAGCTCCGTCCTTCCTACTTAGTGTATTGGAGCTACTTCTGCACCGAGCCGAAGCACTGCAGCAATCTGCGGCCTGCAGCAGCGCTACAGCAGAACAAGAGAGGAAGGGGGAAGAAAACCTGTTCACATACTCGTCGCATTTTTCAGGTTTCTGTCTGGAGTTTCTGCTTTAGTTTTTTCATGAGGAGGAGCTCTTTTGATTCAGTTTCCTCCACTGAATATCTCAAACGCAGCCCCTTTTGGCTGAACTAAGTGGACTCGATCTAGATGCACACACACTTTAGACGCGGCAGGTTTTTGCAGCGTGGCTCAGGGCTGTTTCAGTTCACTGTAGCCGGTGTACGGATGGGTGGCTCTCTCAGTGCCAGAGCCCCTGCCGCTTTGTGACAGCACCTCTCTTCCTCCTCCTGCCTTCCCGTCTCAATGTTCTACCTTGGGTATCCGTTGGCCCGTGTCATTATAGCGCAGTAGTGCGCTCCAGGCATGACGTTAGCTTGTAACGTGCCCGCTCTTCCTCCCTCTGCCCCATTCTTTCCAAGCACAAACTGCCTTGCTTAGCAGATTAAATTAGCCAGGAAAATATGTCTTTTTACTCCCTTAAATGAGCTCCTGATTCTTCTAGCATGCACCATCTGGGCATACTGCAGCGCAGAGGGAAACAAGATCCAAACTCCACCCGGCTGGCTGTATTTATGACTTACGGAGATGCGTTGCGATTGATGGGATTTAATCTATCGATTTATAATGAAAAGACATCAAGGCTCTTTTGTTTTTCATCCAAAAGAGCCCCATCGATCCTTTTCCCTCCTCCACCACCACCACCGCCTCCTCCTCCCTCCTCCTTGCTGATTCAGTGCGGTTCAGCTTTGCTTACGCATATGTCTGGTGAATGCTGGACAGCAATTACTATCAGAGTGCTTTGGGAGGTTTATGCAAGGCTGAGGCTGCTTGGCTATAGTAGGCTGCTCTGTCCATCTCTGTGAGGAGGGAGGAAGGGAGAGAGGGCAGAAGGGAAGGAAGAGAAGGTATTGGAGGAAGGATGGAGGATGTACTGTATCTAACATGATATTGCAAATGCAGCATGGTCCATATGTATGTTTAGAAGTTACATAAGTTAATTTAACCTTATCTATAGCACAAAGGTGACTCAATACCCTCAGCCTATGAGAAGATAGAATTAAGTATGAAACACTACTATTACAACTCAATATTGTGTTTTATTTGTGCATATCTCCAAATCAAACTACCAGAACATAACAGACAAAATGAATTTGGGGCCTTCAGAGCCCCCGAGGGTCTCTGAAAGATCGCAGCTTTGTTCTCTCAGTAAATTAATTGATTTGACACTCAATAAAGAAAATGAACAGCAACGATAATCAATTAGTTGTTTAAGACAAAAGATTTTTTTGTTTCAGCTTTAAAATGTCATAGATTTTAACGATAGTCAGCTGAATATCTTTTTAAAGACGTCAAGTTTGTTTAGAAATTTTTCATCTTTTTTTTCATATATTCTAAAAGAAATGTTTAATTAATCAAGTCCAATCCACAGAATTTACCAATAATCGAAGTAATCATAAATTGCAGCCTGACTCAGCCTGAGTTTACTTCAGACAGAGTTTGCAGCCACAGCTACAACCCTGAATGCAAACAAGTTGCGACAATGTGTGAAAAGAATATTTGGCGTCCATGATTTCCAAAAACAGTTTGAAATGTGGACTCGACAGACCACAGCACACTTTCCATCGGTCCATCTCAGACGAGCACAGGTCCAGAAAAGTCATCATTTCTATATGTGGTTGATATCTGGCTTTCTCTCTGCAAGGTCGAGTCTTAATGTTTGTAGATGCTATGAACGGAAAACATTGATTTCCTGAAATGTTCCTGAGCCCTGAGTAGTGATATCCTTTACACAGTTATGTTGGTTTTTAAAGCAGTGCTGCCTGAGGGGTCAAAGGTCACAGCATTCAGTGTTGGTTTTCGGCCTTGCCCCTTACGGGAAGGGATTTCTCTGGATTTGCTGAATCTGATATTATGGATTGAAGAGGGTGACATTTCACAGTATTTGGCCCAACAAACAGTTATCAAATTCAGCATCAATAAAGTTTAATCAGTTTGACCATTAAATATGATATCTTTACACTCTATTAAATTCAAGTTAGGTCAAAAGGCATCATTGAGTCTGTTTTTATTTACATTTTACACAGTGTCCCATCTTTTTTGGAATGGGGTTGTAAGAGCAGGAGTGTTTACACACGGTTCCCAGTGGCCACATTCAAAAGCCTGCAGTCAGAGCCTTTGCCTGGCTGTAGCCACCTGCCTCCCTGGTCTGTCTCCAAGAACTCTTGTGTCTTTTGCGTGTCTTTGTGGTTTTCAACACTTGGGAAAGCATTCGTGGTGTTTCTCCCAGTTGTGCACAAGAGAAATGTTGGAAGTAGTTTCCTAAAGAGTGAAAACGATAGCTTAAAAGAGAAGTGTTTATAAGCTACCCAAAGTGTCAGATGAATGTAAGACCATTACTCCCGGTTTCAGAGCTGTTTTGATATTATCCATTACTGTACAACATTGCCAGACCTTTGTGCGTATTTGTGTTCAGGTTGATCTTTGACACCTCCTCGTGTTGCCATCTGTCAGCAACAGGGTGTGATAGAGAAATGAGACAGCAAACAGGTTGAGGGATGCAGAAAGCCATGGACCACAGTGAGGATGAGGGTCTGCTAGATAAAGAGCATGCAATGAATGAGTGTAAACAGGGAAAATGAAGTGGAACAAGAGTGGGGAATTCACAGAGGGAGGTAGAGGGGTATGCTGAGACGTCCCAGCTCTTGTAGCACACTGAGAACTAATGCACTGCAGCACTTCCTACCCTCTGAAACAACAAGACCATATGCAGACCGTCTCTCACCTGAACCTCTACTGCTCTGTCTTGCTTTCATCTTCCACCTTCTCACATATATACACACAGCATGTCCAGTTAGATTCTGACTGACTTGGCAGAAGTCACACTTTGAATGTGTGCGTGTGCGTGCGTGCGTGCACGTGTGTGTGTGTGTGTGTGTGTGTGTGTGTGTGTGTGTGTTTGTGTGTGTGCAGAAGGGATCCCAGCCAACACACTGCTGTATACTCCTCCTGGGGAGTAAACAGTATGCAAATCTTCAGCCAGGCTATTTGTAGTGAAGTCACCTTTACAAGAGACACTGTGTGTGTCTGTGTGTGTGTGTGTGTGTGTGTGTGTGTGTGTGTGTGTGTCTTTTCTGCAGTGTAAGAGAGGACATCCCGTTTGCTGCGTCACTGCTACAAGGGAGAAATGTGATGTAACTAATGAAACATCAGTTTGTATGATCATTTGGCTGCAGTCACACTTTGAATTTAAAGCTGTGGTCGAAGAGGGTACACATATGTGAACATACAGTACAGTTAGTGTTGGAATAAGACATTAACATTTGCAATGTTACGTGCTGTTTGCACAACAATATTGGTGTTTTATCTTTCGACATTTAGGATGTATTATGGAAACATGTTTCCTAACTACATTTAGGTAGGAATTTAGATATCGCAGAACCACACTGACCACACTGCCATAGAACCTGTCCTAAATTCAGAATAACTGGCAGCACCACTGTTGTTACGTCTGTATGGCAATGACAATTATAGCTGCGTATGTGCATTATAATTTATTTTTACAAAGATTGATTGCTCCACAAGTGATAAAGTCATGTTTAAAGATTAAATGTAAAATTAGTCAACTAGTGGGTTGTAGGATAAATTAGCTTCTGTGTCCTTTAGTCTTTTTCACTCACACTCATTGTGGGTTTTCTTACAATTAGTGTACCACCTCTCTCTCTCTCTTAACTTTCATTTTGTTAGCAGCCTTTTCTTTCTCTCCCTCTCTCCGCTGACATATAGGTCAGTGTGGGATCAGCGTGATGAGTTCGGGCACAGATCTCAAGCCCGGTCAGGCTAAATGACTCTAATTAGAAGCTTCTGATCCTCCATCCCAAGCTGAGAGCAGTTTTTTTTTTTTTTTTGCTTTCTTGCTTCATCCTCTTCTTGCAATTGTCTTATCGTCTTTCTTTTCCTCACTTTCTTTCCATCTCTCCCCCTTGCTGACTTGCACACTTGCTTTTTTCTGTTTGTCTCCATCCCTCCTCCTCCAGCTCTCCTCCCCCATCTCCTCTCTCACTATTGACATTATTAGCCAAGTACTTAGGTAATGAATATTTTCTGAGTCACCGGAAGATGTTTTAGTGTTATTCCTTCCGATATGCTAACACAAGCAAACCTGGGTAAGACCACTTAAATGCTTTTAACAAGCTTGTTGTTTTGTTTTTTTTGGACAGTGCTCTTACTTGTGAACTTCAGCTAATAGCTGGATAGATATGCAATATGTCAGCAAAATGTCTTACTATTAGAGCTTCATTGATTTCTGGCCGCTAGGGGGACGGAAGCTAACAGACACACAGCCCTGACATACAGTATTATCACAAGTCGTTATTATCATGTGAGCAATTTCCTATTTAAACATGTAGCAGACACAGAATAACGTTGGTGGTAACTTTGCAACAAATATGGTATCAATTAAAGTTGAAGCTGGGAAACAACACTTCATTCTGGAGCTAGAGACCCCCTTTATTCCCTGACAAACTGTAATCTACACTGTACATTTAATGCTAAACTTAACTGCTCACATTTTCACATTCAGCACTCACTCTCTTAATCACTGAACCACACAGCAGGGCACGCACAGGGTTTTGAAAGTATAAAAAAAGCATTGCTTTCAATAATCTCAAATCAAGACCTTAAAATTAAGGTATGATTTTTGTCCTTTCATAGAATTAAAAATGTCTAATTGTCAGGAATTGTTACAAATGACTGGATGTTACAGTACAGGGACCGTTTACATCACTGTACTGCTTTACACCTATGACCGTTGTGTGTTTCTGTTTGTGATTCATTGAAGTTCAAGCTACGTCATCTATCAGCTGTTTGTTGCTTCGCAGCTTCTTTTTTTTTTTTTTTTTGCTGAATAGCTGTCTTGTGAAGAAATGGTTGTGAGATGCACATCCACACAAAAAGCTAAAAAGACACCTGTGAGGGACCCACAGAGTTGGGTATACTACTACTACTACTACTTAGTGGGATTGTCACTACTAGTAACCCCCCTTCAATTGCATAGACTATATAAAGAAAGAAAAGGCAAGGATGGAAAGGGAGAGATCTAACAATACCGAGAGATGACACAAAGGGAAGAACACAAATGAAGGAGAAATGTATAAAAAGAGTGACAGAAATAGAGGAGAAAATAGCAGAGGCAGTAGAGAGAGAGAGAGAGAGAGAGAGAGAGAGACGAGGTAGTCGGTGATGAAGAAGATAAAGAGAGAAAGCTAAAGAAAGCGAGGAGATTGTCCAAGGGAGGAGGTAAGGAAAGAGATTTAGGTTATTCGGTATGACTGGCAGAAGTGAGGGAATGTGATGAAGAGGACGAAGCAGAGATGAATGAAGGAAAGTAGAGAAGAAGAGGAAGAGCATCAAAACCCAAAAAACGTCTTTTAAGTTTTACTTTTGTTTTTCTATTTTTGTTTTTTTATCATATTCTCGTTCATCTTCTCTAAAAATTGTCCAAGGAAGATATCATGTAGAAGATATTGTTATGTGAACATCAAAGTTCACAGCTTACAGTTGTTATACATTGTACGTTATAAAATGTAAAACATCCAACCTAATTTTCAACTATATCTAAATATACTAATTTGACTAATTACTAATTATGATTATAACTATTATATACTCAGATTATACTATTATATACTTAGTTGTAATGCAATATGTAAACAAGATTCAGTCCTGGTTGATATGGCGACACCCGACCAAAGCACTGAGTACAGTAGAATTTGTATTACATTACTACAATTTACAGTGCAGCCTAATGAACTTTTATTACAAATGTATTAATAACGGTCGCTGCCTGCAAAAGCCACAACAGACGATTCAATGTTTTTCCTCTCTAAGTTTTGTCAAGTGAATGCTTTAATATGAAACAGCAGCAAATTCCGGGTCAGCATTAGCTGATTTAATGAATTAGCTAACCCCACCTCCGATGGGGCGAATATTAAACAGGAAGTGTGGCTGGTGAAATCGTGTTGATTTGAATTTGAATACAGCACAGGAATGGCAGACCCCGCCTCTAATAATGAAAGCTGCTATATAGAGATTATTAAATGCAAATACATGGAATTCTATATTGGCAAAAAGTTGACTATAAATATTATGAAAACAGAGTATATTTTTTTCCGAGAAATACGTCACTAATCTTGCTTTTTGGTAATCCCCATTATTGAGACACGTGGTTATTTCATCCATCAGTCCTCATGAGGATTTTATGAGTCAGAATAACTAAGCCAAAACATTTTTTTTAACCCTCAGTAGGCCGCAATGGTAGCTAAAGCCCTAATATTAACCAGTCAGACAATCACATTTTTTTTCACCAGCCAACTATGGTGCCAAACGATGGCTGGTTACCTGCCAAAGTGTCTGGCAGAGCAGACAGACTCACCAGCCAGACACATTTGGGCAGTGTTTGGCTAGTAGAATGGTGTTTCCCACTGAAAGATCTCATATGCAGACTGTCAAGTGACAGCAGAAATAGAAAACTGTTCAACTGGCTGTCAGTGAAAACACAGACATGTACTTGCATATGCTATACTTAAAGACTAAATTAAATCAAATTGCAGAAAAAGACAGACGTGTTCACAAAGTTACTTGTAAACATCTCTGTCAACGGTTAGTCCATAGAAGTATAACAATACCTATATGTGTAGACACATGTGGTCAGTCTGATGTAGGCTACTTTTTCTCTTTAACAAAATGTATGTTTAATCATAAACACTTGACTTATGAGTGGACATGACGGAGCATCAACAGAGTATAAATCCTACTGACTTTGTAGCTCCCAAGTCTTAAATACTAGTAACAACAAAAGACTGACTTTGGTTCATGGTCCCCAGCAGATGAATTCTAATGACTTCATAACATTTAACATTTTCGTTGTTTAACATTTTGGTTCACGAACAACAAAACTAATGCCATTCCCATAAGCCTCAGTCTGTAAAAGCAAACTTTTCTGTTTACATTCAGTGTTACTCACCAAAAAATAAGAGGCTGAATGAATTTCCATCCTAATGAGACTATTTTGTGTGATATTTTTAACCTTTATTGTCTACATCCATGGTTACTTGCTAAAAAGAATGAGCCTCCTAGCGGCCATTGTATTTGCTGCCTAAGCCAAAGAGGAGCTAAGGTGACATATATATATATATATATATATATATATATATATATATATATATATATATATATATATATATATATATATATATATATATATATATATATATATATATATATATATATATATAACACAATAAAGTCTGTTTAGGAAGGAGTACGGAGTGAACAGATAGGTCAGCAAACCATCCAGCTGTAAAAGTCCAGTGTGTAGGATTTAGCACTATCTATTGGTGAAGTTGCAGTTTGCAACCCCCTTGCCTCACCCTCTCCTTCCAAGTATAGAGGAGAAATGGCGGTGGCTATGAAACAAGCTTCATATTTTAAGGTAATTATACACTAATGGAAACAACAGATTGCCTTAAATCTTAAACATTGGACCTTTAACACTGGGGACCACTGTTTCCAACCATGGGTAAATGTTTTATGACAGTGGTTCCCTGACCTTAATTATGTGTTTATTACTGTAAGTAGCCATGATAACAGAGCGGCCCTGACTTTAGTCCTTTTGTGTAACCTTATCAAACTGTAACCATAGAGCTGTCGCATCAGAAAAAGGATTTATGCTTTAACATTTAACATTTGTACTGTGACTTGTTTGGAGGCCACAGACTCTGACTCAGATTACAACAAGGACGGCATGTTGTGCATGATTGTTCATTTTATCTTGTCACTCGTGTGACAACAAACTGTTCCATAGCTCTTAGGTTAGAAACTCTGCAGGGTACTTTTAACATCTGCATACTACTATCGCCATTGTTGGTGTTTTAGCATGCTGATCTTAGCATTTGGCTCACAGCGCCAAAGCAAGATGTAAAGTTGAATGATACCGTGTGTCTCTTGTATCTGATTTTGAACTCTCCAACATCTCGAACATGCTAAAAAACATGTGTCTGTGTGTGTGTGCGTGTGCGTGTGTGTGCGTGTGTGTGTATCCAGGGCAGCTCTAGATAGCAGTGTTAAATTAGACCATGATAATAAGCTGTGGGACTTGATGTGCTCCCTGTGGATTAGAGGAAGGCTTCATCTGTCTGTCTTCATCACTGACCTGACACACACACACTAACACACACACACACATACAGAACATGTACACACATACTTGAGAGCATACTTACATATACTTAAGCAAACACATACAGCGGTTCTTTCTATACACACATACAGTAGCTAAAGTATGTGGTATAAGTACTCAGACATGCAAGTACAGATGTATTGTATAAAGTATATTGTATAGAGTTGACCTTCATCACTGACCTAACAGACAGTTGCTGTGTGAGATGTGAACATGTGTACCCCCACATACACAGAAAGTGGTTTTGATACTGTGTGGCTTGATGTTTTAAATCTAATCAACTAGGTTTGTGTTGCAGAAGGTTATTGTAACTAAGGGTTAATTAATAGTATTAATGCTTGACAGAAACATCGTTATTATTAGTTATATTAGTTAAATGTTTAGTTTATCAGGTTTATCGCCACTGTGCATGCTCCCACGTGGCCAAAATATTCAACATCACTTCATATCTATGCAGATGACACACCGTTGTATTTATCATTTATCTGTGGCACAGACTTTGTTATTTGATCTGAATCAAAGAATGTCCTAATTTTAAAGAAGTTTCAAATTTATATAACAGGTTCAATCAATCACGTGCCAAAGAGCTTGGGTGTCTTTTAAATTTAAAGGAAACAGTGTGTAGGATCAAGTGGCATCTAGCTTCATAGTGTAGAAACGATCTCACTGTTTAACCACAAAACACACACAAAACCTGAGGGGCCTTTTCTAGAACCAGTGTTTTAGTTTGTCCATTCTGAGCTACTGTAGGAACATGGCAGTGCAACATAGACTCTGTGGAAGACGTATATATTTCAGACTACTTAAGTCAGATCTTTTATTTCTTCTACCTTCTTAATCAACAAGAGAGAACACAGAGCGGATCTTGACACTGGCTCTCTGTCTCTCTTAGAATCGATTAGTACCTACTTACTTCACTGTCTCTTCCTCTACTACCTAGCTGCTGCCTAGGTCATCAAACACTACAGCATTAAATGTACCAACAGTTAACACAAAGAGAGAGACAGCACATTTTTCTTCTGGACATCAGCTCTTTAGGTTGTTTATAACCCTTTAGGTTGATGTGTTTTATTAAATATTTTGTATCTTCTACACTGTTTGTATTTTAAATCGATTGTGCTCTCAGCTGCATCCTTTGCATTAAAGGTGCTATACAAATGAAGATTATTATTCTTAGAGTCTATGCTGCTTCATGGTGATGACAAATCTCCAGGAAGTTAAATCGTCCAGCCAGTAAAATAGCCTGGAAATACAAATTAAACATGCAAAGCATAACATGTTAGTTAGTGAGCTTTAGAGGTGACTAAGCTAAGCTAAGTAAACCAGCTGCAGGCTGTAGCTTTATTTTAACTCATCACATACAAGGATGATATCAATCTTTTCATCTAGAGAAGAACGCATTATGAGTTATTTAATTATTTGTCTATGAAAGAGTTGATGTCAGTAAACCAAAAACACAGATGCAATGATTTCACAAAAGAGATACATGGTCAGAAACTATCACAGGTGAGTTTGGGGTGTAGCTTGACATGTATATCTTAACTCAGTCATCCAGGCGTAACTAGCCTGTGGGTGCTGTGGCTGTCACCCTTATTAACCTCTTCTTCCTTATAGGGAAACCATGTTAATGTTCATGAGCCTATGATCCTGATCTAATAGCAAATATGTCCCAAAAGTGTATGGAAACTATGGATTTCTTAACATAAAACTTGGTGCAATGTCTGTGTCTGTCCATGCAGCTAACTCTGATATTTCAAAACCTGGACATAATAAAAACCGTCTATCAATTTTGCAATTCCACTCTTATTCATTTGTGGTGCTCACAGCAGTTTCCATAGGGACTATTTCTTCAGTAGAATAAAAGAAGACTGTCCACAGTTCAGTCTTAGTAGGACGCTGTTTCTGGAAATACACATTGCTTTTTAATTTTATGAATGTAATTTATCAAAATTCTATCCTATCTGTGTATTGAAGCATATGCCAGACTAGATACCTATAATGGGTGTGAAAATAATTTGTGTGAACTGATTTTAGGCCAGAAACCTGGACTTGATAAAATGATGAATGAATGAATGTGTGTGTAATTTGAAATGGGTCACATGTGGTGACCTGACTCCTTCAGCTCTGCTCAGCTGTATATTATTATTTTAGTATTTTAGTGTATATGTGTATGTGTGCACTACATGTCCACTGCAAATTAGCAGCAATGTAGGCACTAGTCAGTAATAATTGTGCTGCATTTAGCAGCTAATAAGCCAGATTTTCTCTGGTGGAGACCAAAAATAGAGCTAAAGTGAGTAAATATTGGACTTAGAATTAATTAGCTAGGCACAAACGCCACTTGTTACATGCCGTATCTCATTAACCTTTTCTCGAAAGTTTTAGTTGTTGCTTTTGGACAGAAGATGCCAAATATGCAAATGCAGCTGACAGTGAAAAATGTATGTGGCCAGCATCTGGGCAGCTCGGTATCTGCATAATCGCCAGGCATGACATTTCTAAGAATGAACATCAGAGCTAAAAGGAAGGAAAAGAGGTTTAGGAAACAAGCCTAAATGATGCTAGGAATCCTGGAGATTTGTGTGTGCATGAATGAACACTGACTGCTATCCCAGCTTTTACGAAGACGAGACCTACTACGCACACACCGGCAGAGTGAGAGAGAAAGAGATGGGAAGACAAGGAATAGTAGGGGGCAGGGGGGGATGCCGCAGAGTGGAGGAAATCTCATTACATACACGTGAGCACTGTACAGAAAACGACTTATAATACGTTACATAAAATATATGAATGATTTTGCCCGTCGCAGGGTAGATGGAGTGTGTGTGCAGAGTGTGTGTGAATGTGTCGATGCTCTTAAAGGTGGTCTGAGACAAATCGCAGATTATCGATCCTACGCTGATTGAAAAAAGACTGCTCAGCCAACGTGTGGCAGATATACAGGCACACACACTTGAATAGACATTTGTTCAAGTTCTATGATACACATGACGTGTGTTTTGATTATGGTATTCGCAGTAATGCATGAATCTCATTATTCCTCCATTGTTCATGCACCCACTTATTTCTTCTCTACATTCACCGTGTATGTGTTTTTTCTCTTTCTCTCTTTTATACACACACACACAGACACGCACACACACACACACACACACAGTGTGTATACCCTGTGTACCTCATTACTTTTACACTCTCCATCCATCATCCTTCCCTCCCTCCCCTCTCCCTCCCTCTGTCTCTCTGACTGTGCTGTTATCAATGGGATTGCAGCAGTCAGGACATTTGCACTGAATTAACAGCATTCCTCCACTCTCCTCAGTGTGTTATTGGCTCCCCCTGTCTGCAGCTTCTTGGTATAACTACTGCTTTTCATATACTGCAATGGCCCAAACCCCTCCTCCTCCTCCAGCAGTCACATGAACACCAAAATACTAATGACAAATATTCAAACTGGCCTGGAAAATGTTGGTGTGTAGGTGAGACGGTTTCCTGTAGTGTTGCTTGAATGAAAGGAGATGATGTATGCTCAATGTGCAAATTGTAACACCTCTCTCCCCCGTGTGTCTGTATTTCTCTCTCTGCAGTATGTGGCATTTGGCTCACTCTTCTTCATCCTCCTCTCCATCTCCACTTTCTGCCTGGAGACCCACGAAGCCTTCAATACCATCTACAACAAAACGGAGACAGTCACCGTTGGCAACACGACGCATGAGGAGGTACAGCAGAGAGTTTCATTGAATTGTTTTTTTCTTTCTTTGTAGTATTAGAAATGGATATGCAACACTAAAAAAAGTGCATGGATCAACCACCAAAAATGCTTAATACTACATTTCCCATAATGCAACCTAGAGTATCTTTCAGACCTTTCCTGCAAGGTCAAACCCAAGATAAACCCTTTTAAGTCATCACACAATTGTTTTCACAGGCTACAGTATTGCTCATGACTAGAAAACTCAGTGGATCACCTCTTTAATGAGACATAATTAGATGCATTTGGTTGTTAGAAGGTCACTCAGGTGATGGAGAAGGTGAGTGTAGTGTAGTAGTTAACAGAAGTGTCTAAGAAGCTAATTAGCCAATACAGCAGTGTAGGATGAATAACATAGGAAGTCTCTTATATTAAAGGCTTCAGGAATTGGGTTTAAGAGGTCTTTTGTTTGCAGTTTAACATTATTTCCTCAGAATTTGGGGGTTGGACTCGATGTTGAAAAGTCCCAGAACTTAATTACTACTGCTGCTAGTGCTAGTTACCTTGATACAGAGGTAGTGCTGTAGGTTATCTATGACAGAAGGTTTTTACTAGAAGTTTGTTAGGATCACTCCCCTCTGAGTTCCTGTTGTTTATTGGACTTACTGGGTTTCTATATGCCTGTATACATGTGTACTGTGTTGGTAAAAAGGAATTGTTAAGGAAACTTCAACTTTTGACAAGTCAAGAGTTAATTAGATGATGGAACAATATGTCCTGAGGAACATTGTGTCTTTGGGCATATGTCTTGTAATGATTGAATTGATGAATGAGTAAAGGCTTCATAGAAACCAACTAACCCTTTTGTTTTCTCTTCTCACCCTGCAGATAGTGTATGAAGTAGTCACAGACGGCTGGCTGACATATGTGGAGGGTGTCTGCGTCATTTGGTTCACTATTGAGGTGATGCTGCGTGTCATCTTCTGCCCTGACAAGGCAGAGTTCTTTCGCAGCGCCCTTAACATCATAGACTTTGTGGCCATCGTGCCCTTTTACCTGGAGGTGGCACTGAGCGGCCTCTCCTCCAAAACAGCCAAAGACGTGCTGAGCTTCCTGCGCGTGGTGCGCTTTGTCCGTATCCTGCGTATATTCAAGCTGACCCGTCACTTTGTCGGTTTACGGGTCCTGGGTCACACTCTGCGGGCGAGCACCAACGAGTTCTTGCTGCTCATCATCTTCTTGGCGCTGGGCGTCCTCATCTTTGCTACCATGATCTATTACGCCGAACGCATCGGTGCCGACCCAGACGATCCGACAGCTGCGGCCCATACCAACTTCAAAAACATCCCCATCGGCTTCTGGTGGGCTGTGGTGACCATGACCACTCTGGGTTACGGGGATATGTACCCTGAGACGTGGTCGGGAATGCTGGTGGGTGCCCTCTGCGCCTTGGCTGGTGTGCTGACCATTGCTATGCCTGTGCCCGTCATCGTCAACAACTTCGGCATGTACTACTCCCTGGCCATGGCCAAGCAGAAGCTCCCTAAGAAGAGGAACAAGCACATCCCCCGAGCGCCACAGCCAGGCAGCCCCAACTACTGCAAGCCAGACGCCCTGGCCATGGCAACCGCCTCGCCGCACAGGCTGATGGGCAATGTACTCGGGCCAGGCATGGTGGGATCTGGCAGTATGATGGGTACTGGAGACTGCCCACTGGCACAGGAGGAGATCATCGAGATCAACAGGGCAGGTGAGTCACTTAACAGACATGAGATCATGTTAGAGACAAGTGTGTGGATGTGATGAAGCAGCTTTGGAGTGACATCAATTCATTTCAATGAAATCACCTTAAGGGGTGCCAAGCAAATCAGCACAAATCTTTCAAGTACAACTTTGACACCATCAAACCTTGTTAGTTTGATGAGATAGAGATGTCTGATTATGTGTTATCTGTCATTAATATTTAGATTGATTGATTACTTATTTAGTCTGCAATTATCATAAAAAATAGCGATCATCAGAGGCCCAGGTGAAGTGTTCAGATGCCAACAACTTAAAACCTAAAGGCAATCAATTACCAGTGATATGACACAGAGGAAAGCAACAAATCCTCAATATTTGAGAGGCTGAAAACAGAAATTAGATTGATATTATTGCTTTATTACTGATTGATATTTATTTTTAACCAATCTTACCCCAAAGAACCAGCATTTAGTCCTTGAATATTAATTCTGACAGTCACTAAAAGAAGTTGTGATGCGTGTTGGAACGTGGTAGTGATCGAGCAGTAGAGGTCATCAAGGGTGTGTTTGCTGTATTTGTTTGTACGGGCCTGGAGGTTGTTTTGGACATGAGTGAGAAAGGATTTGATTTTCAGTGTATCATGTGTCATTGCCTTGCTTTAACATTAAAAAAACATATATTACATAAACTTTTCCACTTTCTCATCAATCTGATGACCAGAGGTCAAATTTCAAGCACTGTACTGATGTGAGCAGTGTGTGTCTAACAGGTTTTGAAGCTGTAAATAACTTGCTGATGTCCTCAGTTCTTCCGAGAGATGGAGTACACTAAAATAGATTTTAATTTACAATGGGGCGAGGAAGCTGAAAAAAAAATAGCTTATTACTTTCTCTCGACAATTCCATCTCTTCTCCCCTCAGCCTGATGCTGAAACGCCAAGGCTGACATGTTCCGATAATCCTGGATTGCGTCTATATAGTGTAGATATACAGTAGTTTTCTGCCTGTCAAAACATTGATCCAGGCCGTCTCATCTCATCTCTGCTCCGCTCTGCTGTTTTAATGGATATGTCCATTATCTGCACTGTGTGTGTGTGTGTGTGTGTGTGTGTGTGTGTGTGTGGCGGCTTGCTGCTTGTTATGGAGTTGCAGCGTGTGCCGTTACAGGATTTAAGCTTTATAACTATGAGTAGTCTTGAGATTGGCTTGTCATCACAATGTCTGACAGCAAACAGACATGTAATCAGTGTGTGTGTGTGTGTGTGTGTGTGTGTGTGTGTTAGAGCACTTAAATACTTGCTTTTAGCTAAGCATTTGCACACGTTGTTGCACATCATGCGTTTCTTCATTCTGCTTCTGCGCATCTCTAAAAATGAACACTACTTGTCAAAAAAATGCATTTGAGCACAAGTGTTGAGGGCAAATCAGGACGTAAAGTAAGGTCAGCAACAGAATGAACAAACCTCAGCATCAGTGGCTGAATGTTTTTCAAGAGAAACTAAGAATACCATCTACAATTTCTGCTGAGATCTCAGAATTCACTAAATATCAAAATACAGCCACAGGGTGAAGTATGGAGAGCCAAAACTTGCAGTACTACAGATGTCTTCCAGGAGAGACTGCCTGAGAATGTGTGACATTAAAGGTCCTTTTATGAGCCTTTTTTTTTTTTATCTACGGCGCAGAGGGTCCTCTTAAAGTCACTGCCATATTGAACCCAAGCAGCAGCAACCTCTGTGGCTGTGAAATGAAGCCAATGCTGAAGTGCCCAAAACTGCAGTTCCTCAAACGTCCACTTGAGGCTGGCTCCAGAACGAATCAGTCTCTATAAGTCCCCATGTTGAAATGTCCAACTTCACAGCAGAAATAAACATGTTTACAGCCTGGTACAAAAAACTGTTTTGTTCTTTATAGTTAATTTCCCCATTCATGTGTACTGTACTGAGGGTCAATTTTTTTTAACTCATATAGGTAGGTGCCTTTACAGGTGGCTTGTTTGAGCAACCAGGCTTCATTCAACCCACCTCAGGTCCGCCGATTATCCAAATCTTAGCCAAGGAGGCGGGACTGCCAAGATGGCGGCGGCCAGAGCCACCACACTCTGAGCTTCAATTTGGCATTTGAGAAAATTGTGCTCTGTGGTCGAACCTTCAAACAGAGCCCTTTACGCTTGGAAGAAGAGGGTGAAGCAAGGGGTATTCAGTCACTTTTAATATGCAGCTCCACAGTTAGATGCCACTAAATCCTACACGTTAGACCTTTAGGTAATATCTCGTCACTATGACAACTATCTTTTCCTTGCGCCGCCCCAGAACAGAACAAAACACTTCTGTCGGACAACACATCACACAAACTAGTTCTTTTCCAGCATAAACCGACCCAAAGTCTTGCTACCAGTGTACTGTATTGTGCAGCCATTTTTAACCTCACTGTCTATCTCTCACCGTGTTTGTGTGTGTGTGTGTGCGTGTCCACTCTAGCCTGTATCTGTAACCGCTGAGCAGTAAATCATTTTAGATTAGATTTGACAGCTGTGTTGAAAACTACAAACACTGCTTCCCCTGTAGCCGTGTGTGTGTGTGTGTGTGTTTTCTTTCTCTCACTTCTTTGTTTAGTCTCTCTCATTCAGGGCTGTTAAATGCTGTGTGTGAGTACATGAAGTGTGTGTGTGTGTGTGTGTGTGTGTGTGTGTGTGTGTGTGTGTCTACAGCCTGCTCTGCTGCAGTGTGTTGGTCATGTGATCAGGATAGCTATCACAAGGTACTAACGTTCCTAACACCTCTCCCCCGCTCCCTCCTCTCTCCTCTTCTATCATTTCATTTCTCCATCCTCTCTTTACCGTCTTTTAATTTTATTTATCCCTTTTTATTGCTTTTCTCTCGTTACTCCTCTTTCATCCCTCTTTTTGTCGGCTTCTGTTTTTCATCTCCGAATCCTGTTTCATCGTCCTCATCTTTTTTTTTCTCCCTTTTCCATTTTTATTACTTTCTTGCTCACACATCCTTGTTTCTCTCAATGCCCCCCCCCTCTCTACTCGACCACTTTTTTTTTTCTACCCCAACCCCGACCTCTCTGCCCTCTCCCAGACTCCAAGCAGAATGGTGATGCGGCGGCCAATGCTGCGGCCCTAGCCAACGAGGACTGTCCCACCATCGATCAGGTCCTCGGGGACGAGCGTAGCCCAGCCACCGGTGGTCTCGGCTCCACCACCAGCCGCGAGCGCTACCCACATGACCGGGCCTGCTTCCTGCTGAGCGCCGGGGAGTTCCAGCGCACGACAGATGGGAACGTTCGGAAAGGTAGGAGGGCGGAGGGGGGAAAGCGGAGGATTGAGGGGGGAGGCGGAGGAGGAGCAGGGGGAGGGCGATACTTGAGTGACAGCAGTGGGCTGTCGCTCGATGCATGGTCCTGACTGATACGTGCAGACAGTGTGTGTGGTGTGCAAAAAAAACAAAACATCAACACACATTTGTTTTAAGCATACACATATGCAACTACACACATGCATACAGGGGGGTGGACAAAATAATCGACCGCCTAACGATATAAAAATACATCTAACAGGTGTTCATGGTATTGTGTCCACTCTCCTGCACCTAGAGAATGTTACACACATACACACACGTGTAGACAGAGCAAAAAGAAGATGCAAAAGCGCACACACACACATACCGTACAGACAACATAAAGAATACGTAGTGCTTGATTGTATTTCATAATAAAAGCTTTATGTTAAGCTAAAGCTAAGACTCACACAACATATTACACTTTCCCCTCACTCCCCTCCATCATTTTGAGTGACACCTAAGCATCATCACGAGGTTTATTCCCTTCAGACAGTTCAACATGTACAGCTCTCTCGTGTGGCACAAATACCATATCAATGTCCAATGGATGGCATTGATATATAATCCAGCGAATCTTCTCCTCACACCTCCAAACTACAGCTGGAGTAGAAGAAGTCCCCTTCATGCATTTATCCTGCATCTGTACTGCAGAGGTACTGCCGAGGCTGCTGCAGCACCACCATCTGTGCTGATGTTGAAGTGACTCGATTTACTCGACTGGAACACCAAAGTAATCATGACAGACTTTTATTTTCTGTGAATTGCGGTCAATTAGTAGCAAGTTTCCACACATTCTGCGGATGATTCCTTACAGGGGTGGGTCAGCAGTCACTCAGCAACACTATATGCAGGATAGCAATGGTCTTGTCTGTGTGCTGTATTCTGTGTTCATCACAGCTGATACAGTTCTGTGTGTTAAACTGTGTACATACAGTTTCATTTCAAAACAGTTCTTCACTGAGGGTTGAGGTGTTACCTGTATCGTTTGATACAGAGAGGTTTCTTATTATTTCTTATTGTCAACAAATCAACTAAAATACAAAAAATTACTTCAGCTCCAGAGCTTCCTCGGCCACCATTTTCATTTACAGCCTTTCTATCTTATCTGTATTGTACATGGACATTACAGCATTTGGACCACAAATGATCTTCCTGAGATCAAAACATGTTCACTTACAATACGAAAAAACTAGAAAATGTCATGTGCAGGGTTTGACTGAAATTTGGCACATCAAATATGTTGGTTTATGACCAAATACCCTCCAAACAAATTACATTCCCAGCTTCAATGTGTTTTTAAACACCGGCAGAGCTCTGTGGCACAGAGGAAGAAAATTATATCCTCTGTAACATCATAACTAACATCCTGTATAGGTTTCAATCTTTTTGTGGGATTTGTTGATAATAAAAAAAATCTAAAATATCTCCATACTCATTCTTTTAAGTTCTAAAGTTCTGTCTCTAGGTGTCTTGTTTTGAAATGAAACTCTTCATGTGTATATGTGCAGTATTTTGTATCTGATCTGGCAGAACGGGCCGATCAGATCGATGTCATTCTGTTCTCAGTCATCACATCAGGCTTCATCATTGTCCTGCTGTCTCTCTCTCTGTCTGTCCATCTCACTGGATAGTTTATCTTTCTCACTTTTCCATGCAGTAATTCATTAACTCTTTTCTCTCTCTCTCTCTCTCTCCCTTCCCCACACTCCATTTTTTCTCTTTTATGGTCTCATGTTTGATTCTCATTTTTCCTTCGTCCTGTTCTCATTTCCCTCCTCGCTGGCTGTCTGTCTGTTTGAAACGTTTATCCTCATCTTCCATTCATTTTTCCTCTCCTTCTCCCTGCTATCATCTTGCCTACTGCCACCGTGACCTGCTGACACTAAAATAATTAACTTTGTTTTCAAATATAACCCCTGACCTTTCACTTTTAACCCCCACCCCCCACCCCCACCAAACACACACACTCCTCACATGCTATTTCCCCACACACACACACAAACACACACACGCAGACTACTCAGAGTCCAGCAGTGTGACATCCTCCCTGGGAGAGGAGTGGTTCAGGCCGGAGGGGCCTCTGCTCCGGCAGGAGCTCAGTGTTAACTCCACCTCCTCCTGGATCAAATCGTAGAAACACAGAGGTAAAACTGGACACAGCGCACAACACAGTGAAAAACATTTCTGCAGTCAGTAATACAAAGAATTTAGATTAGATCAAAAAACTGGTTTAGAAAAAGGTTAAATAGGACCGCTTTAGACTAGACTAAAATTGGTTAAATTAGACTAAATTAGATCAGACTTCCTTGACTACGCTAAAATAGGTTAAATTAAACTCTAGACTAGGTTAAGATTAAACTGCGTCAATTTAGACTGAACTAGATTAGATTACAACTGATTAGATAACGCTAAATCAGACTTGGCTTGATTAGAAGACATAAAAAAATGGTTAAATTAAACTCTAGACTAGATTACATTAATATAAACTGGATCAATTTAGACTAGACTAAACTAGATTAGATTAGACTGGGTTAGATTATGATAGACCAGAATTGGTTAGATTAGATTGGAAAAAGATCAGAATAGACTAAACTACATAAGATTAGATCAGATTGGATTCAATTTGGTGTACACTAAAATAGGTTAAATTAAACCACACTAAACTAGATTATAGTAATCTTTTTAGAATAGACTGTACTAAAAGAAGTAAAACAATATTAGACCTCATTAGATTAGAATACATTGGACCATACCAGATTAAATTCAATTAGATTAGTCTAGACTAGATTGGATTACACTATAATGGACTAGAGTAGACTCTATCGGATTCAATTCATTTTTATTAGAATTGATTAGACTTCAGTGAATTAAAGTAGATGGCATTAGATTATTGTATTATAGCTTTACGTGTTGAATACATATGATTCCACTTTAAGAGCTCATTGTGTCTCTACAGCAGAACACAAAACATGAATTTGACAGGAGGGAGTAGACATACAACATTACATTAGAGACCAAAAACAATGAAGTGACCAAGAAGGAAAGAGCTCCACACACAGAAAAAAAACATCACAACACACACACACACACACACACACACACACACACACACACACACACACACACACACACACACACACACACACACACACACACGCGCACACACGCACGCACACACACACACACACACACAGTTTGAATGTACACAGACATGCAAGAAGTAAATAGACACCTTCATTCAAATTCAAATTAAATGTGTCTATTTACTTCTTGCATGTCTGTGTATATGTGTATAGAGATGCATGCAGGTTGCTTGTTATTGTAAAGCTTTTAAGTGTGGTGGTTAAGCATCATATGGTGAATAATAGTGGTGTGTAGAGTCGGGGGCATATGCATGGTGTGTGTTTGTGAGTGCGTGCGTGCGTGTGTGTGTGTGTGTGTGTGTGTGTGTGTGTGTGTTTTCCATACACTGCACAAGACTTGACATTCACATTTTATTTGGATCACAGAGGATTAATTTCAATCAAAAGTAGTATTTGTTTACACTAAAAGGAGTTCACTCTCTTCTTGTTACAATAATTTACATAATATGCACAATGGAAAAGTGTATCCGTCTACTGTATATAGGCTATGTTTTCACTGCTTATTATTATCAAAGGCGTTCATCAAGCTATTATTATTATTGCTACATCTCCTCTTGTCAAATAAACGTAGCATAAAGCTAATTACAAACGTGCTAGCTCTTGCAGCATTTGCTGTCGTATACTCTATAGTCCATCTCTTGGCCCTGTTAATGCAAATGGCATACATACTGTATCTGTACAGATAAACCGTGGATGGAGTTGTATTTGAGCCTCAATTTTGTACACACAATGGGACATTTTGCAAGCAAGGACATAATGATTATCACTACTTCTCCTTCAAGTTAACATCCTCCCAGTGCAGGCCTGGTCACACTGTGGTGAAATCCATTCAATCATTTGGAGCTGCACCTATTTACTGGTGTTGGAGAGAAGTAAAAGTTTGCATGTTTGCATGTTTGCAAGTTTGACGCTGCAGACCTTTTTTGACCCGTATAAAAATCGAAAGAAACTCAGAGAGCTATTTGCTGTGACTCATTTTGGATACTTGCATTACTACACTTCTGTGTTGTACATAGTGTACACAGTGTACTTCCTGGCATACTTCCTTCCGCTACATAACCAAAATTGTGACCACAGAGTGCGAGAAATCAACACTCAATTTTTTTGACTGTTATGAGTGCACCGGGTACTCACAATACACTGAATGTACCTCACAGTGTGAACACACTTACAGTATATACACCAAATAGCAAGTGTAAGTATGAAGGTATGTGAGTTGAGGCACAGCAGCAGCTACAATTCATCTACTTGCCCTGCAAGCCCTTCATGATAATCCTGATATTAACAACCAATCACAAATTGCTCAATCGGATTTGGATTGCAAACATGCAAATACATGTATATCACAGGAGTTTTGCTTTTCTGAAATTAAACCAACTAACTAATTAAATTCTGCGCTCATGTCCCATCTGCCATCAAGTGCAATGCCATAGTTACACATCATATTTTATGAAATAAGACACAATATACTGTGGTTACTGAAGTTAATATTTAAGAATAGTTTGTTTATACATGAGTTTAATTTTAGATTCAGAAGCCAAAAAAATCTTTAGCTGACAGAATGTAAAGGAAACTAATCCCTGCAAGAACAATCAGCCCTCACACACACACACACACACACACACACACACACACACACACACACACACACACACACACACACACACACACACACACACACATCGTACCACCACTTACCACCAAATGAACACAGTGTGTGAATCTGCAAGCATGACTGTGTGACTAAATGCATGACTCTATGTCCTGTTTTTCAGCCTATTTGTTTGTGTGAGAGAGAGATATGCCTTCCCTCTTTACACCTACACTATGTTGTAACCACCAGGGAGAGCAGGTCTTGGGGTCAAAGTGGGTTAAAAGGTTAAAGTTCACAGTGCGGGTCCATGTCTGATGTGTGCTGTTGCTGTTGTTATTTTGTTGTTGTTGTGTTACTGTCTCCTTCCCCAGGTTGTGTCAGGTCATGCGTTTGTACGTTGGCTCTTGTTGGTCTGTGTTACACTATCCATCTGTCTGTTTGTCTGTCTGTTTCTCTATTTTTTCTTTGTTTGTTTCTGTCTGTGCGTCCGTCCTCTTCTGTGTGTGTCTGTATTTCGTGTGTAGCTGTCTTCCCCTCCTCCTGCTCCTCCTCTTCCTCCTCCTTTTCCTCCTCTCACCCGGTCTCTTCTCACTCTGGTACTTACAGATAGGGGGGCACTACGAACCAAACGCTCACCATCATGTTTCCCCCCATGAAAGCACTCCAAGGTCAACCTGGTTCCAAATGAGCCGGGGAGGTCTTATTCCCAGACTGCTTTTGGGGAGATGGTGCCTGATCTGTCTATACTTTGTTTGACTTTATGATACAAATGTTTTGGTTTGCAGATTGTACAGTGTAGAGATCAATCAAATATATCATTCGATCAAAACCAAAATGAAGTATTTTTGCAAAAAAAAATTAAAAAGAGGCAAAATTATAAAAATAAAGGAATAAATGGGGATTCAAATAAACATAAGCCAGAGTGAAAGCGACTGCTGCGCACTGGTTGGCTCATTGCCTTGCCAGGCCAGTGAGAGCTGGTTGCTGATTGGTTGGTTGGTCGGTTTCCTCTGTCCTTTCCTCTGGAACTGAGCTCAGGTCAGTTTTTACAGCGCAGCCCCCAGAGAGCACTGTTTTCCTTTTACAGCAGACTTGGCTCCGAATGTTGCAGCTGATTTGATCCTTCAGGGAACAATTTTCTAACATCTGATTTATAGTAAGAAAAAAAAAAGTTAAAAAAAAAAGTTGCCATTGCACTTTGAAATAAAAACATCTTTTTGTAGCTGAGCAGTGTCTGACTCTCTGTCAGGCTGGGCTGGAACACTGACCACTGTAGTGCTTCGAAGGTCTACGTTAGTCAACGAGACAGCTAGATTTTTTTTATTATTATTTTTTTTCCAAGAACAAAAAAAACACACAAGATATTGCAGGTTCTGTGATGGACGAGCAGGCAGGAAGAAAGAAAGACAGACAAAACTGTAATCCCCAAAAGACACACATGCACTACACACACATCCAGGTAAGTATGAGAAAAAACTTCGAAGGGCTGTGGTGACTAGCATAGTGGTGGCACTGTTTGCTGTGCTGTGATGGCCTCTTAGCTTTCTCTCTCTGCACTTTAAAAGCCTAAAATTCAAACTGGGAAACTATTAGATGCCTGCCTCTGGGGAAAAAAAGAAAAAAGTTTGCTTTATTTATCTTATCTTAAGTTATCTTCTCACATTTGCAACATGTCAAGTTTGCTTGGCAAGATAAATCAAGCACACCTCGAGAATCCACAGTAACACACATCTCAAAATGGTCGCCAGGCTTTTGCTTTAAAAGTGCCACCAGGGCTCTCTTCCAATCCCTCTAAGACACTCCTCTTTCCTTCCTTTCTCCCTTTCGCTGACATTATCACAGATTGTGCTGTACTTGGACGGGATTAATTACAGATCTTAATGTCACTGCTGTCACTGTAATCCAACACTATCAGATCTGTGGTTTGCGATGGGCGGGAAGAACGAAAGACTTGAGCATTTCGGAGGCATTCTGAAAAGGGCAGCATCGCATAGTTAACGCTCTTTTTCCCTTCTGTGCAACTTTTATGCTCCTCTTCTTCTGCTTTTTTGTCCTCGCTCTCGTTCCTTTGTATGAGCAAGCATATAGGGCAGGGGCGCAAGCTACTAGCTCTGGTTAAAAAAAATAGGACCAAAATATAAGAAGTATTGCACTTTAACAAAAGTCCCTATCAATGCAGAACTCTTCAACATCCACCTTTGCTTCGCCCCTGCCAGAGGGAATCTTGTGGTTTGTAGCTTGGTTATGAAATGCAATGCTTTGACCTTTTGGTGATCCTGGCCCATGGGCACAAGTCACAGGAGGTCAAACAATTGAGCGAACGTTTCTCTCTTTGTCAGCTTGTCTGATCTATCTATCTATCTATCTATCTATCTATCTATCTATCTATCTATCTATCTATCTATCTATCTATCTATCTATCTATCTATCTATCTATCTATCTATCTATCTATCTATCTATCTATCTATCTATCTATCTATCTATCTATCTATCTATCTATCTATCTAGTGTTGGAAATGTGCTGATGTGTTTTATTTTTTCACCTTGTTGAATCGTTTTTCATTCAGCCTTTCCGTTTTTATGTCACGTTAAGTTTTTCAGTCTTAATCATTCTTTACCGTCCTTTGATCATCACCCCGCCATCCCTCCACTTTCTCTCTCTCTCTCTCTCTCTCTCTCTCTCTATCTCTTCTCTTCCCCTCACTTTCTCCTCATCTCCCCACTGTTGCTACGGAAACAGTGGACAGGGGAATTCTGGGACTTGGTGCAGCAAAGCATTTTGGGTCAAGGCTTGGTGTTTGATTGCATTATTGATTCCTATTGATACAGTGGGCTGCATTTCACTAACCACCCAGTAAAAACCGAGGGAAGCTAATAAATTAAACCTTATGTCAAGTAAATGATGCCAGTGTACAAGGACATGTTCTAAACCAAAACCTGAAAGCAATGTGCCAAACAACACTTTATGGGTTGATAATGGATGCGATTACTCATACTTGGCCAAGCCTAAGCATTTGAAGTTTAGGTATGCATTTAATAACTTGTTTAATTAAGTACCTACATAAACATTAAACCAATAATCTTGACTGATATTCATTAATTTTCATTTCTTCGTTCATAAGGATAGACACCTTTCCTTAAAATCGAGCTGTGTGAATATAAATAAACCATTATGTAACAAAAGTCATTTTTGCACTAACTTGGGCAAAGGGAAATCGCCTGCTGTCACACCATAAGTTTAGACTTCCTAGCCCAAAATTGCTTTTTGGCATTTCCAGATTGTATCCAGATTTACTTTAGAAAGTCTGGACAGCAAAAAAACACATGACATGCAATTTTTGCCAATCAGATCCAAACCACAATTGGAGTTTGGAGTTTGAAATGTAATTCCAATTGGATTTCTACAGATCAGTCTCAGTCTAGGCGCTCTGGCCGTACATATGGAAAGTTTCTTTTGCGTCACTAGCAACTCAACAACAACGTAGTGCGTCAGAGCAGCTGAGAAGAATCCCTGTTGTTCATGGATGTATTCTAAAAGCTTTTGTAATGATGTGTCCGTGCACAAAGTATAATTCATCCAGTAGTCATGTTGTATAATGAACAATGTTGGTTCCTTCCTTTGTTAAACCAGTAAACAGAAATCAGATGAATTATACCTCATGTACACACCATGGTGCTCCTATAGAGGAGTACTACACTACGACTTGACACTGTTTGGAGAGCGAGATGGTGGATCTCCATTTCACATCCTTCCACGCTGGGCAGCAGGTTTGCATTATTGGTGCCTACTTCGTTATCACAGCAACCCATGCAGATAGGTCGGGGATCTCCCGCAAACGCAACATTAGACATTCTGTTTGAAAGATCTGATTTAAGAAACACATCTTAAGTACATGCACGTGTACGCATCAGTGCCCACAATGGTTTGGTTCGGTTTAGGCAACTAAAGCTACTTGGTTAAGTTTATGAAAGGATAGTATTGGTTAAAAGAAACATTGACTATTGGTATAGGTGACAACATGTAAACATCTGGCTCTGGTGTCAAAGTTGGATACAGCACGCCCAACCATCAATCCAACGTCCCCTCCTATTAACAAGATTTTGCAGCTTTATTGCAACATCATTATTTACATGGCCACAAAAAGCTGTGTCTCAAGAAAACATAGTTATACATATTTTAAGCGCTTGAACAAATTACCAATGCTATCACCAGTTTGTCCCACGCACATTCCCTGAGATTAGCTCATATACTCACTGGGGGGAAAAAGCTAATAACAAGCTAAACTGTCATCAGACAATAGCTGATTGGTTCTGATATTGATTTCTGGGCTCTGCCTCAAAGCCCGCTCAGTTGTGACTGGTCAATACTACTCAGAATACAAACCAACACCTCCCTCCACAATCTTGGTCCCTTGCCGATTCTACATTCATAATCAAATATCTAGTTATAGCGATTAAACAATTATAAACCTTTACAATCTGTTAGTGATGAAGAAATAGAAAGAGGTACAGATCATGACTGAGAAAAGGCTTCAGCATGCTTCAATTTAGGTTTTTGTGGGTAGTTTTGAAGCGTCCGAAATCCCCTTGCCAATGGACACTAAGCCAGACAATTTTTGTAACTTTTACGAAACAATCCGACAGTTAGGCCCACTCGTGTGCAGGCTGAAAAGTTGACTTTGTAGTAATGAGTTCTTGGAGAGAGATTAGGGTGATTTAGCTAGGGGGAGGCTCTAAGGATAGACTTTTGAGACATTTCCCAGCCCACTATTCTCAGGATCTCTTACATCCGTAACTGAGGATTTTATCTCCCTTGCAAGACAGCCTTTGTAAAAAGGCAAGACGCAAAAGTTGGGTTGGTGGATGAGTATGTACCTTGTTTGACTGTCACATAGAAGATTAACAGTTTAACAACTGTCTTTCTATTACACATAGAAACAATCTTTTAGTTCCTAACCCTAACCATATTTTAACCAGAAAGGAAGATTACATTTGAATATAATTCTGGTATTTGCTGAATGTAGTAGGGTTGGCCTTTGGCGATCAATCATTCAGAACAGGTATAAACCCTTTTTTTTCTAGACGTCTAGTGCTTTACTATCCTTTGCTGTTCCAAAAAGATCCCAACACAGCTCTGTCTTTCTGTGACTCTGCAACTTGTTAAGGTTTCTTGCTGTCTCAGTACAAAACAGGATAAATGATCAGGAAGAGTGCCATGCCTCCTAGAATGCAAAGAGGAGAACACTGTCTTCTCTCCTTCAGAAGACAAAAAAAAAAAAAAACCCTGCAGAGAGGTAGCTCTGGAGTGAACGTTGGTGCAGTGCCGTTAGTGCCTCCAAAGGCAAATGCTGCACATTACACCCTCCTCCTAACTGCATGAGTTTCAAAGGCAGCAGACACACTCTGCATTATGATACTCTACACGTCTATCTCCCCTTTCGTTGGGAAACCTAATCAGTGAGTGGGTGGAGGTCGAATAAGGGAATGAAATGTTGCATTAATCACTCCCTTGCTTTGTATATCATGCTCTTTCTGACTCCTGTCCTGTCTCCCCTTGTTTTTTTCCTTCCCATAATTCTATCTCTCTCTCTCTCTCTCTCTCTCTCTCTCTCTCTCTCTTTCTCTCTCTCTCTATCTTTTTCTCCCTGTCCTCCTCCCCTTGTTCTCAGTAGAAAAAATATTGATTCTCTTCATTGACAGACAGATACCATTGGCCTGAACTGACTCTTGAGTCTTACTTAGAGGCTCATTGATGTAAGGAGATATGCTGCGCCATAACAGAGTAGAGAGATTCCCTCTCTCTCTCTCTTTCACTTCCTCTCCCTTCCTCCTCCCTGAGTTCTACCACCATCATGCAATGTATACTCTTTTTCAGTAGACATCATTCTATCTATCTCTCATTCTCATTGGTGTTTTTCTTTCACTTTCCACTTCTCCAAACAATGATCAATGGCCTTGCTAGTGTTTAATCATTATTGGTGGTTGGAATCCCCTGAGGCCTATTGGATTGCACTCACATTATTTTATTTCCTGAGTGCTATACTACAACAATTGAGCCGCAATGTTGTTAGTAGGGGGAGAGTCATGTTAGTGAGGGAAAGCGTAAACTTTTCAATTACGTGGATTATGTTTATATGGAGTCAATTTGTCAGGGGGTAACCAGAGAATAATCATGCTTGTACATCTTTCTTTAAATAGATTAAAGGTTACCTACAGTTATAGTACAGGGTTTAATCTTACTCAAAAATTATGTAATGATCACCTAAAATCCTTCTATCATTACTTTATAGCCTTGCCTTCACCTCTCAGCAGTCTGCATTAGTATTGCATACATTTCTTACCTTAAACCTGTCCTACAGCAATATACGGACGATTTATAAAACAAATCCTGAATTCAGTCTTGGACCCACGGGTGCAGCAGTAAATCAGTAAACATGTAAAACTTAGTATTCCTATGGTGGCTAAGAGAACTCGGCTTAAGAAAGGACATAAAAATAGACTAATAAAAATAGAAAAACAAGCAAATTGAGGAGCACATTCATCACTTCGACAGCACAGTCACTGCATACGGAAAACAAACAGGGAAACACAGGCGAGTGTAGAAACACTGCAAGTCTTACAAAACACAAGAGGTTTCCGGGCAATAACTGATGAATATGCTCCGGTGGTCAATAGTGCGGAAATGTCTTTTTGTACGACTTGCCCAGTTTCTGCATTTGCTTGTGTTTTCCTTTTGTCATTTATTCGGAGTGTGTTTCAGTATTTATATAATATATATGATTCTTTTTTCAACCTGTCAGCAGATTTGACTAACTTCGGTTAAGGTTATAGAAGGATAGTATGGTTCACGACAGGCTTGTGACAGGCTGGCTCAAACCCATCATCTATACTCAGATCTCAACACCTTTACTTTCATTACATCTAAGACACACTACTACCTGCATTAGCACTGAACACTGGCGGCATACGCAGGTGCAGGATCAACCGTTATATTGTATAATGTAACCGACAGTTCTCTAAGCGGTGCAGTTCACAGTGGAAGATGTACATTCAAAATTCTTAGTATTCTTAGTTGTACGCTGATTGTTGTCATCTGAACTGGCAGCTGTCGAGTTGTAGCTAAAATGTTTCCAGCTGACTCTTGTAAGAGTCCTACACATTAGAGAAATACTACACAGTGGCTAAAAGCCAGTCGGCTCAGTCAGTGGTCCGACACATCAAACTGTCGGTATCCCTCTCATGTCATTTCAGGATGTGCATGGGTGGTGTAATGTTTTGATGTGCCCTTGACATACAGTAGTATAAAGAAAGAGAAAGTCCAAATATGGAGGTGGTTGTTGGAGCTAAACAAACAAGACACTTATCATTTTCATTCAGGAGACTGCTGTTCACGTACGGTGTGAAACCAAAAGACAATGTTGACTTCTTTTAAACATTTAACTTTTGTACATTATGTTACGTACATTACGTACTTACTTGAATCCAAAGCACGTTCAAAACAGATGTTAGAAGGATACCTGCAGCATCCTAGTTTGAAGCATCAGGCCAACTGCCATGTTTGGCAAATTGGCAGTGAGAACGCGTTGCATGCTTTTTTATGAGTAGCCTTTAACTCCACAAACTCATGTAGTTAATGACATGCTAACTGGCCTTAGAAGTAGCACTCAGAGACTACTGTAGGTAATGAGCTAAGTTAGCTAACAGTTGCAACTCATGACAAGCAAATAAATACACAGTTTAATCCATTTCTTAAATTTTTCCTTTTGTGTTATTGGATTTAAAGACACCACAATCCAAACTTTTGAAATGCCAAGTGTGTCTCTTGCTATGAGGCCAACGTGGAGGAATCCGAAGTTTGACAGATCCATTGTGCCTAGCTGTGGTTGCTAAACTACGAACGAAAAATCACTTTTCGGGCAAGGGTTTAAACCAGTGTCCAGTTGTTAGGGTACTGTTTTTGTCAGAGTGATGAAGATGTTTTCTTCATGTGCTTGTGCTTTCTAAAGTAAAATTTTTTGAGCTCTCTCAGCCACCGTAGATTCTAACTGTTTCTTAAGCCGCTAGATGCAACGTAAAATTAAACAGGACGAATTAAGGTAATGTAGTTTTATACTTGTATTATTCTTTTATACTCATTTTTCTGTCCTTCCCACCTCCATCAGAGTAATCTCATAACTTTGCCATGTTTTTCATGCCATGAAATATTTGCCATAAGAACCAATTTTGTCTGTATCATTTATATAACCGTGGTATTATCTGTTCAGGTTCGACTGCGGGCTCCATTCTTATACATGTTCTGCACGTGCATCTCTCTCTGCATGGTGTTTTTCATGGTTAATGTATTCATCTGTGTTTTCATACTGTTATCCTTAACGTGTGTCTCTGAGTTCATATGACATAGCAATGACACTCTCTATATTTTTTCTTTCCTAGTGTTCTACTCCTGTGTGTGTTTGTGTGTGTGTGTGTGTGTGTGTCTTGCCTCTTTGTCTTTCTATCCTTTTCTTATCTCAATTGTGAATGAGCTATGTCACATGTTACATACATACATGTTATATAAATGTATGTATGTATTTTTAACCTACCGTTGTTGATGTGTTGGTAATGTCATATTGCATTTTCATATGTCGTCTATATTTAATGCAAATATTATTTCTTGACAATCTCAAATCCACATGTGCTTTCAAGTGAGTTAAATTTGAGGTGTACAGTATGTACTGTGTGTTTGTGACCATATCTTATATAAGTCAGAAAGTTTTTATATGTATTTCCAAATAGCTAAAAGTAATGAGCGATTTGCTATAAATGAAACACATGTTGATATGTTTTTTGCATGCAGATTGTTGTTGGAATAGTATCTGCCCTGGTTGTTCACTTTTATGTACACTTCCTCAGCCCCAAGCCTTCCCTCTTCCTCCTCCTGCTCTCCCCTTTCCCACCTCCTTCCTTGGCCTCCCTGCATAGCTCTCTCTACCACAATCCTTTCATCACTTCCCATTTTCACGTTTGTCTATTCTCCCTTTCCCTGAAAGAATCTCATGAATCCATTACAATGATCACAGATCATAGATGAAACTCTTTATGTGGTTTATACTGTAGTTTCTATTAGCAGATCTCCAGATAGTCTAAATAAGTACTGACTTTAAAAAATAAGTCTGGTGACATTTTATATTTTTCCCATTTAAAGATGAAAACAACAGTCCTACTACCAGCCGGAGCTAATCGCGGCCATCAAGTCAATGTTTAAAACTCCACCAGCAGCTGGTTTCCGCTTTGCTCCATGAAGAATATGTGGCTGTTGTATTTTTGACGGACGCTGCAAACAGCCCATGTCAATTTAGCTTGAGCAGTTCGAGCTGGCTTGAAGTCAGACAAAGAAACCTCATAGAGAATACAGTCTATTTTCAAAATAAAACACCCTGTGCAAACTGTTGATCATAAAAATGGCCATACAATTTGACTATGTAACATATTTACATATTTACACACATAGAAGCACATAAATCAAGAAAAAAAGACCAAATCTGAACAAGTTGACAAAGTCTGGCAGTCAGAGTGCACCACTTCTGAAATGCCCCTGGTGGTGTTTGAAGTCGCCTGGTGAACGGACCAAAACTTGACGTCCCAGTTGGGTTTTTTCATCCACTAAAGTTCAAATCCAAATCCACTAAAGTCTATACGAGTTATATATATGTTAACATTATATGAGTTATATAGTTGGATGGCCACCAGCAGGAATGATCTCCTGTGAAGCTCGGTGGAACATTGGTAGCTTCTTTTTGTTGAAGACGCTCTTCTTCTCAACCAGCATGTCATGGAGGTGACATGCTGGTTGAGACGATGTTTTTAAAAGATGAATATCTTCAGCAGCAATGAACGGGCTTGGAGCAAAGATCCACAGACAAAAGCAGAAGAAGTATTCAAAGACAGACTTGTTGGTTTCCGTCTTTTCATGGGATTTTTTAACAGTAAAAAAATATATACAATAGAATAAGTCTTATCCTTTAACAGATAGCATGCAGTTATTAGATCTGTAATTATTGATGCAAATATAAATGAGATAGTGGTGCTGACAGGTCCTTTACATTTGGTAACGTTCAACCTGGGAAGAGTTGGAATGTAAGAAAAATGTAAGACAGTGAGGCCTGTCCAATCACAGCTACTGTACCTCTGTCAGTTTTATTTTTATTTTATTGTATTACTTCATTTGTACTTGTTGAGAAGTTTGGTCATTGTAAGTTGACACAAGATTACCCTCTATAGTACAGTATATATACGGCACAGTAGTAACCCAATATACCAAACAACTGGTTCTATTTGGTAATTTTACATAAAATGTCCATTCACAAATTGATTATGTTGATTCAGAAGTTATTTTTGAATTTACTGTAATTAATTTCCTTCATGTGCTGTAACGGTAGTTTTAAAGTCACTTGTAGTGTGAACAAACATTCATCTCACTCCATCCCATTCATTCTCTCCTGTGCTTCAGCTTCCTCTTTCCCTCTCCTCCGTCTTTCCCCATCATCCCTTGTTCCTCCTTACCTTTCCTTTCCCCCCTCCTTCGTGTCTCCTCATCCCATTCTAACACTGGTGTATCCATCCCATCCTCAGGCTATCCTCCTCAGTCTCTCCCCCTGCGTTGTGTTACTAAAGTCTGACTGAGTGGAGGTATGTACAACAAGTCACAGCACAGCTAACAGATATGCTGCTACATTGTAAGCACTTAGCTTCTTTGGCTTTGAAGAGAATCAATCAGAAATCAAAGTTTGGGGCCAGAAATAATCTCATTGGTTGATTTAATCAAGCTATTTTAGCTTTTAACTATAGCTTTGTATGGGCTTAGTTTGAACACAAAACTAAGTCAGACAACTAGCTAACCACCATGGGAATATCACTTGATTGCACTTTTTAAAACAGCAATACTGCACTAAGTAGGTAGATTACTGGCTTTAAAGATGGAATGACTTGTGCATTTACCAGCCAAGAAGGCTCACGTGAATGATCAACCATCAAATTGCATCATGTGAACGGAAACCACTCTGAGGGCTTTTAAATGCGTTGCTAATTCGCACGATCAAGTACCCCGGTAACTCAACCAATGATGATTTTTACAAGCAGTGAAAACTAGTAGAATCCAAGTACAGTTCTGAACGTGTGTGTCACAGGCTACGCATGTTTGTATATAAATGCAGTACTGCTGCAATACTGCAATGCATATTTAGTGCTATTACTATTTTTTGTGTTGAGAAGTAACAGAACAATTACTACTGGTACAACTGGTGGCCCAAATGAGATAAAATAATGTACTGAAATGGACACTCACAAATAGAAAGTCAGCATTTTACTGCTGTTAGTGGGCTGAGCATATTACACTTCTGAGCTGTGTCTCAATTTGGATACTTCCGTTAGTGTATTTTATGTAGTATACTTTGCTAATTTAGAAAGGTAGTGTTGTGTCAATTCGATTATAGCTGTTGTGCATCTTTTTCTTGCATCAACATTTGATTGCCAAACTATAAATCTAAAAACATATGTACATCTTACATTTGTATATTGGGGCATTCACTGCAACACAGCTCCAGCAGCTTTCATTTACCCTTCCCCTATAGCTATGTAGCCAAAATGGTGACCACTGAGGGTGATCCACACTGAACTTTTAGACCATTAGGAGTGCACCATCCGGGTACTTGCAGTATACTGCATTCTGCCATAACTGACAGTGTGAACGCACTTATGTATGTATGTAAGTGTGGAAGTATTTGTATTGAGACACAGCACTCAGTGAACAGGTGATTTCCATCGGCCGTCAAGGTAGAAATACCTGCAGCACTGACTGGCATGTTGGCCACAGGGCTGTTCGGCGTACTACAAAGTTGCATCCACCAAAGAGGAATAGAGATGCTGACGTTTTAAAATATTTCCCAGCTGCATGTGGACATTTATGCTAAATGCTACTGACAAAATAATTGCTGAGCTCTCAGAATGTGGGCACATTGTTAAAAATAGGCTTAGTGGAGCAAGAAATGTGAGCATTCAGACACTTTGTAAATATCTTAGCCAAACTTATTTTGGGGTAGAATGAAAGCAGGCAGTAAAATCCTCTGACTCAATCTTTAATGTCTCAACTGAACTTGAACAAGAGCTGGATCAGTGCCTGTCACAGATACGTCTGACTCAACTTTACACCCATTTGTGCTTATTCCGAGTGTTTTTAATTGTAGCAAGTCTGGAAAGTACAGAAAGCAACATGATCGCATCCAGTGACCAACACTGAAACAAAATCCAAAAAGTGTGGTGTTTTGGGAACCTTCAGCATTTATTTATTGGCCTGAAAGCAGTTAGTGATGGGAAGGAATAAGGCTACAAAGTAAACTGCCTTCTGCCTTTTCTGTGAATGAATTACAACAATGGCTAACCCATAGCATCAGGACTTCTGCTCGCTATCCTCCAGAAAGATATGCAGCCTAAGCAAAAGTCTCAGCTTCAGTTTCAAATATCAAATTAGACACCTTGTATTTTATCTGTGTATTAACCACAGATTTCTGTGTGCCTAATCTCAACATGACATATATATATATATATATATATATACAAGGCTGGTGGATCTCAGAAAAAGCTTCTACTTAGAGCGGTGAACATAATCATGGTGGATCATTTGTATTCTTGCATCTACACATCTTTTTGTTTTAAAGTTTCAGTTAACTTGGCCCTAAGGCAGCAAAAACAACTCCCCATGGCGATCTCCCCATGAGCACTACCATTGTTGTAGTACTCAGGATCAGTCGAGACCACTCAGCCTTGTCTTGAAATTGACTACATTTTTACTTGGTAATGTCTCGGTCTTAGACAAAGAGGTCCCAAGACTTCATTCCAAGACCATAGCTGCAGTGGTCTGGCACTTAATTGCCTGTGCGTTATTGGTTAAGATTGTTACTGTGATTTGATGTTAAACTTCCTGCGTCAAATGCAACCAATAATTGAACTTAAGTAAGTGAACAATCTGGTTATGACTTGGTCTCAGTTTAGGTGGTCTTGACTACACTCCACAGTCCAGTCTACCCCAACGTATCTCATTGATGGTGTGGTTCATAAACCTGTATATAAATCGAATCTCACTCAATACAGTATCAATTGTATATTAATTGTATATCTTACAAAAATGTATATTCAACTTAACTTCAATCCTTGGAAGGTAAGTGTAGATATACTGTATTTTGTCATTTTACGGTAGCCATGTAGGATGGCACCCTGAGCAGTTGGGGGTTCAGTGCCTTGATCACGAAGCACCAGGAGACAATCTGGCACTTCTGCAGCTATGAGTCTACGCTGGATATGAACCGCCGGCCTCTCAGGGTGCCACAGATCGAGTTACTGCCGCCCCTAACCAGTAGTGCAGTGCTACTCTTTACTGAAAAAAAGTAATCTGCCTTGTGCAGTAAATGATCAAAGCTTTTTTGGCAATGATGACATTTCATCAGTTGAAGCAGCAGGATAATACTAGATGAGGTAGCTTCAGAGACCATGAGCACAACACGAGGCACATTAAGTGGCAGATCGTAACTGAAGCCGCCTGATGCTGGATGTGCTGCAGAGAAAACTGCAGAGGGGCACTCATTATGAATGCTAAGCACCTTTCAGCTCGACTTTATATACACTGAAAGCCACACTAGACGCTGCAGCCACTGCATTTGAATCTTTAAGCCACTGAGACATATAAAGGCTGATCAAAAATGTGGTTGCCTTTGTTTATCTATGTCAGCCAGGCAGATCTATGTTCATAATCAGGATCATATTCACAATATCTCTGATCGTAGCAGTCCTCACCAAGGATTACATCTCACTCTGAGTTGCTGCTATATGTTAGAAACTGTTGGTTATTGATCGCATTCAACCCAAGACTGCCATCGCATGTGTGTGTGCGTGTCCCAATCAGCTAAGAGCTGCAGTGCTGCTAAATTTATTCTTGTGGTTACAGGACTTGACGTTGCAAACACAGCTATTTAAACAGTGCAGAATATGTGCTGTTACACAGTAAACATGCACAAATACACACACACACAAACAGCATACTGTATATGAAGATATATCATAACACATGTTGACACAGAGACAGTTTGAGGATTTGCTGCTCTCAGAAATGAGGCCTAATGTAAAAGACTTTGATATTCATGCATTTAAACTCACCCCCCACCTCCACCTATACACACACATTCACCCACGAGTATACAATACACTGAATAGAGCTACGTCCTTAGAACATGGTGACCCAGATCTGTCGCTGTGGTATCTACTACCCAGAATGCCTCCTGAGGTTTAAGCGGTATCTCACAAAGCTTCTCATTGGCCGAATGGTAGAACCACAGACGTCTACAATCGTATGCTATAACCTCTAACTTGTCAGAATGGCAAAAGGCATTAATCTGGGGGGCGGGGGGTTTAGCAATGCTATTCAATAGCCCAAGGTCTTTAGGGACACAAAGTGGCAAAACTGAAAATCCTGTTTTTATTTAACAAGCAAGCTACTAAAGGTGGTTCTATATTCAAGTCTAATTTTTAAGCATTAAGAAAGATTGGAGTTTCTCTGTTGCTGCCCCATTGCCCAAGAAACATAAGGTGACCTTTTGAAAAATGTTTTATTGTTTTCATCAGATATCTTGACAACATGCAATGAAAGAAAGCTGTGTTGTGGAAACTGTAGTTTGGCAACATTTTTCCCCAAATAAAAAAGTAGGGAGCTGACATTTTGTTGAAGCCTGTGTTGGCTCAGTCCCAGATAGAAAAAAAAGATGCAATATGTGCTCTGAGACAATTAAATGAAATAAAGCCAGTACCGGAGAAATATTCCCTTCAAAACTCCACCCAAAAAATATTTTTAGCATTAAATCGTCATCTTCTTCAGAACTGGAAACTGGCTGTTAAAAGTTCTGTTAACTTTTTTCAGTCTTGAAAACTTAACACATCTCCACTGGTTCCACATTATTAGCACATGATGTTTAATCTGGATAATGTCTGGTCATGTGCCTTTGCATTAAAACTTCTCGATATCAGAATCAATTCTGCTGGTACTGTGAGCAGATCTCTTTACAAATAAATGTGACCTTTTCCAAGTCAGGGAAAATGGTATGGGATACTCTGTAGGACTCTTAAGACACGCTTGTTTCTTCTTATTTTCCCTTTGCAGAGAACAGCCTCATCTGTAGCTTTTATTTTTTCAACATGTCAGACAGGTTTATCTGAAATTTTATGTACACCTGGCTGAGATCTGATCACAATGTGGTCCACCAGATCACCTCTAAATCTAGTCATGCCGATCCTAATCTATTTTTAGGCCTACAGGGCGTAATATTTGATAGCTAAAAGACTAAAAGATTTTGGTGCAGTGTGACTTAAAGGCTCCACAAGGTCAACAACAGAAAGCAAAAGGGCAAACTTACCGTTCCCGTTCCAGACAAAAAAGTAACAGATGTCTTAGCAGGTAATTTTACAAAGTTCTTCTTTTCTGAGTTTGCCCATACATGCTGGTCTCAGATCAGCACTTCACTTCCTCTTTATGCAACATCCAACTTAAGTTTCTGCATAGTTGAAACTGATCCCAGACTAACCTCACAAGGGCAAGTCCTTCCTGAGAGGTGCTGATGAGTAATTAAAAACTCTGGTGTATCATGTGTTGGTGGGTTATGTAGGTATTGATTTGTAGTTGTTTGTTGTTGTACCCATTGTGATGAAGGTGCAAATGTAATGATGCCCATTAGTGCTTGATTGTCAGATTTTCCCATGACTTGTCTAAGGACAACACACGTTTTATGTGTGGGTGCTAAGAGCAGCAAATCACAGCACGCCAGGGCCGATCACCACATGTGCCACAAATTTCAAAAACAGCAAGTTGTGTCAATATTCAACCACATGCAGGGAAATCTATTGTGGCTACTGTAGCATCAATAGTGCAGAACTAATGTCGGCCCTAAAGCAGAATAACTGAAAAACTGGGTAGAAAAACCTGTGACTTAACACTAATGAAATTATAGCCAATAGATTATTGGTCAGTAATAATAATAATGATAATAATTAAATTCTTATGTAAATGTAAAATATTTGAGGCTTTATGTCCTATGAAAACCAAAGAATGTTTGTATAATCTGTCATTGCATTGCTAGAAAAAAATAAAAGAACGTTTGATGAGCCAGAACTGTTCTTTGTGATGTTTGTTCGATTTGGTTCGATCGGAGCTATGAAATATTAAATCATCATCTTTACTCACTACATCTTAGCCTTTTCTTACCCTTGGATGTGCATCAACTATGGGTTATGAACTTATTTTTAATACAAAAATGTTAAATTATCTTATTCTTATTAGCCATGAGAAACAAAAATCCACATTGTGCATCCTGCTGGCACTCTCTCAGACAAATTTTAAACAATGCGGCGGAGGACAATTGTTACGGGATCGCTGTGGCCTCATGGCTACGTAGTTTGTAACGCCGATCAGAGAGACAGCCAACAGTGCAATTCAGATGTAATAGCCAAGTTTCAACCAGTAGAGGGAGATAGCTATGCGTATTTGTAGCACAATACGTTTAAATACTTTGCATTAAACTGTCTTGATTTGGGCATCAATCAATCAACAATTGTACTAAGTACCAACATAAACTGTTTTTTTATCTGAAAAAGATGGTTTGAGGGTTTAGTTACACTTTACTGCGTCAACAGTACTGCGTTAAAAAAAATAATAAACACACATCACATCGCAATGCAGCAAAAACTGAACCCTGTTCAACTTTTTAGCTGTGTTTTGTTGCTGGAGCCGTTGCTAGGGAAACCTCACTGTGGCAAAGCAGCAGTCTAACTGAAATGAAGGAGAAATGAGAAGGCTGTGTTATTTCACAGAGTGCTAATGCCTGTTTGAACACAGTCTCACCTCTTATGTGATGCTGGTGATGTTCATAGAATGGGTGTTAACAACAATAACCTAGCCTTTTTACCTCTCCTCTCACTGTTCAATGACTTTCTCAAAGTAGCACTGCAGAGTAGTTCATCTACACCCCTTTAACCTAAATAATATAATCTATATAATCTGTTTATTAGCATTCCTACTTTTAAGACACCTATTAATTGACTCCATTGTGTTTGGCTGGTCTATATGTTGCTGGGTTTCGTAGAAGCGCTTTATCACAACTTCATTTCATTGAAATCTAAAGCAGAATTACTGGGAACAATAAAACTCACCAAAGTTGATTTTATTCTGCATAACTGCATTCGATTGCAAATCAAATCAAACGTATCTGATTTATTCTCCACCTGACTAACTTCCCAACTTCATTCACACAAAGAGTTACATTCACTTGTCCATGACAGAAATCAACCCAGAGGCAGGTGGGGTGGGAGGGTGGTGCAATATTTCCTGTTTACTTTAAAATTCCAGTTTGAAAAAAATAAAAAACAGCTATTTTTTTATTTTCAGATTTTATATTTTTTATGTATAAGGTTTGATATCTTTAATACTTACACAAGAGATCCTTCAAATAAATTGATTTGCCTTTATTCTCTGTCCATCAAGGTACAACACTAATCTCTCTACATTACACTGGAATTCTGTTTCTTTGGCTGTTGAGGAATTTATGTCTTAATATTAAATATAAAAATAAGTGATACACCAATTAATTGGCGTATCTTTCTGCAGCTGAGTTATATCAACAAACTGGCGTACAATCAAGATTTGTTGTTTCCGTTTTCCAGAGAGCTGCAGGGACCATTTTCAAAAATGTTTATGTAATGAAAAAAAAAAAAAATGAACATGCCGCAATGTTTTATGTTTTTTTAATAGTCTCAAATCTATATATCGTACTGGCCTGAACAATTCAGTATCCTCAAATATGAGCCTAACGAGTTTTCCAGTTCCTATAATAATCATAAATGACCGACCAACATGCTGAAAGGTCAGGTGCTAAACTGAGTAACCTGCTAAACATCAGCATGTTTTAGCACTGTTAGCATGCTAATGTTGAGCATTTATTGTAACTCAAAGCACGGCTGGGGCCACACAGAGCCTCACAGAGCTGCTTTAAATCGTAACATTATACTGTCTAAATAAAGAGGAGTACACACACACCCTGACCTCGACGAGGGGTTTTGTCTTGAGTCAGTCTGTCTGTCTGTCTGTCTTTCTGTCTAACTGACTGTTCCCGGTTAACGGCAGCCTGTTGTTCCTACTGATAGACTGGTTAAAACACCTGGACTCTGAGATCAAAATGTCCTCAGTGAAGTAAAGTTTTCTTTTCTTTCTTTTTTTAGATTGGAGTGTTACATGCAGGATTGTGTGTATTTGTAACTGTGCTCAGCTCCAGATGATTTACCCATGAGTTGCTCTGAGTTTCCCAAAAATCATTAAACCACCAAAGACTGGCAGTGTTTTTTGTTGTTGTTTTTTTTAACAAAGTGTACCACAACTGATGTGCTTTTGGGAATCTCAGAACAGGTAGTCCAGTGGATGTACAAGTCCAAAATACTTTGTGGGATGCATTCAGATCAGAAGGGGTTTGTGTACGTCCACTGGACTCATGCATCCTCCCTCCCCTTACACGGTTCATGTCGGTGCTCCGACGAGCGCCCCCCCCCCCTAGGTGTCTAAGGGATATTGTGGCAACTGATAGCTGATTTTCGTAACCAATATTCCTATTTTGTCCTGTCTCTGTCTGTCTGTCCATCTGTTTGTCCCTCCGTCCATCTGTCTGTCTGTCTTTTTCTGACTTCCTCCTTTGGTCTAAAATATTTTACTTGGTTTGGGCTGGTTTTGTTTTGAGTTATTTATCTTTTTTTTTTCTTTTTTTTCCAACTTTGTTTCATTTACAAATGCTTGTAATTGTAACAAATGGTTTATATTTGCTATTTATAATGTGCAATGCTGTCATAACATAACATAAATGGATATACCATAACATTACATTCTGTCATACACATTTGCGTTTCCGTCCATTAACACACATTTCTTCCTTATATTTCAATTTTTATTTCCCCATATCGTGAAAACATTATTGCTGACTGTGTCATTTTCTAATATGAATGACACTTCACAACCCCTGCTCTAACCTCTGCCATTTTACCTGTGCTTGTCATCTTCATGTAGCCACGGGTTATGAGAAGTCACGCAGCCTCAATAATATCTCCGGGATGACGGGCGCCCCTCTGCGTCTCACCCCCATCACCAACTCGACCTTCGAGCCTTTCGAGCCGCCTGGCCTCAGGCGATGTCACTCCCCCATTCCCTCCATCTTGTAGCATAGCTGACGGGGAAACAACAAACAACAGCAACAATTAAACATAAAAACACTTTCCTTTCTTTTTTTTCCCTCTCTCTCTCTCTCTCTGCTTCTTTTTTTAAAATTTTCCAGGGAACACGCGAAAGAAACACGAAAGGAGTGTCTCATGGACATTTGATTCATCCTAGCTGCTCTTTTCATTTCCATTGCTCAGAAGTTTTTCTTCTTGATAGAAACAACAATGAACTAGAGTTCTTCTAAACACTAGAGGGTCCTATTTTAAAACCACAGAATAGCTAAAACCTTACTGATAGACGCTTAAGCAAATGTATTTTAAAATAACACAACACAATACACACACAAACTAACACACCTGCCTTACTAACAGGGATAGAGTCTAGGTTAGTTTAGACTGATATGATAGTTGAGTTAGTTTACCTCTAGTTTACCCTGTGCTACTTCTTGCCTGTATCTCGACTGCACTTGCACTTCAATGCTTTAAGACTGATACTTAAGAGTAGCTATGAATAAGAGACTTTTCTGATATTAAGCCTCAGAATGCACACATTCACACACACGCACACACACATATTACTGCAGCATGCATGTTTTGACTCATGAAAATCTCCAGAATAAGAACATTCACTATACCTACAAGTAGATTGAAAAAGTAAAGACATTTTTCTACACTTAAAGTCGAAATCTCTGAAAAGGAAATACTGTAGCACCTCTGCACCTTTGAAAAAAAAAAAAAAGCAATGTAGGCTGTAGATGTTCTGTTCTTTGTGTTATGATTAAAGGAAACAACCTCTCTTACACACACGTGCACACTTGCACACGCGTCAACACACACACGGACACGTAGTTTGTTGTCAGTGTATCCCTTTAGCAGCTTATAAAAACAGCAGCATCCCCTCCTCCTCCTTCTCCTACTTCCTCCTCAGGCTTCAGACTCTTCTCACACCCTAAACACTCCCTCTTTAACACTCACAGGATGTACCATGGGAGGACACGATGAAAAATCTTTTTTTTAAATATCACAAACAGCGGGGGAACAGGTGTTAAGAAGCGTGGATGTCTCTGACAGAGTGGGATTCAGATCACAAGACAGTGGTTTCCAACCTGAAGCTGCAAGATAAACCTAAACCAGCTGAGAAAGTATTCAAATTATATTTACATATATCATTTTTCTTCATTATTTACTGGATTTTACTATTCCAGGCCCCTAGGAAGTAATCCAAGCAATCATCCTTACAATACCTATTAAACCTACTGTAAATTCTCAAATAATGGCCTTTATTTACATCAGTTGTAAACAAAACCAGAACTTTATATTAATGTATTAACCCTGGCTTCGTTCTCAAGTGTATTTCATCATATTTTAATGTCCATTTCCATAGTGTAACTGTACATGATGCTGAATTAACCCTGTGACCCACTATTGTACAGGTGGTTACGACCCCAGTAGAGAGTCCATTGAAATGCAGTGCAACATTTGATCAAATTCCCAGAAAATCAGCAAAAATGCAAAATGTGGATTAACGTTCCTTTCCATCCACCACTGTTATACAGAGAAGATAAAGAAGTCTGTGGAGCTGATTCCTTAGTCGGTCACTGGGTTACATACAGTGAGATGATGTTTTACCCGAGATTCATAGGAGATATCGCTTCATTTGAATATGCCATAAGTGGCTGGCTATTATTAAAGATACTGACACCAAAAAAAAAAATTAACTTTATTTTATCGTGTTTATATTCAGTTGTATTTTCTGTGAATCCTAAATCCTTTTTATTTAATAATTTTTATTGGCCTAAAAGCAGTAAAATCTCATTGAACCTATTTATCCACCAATGCAGATAAAAGTTAGTGTAGGTTAATATACAAAGGACACAACTTTAGTGTCTTCAGTGGTAGCTACAGCCTTGAATTGAGAAGTTACAGAACGTGGGGTTTCAAAGGGTCACAAGCTTAATAGGTTGGGAATCACTGTCGAAGGGGATTACGGAATGCTAGGGGAGGGGAGATGGGATAAAAAAACAGAACGGACTGAGCCATCACTCGACCAAAACTGTCGTGCCAGCGCATGGAACACGTTTAGTGAAATAAAAAGACAAAGGCAGAAAGAAAAAGACCTCCAGTGTCGACGTGATAGTAACTAGAGCAAGAGGGTCGGAGCTTTACCACACCATCACTCCTCACCTGCTCTCCATGCGCTTCCAGCAAAAAGGCCGAGGCTGCAAAGCCGGAAGAAAGGGGTGATCACTTCTCATTTCTTTGTCACGTTTTTAATCAGTCATTAGCTGAGGCTTAAAGAAACAGTACAAGGAAAGCTCATGTGCTTACTTTCCAATAGTGAGATGAGAACCCTTTCATATGTGGAGTACACAGCAAGAGTCAGGATGTTGTTAGCCTAGCTTGGCATAAAGACTGGAAGCAGGGGAAAACACGGGTTAGATCACTTAAAGTATGTCTTGAGGAACAGTAGCGGGGTGCACTGACTGAACACTTGTTATCACACTGAGGTTGCCAGATTTGCTATGATAATACCGTATCAACCTTATTATCTGGCAACTCTCTCAATACCCAAAGACAGTGCACCGGAAAACTGTTCTTCATCAAGTTACCCAACATAGAACTCACTTTCAAACTCTGAAAGCGCTTTTTCTATTCATGTGTAGACCAAACAAGCTATAACCATCGTGAGTTTTAGTTGGGAAGCGTGTTTTTGAATAGAGCCATGCTAACGGTTTCCCCCTGTTTCCAGTCTTTACGCTAAGCTAGGCTTAACTATCTCCCTACTAAACGCACAGACATGGGACTGACGTTCATCTTCTCACAAAAGAAAGCAAATTATTTCCAAAATGTTTAACTATTCCGTTAAGGTGGTGGGGTAATTGGCTTTTTTTTTTTTTTTTTTTAAACCTGGAAAAGTTTTCAACATGGCAGCTCAGCCCAAATAAGAGAAGTGTGGTATTCCTCAAGTCTGAGTTCATCCCGCCACCATCACCATCACCATCATCACCACCATCATAATCATCACCAACACCGCCGCCGCCAACAGCGTTACTACTAGCACTGACTCCAGTGTGACTCAGCAGCCAGTGGCAATATTTTTAGTTTTCTCCCTTTTTGGCTTCTCTTTCTTTCCCTGTTTTTTGCCCCTCAACCCCCCCACCCCCCGACCTTCCCTCCCCTACCTCCCTCCTCTTCTGTCCGTCCATCTCTTCTTTGTTTTTCGGCTGCGGCTGCTCAGTAGGAGGCACCGTGAACGGCTACTGGAGCGACAGCCCGTGGTAGAAGAAGAGCAGACGACAAAACGCCACATGGGGAGAAGAGAAAGAACATGACAAAAGAGACAGCATACAAACATAGAAATATGCAATGTAGATAAACGGGACAGTGGTGGTTGGATCGAAGTGTTTCTGTCTGGATATGTTGTATCTGTGGCACATATAACGAGTGTGCACACGGGTGTGTGTGTGTGTGTGTGTGTGTGTGTGTGTGTGTGTGTGTGTGTGTGTGTGTGTGTGGTGTGTGCGCGAGTGTGCGTGTGCGCGTGTGGCCAGAACTGCATCTACCTCTGTACTAAGATGCGTAAATGTCAGTTTGTTAAAAATACATTTTCCTTTCTTTTTGTTTCTGCAAGAAAGAAAGGGAGAAACAATGATTTCATTTCAGTTTTGATGTTTTAACAATATGTGTGTGATCTCATGATGATGTCATCTCTTTGTCAGTGAGTGTTCGTTTGTTTTAAATAATCTAAAGTTCTTTTTCATCTAAAAATAATTGTTTTCTTTTTGTTTTGAACTTTGATTTTTGCAGAAATGTAGATAGTAATTATGTGTCTGTTGGATAGACTTAATATATGTTCAAATCCCATGTCCTCATCTCTCGCTCTCACCTTCCTACTCTCCCACCAGAAAGTAACGGAGAGCTTTCAGCTTGCAGGAAATAATTCCTTATGATTTGCATTAAATTCCCAAAAGGGGGGGGGGGTATTGCCAAAAAGTGAGGAGAAAGCTTTTTCTGTGCTTTGAGGTATTTATTTCCTGTACTTCTTTTACATTCAAGCTGGAAGTGTTGGGAGGTGAAAGCACCAAAGGAGGAGATGATTGTGTATTTAAAGAATTAGTTTGACATTTTGGGAAAAACACGCATTCGCTTTCTTGTCGAGAGGTAGACGAGAAAATCTCTATCGGTTTCATGTCTCTGAGCTATATGTATGTATAGCCAGGATGTGATTACATTTAAGACTGGAAGCAGGGGGCAAGAGCCACTAAGGCTTGCTAAATAACACATTATGTCTCATTTGCTTAATATGTGTAGAACAGAAATGTAAAAATGAGCAACCTCATGGTGAGAATAAACCCACGAAAAACACAACTTGTCATTTTTACAATTTGTTTTGTGCAAAGATTAAACAAAAGGGATACAGTGTGTTAATGAGCAAGCTATTTGGGGACTTTTTAAGACTAGCTTCCAGTTTTTACGTTAAGCTGACGTAGTTGCCTCCTGGGCACTCGTTGAGATTGATATTGATTCCTTATGTCACTCTTGGAAAGAAAGTGATTAAGCATTTATTCCCAAAATATCCAGCTGTTCTTTTAACCTTCTGTGACCCGTTGATTTGGGTCATGCAGGGTTTTCTGTTTACCTGTTTTAGCCTCAGAAGCCCCCAACTGAATCCTGACTTGTGTATGAACCAATGATTTTGAGGTTTTAATTTACTTGGAATTCAGGCTTATGGAAAATCATGTTTACCCCAAATGCGCGCGCGTACACACACACACACACACACACACGTGTAAACGCACACTCCAGTCTTTCTACTGAACCTGTCTATCGTTTCTCACCATTTCATCGTCTCCTTATCCTCCTCTCCCTTCCCAACGTCCACATGTTTTGAGTGTGTCTGTCACTTTCCCTAGGGCCACTGCTGATTGGTCGCTTTTGTCATGATGTACATATGTAAAGTTTGTGTTGTAGATGAATCTGCATGGGTTTCCATCGCAAGCAATAAGGATACTGATATGACTAATAATGTGAGGAGGTTTGATAAGATTTTAGTCTCAAGCTTAATGAATGTGTATATAACATTTAGACTACTAAGAGTGTGTATGGATGTGTGTGTTTAGACGCATACATATGCACTAACAAAGCATGCAGGACAAAAAAAAATTTCACCTCTTTGAATGCAAGAGGTGGGACGGGCTGACATTATGCATGCCAAAATGCTATGATGCTATTGGTCAAAAGAGACCAAGTTAGGTACTGTAACAGGGCTGGGTGGGGGTGGGAAAGTTTATTTTTGCAGGATGGGAAGGGGTTACGTTTCTAGTAGGTCTTGTATAGCTGCTTTCTTATCGATCTTGAGAGACTTATGATAAGAGAAACATATTAACAATCGTAGCTTATGTTTTTTTTCTTCTTTCTTTTGCTTCTCTTTTCACAGAGAACTGTTCTGAAAGCCCTGCGCTTATCAGATATATGCAAAAAGAAGCAGTAACTGTGAACTAATGCTAAGACATGAAAAAAAAAATCCAGCTTCTTCCATCATTGTCTCAACTCCTCTTCTGTAAGAGAGAGGAGAGACCCTTTTCCTCCCAAGATACCTCCTTACCAGAATTTCCTTTGTCCATCGTCGTTCGTCTGCTTTTTCATTATCTGTTTCTTACTTCACCTTTCATTTCCTACTGTCCTGTCTTACTCTCTACACTTTTATGCATTTAAACTGCAGTGAGTTCACAAGAAGGGTACCTCTGCAATGTGAGAATGCAGCCATTCAATGCGACCTCCCACAAAGCATGAAGATCAGGACCAAATTCACCTGCCAGGGGGCAAAACTGAGCTGACCTACCCTGGCTCGGTTCTTCATGTTAGTTTTATTGAACCTTAAACCTAGATTTATTTAAGAATACTCCCCGTGGTCTAAACATAAAAAATCCTCTCGTTTGCACCAATTGAGATACAAAATACTTTACGTTAGTCCATGGAGAAGACAGTCTTCATTGTCTTTTCTGGTATACTTGGAATACTCCCATCAAAGCAGAATGTAAACCCCTAATTTGTGTGACTTGTCTATCAGTCACATCATGACATCCATAAGTGCCGTATGTTCGAGACAGATGATTCAATCCCTAATCAAGTTTTTTCAATACTATCAGGAGACGCTAACCATTTACATGCGTCCATCCCAAAGCAGTAAAACAAATTGTAATGTATTCACACCCGCAGAAGAGATGGCACACAAGGCCCTCTCCATTTCAGTTTATATTGTATTCAGCCCAGTATCTCTAGAAACTACATGTTGTATCTTGTTGAATCATAATTTCCATATCATATTTGTCAGGCATAGATATTTTTGAAACCTAAACTATTCAAAACATTGGCATTGGGTTGATTGTGCTTTATTGTTTCATGCTACCAAACAAATGTGCAAATAATATATAACACAGGTGATTCTGGTACAACGAAAACACAGGACCACCACTCTAATTTGGCTATGATGAGTAATGTTTGGAAGAGGTTACATTGATCTCAGGCATGTTATGTAAAATATGTGGTCATTTGCAAGCTATGATTAGGATTTTAATCTCTTGCCCCCAATGAGTCTCAGTCCAGTTGAACATTTCGTTCAGTTGAATCTGGACAGCTCTGTTTTTGGTCAAAACAGACTTTGCCCCAAAAGATCTTTGAAGAGGTTGCATTGACCAGCCAGTGAAACCACACCACGCTAGCAGAGGCACCCCTCAAAAGTCAGTTTTTAAATCTAAATTACTACTTGTTTGTTAGCTTCCACCGCTTGTTGCCAACATCTCTCTTCTTTTCCATCTGTTCACAACTCAGGTATCTCTTTCTCAATCTCTCCTTTGACCTACCCCCGTGTTCCTGTTCACCCATGTTTCCTCAAAGAAGTACTGTATGTATGAAAAAAGGGAGTGATACGAGAAAAAAAGTCAAGCTTTTGCTCTCTTTTCTGTGGCTCTGTTTTGTGGCTCTTGCCCCCCCACCCCCTCGAAAAAATGCTATTTTGCTTTTCTTGTCCAACTGTGCTTCCTGTCTTCTCCTTGTGTTGTCCCTCGTCTTTTCACCCTTTCTCAATAACTTTGTCTCTCTTCCTGTGAGACTTTACACCCCCAACACACCATCCATCCCCCTCCCCATCCTGAAGTCTCTCACAGCAAAAAACCAAAAAGGAAATGAGTGAAATTGGAGCAACTTCGCACCTGCAAGAAAAAGAACAAAATAAAAAAATTAAAAAAAAGATTGGCCAAACACTGGATTTCACCGAGGAGGAAGACAGGAACAGACATTTAGATGAATGATAAAGACTGCAGTGATATATTGTAGATGGGGAGGAGGGGAGAAATGTGCTATGAAATGATGTGTTCTGAGTGGATTGTCAGCCGAGCAGCATCAGAGGGAGGAGTTGGAGGAGGAAAAGTTTGGGGAAGACAGAAAAGTGTGGTGATGATGAGGAGGAGGAGGAGGAGGAGGAGGAAAGAAAGAAAGAAGCAAAATCGCTTCTCCATGTAAGAATGTGTACCACACTGTTGTTCCTGTGCACTGTTTTTGCTCCTTGTGTTGTGTTTCCTCACCTGTGTGTGGTTCTGTGTTGGTGTGACATTTTGTTTTATGTTCTGTGTGTTTTCGTGTTGTGTGCCGCACTCTATTTCCTTACCTTTTTTCTTTCATGTAGCCTTTGTGTGCACCACACCTGGGTCAAACAGCCTTCATGGACACAACCCAAGGCTTCTTTTATCCCACGCATGTGCAGGAGAATTGTAGTTTGTCATTCAGGCAAGCACAAACTGCACCAGAGTGAAATGAATTAGAAATGAACTGACCTGATGCAGCAAACCATGCCTGTCTGATGGAAGTGGGATCAAACAAAAAGCTAAAAAGAAAAAAAAAAGTTATTTGGCCAAGGTCTGGTCTGTACATGTGCGGGACACACCATCTGAGATGTTCCACTCTCAGCTCTTGGTCTGGATTTTGGCGCAATCCTGGTTGGCTGCAGTCCTCTGGATTGAACTTTGAAATCTTTTGAATTTCACTTAGTTAGTGATGTCTCATCGGCTACTCAATTAGCATCCAAAGATTTGTTATATCAGAGGACTGAGCAGCCCCCCGAGGACTTCTGCAGATTATATATCTGTGTGTGTGAGTTACAGAGACGGAGAGAAACGTTAGTGTGTGTCACATTCAAAGCTCTGTGTTCTTGGTGTACTTGCATGTCAGCTGGGCTGGCCGAGCTTTGTAGTGATGTGTCTTTTCTTTGCTTCAGTGGTGTGTTTGGCCTATCATTTCCTTGCCTTAGTGTACGGTATTATGTTGCTGCAGTTTCCATCAGTACCAACAACTCTTTCATACTGAGCACCACTGAAACTACAGATTAGATTAGGAACACTCTGTTTGCCATTGTGGAAGTCTTTGACTTTTTACATTCTTGAGAGGATTCTGTTTGGAAAGTTGGGAAGTGGCATTAAAGAAAGAAGGGTTTCTACAATGGCTAACAGTATCAGTCTCATTTAGAACATGAAATCAACTCCCACGGCCTCTTTGCCAACAGCATCTTTGGGATCAGATCTGTCGATATTACAGCAATGCACAAACCAACAGTCTCTGTATTGATATTGACCTTTTGCGGCCTCAATTATTGTTGCTATGCAAACAGAGATTAATGTAGTTAATGTCAGACTGCTGTAGTCCTTCACGCTGTACTTTAGGTTACAAAATTGGTTCAGTTATTAGCTAAATTTGTAGTCGATCACGAGAAGAAGATTTCAATCTACACAATCATTTTAGTGTATGAACAGGAAGGTAAAAGACAATATGACATAGCCAGAGCACTTTTTTTTGTTGCTAAAACGCATAAGGTCAGTAGTCAGTGGTTGACTTTAGATTTCAGTGTCCACATATTAGCTTTTTCTGGAGCTGTCAACCACATCTCATGGTCTTCAGTGATAGAAGTGCATAGAAGTACCCAGGTTCCTAAGTAAAAGTACCAATACAACAACAAAAAACACTCTGAACAAGCCATGAACAGTTACTATAATAAACTGAACTTTTAACAACTTGCAGACATGAAACATGTCACAAGGTGCCCCAACTAGACACTGTTTCTATGTCACAGTTCACAAGACGAAAAGGTTGGGTATCACTAGTTTAATCTGTTTATCGTTGCACTTTCTAAACATATCCTCTATGTTTTATGTAAGAGTAAAACATGAAGTAGAGTAACAAGTAATATCTTTCCCTTTTGAAATATAGTGGGGTACAAGTATCTCAAATCACCTCTCTGCCCTGTGGCTGAAGTTCCATATGTAGGTCAAATAATTGCAACTATATGACAATGAAGATGAAGACCATGACATGTGGATAAAAGCTCCTTAAAAAGATTGTAAATGGACAAACAAATTACTGTCTATTACACTGAAGGTATACCGACAAACAAATGACCCAGTTTCGATGCTTTTGGCAAACAGGCCCATATCTAATGTGGTTCGACACTGGACCTCAGAAAGATATCAAAATCTTTTCAGTGGAGGAAATGGAAATCAAAACAACTGGATGAAAACTGAAATTTTATTTTTCTGTGATGGTGGGTAAAATAATTGTCATTGTTGATGGTCCTACAGGTAAAATTGGTGAAATGCAAGTTTTAGATACATCTCATTTTCAATGGAGCAGAACTGGGTTGCACCAGCTGTTGATAAATCTATCACTAAGTTCACACTAAGTGATTAGTAACAACTTGTGATAAAAATCGGGTTTCACCATTAAAACTTAAATGTTATTATCTTGATGATCTTAATAATTTTTTATACATACATATTAAATATTTTTATACATGTAGGTATTTGTTTTATGCCTGCATGTGTTTCACAGTTAGTAGTACTCATGCAGTTATGCTTTGATGTACTGTTATGTTTAGGAACTTTCACATAAACTCTCCCAGAGCCGACACACTCCCAATCACATTATAGAGGAGGGTTAAGGTTTAAATCAATATTATAGAGAATTTATGAAGTTTCAAGTTAGATTTATATTGTAGTCTGTATTATCACTTCTACTCCTCACTCTAAATATATACATATATTGACAGTTTTTTCAGGTAGCTCTGCAACAGCTACAATGGGCAGTTTTAAAAAAGTAGTCCACGAGGTGCAACCTGTTTTAATTTGTACTTGTATTTGAACTGACGAACAGCTCCTGCAAATGGCCCTAGGACCGTGTATCTGAGCAGATGAACATTACTTTTCCCACCAGCATCATTCCACTAACTTATGACAGTATGTACAAAATGGGCTTCGACCTTGATGTGCACCAGACCTGGATGTTATTAAATCCATAGAAACAATAGAACTGGTATATAGTTCAATCAAATGGCTATCAAATGCATCATCTAAAGCCTTTGTCACCTATTACATAGTGCTTTCATTAAAATCATGATGTGTTGATGAACTTATCCTGACTTGACAAATTCATCAGGGCACGATCAAATTCTATGCCATGGTCTGGTGTTTGAGGGTCAAAAGTCATTCCTTATGCACTTCAAATCCTCACTAAATTCTCTTTTGTTTTTTTCCCTTTCAGTGCTGAGTTTCTAACCCCCACTCCCTCCCCCCTTTTCCCTACAAGAAGAGGAAAACAATAAACTTTAAACCGCTGCTCCTCCATCTCCCCCAATGGGATTCACTGTAGAAAAATGGGAGGGAGATAGAGAGAAAGAGAAAAAAAGAAGATGAGAGGTTGAAATCATCACAGTCGCTGACACTGACCTGGACATTTTCATCATCTGTGTGACACATTCATATGCAACCTCGCTGATGATCCCAGTGAAGAAAAAGCTTATGATCACATGTGAGCCATTTGAAGAAAACATTTCCACCTCTTGTGAACTGATTTTCAGAGCAAACCAACAGCATGGATGCTCCCAGCGTAGCGGTCAGAGGGCCTATGACAGACTTGGATTTGAAAATGCGACGAGGAGGCCCTCTATGTCCACAACTGTTTGTAATTTAGTTGTGTTATTGCTTTACTGACCGCTCTTTTTATTTCAAGAAGCTGCATTCACTACTGTTGATTTTCCGTGGATGTTCCATTATTTTGGCACTCAAAGCACTATGCAAGGTGAGGGATGGTCCACCGTGATGTCTAACAGCTCCGGCAGAGTCAGATCCAGTGTTGCCGATGGGCTGCACAGGTCGGGCTGCCCTGCTAATCTCTGCTGAGCTACAGGACCTTTGGCTGAAAACTACTCATACATATCAGAAAACATCAGCCATATCACATGTATATTTGACATGATCCTGTCTGTTTGATATCATCTGAATCTTTTGGGAGACAGTTGACATCTTGGGACTTCAAGTTCAACTGATCAAAGAGCCAGTTTTAATCCACCTTGTGACAGAACTAACCCAAAGACAGACACATGGATGGACGTGGGGTGAGCAGAAACCCTCAAAGACACAAAACTGGCCCTAACATCTGCTCAAAAAAAAAATAATTAAAAAACAGAGGTGTCACTGAAAACGAAGATGTGATTGACCTTTCTCTCTTTCTCACTCTCTCTTATTCTCTCTTGAGTCTTTATGGTATCTTGACCGCCCCCTTCCCTGCATCTCAGCATCGCTGCTGCTCCTCCTCTTTAGCAAAACTGCATGGCATGAATGAAACCAATAAAAACCGAAGAAAGACAGTCAAAGACACAATGGATGGATTTTAAAAAATGGGGAGAGAGAAGGGAAGGAGTCCATGAGAAAGGGGGAGAGAGAGACCCTAGATTTCTTTTTTTTCCCCACCCAGCAATGTCAATGCAAAGTTATCGTCATCATCATCATCCAAGCTACTTTTTAACCCCCCCAAACTTGCTGCTAATATGTGAGAAACAGCATCTTCTGCAGCAAACTGCTCTCTCAGAAGGCATGATGGATGAGGAGGAGCTCCCTCCCCCTCTGAGTGAAAGAAGGAGTGGGGAAGGAGATTCTGTAGACCATACACTCTATACCTCTGGGGATGTGGGGCAAGAAGATAGAAGCTTTTTAAAGAAAGCAGGTATTCAGCAGGAGCGGGAGAACATCTTTGAGAAACTATTCTAGGGACGAAAGAAAAAAAAACAAGAAAAAAAACCATGGCAATGATTGCAAATTAGAAATGCATTTTTATGACATTGTTTACCAGCATGAATATTCTGCATGACACCTGCAAGCCATTCTGATCTCCCCCATGAATAACAGGGCTAGAAATTGAGAGTTTAAACATGAGATTTTAACAAAAAAAAATTATGTTATATGCAACAAACCTTAAAAATGTAGGATTATGTTTTTTTTTAAAGATTTTCTCAATTTTGTTTTAATGACAAAACACAAATAATTAAGAAATCTTAGAAGACCCCCCAACCCCCACGCCCTAAAATCCAAGAAGACTCCTCCCAATTTCTGCAAATATTTATTCTGCTACTACAACTTTGTCTACTACTACTACTACTACTACTTCTCACCTGGCTGCTGCTCTGCTTCTTCTTCCTCCTCCTCCTACTCTTCTTCTTCTTCTTCTTCTTCTCTTTCTTCTTCTTCTCTTTCTTCTTCCTCTTGTAGCCTTTTACCAGAACCCTTATTCGCAACTCTCTCCAATGGCAGCTGTGTGTTTGTGTCACAATATGGACCCAAGACTATCAAACTGACGTTGAACTGAACTGAGCTGTCCACTCAGAGAGATGTCACTCAGAACTGAGATGTCATTGATTTTGTGTATTTGAAATGAAAAAATGTCTATTGTCCCTTTCCTTGAAACTTTTTCTTGACCTTAATATCTAAGGCAACCCCACACCTTTAAGGTTACAAAGGTCATTTAAAGTCAGGGGTCAAGCATAGATCAGGAGGTACAGCTGTTATTTAAGTTATTTACCCACAGACTGATCCAGAAAGGTTACTTTAATTCCTCAGGTGAAAGGGTACAAGATGGCTGTCTCATCATCCAGGGCTGTTATTCCACTAGTTTAGATCCCCTTCAGTGTTACTAGTTAAGGTTGGAGTTAATTCACATTGTAAGGGTTATTCATTGATGCTGTTTCTACATCACCAGTATGAACAAATAAAAGGCTTCCAGAAATACTGAAATCCAAATTCCCCAAGCTCAACACAACCTACCAAAGAAAATTTGGAGGCCACCAAAAATTCTTCTGAACTTGCTTTAATAACACAACAGTGTACAGAATTCTTTGGTTTTCTTTTCAAGTTGAGAGTTTTTCACCGTACGCACCTGTTGCCAAGAAACTTACACCAATCCCAATTACACCAATTTAGTCCAAATATATTCATAGTCTGCCTTAAAGAAATGCGTAAAAAAGAATGTAAACTCCTCATGTCCTCAATGGTAGCTACAGCCCTGACAAACACAAGGAAACACAATATGTGGTTTGGGCTTCATGGAAACATTCCACCTCAAAACACAAGACTGAAACTAAAGGATGTCATCTGCAAATGTTTTCTCCAGTAGCTTTTTCATGGTGTAGCTTTGCTAAATCTGCCCTTTGACTCTGTCAGAGAATCACACCATCCCATAATGAATGTCAGTCCCTGTAAGATATCTTATTAAAGGATCTTGACTGATGTCTTGCAGCTTGTGTGGCAAATGGGAATGGTGATTTATTAACCCTTACTTGAGTTAGCTGGAATGTAGCCACAAAATCGCTCACTTAAAACTCTCGTAAACCTACTGTTCAGTTTTCATTGCTTTTGTTTTCAAAAAAGCTCAGGAAAATAATCACTTTCTTCATAATGTTCCTGGTGCTGCATAAAAGTGTAGCTTTATTTAAAGGGTATTTATTGACTGAATAAAATCAGGAAATAAGTCATCACAATATTTAAAAAAAAATAAACATTGTGAACACACTTCTAGAATGGCAGTGATGGTGGCATCAATGATGTCTTTGAAAGAGAAGATATTATCAAAAGCCTTGATGCCTAAAACTTTTTTTTTGACATAAAAAACTGTCTACTGTCAAGTGTACAGTCCTGCTGACATGCCAAATGATTACATTTTGGTAGCCTAACTTGCTCTGAAAACAATATATGATATGCCCAGCTAAAACATGTAGTAACTATGCCATACGCCTGTAAATAAAGTAAACGAAGACTTAGCAAAGTCAGCAGAAGTTTCAATCTGTTGAGTGGATGCTTTCCTGAACGGTTTCCTTGAAAGTGACATGATTTGAAAGACAGTTGTTTCGTGAGGTAATCCGCAATATATGCCAAACAAAGTCTGATTTCTCTTGGTGAAATGGTGAAAGAGGCACAGGTGCCCAGTGTACAGCTCATTAGTTAGACCAGCACTAATTGATGAGCAGCAGCTCTTGTGTGTTAGTGTTGGTGTTGGTGGTGGTTTCCCCCCAGGTGTGAGGCAGCCATCTTGGCTTTATTTGTTCAAACACAGTTGGTCATGTACCCCCATCACCAGAAACAGCAGAAGCAAATGCTCTCTGCTGGGCTGTGGAAGAAATATTTTCTTATAATCTATAGAAAGGTTTAAATGAACAGAGGGAATTACACAGAAGGACAGAAATGCCTTTAAAGCACTTTGAGTGGAGTGAAAAGTTAGCAGGTACTAAACAGATGAGTTATTACAAAAAAAAAGCTGTACATTTTTAGACTGGATTGTCTGTCGGATTTGGGTTTTGCTGGTACTTTATTAGGCATCTCATGTGACAGTAATGTTCAGTTTCCGATGCTGTTTTATTTATTTGAATTGCTCTGTATTAATTGGCATTTACTTGAGTGATTACTGAATGAGCCTACCTGACACAGGCCCAGTGGGCCAAGAGGTCGTAAAACTCCTCAAAGGGAGAAAAAGATCCATTTGTGTCTCTTTCAAAACAAAATCAAGAAAACAAAGATCTGATGAAAACTGTCCAGCTTATCAGCTGTACTTTATGCTTAATATAAGGGCTATCAAGCTAAAAGAGTTTATTCTGGCAAACCCTTGCTATATCACAGTGTTGCTCCCAGGGTCATAGACAGACAGACATGTTTGCTCAGAGGGTTTAAATTCAAATGATTTGTTGTCATCTGCCCCATGATGTTTCAACCATCATCACATTGCCGGGCTGCGAGGGGACAAAACTTAAGACCTACATCCTTTAAATTCTTGACCCTGTAACCCATCCCAAATGATTTTTTCTTAATGTTGGTCATGGAAGTTTATTCAAGATGTGTTTGGTTGAAATGCTGGGTATGATGTTCTACACTCCAGAGGTCTGCAGAAAAGGTCCTTTGTGCATGTGATGAATTGCTGATTTGGACAGCGCTAGGGACAAACAGACGTCCTGAGAAAATTTTTTACAGAGCAAGACAAAATGGTTTCACCTCATTTTTTTCTTCATATTTAAAATCAAGCTGCAGTCCATTCCCCTTTTTATGACTTCACTGTGTTTAATAGAAGCAGATATAATCATTTTTTTTTAACCTCAATCATGAATTGTAGCATTTACAATGTTTGCAGCCACATTAACTTAATCTGACCCCTTCAACAGCTGTGTCTGAAACAGAATAAATCCCACGGCTGCTTGTTTGATTTGGACTAAATTGTGCATTTGATATCTACACTCTGTCCGAAACAACTGTATGTCATCACGCCACAGAAGAAAATAAGGGGTTTTGTCTTGGGGTTTTTTCATTTGTTTTCCATTTTAGCTTTTCATACATGCACACTATTCTCTGTATCATTCTGGGGGAGTCTTAACTAATAGCAGGGAGCCGAAAAAATCAATTAGAAAACAGGGCTTATCTCAGGAATACACTGTATCAAAAATCTGAGAGGTGGAATGTTGAGATGATGCTGCAGTATGTATTTTCAGGAACGTTTGAAGTTTTAAATAATAGTTTCAAATGAACGTTATGATGACTTCAGTAAGTAAATCTGGATCCCTACAACGCTACTTGAAGCCTGGAAGTTGACTTCTTTTTGGTCTGTGTCCCACTGTCCTTCCACACTGCATTAGGTCTCATTGCTTCTTTTTTTTGATGTGGTACTGTATGTGATGAGTTTAGGAATCAGTTCTGATATTTTATATCACTTGTCTTCCTAAAGGTATAAAATACATCTTCAGAAATGTCATAAATGTACTGTAGTGTAGCGATATCAATGTAAACACAACTTCTGCCAGTGTCATATTGTTCATTTATATTGCTTTCAGCATCTTTTTATTTGCTCAAACTGTAGTATTTGCTTTACATATGGTATATTTTGTAATATGTTAACTCATGCAATTATGATGAATCATGATTATGAAGATTATAACAATGCATCGATAAATGCTTTTGTATTCAAGCATGCAGTGAACATAAAGAGAGCCTATGCACGCACCAGTTGGGCTACAGACTTCATGTCATTGTGCTGTTTGAAAAACAGTTGGTCAGATTGGGTTTGGGGTGACGGGGGTAGGGTAGGGTTAGTCAGGGGTTCAAATAATATATATATAAATATAAGTCACATTTGGTTATACATCTCTCAATGCAGAGGGAATTTCAAGTCAAAAAGAAAATCAATAACTTTTAAACTTCTGTTGAAAAAAGTTTGAGTCATGATTGAGTCAACAATGTTGATAGACAATATTGCAAATCAGAGTTGTACTCATTAACTTTATTCAACTACATTATTTTTTCACTAATGGCTGTAGTAAGGGGTTTTACAGAAACAAATGTAATCTAGCATTGGGTAAAGTTTGGAGTCTTCTGAGAAACAGATTAAAAAGGCAAGGGCCAAAACTGAAGCGGATGACTTTGGGTTAAGGTTGTGGTTGTGGTTGGGGTTGGGGTTAGGGTTAGGTAATGAAGGCTTGGTTGACAACAGTCATAGTCATACATTTTAGTAAAACCCAGATGGTCCACCTAGAAACTCTCCTGCTTTCTGCTGTCCCCATTCATTCTGTAGTCCTCATGAAAGTACATGCAACAAGTGCACAATTACATCTGTCTGACACACAGGGAGGTTGTGACGTTGTGTCTAGAGGCTGCAAATGCTCAACAAAGAAAGCACACGTAGAAAAATTGCAAAATAATTCATTCACAGGTTGAAAAATGTTCATCTTCAGTCATGGTGTCCTGCAGGAATTATTTGTAACACATTCAGATTAGCTGTCAGAGCAAAGTTTGTTTAAGATGTTTTGTTTGCTGCTTTAATGTACAAAAAAGAAACGCTTCAAAGGTTCATGGGACATGTGTACTGCCCTGCATCACAATGGGATCCACCGCAGTGCACCCCACCACCCCTCACATTTCTCCCTCAATGCATTTCCTAAGGCAAGTTGCTTAAGGCACCAACCTACAGTAAATATGATATAATAGAGACTTATATGGCAGTAGGAGAAGGCTGCACGGATCTAGAAAGACAAATAGAAATCTTGATTATTCCACTGCAGTGTAGTAAAAACAGAGCAATAATGCTGTAGGCATTTTTGTAGGGGCTCTGTTTCGGTTATGTATGCGTATGAATGTGCGTAATAATGTGTGTGTTTGTCTGCAAAATGACATGTGTAAGAGACAGAGGCATGCTGTGCAGATTGAGCCAAGCCATGCCCCTGTGAGAAGACTGACAGCTGAGCTAACCAATAGTGCAACTTTACTTGAAACCCCAAACAGCGACCAAACATATCAGGACAAGATGTAGAGGAGCTGCCCACAGTCACACCCCTCACCCTTCTTTAATGCTGATTGGAGTTTTAAGGGGCCCTTATGCAAGTATTTTAAGAAACAAATGTGGCAGATATGGTTGTTTCATAAAACTTCCATCCACGTTATACATTCAGCCACACTCCAAATCAATTATTTCACAGCTGGAATTTTTCGTTTAACAGCAGAAGGAACACGTCTGGTGTCACATCACTGATTTGGGTGCAGTCAGAAATGAAATGTGCATATTTGCATGCAAAACTTGTGGTTTGTTTACCATCTAAACTTTCAATGGACTAATCTTGATTTAAGGACCCAAAGTATAGGCTAATATTAGGTTTTAATTAATTAGTTCCATTGCATTTTATAATTTTAGGCAAGCTAGATTATCTAGACAGTACAGGCTAGTGGAGCTAGGCTGCAACTAGATAACCTGGGCCATTGACAAGATAGACTAGGCCTTTACTGAAGGTTCGCTGACTTTCAGCTGTATCTTATTTGACTTGAAGTTCAAATTGCCTTGGTTAGTTGGTTTGGGCCTAGCTCTACTACCCTACACTGTCTGGGTAATCTACGTAGCTAGCTAACTAAGTAACGTTACCCTAAAATCATCATTAACTGTCATTCAGTTAAATTTACTAAAGTTAACTGATTTCACCAAGTTCTACTAGCCTATATTGTTCAGATCAACAAGTAGTTTTGTTTCAGTTTATGGCAAGCAAGGTGGACTCTAAAACTCCAGTCTGCGTTTCTCGCAGCAACCTCTCCTCCTCTCCATCCCATGCTCCTCACCCCTCTCTCTCTCTCTCTCTCTCTCTCTCTCTCTCTCTCTCTCTCTCTCCGACCTTTCCTCCTCTTCCTCCTTCCCTTTGTCCTCCTCCTCCTCCTTCAGTTATTTGAGGAAGAAGCTTCGTTTTGCATCCCTTGTTCTTGTGTTTTTATATCCTGTTTTTGGGAGATGAATTCTAAATGCATGCGTGGGAAACTTTAAAATGATGACTTTAACTTAACTGTAAAAGGCCATGTGAAGGGAAGCCTCTCCTCTGTCAAAAATGTTCTTCTTTTCTCTGTCAGGTCAGAAGATTAAAAAAAAAACACACATTATGAAAAATTCCTAATCAATCATTCATATTTATTTTATTCTTTCTGCTTCTTGTCATATACAGGCATTGGCCTTTTTGTGTGATGTAATCACTCTGGAGGCAGAACAGGGCTCAGTTTCATGAGTCCAATCATGGCTTTCCAGCAGCTTCTGAACACCGCTGTCAAGGGTTTTGCACTCTTCTGGGAAATCCGTTGCAGTGATTGTTCATTTTCACCATTTCAGAACATATCCTAAAAATATTCTTGGGGTATATTTACCTTTACTCTTGACACTGCTTTCAGGTCATGGAAAGCTGCCCACCTGTCACCTGCCCCTCTACCTGTCTGTTTACATCAAATCAATGTGTTATTTTCATTCATTTCCATTTTTGTTGTCATTTATATGTTTGTGTTCCTAATACTGCAGATTTCATAAACAGAAGAATACATGTCATAAGTCCAGATGCAGCTATTCACTTCAACACTCTGGATTTCATATCAATGTTGAATGATTGATTGATTGATTGATTGATTGATTGAATGATTAGCCAGTTGCTTAAATGGTTGGTTGACGATCCCACAACAGTTATAAATAGTTGGCATGTGTCCACTGGAAAGAGGCAAAGGAAAAAAGAAGGATGACAAAGATAGAAAGATGAGAGGCTTCCCTCCATTAATGAACGGGGTTTATTCTATAAAGACTGATGCTGGATATAATTTTATTGTCACTACACTGGAGAGAGAAAAATAAACTAAAAAAAAGAAAAGAATCGAGAACTGTATAAAATATATTTCAATGGAATGTTTATTATTTACCTTTTCTATTTTTGAAACATGTAAAGAACAAAAACGTGAAACTGTAATAATTCAACAGCATTTGTGAAAAAGAGACTTATAAAAAAAAACAGTTCTGTTGTTAAAACGTATGAAGGTTTGACTGTGAATGCTGATTTACCTGAGCAACTCTTCTCCTTTACTGATAGGATAAATGAAAAAAACAAAACAAATGAATAATAAATAATTTAAAAAAATCACCAAACTACTGGGAAAAGCAAACAAATTCAGTTTAAAGAGAAAACTTCAAAAACTTAATAAAAACATTAAAAGCTTATGCCAAAATTTCTCACCTGTGTCCTTTGTCTTTTTTTGTTGTTTGTTTGTTTTTTATGGGTTTCTGAGCACATTTTCTGGCACACTTGCAGGTCAGAGCAATTACCACATCATTATAAAGCTGCCAGCCACTGCCACCAGATATGGGGTGCCGTTTGTAAAGCGTTTCGCTCTGCAAAATAACAGCAACATTTTGTCACATTTAGCTAAAAACAATGTTTAAAAAACTGGTTTGAATTTTTGAGAGTGACTTTTTTGCACATTTAGAACAATATTTGTGAATTTAGAGATATTTTAAATATTTAAATCTAAATGTTAAATATAAACCTAAATATAAATGTTAAATCTAAATCTAAATGTTGAAGCTAAATGTTAAATATATCTCTAAATATTAAATATAAATGTTGGAACTAAATGTTAAATATATATCTCAATGTTAAATATAAATCTAAATCTAAATGTTTAGGCTAAATGTTTCGGGTGAAACTAAATATTTAGCTAAAATGCAAATTCAAATGCCGGTAACCGGAAGTGCCAAAATAAAAGCTCGAGGAGGTCAGAGCATGTTTATAGTGGCAAATAACGAATTAAAACCCATCTTATCCGGGGAAATTGACTCCTGGACTTGGATAATTGTGATAATAACTACCTAGATGAACAAACACGTTTGGAGAAACTTTATTTGAAGAGTACTTTGAGTTTTTAGTGTCACTTTTATGAAGAGTGCGGGACTTACGACCTGTAGCCACTACAGCCAGCCACAAGGGGGCTCACTTTGACTCGACTGTTGTTGTTTGCAGAGGTATGTCCGACAGTAGAGTTTACCGGGGATAAAGGCGGGCGGGTATTGACGATCCTACACCGCGAAAATGACAGATGAGTCCAAGTGTTAGTTAGTTATTATCACGATAATCCATGTCCAAGAGTCCTATTTTCCCGGATAAGATGGGTTTTATTTATTATTTGCCACTATAAACATGCTCTGACCTCCTCGTGCTTTTATTTTGGCACTTCCGGTTACCGGCATTTGAATTTGCATTTTAGCTAAATATTTAGTTTTACCCAAAACATTTAGCTCCAACATTTAGATTTAGATTTAGATTTAACATTTAGATATGTATTTAACATTTAGCTTCAACATTTATATTTAGATTTAACATTTAGATATATATTTAACATTTAGCTTTAACATTAAGATTTATATTTATATTTAACGTTTATATTTAACGTTTATATTTAACGTTTATATTTAACGTTTATATTTAGGTTTATTTTTAACGTTTAGATTTAGATTTAACATTTAGATTTAGCATTTAGATTTTACAATTACCATTTGGATTTAAATATTTAAAATATCTCTAAGTTCACAAATATTGTTCTAAATGTGCAAAAAAGTGACTCTCAAAAATTCAAACCAGTTTTTTAAACATTGTTTTTAGCTAAATGTGACAAAATGTTCCTGTCATTTTCAGGGCGAGACGCTTCACAAACGGCACCCCATAGTGTAATGGATATAACGTGGCTGCATACAGTTGTTGTTCGCTTGTTAGAACGCCAGAAGTCGTTACTTCCATCCAACAGTGAAAATAAAACTTAACATAATGTATTTTGTCTTTTCATACTGAATGACAATGACGCATGATGAAGGCGTCAATATGTACTTCAGTTTACAATGATAACTTACTGACACTGCATAGACTGTAATAGCACACTATGAGTTCTTACTACAGCTCATTGTTGAGGTGTGTGTATAGGTAAGTATAGTAAGTCACAATGTGTTATAAGCCAGCCATCAGTCAACCTTTATAACTAGTCAAAAACATTAACAGTAAACTTAAGTATGAGTCACGTTGATAATGTCTTTTGATATAGTGCATCAAAATGATGTGTAGTCATAAAACATCATGAATGCATTATAACGCACTACACGTTATAAGGTCACTAACAGTTTGTAGCTAGTGATGTGATGTGTGATGACAGTTGTCTCATATATCATATTATATGAGTTATGTTAATAGACACGTCTGACAGTACTACAGTTCATTTTCACCACCAAGACTAACTTAATGCACGACTGGATTAACTGATGATATGGCAACAGTATGTACGTTTGAAGGTTGCACCCTCACAACATATTTTACAGCATAACAGGGCAATATTCTTCTCCTACAACAGCCTCTAGTGGACACACACAAAAACACATCATTTGCAGTATGCATGAGTCAGTGTGATGTGGAAATCAGCGACACCAGCAATAAAAGTCATTTATGGAAGTGTGTTGGCGATAGATATAGAAAAGGTAAACGGTAAAATTAGAAAAGAGGGTCACTATCAGGGTATCCAGCTGTGCTATGATGTCACTGTTTCCTGATACAGAAGGAATATAAATGAAATGTACCAAATATGACTGCAAACATAAAAAAGAGCTGTACTAATGGTCATTTGTAAATCTCACCACATGGTGTCGCTGCTCAGCCAATAATAACATGACTGGCAACAGGTGGACCAACAGCAAACTGCCTGTCTGTCATGCTTTCATCTCATGTCTCACATCTCTGAGAGGCCTTTCCCCTCTCACAGGTGGGTAAACGGGGTCAGGCTGCTTTATTGCACACACACTCCGTCATGTTCGAGATGGTTGACATTGATGTGCTGTTATTCGATTGTTAACACTTCCTGACTTTTACTTTCACTACAAATCAACACCTAATATGTTGTACGTACATGGTTACATTACTCTTTGTTATGTTGTTATCACAATATGAGTAACAATGATTCTCACATTATTTTTTGATTTAATTTTAAATAAGAAGTATAAAAAAAACATCTATTGTATTAATTATATTAGATTATTATATAAATAATGTATCATTCTATTATTAGATCTTGTAATTATATAAAATAATAATATATTATAATGTACATACATGTGTATTGTTGAGATAAGATAAGATTAGATGTCCAATGTGCCTGCGGTACAGACACTTGAGTTTGTTATCGTAGATGTTGGTTTACATGTGCCAACCTAATAACACCTTAGCTACAACCAGGTATCACACAATAACTAAAGTTCCAACAAACACACCCTGCATTTGGCCTAGTGGCCAAAGTCCTTGCATTGACCCTGGTACTGATGTGAGCTATTCCAGGTTATCTACACAAAGAAATACATACACAGTATTGTACATCCATGAATGTGTTATATAACTATCTCTCTCTCTCTCTCTCTATGTCTGATTGGTTAGTGTTCAGATCTATTACTTGTCTCTGTACAGTTCATGGCCTGCCAGTCACGCACGGACTGTCAATAAGACTACAAGGTACCTGGTGCCAGAAACCCTGATTCAGCAGAAATGAGTTCACTCAACTTCACCCACACACACACACACACACACACACACACACACACACACACACACACACACACACACACACACACACACACACACACACATTTATCACACCTTATATAAACCAGTAATAGTGTAAGTGAAATTAATTTCAGAATGATTTATTTTCCAAATGTTTCTTTAGAAAAAATAGAAGTCCTCCAATATGAACAGTTTAAATATACAACAGAATACAGGTTTCAAGTGGCACAGTAACACAGTGTCGGAGCACACATTGCCATTGTGTGCCGTTGTCACAATATAACATGCACAGTCAAATACACACATTGCAGTTTACTTTCACACTTTTAGTAAAGCTAGTTAATGGATAACCATTACTGTCAGGATCGTTTACATAACTATTTGACAGTGTTACAGTACCTGCTAAACCCTAACCATAATAATCCTTAATCCTTGTTCACCATCAGTAACTGAAGAGCTAAACATTGTTCTGCATCTTAAAAAGTGTTCAAGACAAGACAAGTGCATAGTATTCATTGATTCACACAAACCTGATAAGCCCCCTAAAGTAGAAAGTGAAAAATAAAAAATAATCACAACTGACCGTTTGGGTAAAAAATGTTTTTCTCTGTGAGGTTAGGGTTATAATAATTTACTGGAAGACATTGCTTTTTGTTCCAGGCTAGTGTTCCACAGCCTCTTTGTGTCATTTGAACATCTCGCTGCTGATATGATGTCGGCTCCAAAGTAAACTGATGCCATAAAAAGTACCATAAAAAAAAAACGATCCTCCAATGTTGACAAGGTTTGGAGCATTTTAACATAACTTACTTCAACGTTGTCTTAAATCAATCAGCAACCCCCGACTCATACGGAGTAAAGACAATTTTGCCATTTATAGCTAACTGATGTTCATTCAGTGGTTAATATTCTCTCTGCATGCTGCATCTGTATCATTTGTATCTAATACAGTAGACTGTGTTTATGTACATAGACATGTTCACATCAATCTGACAAGAAGCTACTAGTTAGCAGGTAGCTAATGTTGAGTGCAAATGACAGACAGTTGGCAGAGAGTGTAACAGTTGTCAAATTGTCCCAGTTGAACCAGTAACATTAAATCTTTATTTTAATCTTGTCACTGGTCAGGTTCTGAATCTGAGAGTCCCGTATTTAACATTATAAAGCAGCACATATGTGAAGCTTACATTAGCTCAATCAGAGACAGAAGAGCTGTCAGTTTATTATTATTATAAGCTGTCAATTTAATACACAGTACCAGCAATTTGTCATATAAATGGACAATTATTTAGTTCTTTAAACACAGTTTTTACTGGTTTTATATAGCCCTGCCCAATGAAGTGTTTTCTTCAAATCATTCATAGCTACAATCTAGCTCCCTCTTTCCATCTCCACTTCGACTGCCCGCCACCTTGACTCAGAATGTCAACTTCATTCCTTCCGTCCTTTATCTATGGCACTCATAAAAGCAGAAGAATATACCACACGCTCGCTCCAATCAAGAAAGTTCCCAGACAATTGGGACTGAGCTCCTATTCACCCCCAGTAGTTCTGGTCCCACAATGACCTGCCTTTAAAGGACATTTTATGGTCAGCTTGTAAGCGTTTGTGTCGGGTCATCATGTTAGTGCTGAATCACTTTGCAGCGCGGTAGATGGCCAGGTCCAGCGGCTCCTTGGTTGGAATGCACCAGTCATCTGCCTCCAAACTCAGCTTGTAGTGACGCAAAGCGGTCTTGTTAAAAACTGGGAGCCTCTCCACTGAGTCTGTAGACAACGCCTAGATACAGACAAAGAATTTTAATGCAGGGATGACTTATTGCATGTCATTTGTGCCATTTTAGCCAATTATGGGTTAATTACGGTTTTGACTCTCCATTCATATTGCCTATATTTCAAGGTAAGCTATTTAAAGACATTTTAAGGTGACTCCATTTGAACATTTCAGGTAGCTGGCTAACTTACTGGATACTTTTATTTTGCTAACATCATGTTTTAGATTAGTTAAGCCTCATTTATAAAACAGGGCCCTGAACTTATTAGCCAATCAGGCCAGCCTTCATGTATAAAGCTATATGTTGATGATGGGTGTATGTATGTGTGTATTACCTTCAGGTGTATGACAGCGTCAGTGCCACTACCCTCCATTGAGTACAGCTGTAAGTCTCCCTGGAAATAGCGCGCATAGAGACGGGAGATGGGCAGGCCATAGCCAAATCCTGCCTGCACACATACACAGATTAGCTCTCCTCATGCAATAATATTGTGTTAAAATGTGTGTGTGTGCGTGTGTGTGTGTGTGTGTGTGTGTGTGTGTGTGTGTGTGAGTTGCTTACCAGTGGTGCTCTGTGTTTGTCTTCTATGGACGGTCTGGGAGCTGTGGAGTACATGTAGCTGAACAGACGCTCTGTCTTCCTGAAGGGAACGCCACCTCCTTTGTCACTCATCTAGAGAGGAGATGAGTGTGAGTACGGATGAGGTTAACACAGTGGCGAAAACAAACACTGGACAAAGTCATTCTGAAATGTCACTTTCAAATTTGCTACCATGCTACCATAAAACATAGACAGGATGACCTCTTATAAACAATATAGGGTTTATGTTACCTAATTAAGCGGCTGAACGAAAGGGCAACAGGTGAAAACACGCCATTTTAGAATGGGGGTGAAAAAAAGAATCTGTTCTACTTCTTTCCAAAGCTTTTTCAATCCTCACATATTCACCTTAGTGTTTATATGAAGAATGTGTTACGTAATTCAGTCCAAATTTGGTACTTGAAGGATCAATGTGTTTTTTCAGAGTAAAGAAGTATTTAGTAGTAATTTCTATTCTTGGTTTGAGAAAAAAAACTGTTGTGTTATTTCAACTTGCGACATAGATATAAAACGCTCAGCCCCGTTATAATTTGACACACCGCACCTTCAACAATAGTTATTTCTGCTTTTGATAGAGCCAAACTCACCTTGATTGACAGGTCCTCTCCACCAAGGGCGACCATGACTTTAATGGGCGGCAGGGTCCTGCTGGCCTCATGAGTCTCAATGGTTGCTCTCATGGAGTTCTATAGAGAGGAAAGAAGGGTGTTTATCAGCTGCTGGGCAGCAGAGTGGGACCAAAACATCACATATTTATGTTGATATTTACATTCTTATAAAAAGGCAGATATCAGATGATGGCAAGGGAAGTTCAGCCTATTCTAAGTTCTTCTGTCAGTGAATATGGGTGTATGTATATATATATATATATATATATATATATATATATATATATATATATATATATATATATATATATATATATATATATATATATATATACTACATATAGTGAAATTGGGGTTTGGGTAGGTGGCTTCTCCATACCAACAGCTGTTAAAGCTTTGAGTG